>CM066623.1:4730000-5980000 GCA_033884665.1 Argynnis bischoffii washingtonia | reverse complement strand
TTTCCTTCCATTCCGTTCCGTAAGACCAGTGGTAATCATGTTGGAAATGATTCGCACATGAAAATATAAGAGGTACAAGACCCTCGATTTGAACCCGCTTCACTCGATTTCCCAAACGAGCGCGTTACCTCTGGGTTACCACTACACTATGTGTGTTTATGTTTGTTGCTTTGTAATGCTGCTCAAAATATGAGATAACTACTTTTGTTTTGTTTAACCAACTTTAACTTATGAAGCATATCCACATCATTAAACACATTCATATTAACTTTCCAGTTGTAATTGTGAATAATTGTATACTTCCTTGCATATATTTTGTAGTGCTACATATTAATTTTTCTAAAAACTATTCAACATCAAGATATCGATTTAATAAAGTATATCTTGATTCAAATGTGTTAGGAATTGGGATGCTTAAATAGTTTTATATTATTCATTTATATATTATATATATATTTTAAAGGAAAAAAATGTTAAAGGACATTAAGAAAATAACAAAACCATGATATTTTTATATATATTTATATTTCACTACTAGCATCTTAAAGGTACATACCTACAGTATCTATGTACGTTACGTACGTTATTATGAACTTACCAAATCCATTATTGGTCCTTAGGTTATCGCGTATTCAATTCATCATTATTTTTAGAAAGCTTTCTAAAGTCTACAATTCAACTTAATCGCATTGATATAAAAATATGTTTTAAAATATATATTTTGTTACTTTACGTGAATAAGCTGACAAGATATTAATCAATATTAAATGTACAGTTAGTATAACATAATCATATTGGAAAATGAGAATCAGTCCTATATTGATTGTATATGAAGAACATATATGGGGAAAAAATGAAAAGTGTTAAATATTTTTGTCTAAACCGATCTCAACATAATCAAATACCTAATATAATATTTATTTATATAAATTTATTATCTATAAATACTGCTAAGGTTTTTAAAGCATTAAATTGAATCGAACTAGTCCATAAAAATATAATATTATCGATTTAAATTAATTATAGACATTAAAGTCAACTTATTCACATTTAGCACAGTGCATTTACATATCACTAAGGAAATCTTAATCAGGCGAAATTTTATTGAGCTCTAATAAATAGCTTTTACTAATACATATATTTTAATGTGCGTGTTTTCGTTGACCCTACAAGTTTCGTAGAATTTTATAATCTACAAAATAATACGATTACATATGAAGTAAATATGAAGAAGATAAAAGGATATAATGTATTAAATAGAAATATTAACGATTTTAATCTTTTAAATAATAGAATTTGGTACTAGATATATGAAGTAACTTTCTAAGAATTCAAAAGTTTTGTTGATACCAAAATATTTTATCATAATTAAGATAGATATATTTTTACAAATTTCTACGTTGTGTTGAAGATATTTAATATTTTCGTAATATTTACTGTCTTTTTTATTTGATTGCGAAGACGAAACTCCATTTTAGATAAGACTCAATAAAAAGTATGGTATTTTACATATTACGTTCGTCTTTTAAGCTTTTGCTCATAATGCTTTAATTCATATCTAACAAAAGCTTAAATATAATTATGTTGCATATTATTATATATTAAAAAATATATACTATTAAGTATGGGTTATAATAGATGAGATATATTTATTTATAGGAAATTGGTAAATAGTAAAATATGTGGACTGTCGTGGTCTTTGTTTAATAAGTTTCTTTTACTTAATACAACTATTTTTAGAGGAAAAGCTTAAGTAGTGCGATAGTGGTAATAAAGTATGCATATACAATAAATATTTCTGTAAATAAACATATGTATCTCATGTAATAAGCAGATAGAAATATCATCTCACTTTCGGTGATATCTTGGACCACACATCGATATCGCTTCCAATGCAACGCCACGTTACCTCATAACTTCCAATAAGATCTTATTGTCAATGTAAAATACTTGGACTTTAATACATTACATTGTAATTTATCTAAAATGCAATGAAAAGTTAGCTTAGCTAAATATAAAGTCCCTCCCCCCTCCGCTTTCCCCCTCTCCTCCCTTCCCCCAACGTGTGTTCACTTAGTCGTGGGGGGGGGGGGGGGGGCGAAGCCAAGAAACGCGCTAGGAGGTAGCCCACTTCGGTGGGCGGTGTACCATGCGGGTTGCTAATACTTCTCTGGCAGCAAAGTGGACCGCTGGAGCAACCCCACGGTTGATGTGGTCTGCTTCGGCAGAACTACCATAGGGGCGTCATGGTTGAGTGCGTAAGCGATCCTTCAAAGCCCTATTTAGACGGGGGTTTTAGTGCGTAGCACTGACTTTTCTAGCCGGTGAGTCTACAGGTGGTAGGCGTAAATGCATTTCCCAACAAAAAAAGCAAATATAATGTCTAGAGTGTAGTGTATTCGTTAAATATTCTAAAGTTCTAATAGATTTGCTCTAATAAAGTTACGTTAGCTAAAGAGATAGATTTTATAGGATTTTATTAACTTCATTTCCCTCAGATGCAGCAAGCATTAAAAGTTAAATAATAAGTGATCTGAGTAATAATTAAAGTTGCTATTATTATGAAAAAGAAAAACAAAAGGAAATTTAATGAATCAGCAATGAGAACGAAGAAATACATTCTATTAATTATTATTTTATATCTATACAATTAAATACATAATAAACAGAATATTTAAGTCATTATATCGTTCGTTTCAAATTTTACGTATTTTAGTAGCTTAATATGGTAGATAAGTAATAGTAATGTATCTACGTGCGAATTTAATCCGCGTTGCTAAGAAGCGTTATTTTTTTAAACGTATGTCAATACTATATTCTATTTTTTATCATATACATCGGTCAATTCAAATTTCCATATTTTGTTTGGTCCAATTTCCGTCACGTAAAGATGAGAACCATTTCTTGTCACCGCCAAGGAATGTGGATTTGAGAACCCCTGCAATAAATACATGCATTTTATTAGTCTAAATCATTATTTAGCTTTACACAAAATGTCAAAATGTTTGAAAAGATATAAAAAATAAGAAAAACTTACGGTACTGGGCTCCCACGTATCCAATATGTTTCCATATAAAGCGTTAACAGTAAAACCTCTTATTGCAATGTTCTGAGAAGTCGGTCCGTTTACAGCGTAAATCATATCTCCGTGTGATGCCACAGCAAACACGCGGCCTAAAGTTGGGTCTTCAATTACAGTGGCGGGTTCCAACATTTTTATATAGCTTTTCAGGCCTGCTTGAGGACACACAATTCTCATATTTTCTCGGTCGGCAACACAAACTATATCTAGATGCTCTAGTAACGTAACACTATGCGGTACATTTAGTGTTAATGTATCGGAGAACGAAGGAATAGCGAATAGAAGGGTCCCAGCTGCATTGAACTTTAAAATCTGATTATTGCAATAACCATCGGCAACAAAAATTTCGCCTGTAGTGGCAACTGCCACAGCTGTGGGCATGCAGAGTAAGACTCTACGTCGGTACGGATAGCCGGCCGTAAATGCTTCGCCGATTGTAAGACTCGGGTACTTGTGATTATTTGGAGTGTACTGAAACCAATAATTGTTAAATTTAAAATTACAAAATAAAAGATATGTAGCATTTAATTATCTAAATATGAAATAGATAGTACTGTAAACATTGGTTCTATTCCGGTATTCAATCAACCTGTCCCGACTTCGTTAAAACGAGTTCGTGTTAGATTGTTAATTGTGTCGAAGAAGTTTTAAATAAACATAAAAGATTAAACAAAAAATATTTTCCATACAAATTTTGTCATACTTTTCAGTGACGGTTTAATTAAAAAAAAATCATTTAAAGTAGTTATGCAAATATGATCATTATTTTAGCTTTTTGGAGCTTTGGATGAATCAGTTCATCAGTCAAGCTATACATTATAATGTACTATGTTATTAATTTACCTTAAACACTTGGTGTTTAGCTACATCAGTGACCCAAACGTTGTCGTGATGATCAACAGTCAAACCATGAGGCATATAGAATGCGTAAGCTCCCCAACTGTGTAGCACTGACCCAGTGTGAGGGTCAAGTACTAGTATGGTATCTTCAATTATTGGTCCTTTGTCAAGGTTTTGATAAACATTGGATTCGTTAAATGTGCTAAAAGATAACAATAAATAAGTAACAACTTCACTTTTCTTTTAAAATATACTATTTATAATTTTTCTAGATTAACAAAGGTTTTGTATAGAATTTAGACAAGACCAAGTTTTAAGTTATAGATCATTAAGAAAAAAAAATACCTTTCGTCCCACACTCTTTCAGCTCTATGAAAAATTACAGGTTGTCCCAAAGAATTTATAGAGACAGCTGTTATTTGCCCCACATTAAGCGACTGTTGCGGCCAGTCCTTTACTTCCTGCGGTCTTAACACTATTTCATCTTTTGGCTGTAACAGTGTATTCCTTATATTTGAACTTCAAATACATCAATAATAATTAGATTTAAATATTTTACACATTTAAATACTTACAGCATGTAGATCTAAATTTTTAAGAACGTTTTCTTCATTTCCATAGTTAAAGTAGTCGAGATTATCTCTCACAGTTTCTGGTTCACAGTCTATACCATTAAAAGTAACAAGTAACAATATGAACGACCACATTTTGCAAAAATTATGTTATAATTTAGATCTCGTTGGAATTCATTTACTGTGTGCTGAAAGAACGTATTGATTCTTGGTCCTTCTGTTAAGTGGCTGGAACCAATACGCATGCGCTTTTCGGCATTAGATTTCCGACTTAAATTTCAAGGCCAATATAGATAAGCATGCTTCAAATAAAAACAATTTTTTGTTAACGATACTTTTATTACGTAAATTCAACAAGATTTAACAAAATTGGTCGTACGAAAAAAACATCTCCCATCTGACATGGGGACAAACAAGGCATCTTAGGTATAATACGAAAATAGAAGATGAAATTTCATTTCTTTCCTACCAAATCAGTCTCAGGTTCGTTGAACATGGCACATTTGGAAATGTTTCACGATTCCGTTTCCACGGCATTTACATGGGGAGAAAATATGGAGTAATCAAATGAAATGGGTTAAACCATTTGATTATTGGCCTCTCCATTGAGAGTTGGGTTGGTCCCATATGTAGCCTGTCTCGGTCATAGAGCAGACAGCGTTGTAGTATTTGCCAGGACTACGGCAGTACGACCACGAAGGGCACTTGCATCGGAACAGCCTTTGGAACTCTTCCTTACATATTTCATTCCACCAACATGTTCTCTGAAATAAACAGTAAGAGAAGTATATTTATTGCATAATAATTTTGTTCAGTAATTTAAAATAAATTCAGTGGTTTTAATAATTTTATATGATATTTTAATCATAAAAGTTGTTAGGTTGGTTTTTTATATACTATCTAATGGTAAGAAAACTTCACTTTTTATTTTACCATAACCGGAAATCGACGACACAATAGATACTTTAGCAGTAGCTATAAATTTAAAATAATATTCTTACCTCAGTAATATATCCCTTAATAGATTGGTCAGAATAACTTCGCTTACTCATCGCCGCAGCCTCAAACATTGCGCTGAACATGAGTATGTAACCCATCATTAAGTACATATTGTATTTAAACCGCGACACATTTACCAACACTGTCTCACTTATGCCGTACATACAGTCCTTAACTCAAACATAGCAGAAAAGCTTCGAAATAGACTTTATTCGGCTGCGTAAAGTTATCATTTCACGCCCCTCGCCCGAGCTTAAAGCTCTGCGCGCGTGGAATTGGGACCAGACGGTTTATTTACCTATGTCTGTGTGTAGGCGGGCAGGGTGAACAGGACAAAAGCGTGTCAAGTGACTCAGGTAGACGTCACTAATTGGACTTCCGCAGCGGTTTAATAAAGAATTCTCGTCGTACATCGTGTTTATTTTTTATTCGTTCGTTTAATATTCAGTGGGGACAGTTTTGGACAGATTTTATGCATGACTTCTCTCATCAAAAGATTTTCTTTAATATAAATATGATGAATGTATGGTGGCTCAAATAAAACGTTTTTTAAGAGCCTCCTTAAAAGCTCAAAAAAAAATTGTAGAGATCGCTTAAGAATTTTTTAAATTTCAAAAATAATCAAAATTTGAAATATTTTTTTTTTTAATTATATTTTCTCGCTATTTTATCATTTTCTAAATTGAAAAAAAATACGCTTCTGAAAACTTCAAATCGATATTTTAATTTTTAAAGGTTACTCATATTTTTTTTAACTTTGAAACTTTTAACTTTAAACTGTACATCAAATAATTTCGAGCGACCTCTAAATCATAATTATTAACGAAAATTTTTATTTTTCATTGAATGTGTGTCTCGTGTCTTATTTGTATTCTTTTGTACGTCAACGTTGTATTAAGTACAATTAAACCAGCTTTATTATAAAAGATAGCTTTATTATGGACAACTAAAATAAATAGATTTACAATCTAAACTCTAATAGGACTTTGACAAAAAATCAAAATACTACGATTAAATAAATAAATAAATTACACAACTTTTGACATTATCTGGTATAGTAGTATTAATATTATCGTTATTAAGATTTTTTTACAATATACGCACACACAATTCTTACGAAGCTCTTATGCTTCATTTTTCAATGGCACTTTACGTCAGGTTAATATGGCATATTAATTCACACAACTCTTAAATTTTAATAAAAGCTTTGAAAAATTTAAACAATTCATAAATTGTCACAATATATTAACTAATGCTACAAAATTGACCTCAATTTTATATTTAAAAATATCTTTATTAGTGCAACGACATCTATTTTTGAATCCAAAACAATAAATTATATGTAATACATGTCAATTCGTGCAAAACATGTTTGAATGATAAAGAAATGTTAGTAAATTTCTCGCTTAGTAAAAATGTAGGCTGAAATGAATACATATGTTATATTCATCATTCACGTGAGAAAATTGAGGCCAATAAAAAGGATAATATATCACAAACTTATGAATTTAGTAGATTTTAGTAGAGACTAAATTCTCATCAACTTTGGTTGAAAACTACTACTTACTACATTTGGAATTTGGAATACATTGGCAAAAATTATTTTAATTTTTGTCTTTATTTTAGAGTTTTAATTTACATAGCTCTAAACTCCATATTGTTATTATCGATGCTTTCATGCTCTTGTCGCCTATGTAGAGTCTCTGCGTCTTTCCTGCAACAAGCATTATTTGTTTAATTCATTTTAACATATATAACAATATTATTTTCATCGAGCAAATTTCCTTCCCATAAATCAGATTCAACTTTTGCAAGATATTCACTATTTAATCTGTGAATAAAGTTCAATTCAATACGTTTTATACACGGATATTAATCGGACATTGTTTATATAAATATTGATCAAAACATCCACAGATGGTAAGATATTAGCAGTATATTTTGATAACACCCACAAGAAAATCTGACTATTACCGCCAATACTATTGCACCAAAAAACCTTTTTATGTTTAAACTACTGTATTCTTTAGACTTTATTATATTAACTAAATTGTTAATAAGGTATTTGCCAATTACTTAGTAATCATAAAAATCGAATATACAGGATGGATTTTTGAGACGGGACAGTAAGTGCAGATACCTTAACTGCTATAGTTACAGGAAAACGTTTCTAGGATACCATCCATTACTTTTTGAGATATTCTGAACTGTATTCACAGATTTTGGGAAAAATGTACAGTTAGCGAAAAAAATGCTGAAATACCAAAAAGACGTCAATCGATCCGATTTCATGTAGGGATCAAAAAACTTTATGGGACCATTTAAGGTATGAGTACTAGAAATGTCAGAAATCGCCAAAAACTTTACTCATATATTTTGTACGGAAAAACGATTAATCAACTCGAAATATTCTTTGTTGTCAAACGGTCCTATTTCTTGATGTGATCAAAAGACTCTTTGAGGCCAAATGGAGTTTGAGTACAGGAACTACGGTAAGTCATAAAACCGGGTTTACACGCAAGCATTTTATGCAGCGTGCGTAAAATAAATTTTACAGTTTTTGTTAAGCCGGTCTCGTGGGATATTGTACCTAGAAGCAAAAGTACCTACTTAGTAGGAAATAGTAACTATAGCAGTTAAGGTATCTGTCCTTACTGTCCCGTCTCAAAAATCCACCCTGTATATGTGTTTACTCAAAGCTTAGTGCAAATATGTACCTATGCTACTCTGGCACCTAGTAGTTTATCCTCCTACACTTTGTAAAATCTGACTATTAAATATAATACTTACGAGTATTTATTACTAGAGGGTTGGAAGATGCTCTTAGGACAGAGCCTGTAGTACGGCCAACATTCTCCGCCAGATTCACCGGCGCGTTGTGCCTCGACATATTCAGCTAATAAATCAGCATATGGTGATTTACTTGGACTGTAAATAATTGATGCTTTTTACTATTTTATCGGTATTATCTTTAAAAATATTGTTTAACTTTCGACCAAAACTTAAATCTGGACTATATATCATTAATTAATTAATAATATTATAAATGTTAAAGTGTGTTTGTTTATTTGTTTGTTTGTCTGTCCTTCTTTGACATCGAAACAGAGTGACGGATTGGCGTGATTTTTTGCGTGCAGATATTTGGAGGGCTGAAGAGTGACATAGGCTACTTTTTACCACGGGAGATTATCTGATTCTCACAGGAAAACGCGTTATAACTTATAATACAACCCAAAAAAATTATTATCATGATGATCAAAATTACTGGAAACTTGGTATTAATGTTCTTTAATACAAATAATTAAAAACTTTTTTTAGCATTTTTCGAAATCCATCCCATAAGAAGGTAAAATAGGCGTGAAAGTTAGTATAAAACCTACCTTTTTTGAGTATTTTTGTAGTTTTAGCGCGAGCGAAGCCGTGAGTTTTGCTAGTTATATTTTGAACTAAGGGCTCAACCTCGCTTCGCTCGTGTTCGCCTCTAGGAAAACGAAAATAAACCTATCCCACCGGAATCGTACATTTTCTGGGTTAAAAGTAGCCTATGTGTTATTCCAGACTATAATCTATGTCTGTGCCAAATTTCATCTAGATCCGTTCAGCCTTCTGGCGTGAAAGAGTAACAAACATCCATACTCACAAACTTTCACATTTATGATATTATATAGTATAGATACTATGTAACTAACCAATATAAAATTAAGATATTGGCTTCGATTTAAATATCAAGTGAGCGAAACTGAAGGCATAATATAAAAAGTAATATTTATCAGACGCTAGCGATATCCAAAAATGATAAACATTGCAAAATTCAAAACTTAATCAAAAAAATTTCAGTTAAATACTTTGATAAGTTTTAATCAAGGTAAAAAAGTAAAACCCATAAAAAGGAAAAGCGCCATCTATGAATATGCATTATAAATCGTGATCTGATTGCTGATTTTTTTTAATTAATGAAATTACATAAATTTGATTTACATACGAATTATTTCATTTTCCTTTAGTCAAATTTTGTTTAAATAATAGTATACCTTTTTGGGATCTCTTTTTTATCTATTGATAATTTAACACAGGCTATAATAACAAATCGATATATTTAAAACTATCTATTGGCATTTATTTTAACTATTTTTCCTTTGTTCTTGATTGCTTCATAGTTCCTAAGTTTTAACTCCTACATCGACTACAATATTGTATACTTCATATATTGTATACTGGCGACTCACCCTCGCTACGTTCGGGTTCGTCCCTACTTACGTTTTAACGTTTAGTATAGATTTCTCAGAGATGAAATATCTTCCTGCAGTAAAAATTATCCCGTATGTTAACCCAGATAACCTATAGTCATACCAAATTTTATCAAAATCCCTCTAGTGGGTTTTCCTTGATGCGATCACAGACGGACAGACAGACAAAAAATCTAAAAACAACAGATTCGGCCTCTGTATCGATAATAATGTCTATTTCAATGATTTTCAAAAAATTTTTAATGTACAGATTCGCCTTAGTTACAATTTTGTTATATCAGGTATAGATTACCAAAAATACCATTAAGCAACATACCTAAAGAATAGTTTCATAACTTCACCAAGAAAACCAAAGTTTTTTAATGGATGAGCGTTTATTTCACAAATAGCCCTTAACAGGCACTCCTTGCCGTCCAGTCCAAAGTTTGCTAACAAGTCCTCAGCAATTCCGTACATTATAGCTCTGAAATTAAAAACAATTTAAATAAATTTATATAAAAGATTGGTCATTTACTTTTTTTTTGTTCTTTCTAATAGTCGCGATCGACTTCGTAATAGCCGCGATTCGACTTTGAATAATGATAAAGATGTGACAAATGTGGAGCGTTTAGATAACAATTTAATTTATTCTAGTTCACAACTTCTTTAAAAATTCAACACAAGTACTTATTATACTATTTAGTGACCAAATAAAATTACGCAACAGAATTTTCGAAGTACGTTAAAGGAATATCAAATGGTGTTCGCTCTCTTCCAAGCACCATGTTGCGTACCGAATATTTGATATCGATATAGGCGAGTGAAAGTGACAGAAATTATATGGTCACGTTATCCTGGTGTCTATGACATGTGTGAGGTCTCACGCTATGTATTATTTTTACTCACATTTATTTATTTATAATTACCTAAAGCCTCATATTTTTGGTGCATGATTTTACTGTTTGAAAATGACTAGTAGAATGAGAAAAATATAGTTTTATACTCTGTTTTTATTTTGTTTATGCATGTTTCTGTTTCATTTATCAGGCATAAGAGTTATTATCGAGTTATGCTCGAATTCAAAAAAGGAGAAAATATTAATTTGAAAGTGTTTTATAATATGTTCGCCAATGAACCGATTTGAATGATTTTTTTAAACCTATTTGTAATAACTCTATATAATAGTGGTCCCAAATAAATTTCGAGAAAAAAACCTCTAAGGATGAAATAGTTACAATTTAATAGATTTTGAATCTGATGTCCTTTTTTGCGTTTTAATCCCAATTTTTTTTGGTATTAATAAGAAAAAATAATTATCGTCTTTTAAATACCTTTCGCCTCCATGGAATCGGTCAAGAATTACTTTCTCTGTTTCCGGTGGAACTGCTTCCTTTGTCGACCTTTTTCCCCTTCTAGTATCTAGGTATTGTCCAACGTAATCTGCCATCATAGATGCAGCAGCATTACCCATTGATCGAGCGAAAATAGGCGGTAAATCCCCATAAGGATTCTCATTGTCAGTGAGACCCAATTTGTCAAAGTCAACTGTAATTTGAGAAATGTTTTAATTTATTATATGTTATAATTATTTTGTGAAAGCAGGTTAATATAAATTAAAAGGCCATTAATTTATAATAATCTAGGTGATTTTTAATTATCGATAAGGAAAAGTCGGAATAAAAGTGTTTTTCTGCTATTTACACTCAAGGAAATTTCAAATCTATTATCTCATGTTTTGTAGTGTGTAGCGTTAGATTTAAAAACGGAACTTTATAAATCAAAACTAGCGACTAACCCTCGCTCCGCTCGGTTCGTCCCTATTTACATTTTAACGTTTAGTATAGATTTCGTAATTTCGTTAGTAAGTTGAGAAATTTTCCCGCAATAACAAGTATCCTATATGTTGACCCGGATAACCAGCTCATCATAATCATCATACCAAATTTCATCAAAATCCCTCTAGTGGTTTTTCCGTAATTCGGTAACAGGCAGATAGACAGACAGACAAAAATTCAAAAAACTATAGATTCGGTCTCTCTATCGATAATAATGTCTATTTCAATAAGTTTTGCCAAAAAATATTTAATGTACAGATTCGGCTTAGTTACAATTTTATTATATGTAGGTATAGATGATTCTATATCTTTACATAATATAATAACTATTTAAGAGTAGTTATTTTAATTATACTTCTTTAGTGATATTTGACATAAATCAATGACTAATAAGTTATAGGTCTAACATAATTTGTATAGTTTAATGATAGCATTAAGTTCAACAAACTACATCAACAAGGTCATAACTTGAACATTAACTCTGCGGTTGATTATATTTAAATGCATAGTATCTACATATATAAACCAAGACTATGTAACGAGAATAATATACATTTACCTACAGGTCTGTTAGATATCTATATTAAACAGCTATAACTACATTTAAACACAAATAAATATGAATAAAACTTCCTTCTGTCACGAGTATACTCATTATCAAAATTAACTAATTTGTTCTTAAAATATTGGTCTGAAAAAATGTAGATCGATAGTGTGCATACACTTTTAAAAAGAAGTTTTATTTTAGGATAATAATCGAAAATACTCCTAATTAAATTAAATCAATTGTACTGTAATCGATTCCATCGTGAAATCGATATGAGGATGCAGTCAACTACGTTAGAACGTAAATCAAAAACTAAATACAGCTCTACACTACATTATTAATAAACAGTGTTCTGAAAGAAATATAATTAACCAAACTACATCATGTACATCTAAACATTGTGTACTACTTCAACATCACTACTTGAACTTTTGAATTTTAAAATACTGACTTTTACATTCCAGTTGATACATTATGGTACCTGCAAAACCATTACGCATTATACTTAGAACATGAATATTGCTTGCAAATTTCACTTCAAATAAATCCTTACACTTCTTCTAAATAAAATTACTTCAAGTTACGTGTTGTATATGTATTTAGATTGACGTCTAGGAGACAATTATTTAAAAAAACAGTTGATTTAACTAAAGATTGAATTCATATCAGAGTGAGTTGTGAAAACGACTTATATTAGATAGCTGATATAAATAATTTTTTTTCGATGAAAACCACAATTTTACGCATCGATGTAAACCAAATGAAGAACTCAGTGTTGTTATGGTGTTAATACGCCATATCATTTGATATAATGATCAAATATAATATTTAGGTAAACATCCAACTGTATAATTTTCAGATATTAGTACGCTAGTGAAATTTTTATTACTTACTTGAAAAAGGAAAACTGACTGTCATATTAGAAAGGAATCCTTTTGGCGGGTGCCTCACAAAAGGCATAGATATTGAAGGTGTGATGGCCATAGTGGTTCCGGGCGGAAGCGCTAGACGTCCGTCGTTTGTGATCCATAGTATCCTTTTCTGGCGAGAATGAGGGATATTCTCTTTGGCCAACTCACCCTGATTTTCAGGAGATGCCATTGGCAGAAGTGCAGCTAGTGCTATACTGATCAAGACTCGTGGTATCCTCTCCATTGCCATCTATTGAATCTAAAATCACATAATACATACTTTATATGTTATACGAACTGTTATTTGTATCTCTATATAAATTCATTAAATAAAAAGTTTTCATACGTCGAAAAGGAAAACATATATCGTATATAAGTACTTCATTAATAACTGTCTCATGGTTGTCTAAAACTCTGACAACTTCATTGTTTTTTATTATATTGGATATATTTACATGTTTTTTGAGTAATTATCTAATTTAGAAAATATAATGAACACGTTTATCTGTAAATACTTGCGAATAAGAAACTATGACGAAATTTTTGATATGGACGCAGGGAAATTTATAAAATTATTAGAATCACAGTTTAAAACCAATTTCAAATCATTGCCACAGTGGAAAGAATTAATAGAATTAATCAATATATCGAAAACTGATTACAAAAGAAAACTTCAAAATGCAGAAAACCGTAGAGCTGCGATTATACAAAACCTCTATATACAGTACTATAGACTGTCGCCTTTTGAATTAACAGACAATTTATTAAGGACGGCCAATCTATGGGAAGAGTTAAAATCAAATATTAAAAAACACAAAATTGATTTGTTAGACAATCCTGTATCTATACAAGATATAAGTAATGCTATGAGTGAAGAAGCAAATGTAAGTTCAAACGCTCACCCTAATACTGAAATTATTCAATCAAAAGATCAAATAAATTTAAGCCCAGAAATAGAATTGGAAATTAAATCGAACAGTTCTCCTTGTTTACCTATAATTGTATATACAAATGAGCATAAAATCATTTCTTCTATTGGATCTCATTACTCTGTATTAAATTTAAAGGATGTTAAGGGTATTGAACAAGACTTAGCCGAGAGTTCGAAAGAAAATATTATAGAAATCAATGAAATGAAATTTTTCAAATGCTCTCCAAACACCTTAATAATAAGAGATAACATATCTCAAGAGCAAACGTTAAAATTTTCAGTAACAAATTGTGCTACAGAATATTTCCATGTGCGATTTAAATGTATATCTGATACTTCTTATTTTAAAAAGTTTGCCATCTTTCCTAACATACCTGTTAAATTAAATCCAGGTCTGACAATATCCTATAAATTCATATTCGCACTTCAACAAAATCTTAAAGAAGACGTCATAAATTCTAAATTATATTTCAGAACAGGTCGAAATGTGTTAAGTCGTAGAGGCGAAGAAATTCTTAGTATACCGATTGTTAGTGAATTCCAAAATATGAAATCTGTTACTGTTTCCGAAACAGTTTATATACCCTCTGTATATTCTTGGCAGGTAACAGGAACATATAAATATCCTAAAGGTGTACTGCAAATACATATCAATGATGAAATGACTTATAATGTTTATATTAGAAAAAAAGATGTAGATATCGCTCAAGAATTTAGTCTTAGCTTAGATTCGCTAAAAGTTGCAGCTAGTCTTGATACAGAAAGTTTACAAGATAAAGAAAATGATAACGATTTTGAAAATCATAGTAAAATTTTATCTACTCCAAAAAAAACAACAGATGCCTTCAGCGATATAAAAGATGAAGGTGATTCACTTATAACAGTTGATGTTGTAACGCTTGTACTAATTGATATTGTGAATCTTGTTCTTGAACCATTTGTATTTAAAAATACATATCTACGTCTATTTCCCAAATCTAAAAGGTTGGCTATAGTGTATTTAACGAAGGCAGAACACGTTGGCTATCACCATAGTTATTATAATTTGATTTTTGTCAATCCTGAAAACGATGAAACCGTTTTTATTAAGACAATCAAGGTATTTGCTGAAATTTTACCTCATCCTATTTCGATACAGCCTCCTATGCTTGATATGACTAAATCACCAGTTAAGTTTGGTTTTTGTAAAGACTACTTTACAATTAGTAATACTCATAAAATTTCCCCCGTAACAATAAAGATTAATACTACTTTAAAAATGAAGAACATATTTAAAATAACGCCAATGAAAACGCTAGTTTCTCCGAAATCAAAAGTAAATTTTGAAATTAGGATGTGTGTGAATGATTATAATGTTTTTAATAATATAGAATGTTTCGCTTATTTTACATTTAAAATAGCAATCGTCGGACATAACTCTATTTGTCGTAATGTTCCTCCAATTTTCTATGAAATTATAGCTCCTTGTGATACAGAATTTATGAAATTATATGGCAAAAAATATTACAGAGATATGTTAACATCTAATCAAGACAATATTCTTCCAAGTGATTAAATATTAAGATATTTTGTAAAAAATATATTTTATGAATAATTTTAACTAACAATAATGCATAATTATCTTATTTTTAACATACTTTTAAAGAACGGGAATCTTAATACGTTCTTAGATTTACGCGAATATTATTTTATTTTATTTTGAAACGGGAATCTCAATAAATAAATTTAAAAAACACCGAAATAAATTTCATTTTAAATTATAACTCTATTTTCGTGCGAAATTTACAGGTGTCAATGGCTCTCTCAGTCTCAGAAATATGTACATACATGCCGTAACTTACTTTCTCGCGTCATAAAAATTACATTAAGAAGTGAAGTACCCAGGAATGTCGCGAGGACGGCAAGGATTAAACTTGCTGACCAACTTATATGTGGTACGGGTCAACGAGATTGCCTTATGCATAATATTCCAGTTTACGCAGGCAGGTCACAGACCGGTTACAAACAATCGATTATAAATCTCCGATGCAAGTGCTGTGACATCAATGTCAATGTTGCGGTAAATGCGGCTAATAAATTATAAGATGGCGGTTTTTTTTTTTAATTATAAGTGTCTATGTTCGAAAAAATTGAGTAGTTAACTGTGTTCTGACAAGTTTTCCTCAAAGTTATTAAGTTATATTTTAAATCATATTATTGTAAATATATAGTATGTATGTAGGTATTTCCGAAAGTTATTTAGAAATATGTTTCACTAACTTCCAATTAGCCTGATGCAAGCTACACTAATAAATAATTTCACTAATATTATGAATGTGAAAGTTTAGAAGTTTGGATGGATGTTTGTAACTCAATCACACCAGAACGGCTGAACGGATCTGGATGAAATTTGGCACAGAGATAGATTATATTCTGGAATAGCACATACGCTACTTTTAAAAAATGTACGGTTCCTGTGGGATAGATTTGTATATATAAGGGACACTAAGAAGTATAAGCTTAATAAATACGGAATAAAAAAAGACTACCATAAAGCATGCACATATGTACATGTGTGTTATTAGAAATCATTAAAATGTATTAATGATAATGTTCCATGCAACCAGACGACGCGTTAGCTTTTCTAAACTTCATTGTTTTTGTATTGTTTCCTAAAAACAATCGTAGAAACGGTCACGACGGTAAAACTTTGTGTTTTAACAATTTTAAGCATAATTTACTCATGCTATTGAAAAGTAGGTGCATGTCAAATGTTAGTGTTGGTGCGCACATTATATGTGTTTCCTAGTAAAATATAAACATATTTACGAACATGGCCTTATTTTCAAATTGATATTATAGGTATTGGTTTTTAACACTGACTTACTAACCCGTCATTTGAATAAGAAAATGCTTTCTCAGTTTACAATTAAATTTTAGGTAAGTACTAAATTCTTTATTCAATTACCTAGATACTTAAGCGGTTTAGTGTACTTACGAGTTAAGCTTTTATCGATTTCAATTTCCAGAAAGGAACTTCTAATCGACACCATTTTTCCACTCATAAACCTACTTCAGACGTTTTTCTCACAAATCCGTTTGATTAAAAATCACTATTATGCTATAAAGACAATAAATTACATTAAATAAATAAAATGTAGTATATACATAAATTTTCTATATAAATAAAAATGAATGTTTATATGTTTGTATTTGTATTTTTTTACATTGTTTTTTGTATTTGTGTATGTTAAGGTTCCTGGCGCAAAAAATCTTTCTTTGGACGTTTATCTATACATATAATAAAAGTATAACTGATCGCTATCTATACATGGAAGATATTTGAGAAAAACTATTATTGGGGGTTTTATTATCGCAATAGAATTTTTAAATTGTTGGTTTGTCTATGCGTTTATGTGCGCTTATCTCAGAAACAACTTCACCGATTTGGGTGCGGTTTTCGCTAATGTATTTTGGTAAGCTTAACTCAACATTGTTTGTTTTATTTCGGTCTATAAATGAAAAAGTTACCTATGTCAACTTAAAGAATCGTCTAGGGAGGAACCCGAGCGATGCGAGGGTGAGTCGCTAGTATGTAAATTATACTACGAGTATACATAATCTTCGTCACATCTGCTTACATCGTTTGTCGTAACCATTTCTATAGTCAATATAAAAATTCACCCATGCGGAACTAAAGTTGTAATCGTTGTATAGATTTCATATATTTGTATTACAACTATGTAGTACCTACTATTATATTTAAAACACTGTTGTAAAAGTATAAACATTAATAAAAGAATTTTCCCTATGAATTTTATTACCGCATTGAGCGAATGTTACGATAAGAATTATTTGGGTTTATTTCTCCTTCTGCCTTTAAGGTCAACTTTTTTCAGCAGTCTTCAAAAAATATGAACGAGGTGTCATTAGATTATTCGATCGGAATGGCATGTAGGTGATTTTTGAAATAAAAAACAAGTTCTGCTTGCAAAAATTGCAAAAGTTATAAGCAATTAACTAAATAAAAACTTAAAAAAAAACCGACTTCCAAGCACTGAAAAGTAAAAAATAACTAAACGGGGGTTTTCATTTAGAATAGATACTTAATCAGATATTTTCGAAGTCGGTGTGCTTTGAGAATCACTTGGACAGGAGGAGGTTCTCAATTCGAAGTCGGTCGAATTGAGAACCTCCTCCTTTTTTTGGAAGTCGGTTAAAAAAATAGTATGATATGTTGGTAAATGTAGTATGAGAGTTCGGATTCGTAGCCTACCTACTTACCATGTGTAACGTCACTTTTACATACGTTATCGTGGTAAGATTGAAAATCGATTAAGAATCGATATTTTGGAGTGTAATCACGCTTTGTTTTGTATTCACTCCTGATACTGCTTTCGCTATACATACTGACATATTTTAGGTCTTGTTCCTTGTTAAACTTTTTAAAATGTTTTCTGTAAATATAACAATACTAGCGACTCACCCTCGCTTCGCTTCGGGTTTGTCCCGACAAAACACATCTATCCTACGGGAAGCATACAACTATACTAACTATCCAACACAAAAATATTAGCACATTCAACCAATCAAACAAACTCTTCAGCTTTATAATATTAGTATAGATGTCCATAAAATAGATATACGACTAGCATATATCATTACAATATCTAAAATGAATTAGATTACAATATCACTATAAATTATAATGAAATATATGTACTTGCGTCTACTTAACGAGAGCTTTACAGCTTACACTAAACCAATACATATGTATGATAACCCACGCTCTACATATTCCGTATAGTTTTGTAAAGTATCTTTATAGCGCTCTTAATGAAATAACCTTACACGACTAATTTATATTTATTTACACGGGTATTTTATCAATCCTACTAATATTATAAATGCGAAAGTTTATGAGGATGTATGGATGTTTGGATGTGTAGATGTATGGATGTTTGTTACTATTTCACGCAAAACCTACTGAATGAATTTTAATGAAACTTTACAAATAATACAGCTCATACATCAGAATAACACATGGTCTGTGGCTGGGAAAATATTATTATGTGTTTCCAATGACATTATTAATCTGTTTAAAAAGGTGGATCTCTAAGTAACTTAACGAATCGATGGAAAAACACTAAATAATGCGTAAAAAAACGCTAAACTACAAGTTTTTTTTTATCAATACGTGAAATAGATCAATACATGATTACCACTTGCCTTACGCTGAAGGAAAACATCGTGAGGAAACCTGCATGTCTGAGAGAACCTAGCAAGTTTTCGAAAGACATGTGAAGTCCGCCAATCCGCACTTGGCCAGCGTGGTGGACTATGGCCTGATTCCCCTCGTATTGAAAGGAGGCCCGTGCCCAGCAGTGGGACGTTAAAAAGGGCTGAATACATACGTGAAAAGAAAACTTTGAACCCAAGCATATTGCATGTACGGAGGAGTATTGGCATAGTCAAAGTTTATATAAAGATGGGCTACACAAAACCAAAATTAATTGACTTTCTTTTACCCGTGAATCCGCTCGCGCATTTTTTATATAATATATAATTACTTCACTGCTAAAAGATGTAGCATGATGTTACATAACCTTCATAAATATTATACGAGTACTTAATAATAATGACCTGAACGACTTCAGCCACGGCGGCAAGTCTCATTGAGACTAGCCATCTGTGCAGGAGATATTATACAGCTCTAGTGTGCGCGCAGACTCAAGTGTACTCTCTATTCTTGACGCTCTCATACTCCGGTGGGACGAGTACACGACACGAATGGTGAGAGTTAAGTCCGTAGGACCGACGACTTTACGTGCTCTCCGAAGCACGGGGGTGAAACACCGCCAACTTCCCAACTTCCGGGCTTACTGAGACTTAATAAGCAGTAAGACTCAATAAATAAACTTGGCCCAACCCGGGGCTCGAACTCAGGACCTCTCGATGTGCAGCCGTACTTTTTTACGTTACGCCGTACGTTTTAATTCACAATTCCAACTATATTCAGTAAACAAAAACTGATGAAAAGGGGTCTGGAATAATGCGCGATTAAATAGAAATGTACAAAACTAAAGTATTTATTTATAAATATTCGTTTTAAAATATAATTTATTTTTATTATTATTTACGTACCCGATTACTACCTTTTTTTTGTTTATGAACTCCTAAACTCTTCTTATTTATAATAAGGAAGTCTTTGAAATACTAAAATAACCCACAAAATCTAAATTTACAGTAGTATTATATTATGAACCATTGTAGAGGACAAATGGCACAATTCCATTTTCCAAATGCGTTATTGTTTTCACTTGCGGTCTGTTTTATTGTGTAGCCGTTATATTTTACATAAACTAGTTTTTAAAATGAGATAATATTCTGTAAAGTATGTTAATTATTTTATTCATATCGAAATATATATCGATATCTAAGAAGAATAAGTAATATATAAAAATTTGCTTTCGATGATAAAATCAATAATTCTAACTTTACCATAGGCCACTGAAACTGGCTAATCTTCCGTGAACATTGAACCTTACTTGATGTACGGCTTACAAAGTGGCCTGTGTCACACCAACTCATAAATTATCTTTATGCAAGAAAGACGCTGATTGCTTGGCCAATGCTTATTTTAAAAGACCATATAAATTTATTACTACTACTAGCGACTCTCTCTCTTCGCTCGGGTTCATCCCTAGGCACTTTGTAAAGGATAGTATGAAATAGATAGACTATAAAAAATATGACGTTACGAAAAATATAACATATTTGAATATTCAACCCTAAGTGATGTATCAGAATAAAAAGTAGTCTTTCGCATAATTAAAAACGCACTTTCGCATTTTTAATATTACTAAAGATTACTACGCATAATATTATCATAATAATAAAAAATAATCTGTACTCAAATGATAATATTATGTCTAAACCGTTAAACTAAGATATTATAACATTAATTATCTATATATACATAATTATATGGTAAGTTCAAAAATAAAAACTTTTGAACTTACCAAAAAAAAAACTTTTTACTAACTTTAAGCTGGCTTTAGCTTCTTGAAAGTTAGATTAGCTATAATTAGCCAGAACAACTTGTATACAAAACTACCACTTACAGATTCAAAGAAGATAATCAGCGCCGGATTTAACCTTGGTGCCGCTCCTGGGCATAGTAAAAAATGCCGCTCTATTATCGAAATTTTGAATAAAATGTTGAAAGTTTTTTTTTAATTTTTATTTTTTGAAAAATGCAAAAAAATAATTATAAATGATATCAATTTTTCGAAAAATACTCTTTTTTCTTATTCTTCATTTTTTTATGATAATAAAATAAAAAAAAAAAACATTTTCGATAACGCGAAGATTTTTTTTACCGCCCTCCGAATTTTGCCTCCCCTAAAAGTTTGCCACTCTGGGCTCCGAATGACCCCAGTGTAAATCCAGCGCTGAAGATAATGATGTAGAG
This sequence comes from Argynnis bischoffii washingtonia, assembly GCA_033884665.1. Classification (NCBI taxonomy): domain Eukaryota; kingdom Metazoa; phylum Arthropoda; class Insecta; order Lepidoptera; family Nymphalidae; genus Argynnis; species Argynnis bischoffii. The sequence continues at coordinate 5,958,604 of CM066623.1, read as the reverse complement.
TAGAGCAATACACGCAAATATAAATTAGTTATCATTGAAAGAAATAATGTAAAAAGCTAATATAATAATTGCAATACCAGTTGTTTATTTAAACGTCTAACTAACCTTTTTATCGATCTTTTTCTTTCTTTACTTGTTTTTCCTCTAAAGCTATTACTTACTATATAAAACTTCATGAATAAATACATAATTAGTAATTACCGTTTTTACGAACTAAACATTTCATGCAAGTATTACAACAAAATGTTTATAGCGCGGTTAATGTCATCTATACAAATAAATAAAATTGGAGTGTCTGTTTGTAATACTAAAATAACCGCTTTTTACTAAATGCATATGGATGTATACACGGTACATATACCAAAACAAAATTTTAACAATTTTTGTCTGTCTGTTTGTTCCGGCTAATCTCTGAAACGGCTGGACCGATTTTGACGGGACTTTCACTGGAAGATAGCTGATGTAATAAGAAGTAACTTAGGCTACTTTTATTTTAGAAAAAATGGCCTCACGAAAAAAAAAAATAGAAAAAAAAATGTTCTGGGAAGCAACCTAGGGACGAACCGGAGCAAAGCGAGGGTGAATCGCTAGTTGTAGTATATAATTGACTATGTCAGCATTCAAATGATTACCCTCAATGCGGCCTCGAGGAATCGGAGTTCTCAAGTAGTAGTAACAGCTATCCTGATAATTATAGACCTCCGATGTAGACCGCACTTTATCAACATGTACCGATAATGGATTAAGTTACGCGAATAAGACATAATTGCGATTTAGTAGATTCTAACCATTTAAACAGTATTTGGACTTACCGCTTTAAATATATCACTGAATAGCACGAGTTAAGGTTTATTGACACTCAATCACGATAATGTCCCTGACGGGCGATCATCACAGAATGTATCAGATGATTACTGCCTCGCACTGCACTCGTCAATGTCGTCGCGTTCGTTGCCAAAATTTCGCTAACTTTGGCGTATGTTCTCGCATATCAAACACTAAGAAATTTGCCCTCCTTAAAATAATCCAAGTCGAATTTCCCTCATCGACAGTTTCAAAATGTACACACGATATCCCCCGAGTCCTTGCTTCGTCTGTCCGTCGATGCGCGGTATTGACGACTTTGTATTCACTTGTCGAAACTCTCTTTGCTAATTGGAATGCAAGAAGCGTTCTCCGCTTTCGTCTTTATGAAACAATGAAGTGTCGCGACACCCAGGGGCGATAGGCTCGCGGGCATCGTAGCGGGTTGAACTTCATAGGGTCACATGTAATTAGTTATAGTTTTCGTAATTTGCAAAGTTGCGGGCGGCAGGTCGGCGTACCGGTATGGAATGGAGTCTCGCGAGCGGTAATCGCTCGACGTCGCCTCGCGAGTTGGCCACTGGGTTAGCAGTGCTCCTTTTCCTGCTTTGCTTTGGTAGCGTGCCTACTTGTGAACAAACCCGCTTGCTTCGAGACCTAATGAAAACTTGAAATGTCCACTTTTTATAGATATCTTTTAACATAAATTAAAGAAATATTTATTTATGAATATATGTAAGAAATACTTAGTAAAGTTGTTAGTATTTTTTGTTTATACACAATCATACTTAAAAATGTATGTCACGTCATTTAATATAAATGCGCATTTTATGGAAATACGACTAGAATAAATCGTTTTCAGTACACAATTACAGCTGATTGCATATTCTTTACGTGGTGCTCTGAGTATCTCTTTGAATGCAGTGGTGCAATATAATTGAAAGCGAAATCTTGTGATAGGCGCCTCTACATACTATTCAAAACTGCATTAAGACGGAATAATCTTGTATAATTGAACTAGCCCATTTAATGAAACGTAATTCGGTTATTTTAATAAATCCTGTCTTTATAATCGGGCTAAATGCAATGGACGATAATAATTATTTTATAATTCAGTAATCTTGATATGTATCGCATAATATACATGCCTATCGAACTTACTACGTTGTTTGTTTTTAAAATATAGGTATTACCTTATTAAACAAAACAAATATTTAATACCAATTACCTATCTTACGTTTAATCATATGGATTTGTTTTGTTGTAAGTTTTCACCTTCTCGTCAGTCAAATTGAGTTATTTTGATTTTAATAATAATAATAATAATAATCATTTTTAAACTAACGCTGAATAGCGCTTTTATATATTTAGTACCTGGGCGATCGAGCTTCGCTCGGAGTTCCTTTTTGTTGCATCGTATTTTTTAGATAAAAAAACTAAAAACTTGAATAAATACAAAAAAAACAAGAAAAGTAAGTAAAAAAACTTTGTATCCGATCGAACTCGGGCACCTGTGATTGTTAATCTTGTACCTTGGTCGCTTGACCACGATGCTTATTCCTGAATGTAAGAAATTATCGACCATATAATGCGAAAGAAAACCGCATGAAAACTCGAAAATACGCGTTTTCCCAGACATAAGACTAATCTAGATCGATTTTTCGCCTCCGAAAACTCCCACATTCAAAATTTCAGCGAAATCGTTAAAGCCGTTTCCGAGATTGCCGGTATAAATAAATAAATAAATATACAAGAATTGCTCGTTTAAATATATTAGCTATATTAAATGAACACCAGTATCATACAGATTTTCTACTTTTCTATACATTGCCATGCAAATTATATTACTAACAGCTGACGCTCATCAAAGAACTACGTATAAATAATGCATTTTACGTCCCATTGTTGTGTTAATTAACTATTTAACTTTAATACTAAAGAAAATATAGAGATAAGTAAATGTTTTGACCAATATTATATTTCTTCCGCGATATAAGAAACTGTCAAGAAATTCTTGAATTTTAATAATAGTACATGAAATGTTCCGTTAGAATTGCATTTTGAGACATTAAACTAGTCAATTTACGCAAGACTAAGACTACTTTATATGTATGTATGTAACCTATGTTGCCTAGATGAATAGAGCTTTCTAAGAAATCAATTAAACAAATGACATTGTCGATTAACATACGAGACCTTAGGACGTGGCTTACATTTTGATATTAGTATTATTTTTTTTATTTTTGTAATAAATAGTCTAAGTACATGTGCCTACAATTTTAAATTCACGTCATGTAATGAGAAGTTCTTAGATAAGATGAAACGACCTGATTTGGATAACCGCCAATTTGACGTGTCTACTTACTGGAAATTGTGTACAAAAGTTATAAGATATAAATTTGAAAATAAACATTACAAACCTATGATTAATTTTTATTACTAGATTATATAACTAGATTAATAATTATTTATCAATGAAACTCTTAATCCCTTTTCATTCTTCACGTATTTACATAAGTGTTCTTATTAAATACTAGCGGACAAACAGAATCATATCTATCCCACGGGAACCGTATATTTTTCCGGGATAAAAAATAGCCTATTGGTTATTCTGATCTATGAACTATATTACTGTAAAGTTTCATTAAAATAAAATCAGTAGTATTTTGAACTAAGCTGTATAAGATATTATAGCTTTTTAACTATCCCACGGGAACTCTTTAATTTTTCAGGTTGAACAATATCTAAGAGTTGCCCAGGGATAAAAGGTACCATCATGCAAAATTTCATTTAAATCGGTCTAACAGATTCGGAGATTAGCCCGTACAAACAGACGAACAGACAAACAGACAGAGAAACAAAAAAATTGAAAAAAAAAACTGGATTTGTTCTATTTCTCTTCTTACATCCCCCTGGCTCGGTTTTTAGCATTTTATTTCTATGTACAGACATTTGACCTCTACAGTTTGGTTATACCCTTTTAAATGAAAGTCATAGTTACGCTTATTTTCTTCATATCTCAAGGTCAAAGCGGAACTCGTATGAATCGCTTTCCTGCATCAAGCCCTTATTGACACATAAGTTTCGATATAGGTAGGTTGCCATTAGAGAGCTCGTTCGCTATACTTATCCGGCTAAACCCTTTCATCTAAATCGTTCCAGTAGTTTCGGAGCTTATTCGGTACAAACAAATAAACAAACAAAAAAGTCTTTCCTTTTTATAATATTATAGCGGCTCATTCACCTCTAGACAAAAAAAACAAATCTATCCCACGGGAACGGTACATTTTTCCGGGATAAAAAGTAGCCTATTTCTTATTCTGATGTATGAATTATATTATTGTAAAGTTTCATTAAAATCCAATGGGTAGTTTTTGTGTAGTAAGCTGTATAAGTTGCTATAGTTTTTAACTATCCCACGGGAACTCTTTAATTTTCCGGGACGAAAAGTATCCTGTATATTGACTGAGGATATAAGGTACCACCATGCAAAATTTCATTCAAATCCGTCCAGCAGCTTCGAAGATTAGCCCGTACAAACAGACAAACAGACAGAGAAACAATAAAATTGAAAAAATCTGGATTTGTTCTATTGCTCTTCTTATCGATTTTTAGCATTTTTTTTTCTATGTAAAGACATTCGACCTCTACAGTTTTATTATAGTATAGATTATTTAAAACTATCGACTCACCCTCACTTCGCTCCGGTTCGTCCCTAGGTTGATTCCCCATATAAACTTTCATCCCCATTTTCACCCTCTTAAGGGATGATTTCCGGTATCAAAACTATCCTATGCCCTTCCTAGGGTCTCAAACTATCTTCTTACCGAATTTCATCTAAATCAATTCAGTATTTTCGGAGCCTATTCGATACAAACAAACAAAAAAACAATCAAATCTTTCCTCTTTATAATATTATTATTAGTATAGATACCTTTCATAATAAACGAGCTAATGATTAAAAACTTTAAAATTACTTTAGTCGAAAATTTAATAATTACCTATATTTATTTTAGTATTAAAATAACATGCAGTACCTACTTACTAATAGGACTTTTACACAAACTTCCATCCATACAAAATACAATATCACTACTATTACCACTTACTATTAATTAAAAATACTAAAACTAATTGTCATTTTGTCTTATATAATCTATAGTGATGGATGTATTGGAGTATGTTAGTATTAGACGAAATTAAGCTTTGTTTTTTGAACTTATAGTACTTCTTTTGGCACGTTTGGAAAAAATTATGAGAGTAAAATTTCTACGATGCGCGCGCACACCGACAGCTAAAAAACGACACGATGAAGTTAGCTGCATTCCTTTTACAAACAAAGATTTGTGACATACGGAATGAAATCTTTAGCCATTTTTGTTCTGTTACGCCAAAGAAGTTTAACTTCTTACGTGCGTACATAAGTACACACACACGTTTTTATTTTATAAATTCACAATATTATTCATTGTTTTCAAAAAAAGCCTATATATTGATCCGCCCCTGCGAAAGTTTATAAATTATTTATAATTAGTGAATACATTACGAAAATACCGGTATTATGATATTAATTGTGAATTAAATGGAAATAAATCTCATCAGAATATACATACATATACAGACATCTACAAATTTATCTGGGTCACTGGTGTAAAATCAAACAACTTTTTAATTTCTAAAAAATAATTATTTCACATTTTTTTTGTTTTTAGAGTGTTTTTATTTATCTTAATTTAGAAATTTCTTTTTTTTTATGTCGGTTGATAATTTATATTCATAAAAACTGATAGGTTAATTTTTTTATTTTTTTTTTATGAGATTCAGTGACTAACGAGCAAACGGACCACCTGATGGAAAGCAGTACCTGTCGCCCATAACACCTACGGTTCATGCACTTATGTAGGTTTTAAGTAACAAAAATGCAGGTTAAATTTTATTAATAAAAATATGTGCCCCACTGTACTATGTGCGCAATCTATGAACATATCTACAAAATCAACAAAAGTTTAAAGTAAAATTTAGAGCAGAAAGATTATTCGCATTGCGAAAAAATACTGAGTAATTGAATTACCTATGACCTTAGCTTTCCAATGCGAAGGTACATAATGTTTTGGAATTTATTTCACGCGTCTTATTGTTTTCTAAAAGAAGCTCGTAGTGATTCAGTGTGGCATATTTCGAACTTGCGACCAACTACATATGTTGGTTGCGAATTTGATTTAATGTCACACGGTGGAAGCGGTATTGTGATTAGCCAACATGCCGAAACCATTGGCAGGCCACGTCCCCTTTGTTTGTTCCCGCGGGCATATCAGGACCTACATTTCGCCTGCGGCATATTGCCTTTGAATATTATATGTATTTGTCTATCCCATGGGAACCGAGGATTAAAAGTTGACTATGCCTTCACCGCGTCCTCTATTCACCAGCAGTGAGTTAGCTTAAATGGGCATAGCCTGGACATTATTGGGTACAAACAATCAGACCAAACTTTCATATATTGTGGTGGTCGAGCAAAAAACCACATAGAACTGCGAGTATATAAATATAGGGGAGATATGTTGAAATCAAATTTATTTAATAGTAGATACAGATAATAATTATGCCGGCAGGTTTCACTAGCGCGTGTTTCCCTCTGGCGTTTAGACTTGCACGTCTTAACTGACTTATCATCAGCCAATTAGAATCATAATAATCATTTAAAATTCAACCAATACAGAGGTGAAAAGGAGTGGCAAAACTTGTATGGAAAACAACATTTTTGAGTGTAAATTAAAAGTAGCAGCAAAGTCACTCTAATATTAACAGTACATCGATATCTAATAACTAGTACAAGGCGTTAGTTTCGGACAAATACTATAACTTTTTCTATATACCATAAAGATAATCTAGATATTTACTCTTTACTTTTTAATTCAAAGTATACTTTAATATATACTATCGTGATAATTGTGATGTCGTCTTATTTATTGAAAAATAACAGCTTGTAAAACGTAAGTAGTAGGTAAAGTTAGCCATACATATATTTACATAGTGCAAATGTAAGAGATACTAAGTCGTTTAAGCAGCAACTGGCACGACACGACGCCCGCCACATATCATGGCTGTCTCCTCAGCAAAATAATCACCTATTAGTACTGTTTGCTGAGAATTGAGAATATAGTGATTTAGATCTTGTACACTTATCATTTATTTATTAAAGTGAAACTTCTTTAAAATCGTTGTGATTTGAAACTCGATGAAATGGAAATGCGACACTAGGAAGAGACAAATACATAAATATATTAATCTGGCGAGAGAATGAGATAAATAATACAGAATAATATGTTATGTAATATATGTTAAATAAAATGTAAAATAACTTTTAAACTTAATAAAAATATTTATACTGTGGAATGAATGTGCATAAATAAAAGCTATTATGACTATATGTTGCCATGGTAACCGTTGTTATTGTTTGACAAATATATATTATATCCTTTCTGTATAAGATATGCTATAAATATATGATTGTAATATGCCTAATATGCCTTATTTAATTATTGATTTGTTTTAATGTAATTGCGACATTTGCCAAAAAAGTTTTACTTCAACCGCGCGTAAAGGTTATACGCACCCATTTTTTTTTAAAGATTTCAATTTGAATAAAGTAAATTGAATAAAAAATTATAATATACACTAGTTTTTTGCTGCACAAGCTTTTGTTTCTTATATGATCATAACTATTAAAAATAATGATGATAGTGTCATGCTGGTATACCTACTCGTATGAGCTTATCTATATAATTCCAATCTTTACCTTTTTAAATCTTATCTTTATTATTCTTAGTGAGCTTCACGTGCTAATTTTATGAGTTTTACTCATTGTATTTGTCCTTCTAATATTTATCTGTCAGTGATTATAACCAATTATCATTTTAAAGCGTTCAAACAGTAGCCAATTGTCTGACGACATTAAAATCAGGGCTGTTATCATTACATCATGATGTCATTACTGCAGATACTACTCTAGTTCCGTTTACAAATAAATATTTAATTATTTCATCATTGTATTCGCCTCCAAAGGGTTTGTATAGTACTATTAAAATATTTGAGAAATACAAACCTATATACACTTAAACCATTTTTATTAAGCAAACATCTAAGTAAGTGAAATCGACATATTAACCTTAAAAACAAACGTAGTTCTAGATGGATAATATAATTAGACGTGCGCCACATTTGCTTTTTTGCAGCACTTGCATCATTCAAAGTGTATAGGTTTTATCACATTGCTAGTTTAATTGATAAATCGAAAACTCGTTCACCCTGATCTGCCGGCGGTCTTTGCGTGACACGGTTAGTCTAGTTAGTAGTAGACTCTAGAACATCCCTCATAAAATGCTTTTAGGACTATCACATTCCTTAATATGTATTTTCACGTAAGTATTGACGTATTATTATTGTACGGAATAAAATGGTTGTCATTTGGCAGTATATTCGTTTGGAAAAGCAAGTTATGTAGGTTCAAAGACGGGGCTGTATCTCAAACCTGCTTGTTAGACAACAGAACTTAAATAGGTTATGTGATATGTGACGTTGATGAAACCCGCTTTTCCCAACTAGGTGGATTATGGCCTATTTGTATCGCATCTAGGAAAGGCCCGTGCTCGACAGTGCTTGCAGTAAGATTTGATAAGAAGGATATTTTCCTATATATTCACACACTTCTTTTTGGGGTTCCGTAACCAAAGGGTAAAACGGGACCCTATTACTACGACTTTGCTGTTCTTCCGTCTGTTTGTCTGTCTGTCCGTTTGTCACCAGTATTGTATCTCATGAACCGTTATAGTTAGACAGTTGAAATTTTCACAAATGATATATTTCTGTTGCCGCTATAACAACTAATACTTATAAACAGAATAAAATAAATATTTAAGGGGGCTCCGATACAACAAACGTGATTTTTTTTGCTCGTTTTTGCTCGATATTGATAACGGCAACAGGTAGACGCTTGAAATATTCACAGAATATTAGTTATATATTCACTTTAAATAAAATAAATAAAAATAAAACAAATATTTAAGAGGGGATCCCATATAACAGACATGATTTTTTGCCGTCTTTATAGATAATGGTACGGAACCCTTCATGCGCGAGTCCGACTCGCACTTGGCTGGGTTTTAAGTAATGCCCATGCAAACAAAAAATTCAAAAACATACATATGCTACTATTACTTAACAAATTAACACCGGAGCGGAACTGTAAGAATTCTGATTACAGTACAGTTGGTGTCTAAGCATAGTGATACCACTAGTATAGTGGATATATACAATAAATACATACTATGGACTTTATACTAAACCTACCCTTTTTATAATGCTTTAAAAGAAAAAACTTATCCTTTAGTATGGTTTGTTTATTTCAATGTAAAAACAATATAACATGAAGTCAAATAAAATATGGCAACCCAAAAGCCTACATCTTTTCTTACTTTCTCAAAAACATACCTATTTATACCTAAAACATATAAGCTTTGTCCTTGTTTCTTTAATATGTAAAACTTTTCCTTTTTAGGGTTAGTAGGGACGAATATTTTTCATATTTTACAAATTATTGTAATCTAACAACCATAAGGGATAATAATTAGGTTTATAAAAAAATATATTATAACATAATGTCAGTCCTAGCCTAGTGGTAACTCGCTCGCTTGGGAAACCGAGTGACGCGGGTTTAAACCCCCGGTCCCACGTCTCTGATATTTTCATGTGCGAATCATTTCCTACATCATTACCACTTGACTTACGGTGAAGAAAAAGTTCGTGAGAAAAACTTGCTTGGCTAAGAGAACCTAACAAGTTTTCGAATGTTTTTTTTTTTATGGTACTCAGTGATAAACGAGCAGACAGTCCACCTGATGGAAAGCGATACCTGTCGCCCATAACACCTACGGTTCATGCACTTAAGTTTTATGTAACAAAACTGCAGAACTGCCGCGCCGGTACGTTATTACTATGAGGACTAAGATGTTATGCCTCTTGCCTGTAATTACGCTGGCTACCTTATCCTTCAAACCGGAACACAACAATGCTATCATTGTTGCTTGGCGGCAGAAATAGATAAGGGGGTGGTACCCATCCAGTCGGACTCATTTCAAGTCTGCCAACCCGCATTTTGCCAGCATGGTGGACTATGCCCTGATCCTCCTCGTATTGAAGGGAGGCCTGTGCCTAACAGTGGGACGTTAAACAAAGGGCTGAATACGACATACATAGGTATATAGGTATATGAATACTTTGTTGTTTTTTTTTTTAAATGATCTTAATTATAATTAAGAGTTTATCTATTTACCTTAAATTTAACAAAATATTCGTACCATCTTGCATAAACTTTTTAAACAGCACTCCTTATAGCTTGGTAAACAATTAGTAATATATCAAATTTTATGTAATCTTATCAAAATTGGCTAATCTTAACATAAAATCGGCAGAAACTGATAACACTGTAATAAGTAATATTGATTCAGTATTAATTATTGCCTTATGCTTGTCAGTTAATAATATGGCGGAGAAAGTGAAAAGGAAACCTTTTTTTAATTTGAAGCGATGGAATAGCCAGAAGGGAGAGGATACATCCCCTAACTTGACGCCACAGCCACAAACCGCTCCGCCTATCTTTAAACAATCAACACAAATGAGTTCTAGAACTATGAATTCCACATCCGAAGCAAAACCAAGAAAGTAAGCCAATTTTTTTAATTATTTTACTTATGTGCTAGATTTTTTTGAGAATTTAATTGCAATTATTTGACATTAATATACTGTGCAAGAAGTTGCTAAGAGAAGTGAGTTTCACAAGTAATGAAAATGGCTTTAAATAAATATAAAAATATTTAGCAAATTGTCTCACAGTAACTAATAAATTTGAAACAATTAATGTATTATTATACCTAATAACCTGAATATCTGAAGACGATATTTCGCATTATTATATCAGCTGTTGTTTTCTCATTACGACTTTGTAAAATATGCACTTATGTAGGTATATACCATATATATGTATTTGTATGCCCATGCTTAAAAACCGCTGAACAGAAGGAACATAACTTGTTTATTGGCTGTTTTAAAACAATAACTGAGTTTATTGGCAAGATTAGTGCTCAATAATTGCATAAACTTTTAGCGCATTTTTATTTTTGAATACAGAATACCCAGAGTTTTCTTACAGGATATAGACTAATGCAATAATTTCCTGTAGAATAATTAACTTTGTCAATAAATTTATTTTACTTAGTCCCTTCAGGTTAATTTCTAAGAAATCCGTGCGAATTTCCGAGAATTCAATTGTTATCGTACACGCCGGCGTATATGCGGTCCTCTCTTTGCCAGCTCTCTGAACTATGGCCTGATGCCATCGCATTCTCTAATGCAATGGCGACTAAGCATATCTGATAAATTCACAAAAATGATTCTAAGAACAGAGTATATGTTTCATAGTAAGAATAGAGTAATTCGTGCTTAGATGATCTGGACATGTTTTGCACATGTTCAGAAGTGAAGAGACGAGTGAAAGTGTGTGAATAAAGAGAAAAGTGAAAGACGTAGCAGAAGGAAACCTTGAGGGAATTTTAAAGGTTAAATATTTTTAAACTAAAAGAAGGTCAAGCTGGCTCTGTTCAGGCCAGCACTCTGATATTCCCGCAAACCCCGTAAGGAATATTGAGTAAAGTTAGAAGGTCTAAATTTTTGCTTTGTCTTTTTCGCTATTTGATTAACCCATCTTCATATCTGATGATTATTATAAACTTACTGTAAAAAATTTATCATAAATGGCTTGGGTTATAAAATAAAAAATGAATTGAGGGTAAGGTCTTATGCTGCACTTCTATTTAAAAGTATGTGTTTAATTTTACTTAATATTTCAGCCATTTGCTATAGGTATAAAAATTAACAGCTAACAAGTGTTTTTATATTCCATTTCCCATAATAAAGTACCCTATTGATGGGATCTGTGTGTATAATAGATATATGTAACTAGTAACTACATATACAAGACTCTCAAGATATATTCGATAGTGCTTGCGTGAATGTAAGTGCGTCTGTATGTTTTAATTTATACATAGTAATTAAAAATATGCGGAAGCACTTAAAGCGCTCTTAAATGTGCTAAAGTGAAGTTAGCTTCTTGAAATTGCGAAGGTACTATCGAATACAACCATTTTATTGCGTTATAAGTATTTAATGTCATAAATTAGTTTTAAATACATATTTCTTTTGTGCGAACTATATATCTATTTAAAAAATACACCCTCAATGCACACGATGTACATAGGTGTATCAGTGATAGAGTCTAACTCAAAAAGAGGTGGCTCAGTAGGGTAGTATTATAATATAGTTGAGAAAAGCATAAAAAAGAGGCATCTTTTCTGATCTTTAATTTTTTTTGAAGTTTCATAACCATATCTTATACATACGGTTTTTTAAATGGTCGTCTAATTGACTATCTGTCTGGACATTTACTATGTGAAAAAGGCACGGTGTACATATATGTATGTAAATATAGCGTAGTAATATTATTATTTAATAGCGGCTCACCCTCGCTTCGCCAAAAACAAAAACATATCTATCTCACGGAAACCGTACATTTTTCCGGTATAAAAAGTAGCATATGTGTTCTTCTAATGTATGAGCTATATTATTGTAAAGTTTCACTAAAATCCATTCAATAATTTTTGTGTAAAAGAGATTACTCTTTCATAAACATTCATACATCTATACATTCAAACCTGCTCCTGGGTTTATGTTTCGGGTCGGGTCAAGTATAATTGCTGGATGTTGCTATCTAGGAATTCTCCACTTGTTTGCTGGCACATTTGGGCACTATAAGTATTTATCAGTAAAATTGACGGCAATAACTCCTTAACTATGACTGAAATCGGTCAGGAAGATATTACGTACTAAGTACATATGACGTACATATTATGTTACGTATAAATAGATGATTAGAATTTTGAGGAAGTTAATTCATTAATAACTTAAGCTGTAATTATCCAATAATCCAACTAATATGTATATAACGTCATAAATTCTCTATCATATTAATAAGTCTTTTGACGATAACAAATGTAATCAAATACTAGACGAAGAATTTCTAAGGAACAACACTTTTCACATTCTAGTATTGTGCAGCTCTAAGTGTTTACGTTTCTTACACTTTTATACATTATTATTATTACAAATTGAAAAATAAACTTAATACAGTTTATCCGTCTCTTTAAGTATACATAAGTCGTGCTTAACATACAAAATGTGTTATGGTCAGAATATCCGTGAAATTTTGTATGCATTGTCGAAACCATAGTTGGCATCGCACAATATAAAATGCGTACAGTTTGTGTAAAGATATCCATAAATTTAGCCGTAATGACTAACATTTGCAACACCGTTGGCTCGATTTTTGTTTTGGCCCCGGAATTTATGCCATATTCAAATCCGTTAACATTATTGTAAAAAGAACAAACAATGGTAAAAGTTTTTGAACTGTCATTTTCACAATTAATTACTCTAGTACCTGGGCGACTGAGCTTCGCTCGGAGTTTTTGGCCAAAAGTACAATTTTCATTTTAATTTGCCTAAAAACTAAAAACTTAAATAAATACAAAAAAAAAAAAAAAAAAAACTTTATATCCGACCGGGTTTCGAACCCAGACACCTGTGAATGTGCGAAATTAACGACCATATTTTGCGTGGAATAATGCGAAAGAAAACCACATGAAGAATCGAAAACACGCATTTTCCCAGACATAAGACTAATCTAGATCCATTCTTCGTTCGAAATCGTTAGAGCCGTTTCCGAGATCATCGGTATATACAAATAAATAAATAAATATAGATACAAGAATTGCTCGTTTTTAGCATGAATGGTAGACTGAGTAGAGATATTAGTAATCATTATTACTTTTAAGCTCGTGACTTTTATTACTATCCCTATTAAAAAACTCAAATAGGATCTCATCAAAAGCGACAAAAGCCACATAGAAAGCAATAAATATTTATTGGTTTATATGTGGCTTTTGTCGCTTTTGATGAGATCCTATTGGAGTTTTTAAATAGAGATGTCGATTGTGGACCTCGGAGCGTAAGGTTTGAAGTAATGTCATCTATCATCCATCTGTTTAACGGCTAAAAAGTTTAAAAATTGTACTGAAAAAAATATTGAAACAAATATATCGCAGGTTGTCCTATGAAATATGACAAGATTTTAATTTGGATCTTGTACTATGAAACCACGTGTAAATAAAACATTGAATATTGAATAATAAACGTCCCTTTTTACATAATACATTTTAAGACTATTTTTGAAGATAAAGTTAATGTAAAGGCTTTTTTACACTTTCGCACACTTTTATTTGCAGAATGGTCGGTTAATATTAATCTGTTCACTGGTTTATTGATAAAGTGCGTGATGGTACCGCAACGCCCATCGTAATAACGAGACTGAAATAACTGAAATATACAGGGCTTAGACAATAAATTGTATTTTAAATTATTTTATTTAAATGTCGAAAATATATTTGTACAACTTAAAAAATCGCATCGTTGTTTATTTGTGGGTAATATGTAATGAAATAGTGCTGATCAAGGCATATTGTGTGTTATATATAAATTAAAAAGCAACCTAAGTTCTGCAACTTATTAAGTCTTCCTTTATCCAAATAGACTTTCTGCAGGCGGCATCAAAGAACTAGTTCAGTGTTCACTATGTCTGGAAGTGTTAAACCAACCGAAGATGTTGCCATGCCAGCATACTTTTTGTTGCACATGTCTGAAAGTGTATGTTGCAGGTAAACTTAATTATAACAGTAATTTAAATGGAACTAAGACTTGAAAGACACCTTTTACGAAGACCTTTCTAATTAAATTGCAGATAACCTGGTAGTCTGTTGTCCAATCTGCCGCACCAAAATTCAAGTGCAAGATACAAATTTTGTAGAGGATTTGCCTACAAATCTCTACATAAACTCTCTACTAGCTATAGTGGGTATAAAGGAAGATAAAGTAAAGAAAATAGAATCGCCACCAATTTCCCCAACAAATATGCAGAGCATTGAATTGTTCGCTGGTGGCGTGAGATGCACTCATTGTCGAACCATGTGTGACAGTTATGATATCGCCTTTTGCGAGCATTGCAAATTGGTATGTTTATCATAATGTTTTTCACTTTTCTTATCTACATGTATAATAAAATACTTCAAACTGTTTACTAATAGTAGAAATTGCAAATAAACAATCATAAGAGTAAAATTTATAGTATGCCTGTAATAACTACAAAAAACCCCTACAACAGAAAATATTACCTCTATTTTTTTTTTTTTTTTGAAATTGGCGGAAAAATATCAAAAACTCAAAAAAATCCTTATTCAGTAGCTACGAATTAAATTAAAGTTACGATCTACTTGTACAATTAATTGTGGTCTTACTAGACTGTTCATACTTACCTACCTGATATTGCATTTACCTTTGATCAGGCCACTGATTTATGATTTACTACTGACAAAAATATCATAAAAAAATATCATTGCCGTTTCATTTATGTTTGCATTTTCAATGAGCGGTGAAACCCTTTTCTAAAAAAGAAGTGTCAAAAGCCAAGTATTTATTAAGTAACTAGCGACACACCCTCGCTCCGCTAAGGTTCGTCCCTAGTTACGTTTTATCGTTTAGTATAGATTTCTCAGAAAAGAGATATTTTTAAGCAGTAAAAAAGTATCTTGTATGTTGACCCGGATCACCAGATCATACCAAATTTCATCAAAATCTATCCAGTGGTTTTCTCGTAATGCGGTAACAGACAGACAGACAAACAAAAATTCTAAAAACTATAGATTCGGCCTCTGTATCGATAATAATATCTTTTTCAATAAGATTTTCCAAAAATGATAGCAGGCTATCCGGGTCAACATATAGGATACTTTTTACTGCGGGAAAATATCCCATTTCTGAGAAATCTATACTAACCGTTAAAACGTATCTAGAAACGAAACCGAGCGGAGCGAGGGTAAATCGCTAGTTTTTTTTATATGATTAAAATGATTTAATTTAATTAATAACTGAATTTGAGATAATCTCGGTTACAATAAAAGTTGCTTAAAATATTATTATTTTAACAATAAATTTACTACTTCATCTTTATTCATGATCTACTTACATCTAGATTGATGATCAGTCTATTATAATTTCCTTAATTACAATGATTTTAGAACTTCTGTCCAGTTTGTTGGTCACGACATTTAGAAGATCTACGGACTCAATTAGGATCCATCTTAAAGGAACTAGATTCCGCTACGAACCGGCTTGATCATAAAATAGAACATTATAAGGTATGCTTTCGCTAAATTGCATATAAATATCAATAAAATGTCATTATCACTGGTATCGATAACGTTTAATGATGTTGACACTATTAATTATTTTTTAAACTTAATTAGATTCCCACACTCTAATATACTTATTGATCGTATTTATAATGAAACTGCATCTTTACCTAATAGTACAGTCATTTGGTAGATAGAATGGTTGATAGAACCTGGAAATTTCTCCGGGAGTTTTAAAAATTGGTCGTTTTATAGATTTTGACGTGCTCTTCCCAAATTTTACTTTGCCATATTGGAAAATGCCGCCTAAAAACTGTTTTTCGACAATATCTCCTTTCCTATTCATTTTACGATGAAAATAGTTATGTAATATATTAAAGTAGAGAAAATTTGCTATAATTTATGACATAACCAATTATTTTTTTGGGAAAATGAATAGTTTTAGCTTACGAGCGCTGCAAAGTCGACTCAACGATGGCTGTAAGCGTAATCCACATGCAATGCACTATTACAATGCTTAAGCCATTCTCCTTCGCTTCACTACTCTTGATAGCGATGAAGAGGAAGAAACGGAGACTGTTCTTTATCTATTTTTTGAGCACCAAATGACTGTACTATAACCTCTTTCAAAAAAAGCGATAGTAAATCAAATTTGATCAAACAGGACCGCTGCGAGCGCATTATTAAACAGATAAATATAGCAACGGAGGAAAAAATAAATTCTATATTGGAAATAAAAATGCAATTGTTAAGTAAAGCAGCAGAATTACAAAAATCAGGAGATATGTCTGCGTTAGCTTTGAAAGCGTCTTTGGAAGAAGCACGAGTCGTTGCCGCTAGTTCTATGAACATGAATAATAACACAAAAGACACCGATAAGGTAAGATTATTAAATCAGGCCATTTAAAATTCATCCATACTAATTATTAATATACATGTGAAAGTAACTCTGTCTCTCTGTTACGTTTTCACGCTTAATCCGCTGAATTGATTTAGATGGATATGAAAATAGTTTGAGACCCTGGGAAGGACTTAGGATAGTTTTTATCCCTGAAATCATCCCTTGAAAGGGAGAAAAAGGTGTGGAAGTTTGATTGGGAAATCAATCATTTCTCAGGGGATATAAAACTCATTATACCTATGTAATAAACCTATATAGTCTATCTATTCCATACAAACAGTTAAATAAGTAAAAATCTAAGTTTTAAAATGTTGGAATAAAATAAACAAAGTTTATAAGAATTATTCCACTGAATAGTGTTCTTTAAGGTTTGGTTTTGTATAGATACCGTTTTCTAAGGCGTAGTTTCTAAATTTACGTTTAAAGTATATGGAATATTACAGTTTACGATAAATGTAATATTAATTATATCTAGCATCTAATCTATTGGGGACCACTATGAATCAAAAACTGTATCTAAATGTTATATGATCGCCATATATTGTAACATGTGATAATTTTACCACTGAATAATTAAATTCAATCAGATAAATAAAAATCTGATAGCATTTAATACAATAGCAATAATACTTATAATTTCACAACAACTTACGCAAGGGTAATCTGCTTCGAACTATTTCTAATATCTGTTAAGTAAATCTAAAATTAGTTTAAACCTAAATAGAGCTCCTCGCTTCGAGCGCTTCCAATTGAAGCAAGTTTATTTATAAGCGGTTTTTTTAAAACATATTATGTACTAGCGGCTCACCCTCGCTTCGCTCGGGTTCGCCTCTAGACAAACAAAAACAAATCTATCCCACGAGAACCGTTCCTTTTCCCGGGATAAAAAGTAGCCAATTTTTTATTTATTATTCTGATGTATGATCTATATTATTTTAAAGTTTTATTTAAATTCAATCAGTAGTTTTTGTGTACTAAAGTGCTAGCTAATGCTAAAGTGTAAGCTATCGTGACCAAAATTCGGCATGGAGGAATTCATTACAATCAAGCTAATATGAAATCCTTAATTTTTACTTAGGTGTTGACTTTCATAAATTTACATCAAAATACAATACAACTTTTGTCGGAAGTATCAAAGTGGGATGCTGAAAAGTTTACGTTCGACAAAGAAAATTTTAGCATAGAAGTGGACTCGACGACGCCTTGTGACGCCGAGTCGGACGACCCCGTGCCTGAAACGGCGAAACCATACGACCCTATGGAAAGTGAAGCAAGCCTAGCAATATTTTATAGGTAATAACTTATTGCAATCATACACACGTTATATATTTCGGTTGGTTTTACAGTTTGATCTTCAACAATGACGTTCTAAAAATCCATTTTTATAAACAAAATTAACATTAACTAAATCAAAAGTAATTACATGCCACAACTTAGGTAGTATTCTCTCTATGTTCTTATATCGTCTGGAATTTCGTCAGGTAATGATAGCCCTTTTCATCTTCTAGAAGGAAACTTCGCCTATCCCGACATTCTGCAACCCGCAGGCAAAATTACATTCAAATAGCTACAACTACCTCGGTGATGTAGTGGCTAGCATCTAAGGCTGCTTATCCGGAGGTTCTGGGTTCGAGACCCAAGTCCGGCCAAGTTTAGTTGTTAAATCTTTTTCTTAAGAAAGTCTCAGTTACAACCCGGAGTTAGGAAGTTGACGGTGATACACCCCGTCAAAGTATCATCCCATCGAGAGATTGAAAGGAACAGAGAATGCACTGGCGCGTACACGCGCTGCACGATAGTATCACCTGCGCACTTGACTAGTATCAGTGAGATTGGCCGCCATAGCCGAAATTAGTTAGGAGGACATTCGTATTTTGAGCCAATGCCTATATTTATTGTTTAATCCCCCTCCATAATTCCAATACTAATAACTTTCTAAATTTTAGATCTAGAAATTTCATACCTCATTACGTGTGGAAAAAAACGTCTCGACCATCCGGCGTAGGCGTTAGTCCATGGAACAACCACTTATATATCTGCGGCGTGGACAGCCATAGCGTCCTCGTTGTAGAACGAACACAGGCTAGAATCATTACAAGATTGTCCTGTGATGAGATGCTTTGTCCCGCTCATATTGCGTTTATGAAGAGTTTAGGCGAGATCTATGTGACGGGTAAATTAGATAAAAAATTCTTTTTTAAGTAGTTTAGTTATTATACTGTTTACATTCTAATATGTTACAATTTAATATTTTTATTAATCATGATATTTTGTTATTTACATTTCAGAAATAAACAATAAAATAATTGTGGTATAAAAAGTATGCGCTTTAATTATTATTGTGTAACAAAATACATATTTTTTCAAAAATCTTATATTAGGTGGAGCTTCTTAGCCATTCACATAAACTTGATAAATATGTATGGAATGAAACCTTAACCATATTACAGAATAACGTTGCATCCAAATATTTGTATTTATTTATAAATCGTGAAGTTTTTTTTTATATTATAATTTAATAAGTACTTATACAAAAAAAGTTTAAAATATTTCAGATAAATGGAAACACTGTATCTACGTATTTTCCAAAGAGGGCGACTACATCAGATGTATAGGACAAAAGGGTAGTCGAGTTGGTATGTTCCGATCACCGGAGGGCATAGCGACTGATAACGCAAACAATCATATTTACGTCGCTGATACTGGAAATGATAGAGTGCAGGTAAATATTTCAATTTTACATTAAAAATAGTATAGAATAAAAATAATATGCTAATATAGCCATGCTATATAATTTAGCCTCAGTAGCGGCTTTGATTTTCACCATAGACGAAAAGAATAGACTGAGCAATATTATCATGAATTTGACAAAGCGAACCTGCGGCCAATACCCTTTTATTCAAATTTGAATTTATAAATGGAATGAAAAAAAATATACTATTATTGAAAATTATTATATTATAATACAATGTAAAATAGTTATTTATACCTATCTTCTTTAATCGTATTTCAATTAATACAAAAGACTTCTGGCCGCATATTCATTTTGTCTCTGTCGCGCCTTTCCGCCATTTTTAGCTGACCTTTAAAGAAAGACTCAGTCCACTCTCTATGTCTATGATTTTCACACAGGAGTTTTTTTTTGTTTTTTCATATGTACATTTTTGGCAAAGCCCTTAGTTTAAAAATGTATTTAATCTATACTTAATATTATAAACAGGTAGTTTGTTTGTTTTAACGCACTAATCTCAAGTACTATTAATTCTATTTGAAAAATTCTATTTACATTAAATAGTCCGTTTATTAAGGAGGGCTATAGGCTATATATCATGTAATATATATATATATAGTCTATCTATTCCATACTAACCGTTAAAACGTACTTAGGGATGAACTCGAGCGAAGCGAGGGTGAGTCGCTAGTATAATAGTATTTAAATTGAAATCAGCTAATACATTTTTTAATTAAGTAAGTATTAAACTTTTAACCTATAATAAGTAAATCAGACATTTTTTTTATTCTTTGCAATATTGAACTTGTCGCGATATGAATATTACTTACAGATATAAAGTATTAACTTTTGCTTCTATTTGTTTGTGTTGTTTATATTTCAACTTTTGAAAACCGAATTTGAAACGACTCTACATTAATCCAAACGTAATAATTTATCTCAAACACTTATAATTCTGAAATGTCTTATAAAATATGTACTACACAGGTAATAAAACCAGATGGGCAATTCATAGACCAATATGGACTAGCGAAAAAACTACAATCATGGCGTACAGACACATCCAGCGTATTTGAAACCAAAGAAGTATTTTGTACGGAATTCAATGCACCCACGTCTATCGCTGTAACCAATGACCGAGTTATTATTTTAGATAGCGGAAACCGTCGAGTCAAAATATATAATAAACAGGATAAGAATAAAATTGTAGAATTTGGGTCTTTAGGGCAAGGCAAAGGGCAGTTTAGGACACCTGAAGTACTAACAGTTGATCCTATGGGCTTCATTTTAGTGGGAGACTCAGGAAATTGTAGAGTCCAAGTTTTCAAACCTAATGGACAATTAGTTCGAGTTTTTGGCAGACTTGGCGTAGAACCGGGCAAGTTTGGATGGATTTCAGGCATTCATGTAACAAAACAATTAGATATAATCGTTAGTGATTCTAAGAATAGTACTGTTAATTTCTTTTCATAGCTTATAGAAAAATTAATGCTAGTTGTCAATCTATACAGATAAATTAAATTGAAGTATCTATTTGTAATGTCAAAATAAACGCTCTTTATTAAATGCATATGAAATTTTATACGATACTTGTAAGAAAAATTAAAAATTTTTGTTTGTCTGTCCGTCTAATCTCTGAAACGGCTGGACCGTTTTTAACAGGGCTTTCACTGGCAGATAGCTGATGTTATAAGGAGTAATTTAGGCTTTTATTTTAGAAAAGGAATTAGGATTCTGCTCAGAAAAATTAAAACGTACCTAGGGATGCACCCGAGCGAAGCGAGGATAAGTCGCTAATAGTAATTATAGGTCCCTATTACGGGTCGAAGTAGACGGAAGGAAATTTTAGATTATTGATATAATTTATGAATAAGGAACGATTTCTAATCATACAAGTTTGTGTTTGAAGTCTTTACATATTATTTTTTGTTATCGTTTATATTCTATTATAATGAAAAGTGCAATATAACCTAAGCTTAATGATAGAGCAAGGCGATGTTGCATGTTGCCATAATTATCGAGTTAAAAAATTAGGAATAAAATTATAACGTCATTTAATATATTGTTATATTATAAGGTAAAAATGAAATACGTAAAATGTTAACAAAAACACATTTATTTTAAAAGAAAATATAAATGACTTTATTACATCACTGGTTTATACAATATAGAATTAAATCACATAATATAATTATTATAATGTTTTATTTTCTCCCAAAATATTTTCCTTATGAAAATAATATTAATAATTAGACAATAATATAAGACATTTGAGACTCATTTTTAAGTATTACTTAATTAAATAATTTCACTTCGAAAAGAGTTTTTTTTACTAAATAAAATATAACATAGTGTTGTGTAACTTAATTTTTAATTCATTAATTTATAGATTTATTGACATATTTTTACTAAACGATAGACTGTTTCCTTGATTATACGAGTAGGTATGTAAAGATCTATTTTTTCGAAGTACAAAATAATAATTGCCATTAGTTTGCAACCAAACTTGCTTTTTATTAATATAACACATTATTGTAAAACATACACAAAAAATGAAAAGAAAAATGCAGTCATGGGGACTGCCGACAGAAGTGAAAACATAAAACAGTAGTTATTTTTGGATATTCAAATTAATTGTTTGATCTTAAATTAAAATTTGTAAATTAAAACTGTTTATATTTATCTGGTTTTGACATCTATCGGCACTCTGAGTGCTAGCGTTAACAGGTCACGTGACCATGTCGATGACGACTTACATGAATCCTCATCCTCATCCAAATTTGTCTATAGTTATATATATTAGTTTGTATATAGTTTTTGCTTCAAAAAGAAAAAAATACACTCGTATTTGACATATTGTAAGATAAAGATAATCTATAAGTAAAAAATGTAAATATGGCGAATGCCAGTCACGATTGGGTGGTGGTAAATATATTATTTACACTATCGAAACTGACTTCTAAAGATTTTATTAAAATAACTTAAAACTAATGAGAATTAATTACATTTAAATGAATACTTAAAGCCATAGTGAACATAATTCCGAAATTATATTTTGTGACTTATAAAGTTAAGTTATTTGCACCAATCAAAGAATTTAACATTTTCTATATATATATATATATATATATATATATATATATATATATATATATATATATATATATATATATTTTAATTCATATCCTTTACTAATGAAGGATTCGAATTTTTAGAGCCATTATGAGAATACAATTTTAAATAAGTAATAATATTATTAACATTTTAGAATAGTTGTACAATTAATAAATTCTCATTAAATTCTTCCATTTAAAATTAATAAGAAAATTATAGTAACACCTTGTTATTTGTGTAGTTGTCAAACAACTTTGGATGTATGCAATTATTTCAATTATAGCAAAATATTAGGTATTATAAAAAATCTGAATTAGAGGTAGTATTAATTGATCTAGTTTATACAATTCAATATGTATTTCATATACAGAAACATTATCTGTTTAACAAAAGATAACATTTTAAAATTAAAGAATCCCATGAAATAACATATTTATTTTTTTTGTCAAAAATAATATATTACAAATTAAAGCGTGAATTCTCCAATGTATTTCAAAGTTTTAATTATCAGTATCTTTTTAAGCAATGGCTTTTTTCAATACAAAGATTTAAAAACAAGCCATTTTAAAGAGCAAATAAAAATTTTATCATTTTGGGTAATTTTTAAAATTACTGCTCTATAATTTAAAAAATCATGAACAATATATTTACATGGAGATTCTCTAATGCACTTATTAAACTAACAGCACCGTTATTGGTACACTTATAAGATTCTACTTTCAGGGTGGATAGTGGACATATCAACAGTACATATGTATATACAAATCATTCACAGCTAAAGTAATGAGAGAATAAAAAAAATATTTGGTTTAATATACAGGCTCCTAAAGTCAAACATAAGCTATTACCCACGGGATACACCAGGAGTTGGTATGGTTCCATCCCAATGTGCGTTCACCTTGTCGTGGTGGGGGCTTCATTAGCATCCAGCAATCTAGCAGGGCGCGAAGCCAAGAAACGCAATGGGAGGCGGCCCACCTTGGTGGGCGGTGTGCCATGTGGGCTGCTCCTGGTATTCTCTGATAGCAGAGTGGACCATTGGAGCAACCCCATGGCTGTTGTGGTCTGCTTCGGCAGACCTGCCGTCGGGGCGTCGTGGTTGAGCGCGTAAGTAATCCTGCAACGCCCCATTAAGACAGGGGAGGTTCTGTTGGGTTTTAGTGGATAATACAGGCTTTTCTAGCCCGTGAATTCCACACAACCACCTGTTTGTATACAGGTGGAATGGTGGGTGCACTTTCCAACATTAAAAAAAGGAGTTGATATGGTTATTGTGTCAAAAGTGTGTTGAAAGAAAAGTACATAGTAATATAATTAATTAAAACAAAATTACTACAAGATTTCGACAGAATAACTCACAAATGTTATATTTTTAATTTTCAAATTATTATTATATTATAATTATGTGAATACATTTGTAAAGAAAAAAGTTTCAACAGAACTTTGCCTTGATTTGAGTAAATAATAGCAGAGTGCCATAGATATTGGGTCATGAATTAATTATTACAATCTATAAAAGGGTTTAAAGCATTGTACCCAAAATTATGAACATCAATATATAGACATGATCACTAAAACTATTATTTTAAATAAAAAACAAATGGCAGATTGTCTAGATATCTAGAAATTATTTAAGAAGATCTACAGGGCTGGCACCTACTTACTGGGTGACTTTCACCTAGCACTACCGAATCTGACTCAGCTGGAGGACCTTCACTACTATCATGTTGCCTCTGAAATAAGGTTATAATACATAAAACAAACTATTCCTTTAAAAAAACCTTTTTTAAGTTGTTAAGAAAGAGCAAAGTCAGTATTAGAGATTAAATTCAATTAAATGTTTTTTGCTCAATTTTTTTGTAAAATAATATACTGTATTATAGTTTCCTTATATTAATATTGAATGTTTACCTTTAGTTCTGTAGCTAAGCTGCGGAATGTATCCTCAACATTTGTGTTATCTTTTGCAGACGTTTCCATTACAAACATAATTTCAGGAACATAGCGACAAAATGACTTAGGTTCATCTGGCTCAACTTCTCGTTGGTCTGTTAGATCACATTTGTTGCCTATCAGTGAAACTATTACATTAGATGATGTATAACGCCTTACTTCCTCTATCCACTTTTGTAAGGACAAAAACGTAGATCTTTTTGTTATATCATAGACTGAAATAAAAGTTTAGTCACATAATATAAAATATACAATTAATAAATGTTCTGGTTTGTGATTAATTCAGAAACAGACATAAAATAGGCACGGAAACGATGCGATATCAAAATAATATTGGGGTGTAAATTATACGGCTTACATACCTATGATCACTCCATTGGCTGAACGATAATAACTTTGTGTTATTGTTCTGAAACGTTCTTGTCCTGCAGTGTCCCATATCTGAAGCTACATTTTATATAATTAATTTTTTATTAGCAAATTCACATTTAGAAAATTTCTAATTTGAATACAAACCTTGACCTTTTTGCCGTCTACTATTAAAGTTTTCATAGAAAAGTCTACGCCTATTGTATTGCCGTGTCTTTCGATGAAATTACCGGACTTTAATCGTTGCACAATGCACGTTTTACCCGTACCACAGTCACCAATAAGGACAATTTTAAATAAATAATCAAATTGTTCATCAGGAACACTCATTAACGTATTGGGGTTGCGGCTACTCATGACTAAAATAATAATTATTTATAAAAAACTTATGTTTACGTTGTTCACCTGACAACCATTTCTCAAATCTTATCCACAGACCAGGAACAAAATCTTGTCTATACATTATTGCCATTTGTCACTATAGAGCTTAAATGTATTTTATAATAGTTTATTATTATAAAAAAAATATGTTGTATCTATATTTTAATCTATTCAGGTATTTGGAATTCTTTTAAAAATTATAATTTCTTTGAGCCCACTCACAATAAATTATTATATTTTATAATTTATTGTGTATGGGACATTAAACAATGACTGCATTGTTGTGTTCCGGTTTGAAGGATAAGGTAGCCAGCGCAATTACAGGCAAGAGGCATATCATCTTAGTCCTCACAGTGACAACGCACCTGTGGTTCTGCATTTTTGTTACTTAAAACCTAAGTGCATGAACCGTAGGTGTTTTTTTTTTTTTTTTTTTTCTCTATGGCTTAGAGTTGCGTTAACAGACGCAATACATTCTGCCAGTGTCACGTTTAGTGAGGAAGACACAAATGAGATTGAGCGGTAATTTTGAAATTTAGTCGCTTTAATATGAAATTAAAACAATAAATGAATGATCGGTCTACAGAAGAAACCTACAACAATAGAAAATAATTACGTATTACAAAAATGGCACAATGATTGAAAATGAAAATATATTATAATTTAATTTTATTATCTACTATAAATTTAACTAATTTTATAATAAATGGGCTAAACACAAGGGCTAATAAACATTTGGTATTAACTGGGCGGTGAATTTGAGGAGGGATTATGTCATGCAGGGAATATTTCAATTTGGGGCAATTAAAAAGAATATGATCAGTCGAACCCTCATCTAAGCCACATTCACAGATAGAGCTATTTCTAATCTTTAATTTTGCTAAATGTACCGGAGTACACGCATGGCCCAGACGGAGCCTACATATAATTGAGGTGGTTTTACGGTCAGCCCGGCGAAATCGAAAGAACCATGGGGAGACTGGAACCTCCAGTTGGATTGAAGCATAATATTTACCTTTAATTGTTTTAGAAACGTTCCAAAATTTATTCCAAGAAGTGTAAAGATTTTTTTTAGCCAAAGAACGCAAGTCGTGGGAGTAATTACAATAATGACTTAAAGTGCCGCTAACCGTTGCAGATTTTGCGCAGCTATCAGCAATTTCATTGTCAAAAATACCCGAATGACTAGGGATCCAAGCCAAGGTTATGAGGATTCCCTGTTCATGACATCGAAAAAGAACTTCTCTAATTTTAAATATAATAACAAACCTTGATTTACTGCGGAAAGGGTTTTGCAAGATACTCTGAAGGGAACTTAAAGAATCTGTGAAAATGATGACTTTTGACATTTTATGCGATTCTGCAAATAAAATGGCTTCAAGCAGAGCTATACACTCCCCCGAAAAAGCAGAAGCTTCAGGAGGACACTTAAAATTTAGTATAATATTAAATCGAGGGACCCAGCAGGCAGCTCCAACACAAGACTCACAAGTAATTTTGGACGCATCAGTAAATATTTTAATATAATCAGACCAATCATTATCTAAAATACTCTGAAATTTAACATTGGCCCCAGGTTCATATTTGTCAATTCCAAGATTCGTTATGATAGAATAGAAGGAACAAAGGTAAGCGAATGAAAAGGAACTGAGTACAAGGGATTAAGGTTTAGTTTAAAAATAGGCGCAGGAAGCTCTGTAAATTTTTGGAAACTTTTAAGAATACACGGAATTTTTTGATTAGGTTTAATAATTTGTAATAAATGATTAAGGGAACATAGTAATGGATGACATGAGGATTGTAAAACTTTCGAAATAAAGCGATCCGAAAGATATTGTCTGCGGAGATGAAGTGGAGGATCTACACATTCGACTTGCATAGCATTTGATGGCGATGATTTCATGGCACCTAATATTATTCTTAGAGCCTTGTATTGGATTTTGTTTAATTTTTCTAGTGCTGTTTTATTACAAGGATCTAACAGAAATACTCCATAATCAAAATGACTACGAATAATAGCGTTATATAAGATTTTTTGTGAATATTGATGGGAACCCCACCATACTCCTGATAATGCACGTAAAATTTGAATATTTTTTTCACATTTTTTAGTGATATACTCTATATGAGAAGTACCAGATAATTTAGAGTCTAGAAAAATACCTAAAAATTTTACAGAATTTACAACAGGAATATTTTGTTCCTTAAATAAAATGTTAACTTCTGGAATATGTCTCTTCCTAGTAAAAACTACTACGCTACTTTTTGGAACTGACAAAAGCAAACCATGCGACTGTAGCCATTCCCCCAGATAATACAAAGCAGAGTTTAATCTAGACACAATCTCAGTAATATTCTTTGAACTATAAAATAAAACAATATCATCTGCATATTGCAAAATATTACAAAAACTTTCAACGGATTTATCAAGATCATGAGTATAAAAGCTATACAAAATAGGACTCAGAACCGAACCTTGTGGGAGACCCTTCCAAATTGTTCTGGGAGGAAGAAGTTCACCCTGATGTCTCACACGAATCGATCTTCCAATAAAAAGATTAAAAATAAAATTACATAATTTTGACGGTAAATTTAAATATTGCATTTTAGATTTCAAAAGCGGAAGAAGTACACAATCATAAGCAGAGCTAACATCCAAGAAGACCCCCACAAAGTATTCTCCTCTTAAAAAACTAAGATGTATTTCTGATATCAGAATACTGAGACTGTCAATTGTACCCATGCCCTTTCGAAATCCAAATTGTGACTTGGAGAGGATTTCCCTGCTTTCATCGAAATCGTATCCAGTCCAGCCTATTCTTAACAAGATGCTCCATAACTTTGCACAAAGATGATGACAAAGCTATAGGACGGTATGATGAGGGTTCTTTGGGATCTTTGCCAGGTTTTAAAATAGGAATAATAACTTGGGATTTCCAAGAAGGGGGTATATTTTTGGACTCTAAAATTGTATTTAAAATGGAAAGGAAGATCTGTTTGGCTGAATTACTTAGTTTAATTAAAAAGGAGTATGGAATGCTATCTTCACCTGGAGAAGAATCAGATAGACCATTTAAAGCACATTGTAACTCAGCAAAAGAGAAAGGAATGTCCATTTCATCATAACGAGATGGAGAATCAGAGGGGAAACAGTCTGAAGAAGGGACAAAAGGTGGAGCAAGAGTACTATAAAAAGTTTGGAGCCAGTGTGACTCATTAGAAGAGATGTTATACAAAAAATCATTAAAGGATGATCGGAATTTTTTAATGCATTGCCAAACAATTGAAGATGAGGTGCCAGGATGTAAAGATTTACAAAATTGTATCCAGCACGATTTCTTTTTTTTTTTAAAAAGCCGTTTTGTTTGTGCTGCTATTTTTTTATAATTTATAAAATTAGCGCTAGTCATGCATTGCTGATAGTTGCGCTCAGCAAATTTACGCTTTTTAATTGCTCTCGTACATTCTTCGTCCCACCAAGGCGGAGACAAAAGTTTTTTAGGACCTGAGCGTTTTATTGGAATGTGTGAATTAGCTGCCAAAAGTAAAATTTTAACAAAAGTTTCATAGCAAGACAAAGAATTTTGAGGATGCACAATTGGAAAATTAACTATCTGTAAATCAATAAAAGACCAAAACGCGGACCAGTTGGCTCGATTGAGATAAAATGGAAACAGCGGGTTTAATACTGGGAATGGGGATGATTTCATGCTCAATGACATAAGAATTGGAAAGTGATCGCTGCCATAGGATGAAGCGAGGACCTTCCAATTTAAACAAGATGCCAAACTGGGAGAGCATAGGGATAAATCAACAGCACTTTTAGGATTTTGATTAGGATAAACTCGTCTTGTTGGAGATCCATCATTAATGAAGCAAAAGTTGGCCTCATCTATTATGTCCATCAGCAATTGAGAAAATGAATCACAATAATTACACCCCCAAGCAGTGTGATGGGTGTTAAAATCGCCCATTACAATGATTGGACGCGGTAGGGAAGAGAAAATGAGCTGAAAAAAAAGGTAACCGTAGGTGTTATGGCTTTCCATCAGGTGGTCTGTCTGCTCGTTTGTCACTGAATGTCATAAAAAAAATAATTAAACAATTTTTATTCTGGCAATATTAATATCAACTATTATTGCCTTGAAAAATCAATACACTCATGTCTCATACCAGAGACAAGGAACAACAAGAAATCATGCATACAAAGATACAAATTACAAATGTCATTTGATTAAATGTAAAAGATAAAAAAAGCCTGTGCTAGGTTTATTCAATAATTCAATAAATAAAATAAATAAACTAATTAAGATCACAGAATATATATACTCCTACCAGATTAAGATTTTTAAATTAAATAATGCGAGGCTTTGATACATTATATTTCCTGATATCTTTCTACTTTATTTTAAATATATGCCATGGAATTGAGGTAAAAAAATTACAATTTATCTTTATGTATTATCTGAGTAGGTATCTCATTCTTATAATATCTAAGAATGTTTTAGATTCCAGAAAAATTTCAAAAATCAAACCATACAAACAACTGGGCTGTATTAGTAGATACATCGCGATTTTGGTTTAATTATCGGCATGTTGCGAACGTGCTTTCCATATATCGAAGTGTAAAGCGGCTAGGTATACCAGATAGCCAGATTATACTTATGATATCTGATGATATGGCTTGCAATCCACGAAATCCTCGTCCAGCCACCATTTTCAATAATGCTCATGAACAAATTAATGTATATGGTGATGATGTTGAAGTTGACTACAGAGGATATGAAGTGAGTACTCACTTGTCTAGTAAGAATTTATTTGTATTTTATATTACATTAATAAGTGTATGGGAAAGAAATTACTAGTACGGAATAAGGGGATTATATTAGAGGAAGCTTGGAAGCACCAGTGACAGATGCTGAAGAGTAATTGGGTTAGCTTTGTAGGAACATATCATGAGGAGGGAAGAAAGTCAAATCAAATAGAAAGTAAAAAAAAAAAGCAAGTGGATGAGGATAAATATAGGTGGTATTAGATAGAAGGTATGAATGGACTGTATGAAAGATAATATGTATGTGAAAAATGTGTGTAACAGCTATGTGTATAATCTTATGTGTATAAGAAAGTGGAAGAAAGAAATAACGTTGTGCCAACCCCACATAGAATGAAATAAAAATAAGAAGTAGAAGTATTAGTTTATAAGACTTAGCTCTTATCCTTACTGAATAAATCTAAAATAAAAAAATTATAAATCATAATAGACATATACTGCATCTTTCAATATGATTCTAATAAATATCTAAAACTATAATACTTACTTAAATACACTGCTAATATTTTACTACTTCAGGTATCAGTTGAGAACTTTGTCCGACTTCTGACTGGGCGTGTTCCTCCAGATACACCAAGGTCTAAGCGTCTACTCACAGATGAAGGTAGTAATATCCTTATTTATTTGACTGGTCATGGTGGAGATGGATTCTTGAAGTTCCAAGACTCTGAAGAAATAACCAGCCAAGAGCTTGCTGATGCTTTAGAACAAATGTGGCAAAAAAGAAGGTTTTTATTATTATAACTATATAAATTTATCAAAATAATATAAAAATAAATTATTTATTTATTTAATATTTATTTAAATATTGATGGTTGGATGCTTAAGTTACACTGGAGCAATTAAAATAAATCAGATAATATTTTAAAGTTCTTGCGAATAGATAATTAAAAATAATAGGGGAAAACATAAAGTGCTCAGATGATATATGGTCATCATATAATGTAAACCTGAAATGTAAATTTTCTTAGTAAGTTTAATAATTTCTGTCTAAGTAAAATATGTTTTTTTTAGGTATAATGAAATTTTCTTTATAATAGACACGTGTCAGGCGTCATCAATGTATGAGAAATTTTACTCGCCAAATATTCTCGCCACAGCTAGCAGCTTAGTGGGAGAAGATTCATTATCTGTAAGAACATTTCATCTTTTTAAAATTAAATGTATATATAATATGTATTTTTTCTATTTAAATCGTTTAATTTACGCCCGCGGCTCTTTTCGCGTGTAATTACACTGATAAATTTATACTTGTGACTCACCCTCGAGTTCACTTCGAGTTCGTCCCTAGAAAAAAAAACAATATATCCCACGGGAACCATACATTTTTCCGAGATGATATATAGCCTATAGCCTTCCCCAATTAACGGACTATCTAATGCAAAAAGAATTTTTCAAATCGAATCAATAGTTCCTGAGATTAGCGTGTTCAACAAAACAAACAAACAAACTCTTCAGTTTTATAATATTAGTATAGATATGTACATAACGTGTACATATATTACTCAGAAATAATAGATTTTTTTACTGGAATATATGATATTTGGTGCTTCCCTGAAAGTTCTTTTGATTTATAAATTAAATATTGAAAAAAATTATATATTGAAAAAATTAAACATTTTACGCCATCTATTGACAACTATTTGAACTTATTTTCCTTCCTGATGAGTTTTTAATATTCCTTGTGAGACTTCACATTATGATGCTCCATATTATTATTACAAAATCCATAACAGAGTGGGTTTGATATATTTTCACTGTTAAATGATGATGCGATATGAAAATAATATATGTATTTATCATACATTATATGTATCATTTGCTTAGTTAGAAATTTATTACAAGATTATAGTATAGATTTCTTCATTAAGAAATATCTATTCCATCTTAGAACACTTAAATTGGTGCCCGAGCACTCAGGTTTTGGTAGAACTTGGAATCTGTTTTAATATATTCAATCCTGCAGATCGATGTAATGATTTATAGTGAAATTATTTATTTATTGATTACAGCATCATGTTGATTCAGCCATAGGAGTTTACATCATTGATCGATACACATATTATGTATTGGAGTTCTTAGAGAATGTACATCCTAACAGTAAAAAAACAATGTCAGAATTTGTAAGTACATTCATATATTTTTTACGTCGAGAGTTTTAGGTATTTAAGCCCAAGTAAACATTTAGTAATTATATTATCAGAAAAACTCTTAATACTTTTTTAAAAGGATAAATAAATGCTGATTTTGTGTAATTAATCGCAAAGATAAATGAAGTTAAAAATGTCAGTATCTAGTAATTTATACATTTTAATACAGTTTAGGAAATTCTACTTGCCTTACAGTTTACATTATATTTTTTTAACCTGTGTTATATTCCCCACTTTAGTTTTATATATATATGTATGTACTATTTATATATTTTTTGCTTATTTCAGCTGGCAGTTTGTCCAAAAAGTGCATGTTTATCAACTGTAGGAGTTCGAAGGGACTTATTTAAGCGAGATCCCAGCAAAGTGCCTATAACGGATTTCTTTGGATCAGTCAGACCAATCATTATTACTACTGATCCTATAGATATACAAGAAAAGCCTAAAAGAAAAAAAACTGCAACAGCGTGAGTACAATGAGTTAAAAAAGTATTTATTATTTCATAGTACAACTTACAATGCGTCTAAAGTTGTTATTTATAAAATAAACTAGTGACTCACCCTCGCTTCGCTCGGGTTCGTCACTAGGTACGTTTTAGCATATGGCACAGGAACCGTACATTTTTCCGGAATAAAAAGTAACCTATTCTATACTATAATCTATCTCTGTGCCAAATTTCATCCAGATCCGTTCTGCCATTCTGGCGTTATTGAGTAACAAACATACATCTATCCAAACTTTCCCATTTATAATATTTATGGGATTAAATACTTTGGTTACTAATAAATAATAGTTGAGGTAAAAAAGTTTCCATTTGTGATGTGATAAATGTAATTAATCTCTCTCATGGTAATCTATTTAATAGAGGATAAGACTTGTACCTATAACGATCTGATTTTTTTGCAGAAAGAAATAAAAAAAAACATCTGTGTGTACTTATTTATATACGCACGTGAAAAGTCATACTTCTTTGGCGTAACAGAACAAAAATAGCTAAAGAGCCGTACGTCACAACTCTCTGTTTGTAAAAGGAATACAGCTAACTTCATCATGTTGCTTTTTTGCTGTCGTTGTGCGCGCGCATCGTAAAAATTTTACTCTCATAATTTTTTCCAAATATGCCAAAAGAAGTATAACTTCAAAAATTACAAACAAAATTTAAATTTGACTCATGGTGAAAATGTCAGCATTATTAAATAGTGGAGTCATACTTATAATTGAAGTCCAGTACATTTTTAAATTATATTAGATCATTATAATTTTTCTTTAAACTATCTGTTCATCTGTCAATGACATTTTAAAATTGAATCTTGTTGTACATTAATTGCAGAAATAATACAGAGGTACCTGAGAAAAGGGAATACTTACCGCAATTCCCTATGCATTTAGTGAAGTCGACGGTGTGAACTTTTAATTAAGTATTATTTGAGGTTGTTATATTTATTTCCAAATAAAAATATTTTTAACTTTATGTACATTGTTTTATTGAATATATTTTTATCTGAATTGAAGCATTTGGTCTCATTACGAACAAAGAAAAATTAGTTCCAATAAATATCAATAGATGACGTTATATATATCGATTTGTTATTAAAGTTGTGTCACAGATTACATGATACTATACTAGTACAGATGCCTTATCCTTTACAAAGCTATTCTTCTGGCTAATTTTGTTTGCTTGAATAGATAATAATAGATGTCGATTCGCAAATAGTTAAACTGTTTTATTTTATAAATATGTGAAAACTAACAAACGGTAGGTATATGTTGTAAAATTCATCCTGCATTTGAATAAAAAAAATTAAGTAATTTTAACAATTTTTATCCGTGATAAACAATTCATATAAACTTAAAGCGCCATCTGTGAATATACACTATAAACCCATCGTCTGATTGCTGATATTTCAATAATTAATCAGTAAAATTACGCACATTCTTTTTCTTAAAAAAAAAATACTTTTCACTTACAATATATTTTAAAACACCTTTTAGGGATATATTTTTTATCTCTTGATAATTTAACGCAACTGATAACAACTACACATGTAACGTCATCTATTGACATTTATTTGAACTAATTTTTCTGTCGCGATGAGACCCCATAAATGTGTTTACTCTTCATACTAAATCAGTTCAGCGAATTAAGCGTGAAAAGGTAACAGACTGATAGACAGAGTTGCTTTCGGATTTATAATATTAAGTATGGAATATGTATACCGTATAGTCAAACCCGTAAACATATATATAAAATAAAACAACATCGTCAGATTTAAACTGGTATTTATTTATTTATTTCTCTATAAGTACTAAGAATAAATTTTTTTTTAACATCATTTAACACAACCGATTCGATAGTTTGAGTCGATAACACAATAGCAACAAGTACACTCATGCTGATATGAGATCAAAATCTAAGGGTCTATAGCACCATTTCAGTTACTATCTAGGCCATTCTTTTGGTCTAACATTCGTTCCATACAACTAGGTATATAAATCTAAAAGCGAATTAAATTACGCCTAGCGGTGAATGATGATGAATGAATAAAACTTGGGACCATAATATTCACATAATGCTTGTTTTATGACAAAATTTTTTAATATACATTTAAATATTTTTATTAAGTGTCCTGCTACTAGAGAAGCTTCTAGAAATTGATCTAAATATAGTATATTAATTTATATTATACATAAAATCCAGCTAATAATACTACAATGTCAATCATAGTCGTCCACCGCTACATGTTACATACTAATATGGTGTATCAATTTTTTCAATATTTCAGTAAATAATTTATCACTAACGATATTACAGATTATGCATGAAACATTAATTTTAACATCAAAATCATTTAAGGTATATTTCATCAGACGATTCCCGTGGAAATATTTAGTCATTAGATAATCTAATATAGCTGAAAAGATGCTTTCATATAAATGCTAGTTAAACTAAACATATTTTAACATTGTTTAGTGTAAAAAATGTATGTTTTTGTTATATTCATACATAAAACAATTATACCTACATACAACACTCACTTGTTCAACATATAAAAAAACAAGGTTTTTTTATTGATCAAATCAAAAATTACCCATACAAGTTTTAAAATCAGAATAAATAAAATATTTTGGTCAAATATGTAAAAAGTACTGTAATAATATTTATTCAGCCAAAAACAATAAATAATATCGAGGCTGCAATATTTATGTAGATTTACACGCAACTTAGCTACAAAAATATATTTTTTTTAATTTTAGAGCTAAATGACTAGGCGTAATTATTTTAACGGACAATGTATTCATTACAGAACTATGTTATAATTAATATAAACTAATTTTTTACACAACGATGATAAATAATTACATGACTTATTGTTAAATCATTTCCTTCATAAATGGCATCAAGCCTTACAACATTTTGTGATTTTAATTTTTAATTAATAAACAAATTTTTATACAATCTAGTTCTACTGTTCATTATGTATTAAAATTTGTCTATTATACAAAACCGACATTATCTCAACAATTTTTTAACTGTTAATTCTTTATGTACCTATTAATTTTAGCCACAAAAATAACATTAAGCATAATTTTAATTTTTTCGTTGACTAAATGTGTATGAAATATTTAATTGAGAGAAATATAATAAAGACATAAAGTGTTTGTAAATAAAAACAATGCAGATTAAAGCAATAGTTTCGAAACAATTTTTGCCTTTATTATATATGTACATACATAACGGAAATTAATTTTACAATCATATTTAACTGATAATATAATAACAATCAATTTGTTAATATTAGTGAATAAAACCTGAATAACATTTTTATCAACATATGTATTATTTAAGTATAATTTTATACTTATATTTTCTTTTGAATTAAATATATTTGTACTTGTACAATAAACATTGATTATATGATATATTCAGTAGAAAGAGAGAAGCATGGCTCTCTGACAGGACGACAAATACAATTTGGCAGAGCAAACATCTAGGGCCTTGAAAGCAACCGGGCAGGTCGCTTCTAAATACATAAGTAAGCCTCTCTACAGAGTACAGACCATGAAAATCCCTACAGAACAAACAGATAATAAAAGCATATTTATCGTTGCACGGTTACATAAATAGTTTTTTTCTGTAGGAATATTTATTGATGTGCCTAAAGTCCTGAACTTCACATTTGGGAAATCTCTATGGTTGGGTACAAATGCAACGGTTTCCTGGACGCCTGAAAGAAATTTTACACAAAGTGTTTTACATGGCGTATCCGTTCTTATATTTTTTGTTCGGAAACTATTTACGAAGTTAACCGATGTATGATCCATATTCGGGAATCAGGAAAACGCGCATGTGTAGCCAGCCTAAGCATTGATGGTATTGACACCGAAAGGAAAAGCGTGGACTTTTATATGGATATAAGTGTAGAGGCAGGCATTTACTAAATAACGTAGTTGTTCATTGTTTTATAATTAATGTATAACTTAATTTATAACTTTTAAATTTGTGTTCTATTTACTTATCGGTTAAAATTTGGACATTATACAATATTAACACTGTAACATTAACTAATTAAAATAATCAAAAATATGTTAATCCTGAACAAAATATGAATGCAATGAAAAGTTTTTTGATGATATTTTTACATTATGTATAATTTTGTAATGTACATTAATTTTAATTCATTATCTATACGGAAGCACTAACAAATTTTGTTATCGTATTAAAATAGAATATCATATTTTAAAACATTTTATTCTTTAATATCCGTACCGACCGTAAAAAATAATGCTACTTCAATTAGGTACATTACTTCATTTTTTTTCTCAAATATTTACATTAATGAATATAACAATTTAAGCTAATTAGTATTTACTACGTCTAAGCTTAAAAAAATTATAAATGATTTTAACAAAGAAATAATTTAATTATTGGTACATATTTTTGCCTACTTTTTAATGTGCATAGCTTTTTAAGCATAACCGGAATTAGCAAGCATATCACAAAATATAACCGTATTAAATAAATATGCTTAAAACTAATATAAAAACTTATAACTTAATTTAACTAACGGATAAAATTTTATAGATGGGCGTAATTATTTATCTTATAAAGTAAATTGAATATTTATTATTAAAGTATATTAAGGGACAAAATTGAAAATATGCTGATGGATAATCAGATTGTCTTTAGTATGGTATTTTTCTGTTCTCATTCTAACAAAATTCTAAGAACAGATCAATAAGATGATATAATGCTTATTCCTTACATTCAGTCTTCCATTTTTTCGCCATCTACCATCTTGTCACGCCTCTGTAGCGATGAAATAAAGCATTCAAAATGTGGGGGTTTTGGCGCTCATCCGTGATTGGTGTCTTCGTCCTTTTTAAGTATCTCATAATAATTGTCTATGGTGTAGTTAAACAGTTGGAAGTCATACCTGAAACATTATAATTTAAAATTAGCAATAAAAGTATTTCTTAGTACTTATTATGTATCCTAAAGGTACCTAAGAGAAGTATGCTAATAAAATATCATTTCATATTTCTATTTTCCCCATATTCACACTTTCTCTTGTTACGCCACAACAAACACTTCCGTGTAAGGTCAAATCACCTGTAGAGAGACCCATAGAGAAATTAGGTTTACCCTACGAACAAATAAAAATTCTTTAATTTAATCCTCATGTCTCGTGTTAGTTCGGTTTAATATAAAATTAGAATTTATTAGTCTAATTTTATCTATAGTTTTACTTAAACAAACGTCGACCTTAATTGATAAGGACACCTGTATGTTTATAAAACACCAAACTAAGGTCGTCAAGCTTTATTTGACTTTGATTTTATAAAACTAAGTCAATAAGTCAATAAAATCCGTAGGAATTATGATACGTATTGATTGATTGCTGATGTCGTGGTTTTATTACCGCTTGGGCAAAAGTTTTGTATTAAGTAAGTAGATATACATTAACCATAGTAGGTACAAATTATAACGACAATCGAAAACAAGGCGAATTGCTTACTATCGATGTTATGTTTTAGAATTTGTAATGGAATTCTTCCATATTTGAAAATGGAATTTGTTCTCATTCTTAAAAGTTGTTAAAATATGTACTAGATGATTATGTTTATCTTGTTATAGCAAAAACCATCAATTAGTACGCGAGACCGAGGAAGGCAAAGAATAAATGAGTTATAGTTATTCTTGAAGAAAAATATGAAGGGAAAGCAATTTGCAATGTTATGGAAATTATACCTAAAGAAAATTGACCAAAAGGCTTTAATTAAAGTACGTAGTACATATGTATGTATATGGTGATTTTATGTCAACAGAGGACACTTTTATATGGTAACATTTCGTACGCGATTATATTTGCGAGATAATGTTAAAATATGACCAATTTTATACAACAATCAAATAAAAAAAATCTTGCTAGAGCAAGAATTTTTAAAAAGGGATTCGCAGCTAGGGAAATTTAATAAAGATAAGTGGGGCTATAACTTTGAGTAACCAATTAGGGTTTTCATAGCAATTATTTTAATGGCTTTACTGCCAAAATGTCCGCTACACACTTCCATTATAAAATAAATATTAATTGTATGTTATAATTATATTTCTGCAATTATTTTTCCATTCTTTATTTACAGAAAACAATATGTAGGTACAATGGCTAATTGCTAAGCGCCAAAACATGGGAGAGTGGCACGGGGCACGCCTTACGCCATAACTTACCTAAGTTTCGTAATCCCTTACGTAATAGTCTGTTTTATATTTAAATATATTTTCATTTTGTTTTATACGCCAAACAATAAGTTCAAAAAAATATGTAATAATGTTATGTCTATACGTACTTTTTTAAAGATTTAATGTTATAGCAACTTAAATATTCATAAAAACAATTAGTTGTGAACTTATTTTAACAGGATTAATTCACTAGCATTCAGGTCTGTAGCAAATTTGAATTTGGTCTTAAAAAGTAATAAAAAAATATATATTAACACTACTGATTTATAATGTTTTTTTGTAGGTGTCAAACTATCTATATACATATTCTATATTTCTGCTTACTTGTACAAATTGTAGAGACCGTCTAGTTGGGATTTCTTGAGCCGCGAATACAAATGATTGATGATATGCAATGTGTTGGTGCCTTTGCCGCTGTTCCGCCACTCCGGTTTGATAACGTCTTGAAGACGAGCCATTTGTATGAGAAATCTTTGATCTTCCTGTAATGTAAATTAAATAAGCATTACCCTCGATAAAAATAAGTAACATTCTTATCTATACTAATATTAAGAGGTAAAGTTTGTGAGGTTGTGGGGGGTAATCTGGATCTACTGAACCGATTTAGATGAAATTTGGTAAGAAGAAAGTTTGAGACCCTGGGAAGGACAAAGGATACTTTTTATCCCGGAAATCATCACTTACGTGAGTCGCTAGTCTTCACTTTAATATTACATAGTGTAGTGGTTTTCACAAAATAACAGTGGCGATCTGTTCTGTTCTGATCAGTCTGTAAGACTGTAAGACTAATCAGATTCAAATTAAAAAAAACCGACTTCTAAAATACCTTTAAAACCGTCTTAAAAATTATATTAAAGATCCCCTTAAAGGTACTTTATGTCCACCCTCGATATAAAGTCCTCGTAAACAATAAGCAAAGATATCACTTAGCATACACAAAAAAACCATACGAAATGTATGTTTTTGAACCATCGAAGACCTTCTTCATTTTTTAAAAAGTTCTCATTTAAAAGTTAATAATAATATTGCAATATAAGAATTCTCGGAAAATAATCCCTATTACCTTACTACAAATTGCTGGCGGCTACAAACGTCAATTTTTAAAAATATTAGAAAAATTGTTTAATTAAACTCAGCTTTAATAGAGTTTAGCTTTTGTTTCAAATGGATCTATATAACTTTAACTACCTATTAGGTATTACATATCTACGTCTAATAATTTGAAAACTGTTATAGGTGTATAAGTCTAGCATAATTTAGAGATTTATTTGGACATTGGCGACTCTGCGACCAGGTTAGAAAACAAACACGTATAGATCCTTGACATTTCTTGTATACACATGAATAACAAAACTAAACCAATAACTCGCCTCAAATGTAGGTATATTGGTTTTGTAAGAAATTACTTTGACGTTTTTTCTCACTAATCTATTATGTGTAAACCTTGTCCTGACTCATTCATCATCGCCCAGGTATCGCGGTGTACAACAGAGTTTAATTCTACTATTTTTGGTACCTATTTTATCTATCTGATACCTACCTAAAAAAAATATTGTTTGTAAAATATTTTGTTAGGTAATTTTATATAGCAATTTTATTAAGTAAATATAGTAAACTCTATCCGAAGATGTCAATTTTTACTAGACCAATAAAAATAATTCCATCAATAGTGTAGTTTTTATTAGCTTATGAAATTTTGACTCAGTTCAGTAGGTATTTATTCACTAGCGATTCACCCTCGCTCCGCTCGGATTCGTTTTAAGGTATAGTGTAGATTTTTCACAGTAGAAAGTATCCTATATGATGACCCGGATAACCAGCTATAATCGTAACAAATTTAATCATAATCTCTCCAGTGGTTTTTTCGTGATGCGGTTAAAGACAAAATTCTAAAAACAATAGATTCGGCTCTGTATCCATAATAATGTTTCAATAAGATTTTCCAAAAAATATTTTATGTACAGATTTTGCTTAGTTACAATTTTATTACATATATCTTAAGATAAAGAAAAAAATAATGAGAGATTATAGAAGAAATATAATTATGAATATTAAAAAATAATCTTTATTAAAAAAAAAGAAAATTGTGTCTCTATTTTTTTGATTAAATTCAAAATATAATAATGAGAAAATTAAATTGTCAGCTTTTTACGAAAATTACAAAGTAATAATGACCTCCTTCGACCGATTTCTAACACGGCGGCCAGTCTCATTGAGACTAGCCATCTGCGCAAGAGATATTATAGTGTACAAGTGTAAGTGCAGACGCAAGTGTACTCTCTATTCCTATCACTCTCATACTCCGGTGGGACGACTACTCGATACGACCGGTGAGAGTTAGAGCGCAAGTCCAACGGTTTTCCATGCTCTCCGAGGGACGGAGGTGAAACACCACCAACTTCCCAACTCCGGGCTTTACTGAGACTTACGAAACAGAAAGACTCAATAACTAAACTTGGCCCGACTCGGAACTCGAATCCAGGACCTCTCGGTGTGCAGACGTACTTGCTAGCCACTACACCCCCGAGGCAGTTACAAAATATACGATGTTTAAATTATCATTATTACATTAGGTTAGTAATGCGAGATGTAACAATAATCAATAATAGCTCTAAACGTTCTATTGATTAGATTGCAATATGCCTGCGGCTTTGATGTTACGTTGTGTAAAGTGTTTGCAACATCGCACATGCAAGTGTTGGAAAATGTCAATGAAAATAGACGGTAATTCTAAACATATAATAGCTAAGGATCTGCTTTGGCTTCGCTCATGGCCAATCAGCTTCACTTAGACACACCATACGTGTGCTATTACGTATACTATTGTACTATATTAAACCGTGTTGAATTTAGATAAATTAATCTCATTAGATACATGAAGAGTCACAAAGTTAAAAACAGCAAAATTCGTAATGCAAAACATCAAACGAAAGGGGAAGGGCTATCCGAAATTCAAATTATTTACATTTTTAATAATTTTAGAATTCGTTATCTTTCTTAAAAATGCATACATAGGTGCTTATTGTATTACCAAAATATTAACAGGACAAAATATTTCATTTATAAAGCACTACCGACTCACCCTCGCTCCGCTCGGGTTCGTGCCTACTTACAACGTTTTGTATAGATGGTTCACAGATGAGATATTTTCCCGCAGTAAAAAGTATTCTATATATTGACCCGGATAACCAGCTATCATCATACCATATTTCATCAAAATTCCTCCAGTGGTTTTTCCGTGATGCGGTCACAGACAGACAGACAGACAAGATTTCTAAAAACTTCAGCCGCTGTATCGATAATAATATCTATTTCAATAAGATTTTCCAAAAAATATTTAATGTACTGATTCGGCTTAGTTAGCTACAATTTTATTATATGTATAGATTTTCTAAACCACTTTTAATTAATCTGTGTATAGAATTTGTAAAGTGAAAAGTTCAATTTATTTCGTTAGTCGCTAAAGTAGTTCACAAAGTTTAATTGCATTTTATACGAAAAAGTAAATTTGGTAAGGGGATTCTAAGCTGTACTTTAGATTAACGTTAACTTTAGCTTTTAAGTTTACTTATCAACTAATATCTGAAAATAGTATTCAGCCCTTTTTAACGTCCCACTGCTGGGCACAGGCCTCCCTTCAATACGAGGGAGATCAGGCCATAGCCCACAGCTGACTAAATGCGGGTTGGCGAACCTCACATGTCTTTCGAAAACTTGCTAGGTCTTCTTAGACATACAGGTTTCCTTACGATGTTTTCCTTCATCGTAAGGCATGTGGTAATCATGTTAGAAATGATTCGCACATGAAAATATCAGAGATGCGAGACCCGGGATTTGAACCCGCTTCACTCGGTTTCCCAAGCGAGCGCGTTACCACTGGGCTACCACTGCTTCAAATATATGAAAATAATATATAATAGGTAAATATACAAAAATATATAAAAATAATATAAAATAATTTATAAAAATTAAATAATATGTAATAAATAGGATATATAAAAATTCAAAGACTTATTACGGTTTCTGAGAATTCCTAGTGTTTGAGGCAGTTATTTTTTCTGAGAGCGATTTTTTTTTATTTCGTCTAAACACTATACGGTTATAAAAAATTACGTAAGCAATAAGTACCTATATTATCACAAGAGAAACAATACCATCTTTGAAGACGTAACTTTGAATATACAATACGTAGGTGCACTGGTTAAAACAGTTTCGAAATATGCAAGTTTGATTCATTATAAGTTATTCACTTACGTCTAAAGTTTCAAACTTCAGTATGACATCAAAATTAAATTTGCAGGGCGTGCAGAAATCGGTGTACGGCGTCCAATGCATGTCTAATGTGCGTTTTACTTTAGCTTCGTCCAACACATACGAGACGAATTCTTCAAAAACTGGATACCTCTCCGTTGGTGCCGGCTTTGGTCCTGACTAAAAATATCACACAATTAATTTCACTTGATAAAAATATACACAAATATCTTTTATATTGAGACAATTTATAAAAGGGCTGAAATTGCAATTTTAAATTGATAAAGGATATATTTTAGCTTAAAAAAGATAAAATGAAGGCGGATATAACATATTTTGTTTCTCGCATTTGTTTTAAAGTTATTGCAGTGTGTAAGATAGAGGTTCTTATATCTTGGGAATAAATTATTTTACTTATTTTATCGTGCAATTTCATTTACTAAATTGAAAAGAAAAATCATAGTTTTCTTGGTTTAGTACTTATTTATTTTAATTAGAGAAGATTAACCCCGTCGTTAAATTACAGGGAATCACCTAATTTATATTACAATTCGTAATTCAATAATGACTCCATACTGCCCACATGCTAAGTAGCTTATTATAGCAATCTACTTACTAAGTAATTTATCAGTAGATCCTTGTAAAATCATTGAATTGACAGCAACCAATTACTCAATTGAACAACGACTTTAAATTAGGGAAGTATTAGTTCTGGTTACCAATGAAAAATAACGATCATTTTAATGGTCGTGAATAGCCAAATGTCTGTAGAATATTGATGTGAAATACTAAAACGTAGATAATGATTACCGTGGGTACATCTTGGTTTCTATAATTTGTATGCTTTGCCAAACATATGAGCATTCCAAAATTTTGTACTCAATATGCGATGCTATTATTGGAATTGCTTTCCAAATTACGACGTAGTATATTATATCTGTTTTAAGTATTTTTAGTTACTACAGATTGATACGAATTTCTTGAACTGAACATCTGCTAATAAAACAGATCCTGTGGTAAAACAAAAAACAAATATATACGCGACAGCAACGAACAATGTCAGCTAGCTGATATCTTCAACAATATTTAAGATGTTAGACATTAGTACTCGTAGTTATATTGATTCCTACTAAGAAAAATGGAAAAACAAGTTTTACTTTCTATATTATTACTTACTTTTCTATACTTT
This sequence comes from Argynnis bischoffii washingtonia, assembly GCA_033884665.1. NCBI lineage: Eukaryota > Metazoa > Arthropoda > Insecta > Lepidoptera > Nymphalidae > Argynnis > Argynnis bischoffii. The sequence goes on along the minus strand of CM066623.1, from coordinate 5,913,837 downwards.
TTGATTATTCGTCGTCCCATTTGATCGTGGAAAGATTTAGGCCAGGCGTGCACGATTTTGTCATTGTAAGCAGATGCCAAACGTTCTAACGGATGACGTACTATCAGGAATGTTATAGAATCTCCCTGAGCTTTTCTTATCATTTCTACGGTAGGTCTTGCGTATTTCTTCCTTGCAAGTTCTAAAGGAACCTCTTTCGTCTTATCAAGGAAGGAGGCGGTGTAGTTTGCCATTAGGTTGAAGTTGTACATCCATGAAGTTGAAGCAGCTTTGAAGATATTACACCTAAAAGAAAATATTACTATTTTAATCTATGCCTACTTATAAATAATTGGATGGAATGCTGTTTAACTATGGTATCAAAATTAACTATTATTAATAATCTCTTTTATCATTCACCAAATACCCAGATAATAACTCTTTAAATGTGTTTGTCAAAAAAGATTTTGATGGATCTTTCATAGGGGTTGACTGTAAGCCAAGAAATAGGATAATAATATTTAATGTTTTCAATGAAATAGAAACATCTACATTTACCATTAGGTTACATCTTGTGCATGTAACGCAAGTTTGCAAAGTCAGGCATCATTTTACTAAGTGGAAACCTTAAGGATTGCATCGCTAATGAAGTCTCAGTTACGCAATAAATTCTCACCATATCACATGATACTGTCTGTTGATGAGGTACTCCCATGCGTATGCCTTGTGACTTGTGCTATCGAGGCCGAGCTTCGAACATTCGCTTCTCAAATAGTCTCTCCTCGCTTCCATCCTGCTTCCAACTTCTAAGAATTTGTCACGGGGGAGCAGTCCTTCGTCGTGGCTTCCGTTTTCGAAAATATACTAAAACAAAAGAGTTAAACTATGTAAATAATATTTAAAAAGATATTGAAAATGTATATTTAAACGAATATTACATATGTAGATATTCTATATATTTCTCTTTTATTCCATATTTAATATGATATACAGTAAGGGCCAAAATAACTCTGGATCGGAAGATAGGCCAGTCTATATATAATTATATAAGTCGTTAAATCGAAAAGAATATTAGTAATATAGTATTACAAATTAGTGTGATTTTCCATTTTAAAAAGTTTTTGGAATAACTATGTGTAAACGTGTACTAAGATTATGATCGTATATTACATAATTCCAAATCTATCATCATATCACTGGCATATTTTATGAGGTTTAAACAATGCTAATTAAGTAAATAGGGTACCGAAGTAAAGTTCGCGTGATCCGTTCTACGAATTTCCGAAATTCGTTATGTGGTGTATGTAATTAGAATAAATTGTTTTTCGGCCCCAGTTAAATATGCATGAAAAAATATTTCTATTGCCTATTAATTTATATACTTGTAGTTTTTCTCACTTTAAAATCACTTTAGACCGTTCTTACATTGGAAAGTAAGTTACATAGTTATTCTTACAGATGTAGATGGTTTCCCGACCATTCACACAATACAATTCTGATTGAATCATGAAAGAAAATTTATCTAATGAAACGATAGAAAAAATATAAATATTAAAATATGAATTTGTATTGCTTAAATTTATTACGGTGAGAGCCCACATTTACGATCATGCGTAATACGTCGTTTCCAGACACATGTCGTCTTGCTATTAAATCTGCAGATGTGTTTGATTACCTCATTATTATAAATTTACATCTTATTTTAAATCTGGATAGAAGAAAAATATTTTAATGAAATGGCTCGACGGCTTCTAGAGTAACAAGTTTTTTTCAATTACCTATTAGGTACATAAAAACAAGTAACAAAAAACGATGTGTTTGTTATCTCATAAAGAACTCGTACAAATAACTCGCGACTTAGCCTTCGCTCGGATGCGGTCCTAGAGTTCTCTTTGACCGGGTGTTTCGTCATACATTTTATTGATTTATTTGAAAAACTAGCGACTCACCCTCGCTTCGCTCGGGTTCGTCCCTAACTTGCTTCCCAATACAAACTTTAATCCCCATTTTCACCCCCTTAAGGGATGATTTCCGGGATAAAAAGTATCCTATGTCCTTCCCAGGGTCTAAAACAATTTTCTTACCAAATTTCATCTAAATCGATTCAGTAGATCCAGAGATTACCTCCTACAACCTCACAAGCTCACAAACTTTACCTCTTTATAATATTAGTAAGTATATATATATATATATATATATATATATATATATATATATATATATATATATATATTCATAAATCTATACTTACTCAAATGCTCAATAAATAGTATCTGGATGTTGTTATTTTTGTAGGCAGCCTAACAACAACATCATATGATAATTTGCACTCATTTCTCTGTCCTTGCTAAGTAATTTATTCAACCTCTCTATTTTCCCACACCTCTCATCTACACACCCACACACGACACTCATAGCACTACTATGTTAATTACATAATTGTAATTAGCCCAATACGATTCGTGCCCGAATAATACCTATACATTTTTATGTGAATGATATATTAGCACGCAACAATAAATTGGTATTTTAAGTTTAAAGTTAATTTGGGAGTCATATTAACTTAATCTTTTAAGCCGTAGGTCCTGCGTCTGATATCTACAGGACGTGTCGAACTGTCGTTCCACCGGAGAATGAGAGTGACAGGAATAGAAAGTGTAGTTGTGTTTGTACATTATCTCTTGTACAATTGGCTAAATCAGTGAAATAGGCTGCCGTGGCCAAAATCGGTCAAGAGGACATCATTATTGGCGTCATTTTAGATTTTATCAAATTGTCTTTCCCTGTTTAAAGATTACTAATACTACTTCTTATCCAAGTTTCATTAAAGTACATATTAATACCATGATTTGAGTACAATATAATTTATGGGCTCTATTCTTATCCATAGCTATAAATTGCAATCGATAGTTATGCAGACCATTGTTTAATCTCATCGTCATTCATAGCGCGAATCAATGGCTCTAGGCTGTGTAGGAGTTCCGCTAGTACTACGATTACATTAAAATTTATTCAAATGTCAGACGAATGGAAATATTAAATTTCAACAACTAAAATGCTAAAGGTTGTCTTTTTATTTTCGTATAATAAAACATATGAGGCAGTGGTAGCCCAGTGGTAACGCACTCGCTTGGGAAACCGAGTGAAGCGGGTTCAAATCCCGGGTCTCGCACCTGTGATATTTTCATGTGCGAATCATTTCTAACTTGATTACCACTTGCCTTACGGCGAAGAAAAACATCGTAAGGAAACCTGCATGTCTGAGAGAACCTAGCAAGTTTTCGAAAGACATGTGAAGTACGCCAATCCGCACTTGGCCAGCGTGGTGGACTATGGCCTGATCCCCCTTGAACTGAAGGGAGGCCCGTGCCCAGCAGTGGGACGTTAAAAAGGGTACATACATACATAATAAAACATTAATAAACTTCATATATACTCGTATTATTCTTATACAATATTTCTATTAATATTCTATAGTTCTACTAATTATTATGCAAATGTTGAACAGATTTACGACCACACTTATTTAAAATATAGTTGAAGTTGAAGTGAAGTAGTTTTAAAATATACTTCAAAAAAGATTAATATACTCAATTCAGGTGTATGTTACTTTGTGTACAAGTAACGCGATATATTCCCTAATCAGATGTCGATATTCCTAATTCTTTTTTTAATAAGTTATCTCAATGATGATTTTAATTTTAAAGAATAAGACAAGTAAGTGGTTCTCCTGAGAAAAAAATCCACCCTTAGTAAAATCTAAATAATGTTTTGCGTGGATATTACGCGAGCACCGCCGAATTATGCTAGGCGAATCAAATCATGCCATCAATACCTTATTATATATTAATACTTATTATATATTAATAGTACATTAGGTCTTTTATCGATACTACGAAATGTATTATTAAATATATATATCGATAAAAACATTTTGAATTACTGAAACATACGGTAATAACTATTAACAGCGAAAAGTTTTTTGTTATAAAGTAGAGGACAAAGTTTGCAACTACTAATTTCTTCAATAATTAATTTATAGAAAGCCCGTAAAATTGATATTTCTGATTATATTGTAAACTTGTTTTATTAACGTACTAGCGGCTCACCCTCGTTTCGCTTGGGTTCACCTCAAGGAAAACAAAAACAAATCTATCCCTCGGGAACCGTACATTTTTCCGGTATAAGGTATCAGCATGCCAAATTTTAGTTATAAGGTGAATAAGTTGTTGTGTACTAAGTTACTATAGTTTTTTAACTATCCCAAGGGAAGTCTTTAATTTTCCGGGATGAAAAGTATGTAAAATGTTGACCGGGGATATAAGGTACCACCATGCAAAATTTCATTTAAATCGGTAAAATAGGTTCGGAGATTAGCCCGTACAAACAGACATATAGACAAACAGACAGAGAAACAAAAAAATTTTAAAACATCTGGATTTGTTTTATTTCTCTTCTTACATCCCTTTGACTCGGTTTTTAGCATATTTTTTTTCTATGTAGAGACGTTCGACATCTACAGTATTATTACGAGTGTATGTACATATATAGACATATAGATTTACCTCATGAGCGGACTAGAGACTGTATGAAATGAGTCTTAAAATGTACCTTCTGACTTTTTTTTCTAAACTTTACCTATTAAGTCATTTACAATATTGTTGTAACGTAAACCGGGATATTTTCAATGATTCAAGTCAAATTCGAAAAATCTAAATTTTTGAAAGTTTTCGATATTTCTGCACTGTTACAACTGACAAGCGCCATGCCGAAATATTGAGATTTGAGACCTCTCAAAGATACTTACTTACCTTTAAGAGTTCTCTAAACAAACTAAATATAGTAAATATTCCGTTTAACATTATAATAATATTTACCCAATAATATATTAAATTTAAAAAAATAAATCAAAGGGGCTATTTCAAAAGATTGTGTGATTATGATAGATGTTAAAATATATCATGATTTTTACGTAATTTAGCTGTATGCTGCTCTGTAGACACGTGTGTTTATTCTTATTTATATTTTTGTCAAGTTAGACAAAGGTGAGGGAATATGTAGTATAAAATATATCATTACGGGAAGCGATTTCATTAAATGCACTCGCTCCACAAAGGGATTCATTGTCTCATTGTTTATTGACCCGCAAGCGATAATGCGGGCTCTATCCGCCTTCTGGAAAAAGTGATATTTTCCATAGTAAAGCGAATATACACTTTATCTACAAAGTAGTTCACGGCTCCATACAAGTAATATCTTAGCGACAATAATATTCAGGATTAATTATTAATGGGAAAAGTCCCTTAACTTCAATCATTAATTAGGTTTCATAATAAATAACGATTATATTATAAATCTTGAAATTTTGAGACTAGTGGGAAAATATACAAAAATGTTTTATGTGATAGTGAAAAATATAAGATCTGTATGAAGTATGGTGTTTACAGCCTTATATGAACAAATTAGTCTAACATGTTAGACATGTTAGTAATCCTAACTTATATGGATAAGCTAAACGTGAACTTGGCAATGATTATGTGTAGAAGTACTCGTAGGTAAACTAGCAAGTTTTTTTTTTAGAGGAAAGCCAATGGCAAAGGAGGTCGATCAGATCAACTATCAAGATACCTTAAATGTACTGATTAGTCATAAGCATAGTTATAAAAGTTTTAACACTTGTTCCAACTTTTAACTTATGTACATACATATAAATCAATTTTTATCATACTAAATAGCTCTACAAATATCGAAAACACGGCCAGTTTATTAGGAAAACAAACTGGCACCGCATCAAACAGCTGTTAAAAGCATTTGTTATGGGTAAACGAATACTTTATTATTGTGTATTCAGCCCTTTTTAATGTCCCACTGCTGGGCACGGGCCTCCCTTCAAGACGAGGGGAATCAGGCCATAGTCCACCACGCTGGCCAAGTGCGGATTGGCAGACTTCACATGTCTTTCGAAAACTTACTAGGTTCTCTCAGACATGCAGGTTTCCTCACGATGTTTTCCTTCACCGTAAGGCAAGTGGTAATCAAGTTAGAAATGATTCGCACATGAAAATATCAGAGGTGCGAGACCCAGGATTTGAACCCGCTTCACTCGGTTTCCCAAGCGAGCGCGTGACCACTGGGCTACCACTGCCTATACTTTATTATTATAATTAAATAATTTAAAATTAAGTCATATTAAATTTCAAATAAAATGGTAAACTGAATGGCATAATTAACATTAAATGAACACCTACGTTTTCATTTTTGGCTTATAATATGAGTTTTGTTTTATTTTACCTATAATATTATTATAATTATTATTGCAACACTACATAAATCTAAAATCTTAAAGTTTCTGTTGTAAAATATACGTAAATCGATAATTGAATGCAATTTTCATATATTTATTTTTGTTTCTGTCAGATAGTTGTCTGTGGACTGGTTAGTACATTTTATTCTGATCTTGGCTACAAAGAATACAATGTGGAGCCGCTGAATCACAACAATCTATCAGTGCTACGCGTGCACATGATTGATGATACCGCCTAAAAAGTCAGTAGACTTGCCAAAACGTCGATATTCTATAAGAAAAATGACACATCTTAACGTAGTATTATAAATTATAATTATTATCATCATTAAATATATTTTACTCACTCGATTTAACTGAGATTAAGAAGAATTAAAAAAAGCAGTGGTAACTGGTAGCCCATTGGTAACGCGCTCGCTCGGGAAACCGAATGAAGCGGGTTCAAATCCCGGGTCTCGCACCTCTGATATTTTCATGTGCGAATCATTTCTAACATGATTACCACTTGTCTTAAGGGTGAAGGAAAACATCGCGAGGAAAGCTGCATGTCCGAGAGAATCTAGCAAGTTCTCAAAAGACGTGAAGTCCGCCAACCCATACTTGGCCAGCGTGGCAGACTATAGCTTGATCCCCCTCGTACTGAAAGGAGGCCCGTGCCCAGCAGTGGGACGTTAAAAAGGGCTACAATACAAGAAGAATTAAGGATTTTATAGAGGGGGTATTAGGCTGAAGTTATTTAGCCATTCAGCATTTCATAGTACACTCTACATACTTACATATAGATACAAGTATAACCAAATAAATATTCGTTTCGAATGTTTAGAGGAGATCAATCGAATCTTTCGAAGTTCAAATGTTACTAATGGCTTACCTTCGGCCTGCTGGGTGCGTCCCTAGGTAGTTAACAGTAGCATATGTATTCCTACAGGTCATAGACCATCTGTGTATAAAATATTATCTAAATCCGTCCAGCCGTTTTAACTGAAAGAAGTAACAAACATTTAACATACACACACGTACAACCAACTTGCGTATATTCTATAACGATAATCAGATATTTATCCAATATATTTAAACGAGCAATTCTTGTACATTTATTTATTTATACCGGCGATCTCGGAAACGGCTCTAACGATTTCGCTGACATTTGGTATGTGCTAGTTTTCAGGGACGAAAAATCGATCTACGTTCGTCTTAAGTCTGGGAAAACGCGAATTTTCGAGTTTTCATGTGGTTTTCTTTCGCATTATTCCACACAAAATATGGTCGATAATTTCTACACTCGGACATAGGTAAGCATCGTGATCCAGTTGCCCATGGTGCAAGATTGACAATCCCGGTCGGATACAAAGTTTTTACTTTTGTTTTTTTTTGTGTTTATTCAAGTTTTTAGTTTTTTTAATCTAAAAAATACAATATAACAAAAAAAGACCTCCAAGCGAAGCTCGGTCGCCCAGGTACTTAAATAAATATACGGAAATATAGCCAATCGTGATTCAATTCAATAAATAAATCAATGACATTCATAAAAATGTATATTTAAAAGACTAGGCATTTGATTTTCTGGACCTGGAAATATTTCATTTTATTATATTTAATTATAATACGATGACTTGCACTAATAAAGCATCCATACCATCAGGTGGTATGGGTAATAGAAATTTCATCCAAAAAAGAGGAAAATAAATTAAGAAGAAAAACAAGAGTTAGTATCTACGTTACGTTATATTGCATTTAAGTATGATTTATAAAGAGTATTATTTCAGTTGAAATAAAATAAGCAGGAAATTAATAAGATAAAATAACCAAAATGTTTTTGTAACACTTCAATACTTTGGTAGATTTAAGATACCGTCGGTTTATGACTCCAGCAAAACTTTTTACGAGTGTCATTAGCATGTTTATTCGTTTTGTGGTTTGGCCGGATTTAATGTTGAGTGTGAAGAAAAGATTTTGCTAACTTGTGCCACTTTATTGTATGACTAGCGCCTCACCCTCGCTTTGCTCGCATTCGCCTATATAAAAACAGAAACAAATCTATCTCACGGGAACCGCACTTTTTTCCGGGATAAAAAGTAGAATATATGTTATTCCAGACTATAATCTATCTCTGTGCCAAATTTCATCTAGATCTGTTCAGCCGTTCTGGCGTGAAAGAGTAACAACAATCCATACATCCACACTCACAAACTTCTACATTTATATTATTAGTATAGATATACACCAACATGAAGCAAGATCATGTAATGTACTTAAACTTCTTCACCTCTGAATCTATTGGTCCGATAAGAAAAATCTTTTTGCGTTGTATATCCTATTTATTAAGGAAGGTATTAGCCTATAGACTATTATTATATTACATTACACTCCGACATACGAGAGTTCTAATTAATCTGAATTTTGGTACACATATGAATTTCAACACGCTGATAACGAATATGTTATTCAAAATACGCGCATATTTCATTTTCAAGGTCAAATCTAGAAAAAAATGTTTTCAACGTTTTTTACGTTTATCGTGATAAGTATTGATTTTAGAGGAAAATATTTCCCACAATAGTTGTAGATTATAAAAAGATTGATATTTTTTGTTTAATTATAATACATAAGTATGTGTACCTACCAAATTTCAAATCAATAGGAGGTACCTATGGACTATTCGGAAGTTTATCCTAAAACCACGCAGGCGTTTCTAGTGCTTTAAAAAGAAACCCTTTAAATATGGTATTAAATTTGTATCATAATTAAAATAAGACCTATTTTTATTTTTATTTAAGACTGTAATCTCTAAAATAGAAGCATTGAACATAAGAATCTTACTGATATTTTCTTTTTAAATTTAATCAAAGTTTCATAAACGTAGGTTTATTAGTAATGATTGTAGAAACGACAAACAAACATTTTTAATTCATTTGTGTATAGATAAATTAATGACTATAATAAATTTCGTTAGTAAATTATTTTTTTTTTTCACACACACATTCTCTATAAAAGAGTTTAATTTTAAAAACTGAAAAGCGTAATTAACCGCTCACGCCATTCACATTCGATGTCAGTGGGACATGACGACAGATGTAACGGTAATATACTTCATTTTAGTAAAATAAATTACTCTGCGTATCGTTGTGGTAAATATTTTGTTAATTTATTATTTCCTGCATTTATTTAAACTCCCACCATATTTATAAAATCTCTAACTTAAAATTCTGACTGTTACTCTGTTCTTTTGTTACGAATGCAAGTAACGTTAAATAGATTTTTTTTTATAAATTTTTATTTAAGAAATAGCTTGCATTCTAAACGAATGTATGTCTTATCCTTAAAAAAGTAGTAGGTACTTATTGCATCCTAAGGAGTGTTTTTTTTTTAATTTTTGTTTGGCGAAGATATAACGTTTTTAAAGTCAATGATATTTGAAGTCGGTCAAAAAAGCTTGAGACGAATGGAAGAAGTTTATATGAAATTTTAAAGGAAAGAAAAAATTATTATGATATCACTAGATATCACTTAAGATGGCGGAGTTTTTATATTCTTTTAGTCCGTAGCATGCGAGGAATTCCCCTCTTCGTGGTTTTGACGCGTTGATTTGACCTGACATGAATAATAATTATTCCTTGTCCAAGTTCACGTAGACACAGTCGAGGGATTTTGTTAGTGTTTTATTCATTTAATTATAATTCATTATCTGTTAAACTAGAGTACTATTTAATAATAATAATATGTAATACTAGCGTTTGCTTGCAGCACCACTCATGTAGTTTATTATGGACTAGCGACTTACCATCGCGTCGCTCGGGTGCATCCTTAGGTCCTAGGTAGTTTAATTTTTTTTTGAGCGGAACATTATTCCTTTTCTAAAATAAAAGTAGCCTAAGTTACTACTTATAATATCAGGTATTTGCCTGTGAAAGTCCCTTTAAAATCAGTCCAATCAGAACAGACAGATAAGTTTTTTAAACATTGTGTTTTTCTTATTTAAAGTAACTACCTTCCGTATACAATTTCATATACATTTAGTAAAAAGCTATTATTTTGACATTACAAACAGACACTTCAATTTTATTTATTTATATAAATTGCTCAGCACCTAAGAGTCGTAGCGGTTAGCGTTAGTTTTTACCTATAAAGTTCTTCAATAGATCGTATATTATAATTACCGTAAAAGTCTGTATGTGTGTGTACCTTTCTTATTTCATGCTAAACCTACTGAATGGATTTGGACGAAATAAGCTATGACCTAGTCTAAAACATATCTTACTATTAGGGTGCCTAATAAAGTGTCTAGGGGCGCAATGAGCATGAATTGCACAAAGAATTTCATAAATCAGCTGATACTTTCAAAGATTAACGCGTTTAGACAAACAAACTATTTATCTTAAGCAATAGTATAGTAATATAAATAAATATTCAACTATCATATAAGCACGTAACTTCATAGGAAATGCATGCAATGATACAACGTCGCCGGGAGAACGGGCCATAGTGAACTCGTTAATTCCGCTGAAGTTCCGCTTCATTCTGCAGTGTGCTTTGTAAATGCCTCGCATTGTTTTAACATTGTTTGAGTGCTTACGTCTATACTTATAATTTAAATAGAAATCTGTCTGTGGTTTCCAAACAGCTAATATAATATAATTCCGACCGAATAGTAATAAAATAACGCGTGTCTATCTGTTTAGATGTAATCTCCAAAATAACTGAATCGATTTCACATGAGTTTTTACTGTTAGATGAGTAACTCAGTAAAATATGGTATAGGGTATATACAATTTACTCTCGAATGTGGGTTCACTCTGAAGGCATGCTTAGTTGAGTCCGGCAATTCAGCCGGGCTGAAAGTAAGAGACGCATTAGAAGGCAGTGGGTTGATTATCGTACTTTTCGGTTAGCAGAGTGGACCGTGAGAGAAGCCTCTTGGTTCTTGTGGAAAACCAGAGGTCTGCCTTGGCAGGTCTTAGTAGGCGTCGACGTTGAGTCGTGTAAGTGAACCTATGATACCCCTTCAGACAGGAAAGGTTCCGTTGTATTTTAGTGAACGATAGTTTTTCTAAACGGCAAGTGAAAACACAACCACCTCTTGTAGAGGTGGTACGAGTAAATGCATTTACCAACGTTAAAAAAGGCAACTACTATTTACTTTAAGAAACAAATGTTTATCGGATATCTTATCGGATATATGTACGGATATCGAGTGAGATAGATACATACATGCTCTTTACTGTCGTAACAGACTAGCGGTATATTATTAATTAATATTTAATTATATCATACGAAACTATGGATTGGCCGACCAATATACTTACTATAAAACATCCCAGTTAATAAGAATCCAATAAATTATAAGTATTCTGATGAAAATTCGTTAAATAAAAAGGGAAATTTTGAGTTATTTATAATCATATCTTTTATAAAATAATTACGACAATTACTCTCAATAACACTCATTAAATCCAAAAAACAGAAGAAAGTGAAGTATGACGTAACATCCTGTTTGATTAGACTGTATAATATACAACGTGATTATTTTTTTTTTTTGCACAGCTTTCTCGCCCTTAATATCCTTCGAACGATGTCATTACCGGCTTTGCAGAAGCAATATTGAAGTTTAATAATATTATATGTTATTGTATAACCATTGATTACGAATAACTGGAAATAATTAGAAAATACTTAGTAAAAAAAACAAATTCAGGTGCTTTGAACATCTAAGACGAAGAACTTAAACAAATGATTCATTTATATTTATTATTAAAAGCATTAATGATAGTCAAAATGTAACCATGAATTATAATTAACAATACTTAAATTAATATTTATCTATACTTAATATTATAAAGCTGAAGAGTTTGTTTGTTTGTTTGTTTGGTTGGTTGAATACGCTAATCTCAGAAACTATTAATCCGATTTGAAAAACTTCTTTTACATTAGATAGCCGGTTAACTGAGGAAGGCTCTATCCCAGAAAAATTTACGGTTCCCGTGTGAAAAAGTTTTGTTTTTGTCTAGGGACGAACCCGAAGCGAAGCGAGTCGCTAGTTCAATATAACAAGATTAAGATTGTTCTGCAATTGCTTGATGCGATTGTCGTACATATAGAGGAATTGTCAATATTATACGATATAATTATTTATTTAAGTATAATATATACGACAAAGGAACATAAGAATATATAAAATATGTTTAATAAGAAAACATTGTTATATATTGGCAGACCTCGAAACTTTGTGATGACCTAACAAAGCTTTATTTAAAGTGTGTGAGAAGAAAAATTGTTATTCTAAATTAATGTTTCAAATTGAAAAAGTTCATCCGGAATACTTACACAAAGCGTTCTAAAAGCTTTTTGATGTTTTTGTATCAACCTATTTGTGAAACTCTACTTCAACTATACTACTTCTCACAAAGCTTTGTAATCAATGGTGGGACTGGAGATCAGGCATTGTTATACGTATAAGAGTTCGGTGCAAACGTCGCACTGCGACAAACCCCGGCCTTGTAGATGCACCGGTTTGATATTCGACTGGGTTTCGACACTGTTGCAACAGCGTGTGAAGGTTCTGCTTCGTTTGTATTGGTAGATATATACATAAGTTTGGAATTTATTATGAAATCATACCTGTATTATAAATGCGAAAATTTATATGTGTATGGGGCGAGTGTGTACTCTATATAATATTACTGTGTATTCAAGCCGAAACGGCTTGACAGATATGGATGAAATATAATACCCGGAATATTACATAGGCATACTGTAAGTAATAAAATTTGGAAAAAGGTGGGGAAAAGGTAGGTATATATCTATATTCTATACTACTATTGTATAGAGAAAAAAGTGTATGTTTGTATGTTTGTTTATAATGAATAAACTTAAAATCCGTTGAACCGATTTAGATAAAATTTCGTATGAAGATAGTCTCAGACCTGGGAAGGACATAGGATAGTTATTATCCCGGAAATCATCCCTTAACGGAATGAAAAAGATGATAAAAGTTTGTATGGGGAATTAATCATTTCTCAAGGGTTGTCTCTCAATAAAACTCATCATCCCTATGCATATTTAATGTACTAATATCACAGGTCATATTATAATACTATACTAGCTAATACATAGTCTTTCTATTCCATACTAAACGTTAGAACGTACCTAGGCACGAACCCGAGCGAAGCCGGGGCGAGTCTCTAGTAGGTAATATTATAAATACAAAGGACAGCGAAGAACGTGCCAAAACGAAGCGAGGGTATCTGACTAGTAGCCCATACATTATTTATGATGTCATTATCCAAAGAAAACAACGACGATAATTTATTATTCTTACCTATTTTTAAATGGGTAAGAATAATAAAATATTGGCTTGACGTTAACTATTAGGTCAGGTCAGTTAAGGTATAACTAGAACTAAATTACAGTAGAAACTGTGTCACCCGCAGATTACTTTTGTTATTTCACATTTTACATGTGCAATTATACATAAACATACTGCAGTGCTGTGTGTACGACTTTACGAGTGTGACAACAATCGCACGGTTTTATGCACGATGAAATAATTCGAGAACTAGGGTATAGTTACGTTTCCCAGTATTAACTATGTGAACTCGTGTATTGTATATGTCATGAATAGTGTACATGTTATTTTTAAAAGCTATACTAGGGATTCGCTCTCACTTCGCTCAGCCACTCTTGACCGACTTTAAAAGGAAAGAGATAATCAATTTAGGTATTTGTAAATTGTGTATACATTAAACGATATTTTAGAAAATGTTTGAAAATTTATTAATACTTAAATTATACTAATATGTTATAGGGACTTTTAATATATCGAAATAAAATATAGCCTCTCCCACTCAAGGATAGGTAGGTAACTTAAATTGTGAAAGGAATTCTTAATTCCTACTTACCTTGTTGATAACAATTTTTTTTTTTTTTACTTATTCGTAATAATATAATCAATGATTTTTTCTGTATGTAACGAGTAAGTTTAACGTAGGGGTCATTAATTTATGATTATTTTTAACGCCGCGCGTTATGGGTTTTAACTCGAATTTTATATAGCTATATTTATGTATCTCCTGGTCTGGACAAAACGCGATTTGTACCAACATAGCCACTAAAATTAAATTCTACAACACTCACATTAATTCCAAGTTTACCGGTAATGTCAAATCTTATATACATACATTATGTAGATACTCTGTAATATCAAATACAAACGAAGTGTTTACTTGGTTATTGCGTCTAAACAAAAAGTGTTTAGATAGACAGACATAAATAATATCTATTTAAGTAATACAAATTGATTGAGACTCGAAATTGGATCTTAGACTGAAGACCTAGGATCATGTACGTAATCTATACTTTAATAAAGCAGTAACAGTCTATAGTCCCTATTAGGTATATAAAATCAAGGTCCTGAGTCAACACGATAAAATGATATGGGCAAATTTAGATTTTCGCGAAAACTTGTAAGTACCAACATTTACCTTAATTTTCAAGTTTTTTTTATTTTTCCGAATTTTCCCTTTACTTGTTGACCTTGCTTTTAACCAAAATTGATAATTCTAGGTCAACCGGAAGTACCCTATAGGTTTTAGGTCGAAAATCTATATGGTAGTTCCCGTTGCCCTAGAATCACGAAATTTGGCAACAAGCAAGGTCTTACAGCACAAATAAAGGAAAAATTCCGAAAAATAAAAAAAGTTGAAAATTAAAGGTTCCGTACAAATTTGTACGGAACCCTCGGTGGGCGAGTCCGACTCGCACTTGTCCGGTTTTTTTTTAGTTTGATAGAAATTTAGATAAGGTTCCTAATTTTTGTTTTGTTTGATTGTTTATAATAATGAAGTTCAATATTTTTTAATAATTATTTAATGCATTTTTAAAGGGGCTAACTCCTTTTCTACTTATTCCGAAAAAACAAACTCATATTCTAAATGCAATGCTGCAGTTCGTCTACTGTAGTAGTAGCAAGTAAATAATATAATATTCTAATATGAGACTTGCATGCACGATACGAAATATAACGCCATATATTTTAACTGTGTTAGCTAGAAATAATAACACGGTATAGAAGTCGTATTATGACGAATGGATACGCGAAGCCTAATAAATGCAAGTGTTGATCGCCTTTATGTTAATTGGGTAAATGTTTAACAATGGTTACTTATATCATCCACCCTAAGCCCATGGCTGGTACTTTCATGGATTTTCATATTGCTCGTATAAAAATTTCTTAGTCAGGCTTCCTTTATACAATAATGCTTGCCACCTGGTTAAAGTATCAACTTTAATATCTTTAATAAATTCGAGTCATTGCACGCTTCTGATTTATTTTCTGTTCTTTGTATCATTTAGAGAGGTTGTCACCGAAGAGTTCGTAATCTCTTTCTGTGAGAGAAAATAAAAGGTCGGCAAACAAGCAGCTCGAAGCAGGTACACATAAGATCAGCAATCTAAATTAAATTAAATTGCCGTTGCTGTTTAGAATTAAAATCAACAAATATTGTAAGGTACTCTGGTGGCATTTTTGAATTTTTAAAATATTTTTTGTAAAATTGAGGGTAGGCACTGTCTGTAACAAGTATTTAATGCCTTTGACATGTCTAAAACCTTAGTCTCTCCCGTGATCATGATTGCTGTAAAGCATTCGAAACGTCGGGAACCAAAAATCAAAATAAATCCGGGAAAAAATCCGAAAAGATAGCTTTATTTAAATGTCTAATATTCTAAAAAAGTATTATATTATTTTTAATTTTTTTATATGTACACGCCTACTCACTAACATATAATATGTTGTATTTACATGTACTCCCACTTACACAGTTCGTGAAAGAAATCTCTTTAGACATCACTCACTAGGCTCACCTTTTGTGCATGTAAAACTGTTTTTCTTTGTGTTTTCATTTTATTTTGTTGGTTCTGTGTACAAATGTTTAAGAGAATAAAAAATATATATTTGATCATTTATAGAATAAAAAGAGATCTAATATTTGATTTAATCTTTACAATTAGTATTTGTATTAGGTACATATGTACATTATACATTATATGGTTGAACAAATATCAAACGTGTCTCAAATTAAAACATAAACTAGGCTTGGTAGATGTTCAAAAATATAGAATTTCTTAATAATTTGCTCTTATCAAATTATGAACAAATGTCCGATTCTAACAAATTAACTATGTATTAAGAAGCATGTATGAACTGCGTGAATGTAATGGATAATGAAAATGAAATTAGTATAGTACATAATACATGTACGTTGTAAATATAAACTCATATCTGCTGACTCAATGTTATTCATACAGTAAGCTGTAACATTACACTTAATGTACTTCTTTTTCATTATAACGCCTAAACACCGTAGTATCGTTAACACGTGCCGTCTAATGTCCTATCATATTATGTTAACTATGTAAATACTATGTTACATGAATTACTCTAGCTAAGTATTTACGTGAAAACCTTTTATTTAAACGTATAGATAACGTTTAAAAGATGTTTATATACAGACACATAAGATAATTTTTAGACTAGAAACATTTATGACCTATTTTTTCTCTTACTAATACCTAAGTTACACAATTTCGTTATGATAACACAACACCTACTCTATCTTTAGTAATGAGAAATTAAAGCGATTTTGATTACCTATACAATATACGTTGAATGATTGAATATTAATTAAATATTCTGATGAGCTATTCGAACTTACCAACTTTAAATTAGTTGTTAACCCATTATTATCTGTAGAATATTGTACCCGATGTTATTGTTATATTTACTAGCATATATTATTTGAAACTAAATTAAAAAGTTAAAGAGCTAAAAACGGATGACCTACTTGAAATAACTATTTTTAAAAAAAGTTCTTTCTGGTGTTGTCAGAGAGTCGAAAGAGAAACAATTGGCGAGAGCTGCCATATGGCGGGCACTAATGTAATGCTTAGCTCGAATAAATATTTACATATCAGATGATGTACGAAACTATTTTAGCGATAAGAGTTGCTTTAAAACAAACATCTTATGTCTTTTTATTAGAAATACTTGAATTTTAGAAATAGGTTACGTTCGTAGTATACAAATTGCTATTGACACCATCATACTAAGTATGTGAGCTTAAATAACAAGTTATCGAAGTTTTTATACTTTAGAGAAAATTTAAAAGTAATTTTATATAAGTGCATGAACTTTATACCATCTACTACGCATAAACGTTTACCACAGATTAATCTATACAATAATTACTTTGTTATTGAAACATAAAATAGACTAGCGACTCACCCTCGCTCCGTTCGGGTTCGTCCCTAGTTACGTTTTAACATTCAGTATAGATTTCTTAGAAATGATTGTGTATATTTTCCCGCAGTAAAAAGTATCCTATATGTTGACCCGGGTAACCAGTTATCATCATACCAAATTTCATCAAAATCTGTCCAGTGGTTTTCTCGTGATGCGGTCATACACAGACAGACAGACAAAAATTGTTAAAACTTTAGAATCGTTCTTTGTATCGATGATAATTACTATTTCAATAAGATTTTCCAAAAAATATTTAATGTACAGATTCAACTCAGTTAGAATTTTATTATATTACGTAAACATTTTGTCATCGATAAATGTTATTATTATAAACTATTATACGCTTTTAAATAACGTTACGTAATTGAGTTTTTTTCGGAACAAAGATTAAACTTTACTCATACTCATCTTAAAAAGAAATAAGAAACCAAATACTACACATTAAAAAATAAAACTTAAAAAAATATACTTTAAAGATAACTGAACGGGGGTTGATTGTAACTACCTAAACAGATATTTTCGTGCTCTACGCCTAAAGTCTCCAAAAAATCGGTAACCATATATAAAAAAAAATATATACAGACGAACATAGACCCGCCTCCTTTTTGAAAGTCGTTTAAAAACTACATAAACAAATAAAAATTAAAATACATATTTTGCTATTCTGCCGTCATAAAATTGAAGGCTGTCTTTTTCTTCGTCAAAGTTGATTTCGAGATATTTGAAGTTCTGTCTTAGTACTTAGTAGTATTTTTGACGTAGTTACGATAAAAATGGTTATGGTATCTTCGGTTTTATGAGGTTTATGAGTAAGACTATCAAGTAGCTTTTTTTTCCTGATTCCGAATCTGCATTTAAGTCATTTTTGACCAAAATGTTAGTTAGGGCCTTGACGGTAATATTACGTAGGCACTATCATCACTTTGGAAATTGCCAACCCATGACGGCATGCAAGCAATTTGCATGAACATACAAGATCATACTCGGTAGGTATTTGCTTTAATCACAATAATTATGCATTATGAGAGAACAAAACCCTTTTATGATCTGCTCCAATAGTAAAGCTTTTACAAGGTTTTATAATTGTATATAACAACAGTAAGTAGGTTCTATTCGTATGAATACAATATGCATTTTACTTTGTTTTTTAAATGTGATCGCTATTAGCTCTAATCATTATTATGCATGATGCAACAATACAACCCTTTTATATACAGTTTGAATAGTAAAACTGTGACAAGGATTTATAATTGTACTCAAAAATAGGACTTGGCTACTATTTCTATTCATATGAAGGACTGCTACGTATTGCTTTATAATTTACACAAAAAGTCACGAGCATAAAACATCTATATAAATAAGAATGAATGTTGCTAAGCGCAAAACTCGAGAATGAATCGACCAATTCAGCAATTTTTTTGTACACGGAAAGTTTTAATAAAGAGACAAAATATAAAATAATCTGCCTACTTTTCTACATCTAGGTATGTACCATAAAATACCATAAATACTGTACCATAAATACTTAAAGTTAAAACGTACCTATGTACCTAGGGAGGAACCCTAGCGAAGCGAGGGTGAGTCGCTAGTTTAAAATAATCACATGGAAAAATACATAATTTGCCATTACTTGAATCATATTAGGTATACTTATGGCAGTGGTAGCCCAGGGGTAACGCGCTTGCTTGGGAAACCGACTGAAGCGGGTTCAAATCCCGGGTCTAACACCTCTGAAATTTTCATATGCGAATCATTACCAACATGATTACCGCTTGTCTTACGGTAAAGGAAAACATCGTAAGGAAACCAGCATGTCTGAGAGAATCTAGCAACACTTGGCCAGTATGGTGGACTATTTCCTGATCTCCCTCGAATTGAGGGAGGCCTGTGCTTAGCAGTGTGACGTTAAAAAGGGCTGAATTCATACATACATACTAATATTACAACATTCAACACCTAGATAAAATAAAAAAAAATATGATTTTTCTCAGATCCTGCTGTATTCATAAGCTAATATTTCAGAGGATATTAGGATCAGTTAGTAATAAAAAAATAAAAATGGGTATATTAATAAAAACGCTGAACACATTTCTCATATATTTTTTTATTATTCAAACTATAGGGATAATGATTTCTAAAGATATATAATATATAAGGGATACATGGACAAACAGCGTAGATGGACAGCAGTGATAGGGATCAGTCTTAATCCTTTGAAACCCTAATAAAGGGCTTAACCATAGTGACTAGGGATTGTTACCTTCTTTATGCTTTGTAGAAAATAAGCCTTATTAACCTAGAATTGTTTGAGTCAAGCCTGCACTCTTAATCCTCGCTGCAATTTGTATGCAAAAAGCGCTTACATAGTGACATTACGTGTTTTCCTCGTTCTCATTAATTAAGTATAGAGCATAATGGCTTTTATATGGTAATCCGTATACGTCGATGTGCTAAATTATCTACTTAATTGCTTGTAAATACAATCGACACTTATTCACTAATCCTATTTGTTAATCGTGTAGTTTGAGGTATTTCGTTTTAGTTATCTTATATGACTATACGAGACTGAGTACCGACGTCGTCAAGCGACTTAAAAATTATAGCGTTTTCAGTTTGATAAGAAAGTTTTGAATAGATTTTTTTTTATTATAGATTATTTTGTCATTTTTGCATTCTGGCCCCGAAATATCCATCTTTAGGTGAACACATAACATGTTACTTACTAGCGACTTACCCTGGCTTCACTCGACTGCGTACTATGTACGTTTTATTATTTTTTTGAGCGGAACCCTAATTCTTTTTCTAAAATAAGAGTAGCCAAAGTTACCCCTTATAACAGCTATCTGCCAGTGAAAGTCCTTACAAAATCAGTCCAGCCGTTTCGGAGATTAGCCGGAACAAACAGACAGACAGACAAAAATTTTAAAAAATGTGTTTTGTAAATACCGTATATAATTTCATATGTATTTAGTAAACTGTAAAAAGCTGTTATTTTAACAATACAAATAAACACTTAAATTTTATTTATCTGCATAGATAAATCTATATCTAAAATATATACATATATGTAAGTATGTATATCATATAAAATAAAATCTATAATTTATCTAAAAATGTGGCTCTGTCCGTTTTGTATTCTGTACAAAAATTGGACAGCGTATTATTATTTATTTGTATAGATGTATAGTGTTAACTGTAATTTAGTAAAAAAAAACTCACAATAGTTAGATGTCGTTCTACAGCAAAGTAAACACAGTTACTCAGCCTTTAATGACCCCTTATTGGCTCCTATTACACTAACTTCTTTACTTAGTTAATGATTCCTAAATGAATGGCTTCGATAGTGACCACCGTTACATAATAAATTAAGTTAATTCCATCGTTTCAGTATTATAATTTTCCCCCTGCACATCAAGTTCAGTAGTATTTATCTATTATTACTTTAAGTAAGTATTTTCTAATATTTAAATTCTACTTCTTCTACGTGAACAACCTGTGAAGTTATATCTTTCGATATTTAATTATATATATATATATATATATATATATATATATATATATATATATATATATCTGTTACTAAATGTGTACCCACCCACATATAAAAATCAATGCGAATAAGCTCAGTGGTGTTTTATCTGTCGATATTTAAACAAACATAATCTATACATCTATAATAATATTATAAAGCTGAAGAGTTTGTTTGTTTGTTTGGTTGAACGCGCTAATCTCAGGAACTACTGGTTCGAATTAAAAAATTCTTTTTGTTTTTGTCCATTTATCGAGGAAGGCTTTAGGTATATAACATTACGCTACGACCAATAGGAGCGGAGTATAAATGAAAAATGTTGCAAAAACGGGGAAAAATGATTTCTTTTAAGAGCTTTCGTTGCGTGCGCTGCGTAAACGGTTAAAATTACATAAAAATCATGTATGATGGAATTGTTCCCCTTTAAAAGTTCTAAAAAAAAGTATGCGACAGCATATGTCTATCTTTTAAGGTTGACTCAAAATAACACGTTTTATGGTAATCAAATTTGTTCTAAAATAATGCATTACTTCCGAAGGTGTTTTTATAAACATGATATTAATCCTTATCCAAATAAATATGTTATTCATCACAAGTATTTAATTTTGAACAAAATTGCTCTTGACATCATCATTGATTTAAATGAATATCTTAGGAGATATCATAGTTGTAAAATATACATATTTTACGCGGACTATGGGTGAGCGCGCTCTCAGCCCTCAGGTCGTCAGGCGGGAGGGCGCTGGCCGCCGCGCCGGTAGCTCTACGAGCAGTCACTATTCCACGCGGACGAAGTCGCGGGCAAAGCTAGTTATATAATAAAACTGTATAGGTCGAATGTCGGTGTATAGAAAAAAAATGCTAAACACCTAGTCAGGGGGATGTAAGAAAAGAAATAGAACAAATCCAGTTTTTTAAAATTTATTGTTTCAGTCTATTTGTCTGTTTGTACGGGCTAATCTCCGAAACTGTTGGACCGATTTAAATGAAATTTTGTTTGGTGGTACCTTATATCCCTGGTCAATATCTAAGATACTATTCATCCCGAAAAATTAAAGAGTTCCCGTGGGATAGTTAAAAAACTATAGTAACTTATACAGCTTAATACACAAAAACTACTGATTGGATTTTAATGGAACTTTAAAATAATATAGTTCATCTACATTTTTTCCCGGAAAAATGTAGTGGAAAAGCTTTCATTTGTTTATCTAGAGACGAACCCGAGCGAAGCTTGGGTGAGCCGCTAGTATGAAATAAAACAGTTACTTTACAAAAGCGTTGTGAATTGTGATAACATCATTGTGGCATTTTTTACTTTAAAAATTTCTTCAAGCCACATGTTACGACATGATTTCGTAAAATTGAGTTATATTACTTCTACGTATTAGGTCAATCACTGACATCTTAATTTTCAATTTATTTCACTAAGTATGCGTCTTTCTGCTTAAAACATTCTAAACTCATATGTACTTAGTAAAAATAATGTACTAATAAATATTCTTAGTGTAATATAGGTACTTTTATATAGTGATAAGTACTAATAATACTTGTTTATTTTTCATTGTTAAAGTCGGACCAAACGACACGATTCCAGGCTGCTTTTATCCTTTTGCTAAGGTCATTTAAATGTTTCTCACGTTGGAAAATATTAACCTTTGAGTATAATCGTTTACTATATTTTATTTTATTACATGTAAAATTAAAAATATTACGTTTTTTTATCATTTTTACTGTTCTCACAAATCTCCTAAAGCACTCCATTCCTTTCCCTCTTCAAGTTCGATGGGACAATACTTCGACACGACCGCAGGACCGACGGCTTTACGTGCTCTCCGAGGCACGGGAGTTAAACACCGCCAACTTTCCAACTCCAAGCTGTTACTGAGAATTTCTTTGACAGAAATCTATACTTAATATTATAAAGCTGAAGAGTTTGTTTGTTTGTTTGTTTGTTTGTTTGTTTGGTTGTACTCGCTAATCTCAGAAACTACTAATCCGATTTGAAAAATTCTTTTTGCATTAGATAGCCCGTTAACTGAGGCAGGCTATAGGCTTAAGAATTTTTCAAATCAGATTAGTAGTTTATGAGATTAGCGCGTTCAACCAAACAAACAAACAAACAAACTCTTCAGCTTTATAATATTAAGTATAGATTATAAAAATTGATTCTCCATGAACGATTGACAAAGCACCGTAAATACAAAGTATGCCGTACGAAATCCGGGGAGACTACGTCACGCACGGCACGATCAAATGCCATCAATGCGGTCTAATGGACATTTAATGCTATAAATTATTAGTGCGATTTACATTCTACTTGATTTTAGTTACGATAGTATGATTACAGGAATATAAAGGATAGACTAAGCAGAGAAGCGTTTTTTGATAGCTTTCGAAATAAAAGCACTTTCATCATTACAATATAACAACCATGTAAAAAATATAGTTTATCATCAAACATCACAATTTCAAAAATATTGAAGGCATTAACATGCTAGTGTTAGGTAATATCACAGTAAAATTTGCTTATGCCACTCACACATAAAATATTTCTGTGCAAAAATTAGCGCCTATAAAGAAATTCTGTAGTCGAAAGTTAATTATTATTATATAATATAGAATAGCCACTCACCCTCGCTTCGGTCGGGTTCGTCCCTAGGTACGTTTTAACGGTTAGTATGGATAGACTATATATTATATTATATACCTAAAGGTATGATGAATTGTTGTGCATTGTATTATAACGTGTTTTCCCGTGGAAATGAAATAATCTCCCGCGGTAAAAGTATCATATGTCACTATTCAGCCCTCCAACTATCTTCACATAAAAAATCACGCCAATTCGTCACGCTGTTTCGACGTTAAAGAAGGACAAACAAACAAACACTATCAGAATTATAAAATTAGTATGGATTCTTTAGTACAAAAGAATAATCTTTAGTCTGAGAGTATAATATAGATTAGTAAGTAATAAGTATTATGAAATGTTATTTCTTACTTTTCACATAGTTTCAAAGCAAGTTAGAAATCGTTATCAATAAGTTTTAAGTGTAAGACTGGCTAACTGCTAAGCCCTCTTTACACGTGTTAGATCGCGATTGGGTACCCAATCACGCTCCCAGAAAGAAAGAAGAAAATATACTAAGGTCATTACAAACTTTCGTAGAACAATTTTCTCGGTATGAAATAGGCAAATGCCAGTCAGACTAATAAATACTGTCAGGACCGTCATATTTACCTCTAATACATTGACAATTATTATTATTATTACGTTTTAACGTTTAAGTATAGATTTCTCAGAGATGAGATATTTTCTCGCAGTAAAAAGTATCCTATATGTTGACCCGGAGAGCCAGCTATCGTCATACCAAATTTCACGAAAATCTGTCCAGTAGTTTTCTCGTGATTTGGTCACAGACAGACAGAAAAAAACTATAGATTCGGCCTTGTATCGATAATAATGACTATTTCAATAAGATTTTACAAAAAATATATAATGTATAGTTTCGACTCAGAATTTTATTACATGTTACATATGTCACCGTAAAATTGTAAACACCGCTAGATTACAATCTAGCGACACTTTAACACTTACAATTTTACGGTGACATATACATTAATTAATGTTTGATTGGATTAACTTTTAAATAGCGAAAGTTCAATGATACCTATGTATTTAGAATTGTCTTTTCCAGAAGCTCATTTCTTCAGTATTGCGAATCGATTTTCATATCTCTTAATAGGTTACCATGGGTGGCCCCATAAGGTAACCCGGTCAACCCTAAGATTAAATTTTGATATAAATTTTATTAAATAAACCTTACTGTTTTCACAGTTTTATTATGCTTTATATATTTAATTAGCAGTTTTATTTTATAAGACAATAAATTATTCCTGAGAGTTAAGACTAAACAATTCCGTCGCGTCGTTCCGTTCAGTTGCTGTCTTGTTGTAAATATTTTTTTTACAAAAAATAACTTTACAGTTAAGCTTAAATTTTAATCGAAAAATTTCATACAGGTAGGTTTTATATTATGGGGTAGAACAGTATTGATTTATCCTTTCCTAGGTAACGGGCAATGACCTTTGGGGACAGTTATGATCAACGCATATTACCTTATTAGTTTTATACTAACTAACTTTTCGCACCAATGAGTTACGACATGTCATTAATAAATAATAATTAGATATTATAACATTATTTTTTTAAAACTTATATCATAAAACAATACGATTGTGATCATTAATTAATCAACAAATAACTTCAATAAGTTATCAAGTGCAGTCATTACTCGTACGAGAAATGTTTGGAATCATTTGCATTAATTATATACATACTAATGTAGGTACTACAATAAATTTACCATGGTTTCGCTTACAAGTAGCAAAATCAAAAAATATCGCGGGAACATTTATTAAATTTAAAATATTTGTATATTACTACGACCTTATTACGTTTCTATACGACGAACCTTTGTTCGTAATAAAGTTAAAATAACAAATATTTTAAAACACCATGAAGCGTGAAATTGTGGATTAGTTTCTATAAGAACAGCGGGTTTCTCAGCTTGTATTCTCAGATGCTTTGGAGCGGGGGATAGAAGTTCAAATTACTAGTTGATAATAATAGTCTTAAGAAAAAAATTAAAGAGTGCGTGTATGAATGTGTACACGCGCAAGAAGTAAAACTTCTGTAGGTTATCGGTACTCTTTATGAAATTCAATGTATGTTTTAAATAATTAGGATAGGTGAGATACTATAAATAACACATATTAGGTATATTACAATCGTATATTTATATAATATCATTTAAGGAAAAAAATGTAATATTATATATCACTTGTCAGACATAACAACGGTTACCATGGCAACAAACGTACGTACATTTTTTCGTAACGCATTTACCAGCTTACCCCCCAAGTGAAGCGTGCGTAAAGAAGTTTTACTTCAAAAAATGCCCAAAATGGTTCCCATTACGAAAACCTACTTATTTTATTCAAGGTACTTCAAATAATTCTACTTCAAGGTATTCTACTATTACAGAAGTGTATTCTTCCTGTACTTATATTGAATAATGAGTAATAATCTTTAAGATATAATCTGTAATGTTGTACCTACTTAACATAAACAAAGCTGAAAGCAAGGTACTTTTAATAATTTTACAGCAGGTAGTACAAGCCAGTTTCGCAGAACGGTAATAAATCTAACAATCAAATCGCTTAGTCATGACAATTTCAAGTATTTTTTTATATGAACAGACTAGTTTCCTAAAGTAGATATGAATATTATAAATATGAATTTTATTTAAAACAGTTACGTGATTCTTAATTAAGTGAAGGGGCAAGTAGCGACTCGAAAAACCCGTTTCTAATTATTTATTTTGCAAGTGTTTGTGCATTATTTGTTAAGTATTTCATACTTTACTTATTGTTGCTATCAGTTTTGCTTGCGTGTTTCAACTCGTGGATATTTTAGAACAACAGACAGACACAATATACGTGTTAGTGTATTCATTTTAAGTCTTAAATATCTCATGATTACTAAGTAAATAAATCATTTTCGAAAACGAATATTCTCAAAATCAAACTTCAAATTCAAACATACCTTTACAAGTACATACATTTGAATCATCCATTTTTACAATATAAAGAAATAAATAAACATTCGTATTCATAATATTATTATATATTGTTGTAGGTACATTTAACATCATAATATTATTGCGATAGTTATAATCTCAAGCGTCAAGGAAATCTTTATTTATTTTACAAATACAATTTAAGTCAATATTCGACAGTATGAATCACTTCTAATATTGGATGTTTTTACAATTGGATCTTTTTAAATTATCATTAGGTACATGAGTTTTCTTGATATTTTTCTCGTATTGAAATCAGAGAATAAATCGCCACAAGAACGTAATAGTAAAATGATAAAAAATCTTTAAACCTATTGTATCGTTAAGTAAGTACTTTATTACTAAGACGCACAAAAAGTCTTTCATGTTATACACGTTCAATTTGTTCGGACCCTCGAGCGGTGTTCAAATAATTAAGTATACCGTGCTTTTGCGCATCATTGTGGACACACTCGTATACGTTCAATATAACTTCTAATAAGACAGTGGAACTATTTTAAACTTATGTTAGAAACACTTGAGCTATATTGAATAAATTGCGTTAATATTTGAAATATTTAGATTGTTATATTAAAATAATAATAATGTCCTCCTGACTGATTCGGCCACGGCGGCCAATCTCATTGAGACTAGCCAACTGCGCAGGAGTTATTATAGTGCACAAGTGTACGCGCAGACACAAGTGCACTCTCTATTCCTGTCACTCTCATACTCCGGCAGGACAACAGGAGACACGATCGGTGAGAGTTAAGGCGCAGGACCGACAGCTTTACGTGCTCTCCAAAGCACGGGGGTGAAACACCGCCAACTTCCCAACTCCGGGCTGTTACTGAGGCTTTTCTATACAGAAAGACTCAATAACTAAACTTGGCCCGACTTAAGACTCGAACCCAGGACCTCAGCAGCCTCCTGCAGCCGTACATGCTAGCCACTACACCACCGAGGCATTGGTATTATAAACTCACATACACACAGCGATACATTTTATTACATATTCGTTTTTTCTCGTAGAATTTACGTTATACTTTTCCTGTGAATTCAGTGTTTTAACGACTTTAAAAAAAATAGTAGCTACTTACGAATTAATTTATTTTCGCTAACACTATCCCTGTATAAATCTATTTACTAAATTTAAACTTAGTACTTTTTACTTAAAATGCTAACACGACTTACTAGTAAGTAATACCTAGTATAGATTTTTTTAGAAAGCTCAAACAAAACAGTTCAAGTCATTCATTTTGTTCTAACTCGAGCACCGTTATTCATTGACCTAAGGTTAGGACGTGCATACAAAGTTACTTCTTTTGTTTTATATTTTGAGTGGCGCATTCAACTTTTAAAGCTGCATTATCTTTCGTAGAAACAAATGAGTCTGTGAAATCATTTCAAATATGTATGTTTTAAAATTTTATTCACTATTATCGATAAAAAAACCACTTCTATCTTAATAAAAAGTATTGATGAATTTTGCCTAGTATGGATAGGTACTTTTCACTTCATTATATTTCTTTATATTCTAGCTATAATTAAATGTTTGTTACATAATCATTAAAATCACTTTATATAGCTGTAATAGTCAACGTCATTCACTCATCGGTCCATAAACTAACTCTACGCAAAAAAATGTTTCGATTCGTTGCTCCGTCGATGCGTGAAAGAAGGGCAAATCAACAATGTACCGACACAACACAATGTTTTTCGTTTTATTATTAATAGTGATCTAGTACTAGCGTCCCTTAGTGACTTACGTATTTATTACGCTCCCATAATTGCTTAATGTGTTAAATATATAAAATAATAACATGTTATCTGACGATAAAAAGTAGCGTACGAGTATCCAGTCAACCTGTTCAACAATCTCCATATAATAATAAAAAATTATAAAATCACGTCAATGCATCGCTCCGTTTTGAAGGGAAGTAAGGACAAACAAACAAACATATAGAAATTCACATTTATAATATTATTACGTATATGATCATGTGTGCAATAAAATATACATGTTATAGTCAAAGATCGACATATAGTCTCTTTTCAGAATGACGAACCCAAACTCAGAAATACCTAACTTTTTATTCAAGCGTCAAAAACAAAATACGCTTTTTCAGACTTTGCCTAGTCCATCTTAGGAGCTATTTAATTAAACGACGATTTGTACTACACATATTGTATGTTTAAAAAGTTTTATACATCCAACAGTTTTATCCAACAAAAAGTTTTATCCAGCCAACTCTTAGCAGCCATCTAATAAATTCATTTGTTATTTCATATTTGTACATTAAAAGTACGTGTATGTAAGCTTGAAGATGAGTGAACCAAACTGTATTGTGACTGAAAATGCGGATAAAGAAACTTTAAAATCGAAGTTTATACAGAAAATTACTAATTTGAATATAGACAAGTTCATTTCATATTGAGAATAAACAAAAATATGAGTAAATTATCTATTAGGTAGAACCTGTTAAAGTAGCTGTTAAAAAAACTTCTTTACAGTATCGCTGTCTTAAATGCTACGATTTTGTGTGCTTTGGTGACAAAAAAAATGATAAAACTGTTATCCGAAATAAAAATGTCTAAGGCTACATTAGAGACTACGAGATATTCGATGTGATTGGAAGTGCTCATCACGAATTTGGTCATGGTCATAGAGACCTCACAATTAAAGCGATGACATTTCGGATTATTTCGCGGATTTATTTTGATTTTTGTTTCCCGACGTATCGAATGCTTTACAGCAATTCACGGTCACGGAAGAGATTAAGGTTTTAGATGTCTCAAAGGCGTTATATAGGTACTTGTTACAGACAGTGTCTACCCACTATTTTACAAAAATGATTTCAAAAAATTAGAAAATGGCACCAAAGTATCTTACATATTTGTTAATTTTAATTCTAAACATTTTAATTTTTTTTAAATAAGTATTATAATCAAATATAGCAATATTATTTACTTAATTTAAGCTATTATTATTATAAATATTACAATTTTTATTTAAAATGTCAAATATTCGCGTAAATCTAAGAAAGTATTAAAGCGTTGAATTGAACGTCTTTTTAATTAATTATACTTAATCCATCCATTCTCAGGCATAATATTGGAATAATAAACATTAAAACTAAGAAATTAATATGTTTTTTTTATATTTAAGTCTAACAAACTAACACATTCAGCTGTAACTAATTTAGATCTCAAACCCCGATTTGCTCGTATTGAGTCTCGGCATTTAACCGTCCATGTTAGTCTCTTCTACGATTAGACATAAATTCGTTAGTCATTAGCCAAAACACACTATTGGTTTGGATTTTCACTAAGACTTCTTGTCAGACCTGAGGTTTGGCTAGCCAAATCTAGAAGAGCCTGAGCTTCAAAGTTTAACTATAGAATATACATTACATAAGCAGGTGGTCACTATTAGTATTCAATATTCATATCGTATAAATGTTTTGACTTTTTGTATGTGATGACTGATTCGCGTCATAAGCCTGTTTTACTGGTTGTTACAAAATATCTGTTGAATTTCATACCTATGGTGTCATTATCAAGTTAAATGTTAAACAACATTAGGAAATAAAGAACATAAATATAATTTCGAGAAAATTTGATGGTTAAAAAAATATTAAGTTGATTTTAGTATCGGACGTACGGAAACCTAAAAACTTATCAAGTCTCGCGGATCTAGCTTACCTAAATCACTATGGCTTCCAGACAATTTGACTTGAAAATCGAACTTGCATTTTTAATTTGGCACATGGCTTATCTTATAACATGAAAAGAAATGCACCTTCTGTTCTCAATTAAAATTTGATTCTGAAACTTATTAATGTGTCGATCCCTATGACTTTGGTACGAATAACTTTTTATGTAGGTATGTACCTAAATATTTTTATATAAAATTTGTTTTTGTTTTTACTTTTGTGAAAAATCTACAAATATGTATAATGTATATTGGCTATTACTATAACGGCATCAATAACACAGATGCCTTGCTATCTAAGTAAAACTTAATTTTGCAGTGTCTTTAGCTTTTAAAACATTGTGACTTCTCTATTTAAACACTAGCATCGTATTTTTAACTACATACGAGTGCAAGTTTGAAGTCTGAACTCTGAACTAGTACCTACATTATCTGCGTTAAGCAAAGTGCAGTATTGCCTTTATCCCAAGACACGATAAAACTTTATACATATGTAAAAATATAACACTAGTTTACAAATTTTAACTTGTTTTCATATACCGCAGGAGAAATTAATATAAAGATGTTAAACTAGATTTCTTAAACCTGAAAGTGTTAACGGAAATATTCTATCGCGTGACGTGATTCACGTCACATATTTTTTCTATTGTCAAATCATTATTTTTAACTATCCTACATAGTAGCATCAGCTTAATGTTTATATATTCGATTCAAACAATAAAAAGGTGTATCAAATTTTATTAAAATATTGAGTAGAAAATGTGACCCTTTAAATATGACCCTTGCTTTGTATAGGAGCGCGCTGGACGGAGTGATCTCGAATCGATAAATCGTTGTACCGATTCGTAATATATCAGTAGGTGTTTAATTTCGACCATTAAAATGCAAAAAAAAAAACTGTTGAGCAGTTTACGATACATACATACAAAATTGCTATTGTATAGCGAATAGGCAAACAAAGTCCTCCAACTTAATTATGTGACTTCTAAATCTATTTAAATAAAAGGCAAAAGTGATTGACTGATGTATAAACGCACAGGCCAAACCTTTAAGGCTAGCAAATTGAAATTTCGCACACGTATTCTTCATATTACATAGGCATCCACTAAGAAGGATTTTTCAAAAATCAACCCACAAGGGGTTGAAATAGGGGATAAAAGTTTGTATGAAACTTGGACATATTTGCATAAAATTTCGTATGAACAAAGTACAGCAAAATAATGAGTTACGTATTTTAGCGTTTTCTAAAATACAACCCTAAGAGAGTAAAATAGGGGATGAAAGTTTTAAATAAACGCACAGGCCAAACCCTTAGGGCTAGAAACTTAAAATTTCGCACTTATGACGTAGGCAACCACTAAGAAAGGACTTTTCTAAATTCAACCCCCAAGAGGGTGAAATAGAGGATAAAAGTTTGTATGAAACTTTTTATTCCTTGGGCTTATTTGCATGAAATTTCGTATTTTTCGTAGTTTGATCGCGAACGAAGCCGCGGGTTCTGCTAGTTACATCATAAACATCAACTAAATAATTGAAACGTTTGAAGACGGCTTTTTAATTCAGTTATAATACGCGTACAATATATTTACATAGTCATATATAATTAATTGATCATTATTAACAACTAGCTTTTGCCCGCGACTTCGTCCGCGTGGAATAGTGACTTTTCTCGCAGAGCTACCGGCGCGGCGGCCAGCGCCCTTCCCCCTCACGACCGCCCGTATCCGTGCCCTCGCCTTGTATCGGGCTGAGAACGCGCTCACCCATAGACCGCGTAAAGTTAAATATGTATATTTTAAAACTATGATATCTCCTAAGATATTCATTGAAATCAAATGATGTCAAGGGCAATTTTGTTCAAAATTAAATACTTGTGATGAATAACGTATTTATTTGGATAAGGATTAATATTATGTTTATAAAAACACCTTCGGAAGTAATGCATTATTTTAGAACAAATTTGATTGCCATAAAAAGGGTTATTTTGAGTCAACCTTAAAAGATAGACATATGCTGTCGCGGACTTTTTTTTAGAACTTTTAAAGGAGAATAATTCCGTCATACACGATTTTTGCGTAACTTCAACCGCTTACGCAGCGCACGCAACGGAAGCTCTCAAAAGGAATGATTTTTTCCCGTTTTTGTAACATTTTTCATTTATGCTTCGCTCCTATTGGTCGTAGCATGATGTTCTATAGCCTAAAGCCTTCCTCGATAAATGGACTATCCAACACAAAAAGAATTTTTCAATTCCAACCAGTAGTTCCTGAGATTAGCGCGTTCAACCAAACAAACAAACAAACAAACAAACAAACAAACTCTTCAGCTTTATAATATTAGTATAGATAAACATAATCAAGTGATCTGTTACGCTACAATTGTGGAAATGAAATTCAATTTTAACTGTTTCTTTAATATGGTTTTTTTGCGCTTAAAAATAATTCTATAAAACGGTCTGACCGCATAACGCAAAAACGTCTGAAATATCTATCTAGCGCACTAAAATAGAAAATGGCATTACACCGCACTTACCGTGCTTCAAAGCACTTTTAATATGCCAATAAAAACATACTATTAAAATAAATGTAAAATAATTATCAATAAAAAAAAGTTTTTTTTAATAAGTATATGAATAATATAATATATGTATATGTTATTTTCTGTATAAATATATTTTAATAATTGTAGTTTTGTTAATTATTATTTCAATATAAAATATTATTATATTTTTACAGCACTTTCTCATCGTTAAAATTATTAAAAGATTTTGTTGTATAGCAAATATTTCTTTAGTCCCCAAAAAATACTTCAAAACAAACGTAACTCATGTATGTTATTTAATTTTTTATTTGGCATGCGTTCGTTTAAGCCTTAAGGTATAGCGTTAATATAAGCTCGTAAGTCTGTTTTATAAAGATTTTTACTAAGCATTAACGACATTTCTTGTTAAGTTACATAATTGTCAGGTTTGTAACGGGATAAAGGCAAATAATTAATTCGTGCAGAGTCGTCTTTAGACCTTTGTTATGTTTTTAATTAAGCGCTGTGCAACATTAGCGTCAGGTGACATTTAATTTTATTACCTGTGTCCGTAAAAATGTTGGTGTATTTAACGTTCCGTTAATTTTATAGAAGTCACTCTGTAAAAAAAGAAATTCAAATTGAATGTATTTTTTTTTAATTTCGCATTCTTCGTAGACGACACGACACGGAATCATGCAGCTTACATATGTTTCTAAAGTATAGTAGATATATTTAGTAGTCTGTAGGTTTATAAATTCTTCCTAATAAATAATGCCACATTTTTTGCAAAACCAAAATTATAATTGTCCATTATTTTTTACTAAAATATACTACAAAAAATACATACCTCTTGGTAGAAGACTCGCTTGGAGTTATATGTGAGGTTATACTGTTGATCGGCCACCATTAGCAGTATCGTGAAGGGAAGGAGGAAGGCTGCAGCAGCAAGGAATGCCACACACCTCCCCAGTCTCATAACACTTACATTTCTTCGGCCCATTTTGGTTAAATTTGATATGCTACTAGTACACTTTCACTTAAAACCTTTAAAAAGTTTAATTTTCACATTTTAGTCTGTTTCAATTATCTGCGGCAATTAAGATATGACTTTACGTTATTTTCATTGTGATAAAGTGACAGAGGTGTCAAAGATGACCAAAAAATATAAAGTGCTTTAAATTATCTGAGTTATTATGAGAATGATTATTTTTATTTAGTTTTACTATGTAAAATATACGCGCTATTACACGTCTAGACGGTATTATAAATAAATAAATAAATATGCTGGGACATTAACACACAGCACCATCTAGTTCCATGGTAAGCTACAAAGCCTATGATATGGATACCAGATAGTTGATATACTACACATATATAACTTTAAATACATACATATTATAAATATAAACACCCATGACTGGAGTACAAACATTCGTCCTCATCACACAAATGAATGCCCCCAGCGGGACTCGAACCCGCGACCACTGGCGCAGAAAGTAGGGTCACTACAAACTGAGCCAAACGTGCCGTCAAATTATAAATACTAAGTATGTAATACTAGGATGGCTCACACTTTATGAGCGAGAAGAGTACAACAGTTTGACAAAACATATCTAAATTATGTTACATTATGTATAAAGCAATGTAGAAAGCAATACTACACTAATTTATTTAAAAAATGCAAAATTAATTTGCCCTCTAGACGCAGGCATAGGGTAATAATATCCCCGATAAAAAAGGTTCTTGCGAAAGGAAATAGAGTTCTTATAGAATGGGAAGAGCAAATTTGCGTAAAAACGCATCATAAACATGAATGAGTTCATATTTCTGTCTAGATTTCTTTAGTTGGAGAAATAGAAATGAAATAGCTTCTTTTTACTAAAAAAGAATTTAAGGTTATTTCACTGTTGTTTGTGAAACTAGTAGGTTATAAAAGGTATTGTAAGTAAACCACAATATAAAGCGCACGTACATTAATAATAGCAATAATATTTTTATACCAACCTAATTTTAGTGTTTGTTCGCCTAGGGCTTGGTATTTAGTATAAAAATTTAAATAATAACAATAGGTTACAATGAATTGTCAAAAATATTATATTATATATCTTTCAATATAACGAGAAAAAAGTTTGAACACTTTGCACTCAACCTTTTAATGAATTCCTAAATCCAACTGACAAATCTTAATCAAGTATAAATTATTAAGGAAATAATGGAATTCATTTGCAAGAACGAGTGGCGAAATTGCTTTAATATCGAAAACCAATTTTCTTGGGAACGTTGGGGCAATCTTTTGAAAATTAAAATGCATTTGCTGAAGCTTTTCACGGCCAGATAGTGTTTGCGGAGTTTTTGTGGAAAAATAATTTGTTTTTTTAATTTTACTTGTTCGAGGCAAAAAAATAAGAATATTTTCACAACACGTAAATATATGTATAATATCGTAAGCAGTGGTAGCTCGGTGGGTAATGTGAAAACTAAGTGAAGCGGGTTCAATTCTTGGGTCTCGCACCTCTTGTATTTTCATGTGCGAATCATTTCCAACATGATTACCACTTGACAATATGGTGAAAGAAAACAGCGTGAGAAAACCTGCATGTCTGGAAGAACCTAGCAAGCCTTTGAAAGACATCACACAAGCCCATCAACTCGCGCTTGGCCAGTGTGATGGACTATGGCCTGATCCCTCCGCATTAATGAGAGGCCCCCGCGCTCGCCAGTGGAACGTTTAAAAAGGTCTGATTACAAAGATGCATTTGAGGCACAAAGATTTTTATTTTGCATCATTGACTTCTAGCGCCATAACAGTCCTAAAGATAACATATGCTACTCTATATTCATAACTTATTTAAATGAATCTAGAGCATCGTGCAATGCAGAATGCTTGCGCATATTTTTCAGAAATTGTAAAGATTTTCAAACCAATAAACAGAAGGTACTTTTCGTTTACTTTAATGCTAGAAATAATAATTATTATTTATCTACTTATAATGAGCTCGTTTTAAAACATTATTATTAAGAAAATATTTAAATAATTTTATGAGATAAATATATATTATAAAATTTCATAAGAGATTCTGTTGTTATAGGTCAGTTACTCATTGGTAACTCATTGGCACGTCGTGTCGTTGACTTGCCAAGTGTTCCAATAGTGGTTTGTCACGTTTATTTTCGGCTTTTATTTTTAATGCAGGCCAATAAACTTTATTATTTTTATATAGACCCAAATAATGCCTATTAAATATTTAATATTACATATATGGAACGCCTTATTTTTAACCATAACATACCACGTATTCTTTTGAAGGGTGGTATATACTTAGGATAAGTTAATTTTCACTTCATGTACTAAAATTAAAAAAAAATAAAGAATTATTAAAATAAATTAAACTATTCTGTCTAATCTCAGGTAAAAAATTATTTGCATTTCACTGCATTATTAATAATTATAATGAAAAACTTGTAATTTAATTAAAATCTGTGTAATTTTAATAAAAATCATTTCTAAAGCTCAATAAATATCTAAATTGGTGCATACACGTCTAATTCAGTTATCAGGCTAATTAAACTATGTTGAAGCGGCCTAAATATAGAATTTTAATCTCAATGACGAATGTACGGCGCTTACATTTTATGATAGTATAAATTACCTATAATAACTGTACTTCAAAAAAGTTATAAAGATTAGAAGAATAAGATGAAATCACTTATGTTATTAAAAAATATTACATTAAGTATTCGTACCAAAGATACTCATAAGAAAAAATATTGTTAGATCAAAATTTGTACAGGTAGGTAGCCCTTTTATTGTATAAGGGATTTTTTCTGTAACTCTATTACTAGTTAAGTGATATATATAACATTGTTATTTCAGACCAATATTGGCCACAGTGGCCAGCCCCATTGAGACTCGCCACCTGTGCAGGTGAGAGATGAGGCGCCGCGCCGGACCGACGGATTTATGTGCTTTCCGAAGCAACAATATTATGTAACACCGCCAATTTTCCAACTTCGAACAGTTACTAAGAATTTCTAGACAGAAAACCCCGGTGTACTTGGCCTAACCCGGGACTTAACTAAAATACAATCAAGCAATCTTACTATGAATCTATAATAATACTATAAATGTTCATTCAGTTTGTGAGTATGGGTTTATAGGTATTTTTTACTCTTTCACGCCAGAACGACTGAACGGATCTGGATGAAATTTGACACAGATATAGATTATAGTCTGGTATAACATATACACACTATTATCAATACAGAGGCCAAATATATAGTTTTTAGAATTTTTATTTAGCCTATCTGTCTGTCAGCCTGTCTGTCTCTCTCTTTGGGAAGGCATCACGAGAAAACCACTGGACAGATTTTGGTGAAATTTGGTACGATGATAGCTGTTTATCCGGGTCAACATATAGGATACTTTTTACTACGAGAAAATATCTCATTTCTGAAAAATATATACTAAATATTAAAACGTAACTAGGGAGGAACCCGAGCGAAGCGAGATTGAGTCGCTAGTTCTGAATATTTTTATAAGTCTTATAAATATTACAAATGCGAAAGTGTGTTGGTTTTTTCTTATATTACGTAGCAACGGTTAAGTAGGATTCCATACATTGAGATTTATGGTGCGGGGAATAAATATGGCTAATTGTCATTACATCAAGTTATAGTTCCTTGTGTAATGTCAGGATAACAAAAACTGCTTTTTAAACAATTCCAAAATACCTAATATATTAGGTATAGACTAAAGTACCAAAGCTTCGTATCATCGCTTAAAGTAAGCCCACAATCACCTTTTTCCTCTGATAATAATTACGGTTATAACAGTAAAAGCACTATTGAATGACATCCCCGTACAGTTATGAACGTAACCGAGTTATGTAACGTTATGTGCTGAACATTCATAAGTAACTGTCGAGATAATTAGTTAGGACGTTTCTTATGGCGGTTTTCAATAACTATTTATTTTAAATTGTCTTTACTGGAGATAAAATATTGACATAAGCTCTATACAAATTATGCCCGAAGTAGGTAACCGTGCCCAACTGGCACGCCTAAATGCCAAATAACAACGCATTGAAATTCGTATCGCTAGTAAGGAAAATCACAAATAAATTGGTTATTGGGATCCGCCGTTCTACTACACAATCTAACTTCTAAGGTATATTATATTATGAAAATTAACATTTGGTTGTTTTTTTAACCCCCGACGCAATAAGAGGGGTGTTATAAGTTCGACGTCGA
Source organism: Argynnis bischoffii washingtonia (assembly GCA_033884665.1). Classification (NCBI taxonomy): domain Eukaryota; kingdom Metazoa; phylum Arthropoda; class Insecta; order Lepidoptera; family Nymphalidae; genus Argynnis; species Argynnis bischoffii. The sequence continues at coordinate 5,875,623 of CM066623.1, read as the reverse complement.
TGTCTATCTGTGTGTGTGTATCTGTCTGTGGCATCGGAGCTCTCAAACGGATGGACCGATTTCGATATGGTTTTTTTTTCATTTGAAAGCCAGTTTCCTTGCTGTTGTTCTTAGCTATTTTGGTTAATATCGGTCCAGCAGTGTAAGAGTATCAGCTCTTTTCCAAAATTATTTACTTTAAAGGGTTGTTCCTTAAACTATAAGTATTTTTTGCGTAGGGGTTTTTTTAAATTTTTATTTCATCTGTGTCCAATTCAATGATACCAACAATATTGGAGGCGTTTAAGTCATCACGTATAATAATTTGAAATTTATTATTGTCATGTACACAAAAAGTAAAACCAGTTAGAAATTGTATGTATCTAAGTGTTTGTCCACATCTAGGCTACGCCAGAGCAGCTAGTGTATAGTATATATACTAGTGTATAGTTAAAAAAATCCTTTATCACGCTTTTATGTAGTACGAGCGGCTTACTTCGCCTCTAGAAAAACAAAAACAAATCTATCCCACGGAAACCGTACATTTTTCTGGGATAAAAAGTAGCCTATGTTTATTCTGATGTATAAGTTATATTATTGTATCATTAAAATCCATTCAGTATTTTCTGAGTGAAAGAGTAACAAACATCCAATCATGATTACATCCAGACGTCCATACATCCAGATTCCAGACGCCCATACATCTGTACATCTTCACAAACTTTCGCATTTATAATATTAGTAGGATTAACTATTTAGCTTCTTTTTTTTTAGTGGAAAACCTTAACAGTTAACATCGCGCTTTAATTCCAGAACAATAATAATTGGGAACACCTCGAGAATGATGTGATTGTCTCCTGACTTTTTCAATGTTGGCTAAAATATTTCAATTTTCTGAGACTTTTTCAGCAGTTATTCCCATGAATGCGGCAGTTTTGCTTCCGACCTGCTGGTAATGTCTTTAACGAATAACAAGCGTTTTTCTGAAGTACCATTATTGAATAGACAATTTGGATTTTAATTGCTAGACAGCGGTCCTCAAAGCCACGCATTGTTTTATTCAGAGACAAACTATGGTCAATGGTCATTAAAAACATTCATCTCATACGTATGTACTTAGGTACAACGAACCCGCGACCTTCAGCGTTATAAACAGTTCAAATCATACATTATGTACCATCCTTATAAATATAATATATATCTACGTGCACAAAACTAGTTTTCCTATCATTTAAGATTAGAACTGATGTATTGTTAAATTAAATGATTAGAAAACTATTAGCCCGCGGGAAAATATAACCGCGATTAAAAGTACCTACATATTAATTAATACTTTCTTAGATTTGCTCGCGTAAATCTAAGAAAGTTTGATTACCTAATGATGTTTCACATGCGTTACAGCAATTATAGTTGCAGAAGAAGGAGATTTGGACGTCTGTTGAAATATTGAAACTGTCAAATATTTTCAGATTTACAATCTTTATAAATATCTAGATAAAAAATGCACAGATCTCGATTCTGTTCCGACCTTTGGATACATTGTAAATGAATCTGCCAAATGAGCTGAAATATTTTTTTTAACATATTAAATATATTAATTAGTTATTAGTTTAAATACATATTTATTTATTCGAAATGATTCTTTGTTAATTTCGTCCAAAAATATAATCATGTTCCAAAACATTTATTCACCGTCACTACTGTGCTCACGCGCTCTCCGCGCGTAAACTCCGCGTCACAAAGGTACAACTTCTGAATATCCCATCAGTGATACGCACTTCCAATATTTTTTTAAATGTAGCCCAAAGTCATATCTCTAGGGGTATTTTTTTATTTTTACGATATCTCATTTCTTTTTCGAGATATGATTTTTTTTCTGAACGAAACCGAGCGAAAAACGATCACATTTTTTCCCACTTTTTCAATTATAAAAAAAGTTCTTGAGTTTTTTAATTATTATTTTTTTGCATTTTGTAGTCTTTATGAAGACACGTCTTTTGACATTCCGATCAGCCACGTAGTCCCAAAACCCACGACAACAGGGCGATTTCGCACTTTCGCTGATCGGGATTCGGTGTACCGAAGCGATAAAAAAAAACTAAGTTAAAAAATGTTGGATTTAAATGAAGCCTGAATAGTCCAAGAATAAGGACCACTATTCTCATTTTATTTCCGAATGTGAAGAGAACAAAAAGATATATTCTATTATGATCCCCATGATTAATGACATTAACGCTGTAAATACATTTTGTCGGCCTTTATTGCTAACACATTTTTAAATTTATAACCTACCAGTCATGATTATAGTAATGAGTTAATCAATTATTCTTATCAAATAACGAAGTTAAAAAAATATATATAAATCATATCGTTATTCGCAGCCGAGTAGTAGTAATATTAAATATAATTCACAAGACTAAATCAATAATGTTCCGATATGTATGCTAATGGGTATACACACAGATAACGGATATTAATAAGCAGCGGATTATGGAATTCAAACACGCAACCTTTGCAGCGGTGGCTTGTATTTTTATATGCCATGCGTGACTCATGTCTTTTGAAATGTATTGTCTTTTAGAGAGAGAAAGTATTCCTACTTTTAAAAATGTAGGTACAATTAAAAATCATGGAGGTTAGAATAACGCAACGAGCACTAGATAATTTAATTCTATAAGTTTTTAGAAAATATTCATATTTTCTAGGTCGCTATCACAGTTAAATCAGAATTATGCTGTAATATAAAATGCTTTTCTTTAAAAAAATTAGCTTACGCAGCTAACTTCATAAATGCTGCTTGTTGACGCCAGCGCCGCTGGTACTACACTAAAACTAAAATTGGCAAGACAATGAAACATAGAGATCCGTTCTCCTTGTCTAACTCCTACGGTTGTATCTCTTATGGGTTTGAAAGATAGACCATGATTAACTTGTTCTGGATTCACCGATATCCAAACAGGATAAATGTGTGATTCCCCAAGGTAATCATTTTCTAAGGACATTGGTTTAAGACGGTGAATACCAACTTAGCGGGCAACTAAATATACCTATAAAGCACTCTAAATGTAATTACAACAACTATTATTCTGATTTTTATCTTTTTTAATTCGGGTTGTTTGTCAGGTTTCACAACAAAATGTATAATCATAATTATATCGAATCTTTATTATTAATCTTTATATTTTTGGCAAAATTTTTAAAACTTATAAGTAGCATAATTTTATTTTTAGCTTATTGAAATTAAAAATATTTATTCAGCATAAAATTCTTACAATTTTTCGCTGCACGTCATAAGTCTACCACCAGTTCGGAAAGAAAAAGCTTAATAAGTCCTGAGAAAAAACTGGCGAAAGAAACCTAGCGGGACTAATGTTAATTTTATATCTTTTTTTAGAAGTATTAATATTGTAAAATTTTATTATTGGAATTTAAATAATTTTACAATTTTGAAGTAGCCCAGAGGCGATCACTTTATTCCCAAAAAACTATTACAACTAGGAAAGACAGATTAATGTTAAAAGATCGATTTCGAATTTATCTTCTACTTGTAATAAGTATTGTACATAAAATAATTTCGCATAGATACCAACTTTCGCAGAGATATTAAAAATTGCAAATGGCTCGATGATTGACTGCCTCGTGGGATTCTTGGAAGCTTGATACATGTGTAATTCAAGAATTTTTAGTTGAACCAAAATTGTTATTGTATATTAAATAAAAAAGAGAACACTGACTACTTTTCTGGAAGGAATCCAAGGTTTCCGGTTGACAGTAGAAAGTCAAGCCAAGTCTCGCAACTTAAGTACTCGTATTGTTTTATCTATAAGTAGAATTTTTAGTATTCAGATATTCTATAAATACTATTCTTATTAAAGATAAGTTATTTAGATTAAATAGCGGAAAAGGAAAGGTTTGCATTGTTTTTAAAATTCAAACTCAAATTAGGTATTGGTAACAAATTTTTTTTTTTTATCAAACTTCTTAGGTATAATTGGCAGAACTTGCTTTAATCAATAAGGCATATTTTTAGTCATGCTTATAAAAATATCCAACTAAAATATAGATCGAAATGTCGAAAGAAAATAAAGTAATTAGAACTGTTTCTGCAAAGTGTTGCTCTTGTGAGCTCACGTATTTTCATCATCGTCAAGGACTGACATGATGTATTTTATTTATTTTGTTTATAAATTTCATTGTATAATACTTGATGGATTTTTGTATTTTGTTGGTTTGTCTGCGCGCGCTAATCGATAGAACTAAAAGACTTCAGCATTAAGAGCAGATCTGTTTCATTTATTTATAAAAGTACCTAAGCGAACGGAGCTGCGAACAAAAGCTAGTTTTAAGAGTCTTAAGAAGGGAAATATATTATTGAATGAGAACTAAGAACGTGTTTAGTTTAAAGCTATTATACATACATTTGTACATACATATGCTGTGTAATGTGTAGTGAAGATTACTTACAGTGCATCATACCTACATTTATAAATTCCATGTAAATACGGAATGCAGACCGACAGTACCTAACAGAAACATACTCAACGAATATAGGCCAAAGTCAGTCAGTAGCCGTAGTCATAAATCCACTTAGTTTAAGATTAATTTCTGAACTACCGTTACCTAGACTAACTGTTATGCAATGCAAATTGTTCCTACTTTTCATTTTAAATTTGAAACAATTCAGGCCAGTATGCGGTACAATTTAGGAATCGGAAGCGGAAGTAAATGTTAAGGTGTTAATTAATAGAAATAATATATTACAAGTTTATTATTAATATATCTATTTGCCGACTACTTTAGTGATTAGTCTGTAAGTATAAGATTACAAGTAGATGAAAAAGTCCAAAAGTATCTGGTCAATGACGCTTGAACAGTAATCATTAAAGGCAACGGATGATTCAATTACCATTTTATTTAACAATTATAAAACACATTGATTTTTTGCCTATTCATGATAAATTACTTGATCCAGATTCAGAATCAATTAACCCTTCCTTCATTTGGATCAAATCACAACACAAAACTACAAGAAACTATAGCGATATCTGAAATTTCGTACATTCTTTATGGAGATCGTTTTAGACAATCGTTTTATCAATACATAAGTTTAAGTAATTTTAAAAGTTACGGGACCGTAATTGTTAGGATTAGGTTTCTTTTAGACGTATGAATGGCCAAAGTTGTGTTCTGGCTATTTAAAAATGTGTTATGTTTAAAAAGTTAAATAAGATAAGTATATAAATATATTTTACATAATATCGAATGATATATTTTGTTGTTTTTACAAAATATCTGAATCTCCGTCCTTCTAATTTACGTGCACATTAGTTATCAGCCATGACATACCTTAAAGATCAAAGTGCTATTCATAAAAGATTTCAACATAACAACCAATTCTCGTTTAAAATCTTCATATACTAGCGACTCACCCTCGCTTCGCTCCAGTTCGCCTCTAGGTACCTTTTAACGCTTAGTATAGAATAGATAAACTATATTATTATATGATATATAGCCTTCCTCAATAAACGGGCTATCTAATGCAAAAAGAATTTTTCAAATCAGATTAGTAGTTCCTGAGATTAACGCGTTCAAACAAACAAACAAACCGCCTCTTTATAATATTAGTATAGATTACTTATTAGGTCAGTTTTCTTTGCTCCACTTGTAAAGGTTGTACAATGTATATAGTATTATGTAAAACATGGTAAATTGAATATTCTTAGTGATGCCACATTTTGAAATCATGCTAATTGATGTGTATACAGACAGTATATTCTTGTGTACATTTTGCGATATCTTGACATATGGTATCTATAGATCTGCCTATGTGTTTGTTTTTTACTTTGCATGAAAAAATGTTGAACCAATAATGATTAAATTTGGAATATATTCATAGCTTGTCTTTTGGAAACGTACAAAACAGTTCTTAGAAGACACTATTGGAAACTTATTACTGTTAACGGATAGCAAACACCTCTATATCAAATAACATCTACCTTCATTTGCTACCGCATTCGTCGGTTGCGTACTCGGTGTTATATTTCGATATATGAAAGATAACCACTCACTAGCGGTCTACAATTTTTTTTAATTACATATCAGACTAAGACGGCTTTAACAGTAAACTGCTGTATCATGTAATTAGTAGATATTTACTGAGTACTGATCTTTTCTAATACATTACGAATATTTTAGAACTGCAGTCTAAGAGTAATGTGAGGATACGTTGTATTTACTTCACAAGAAAAAATACTTTATCATCATCATCTTCCTGCCCATTTCCCAAATTACTTGGTGCGTAGTACGTCTTCCTTTTTAACTTTCCTCTATTACTCGTCATCTCATCATTCACCTCTTTCCCTTTCATGTCATGTCTCACACTATCTATCCATATTTTCTTCGGTCTTTCTCTACCTCTCCAACTCTTAACACAAAAAATTTCCTTCACATATTTACAAAATATTCTGTTAAATAAATGTATTTATGAAGTTAAAACAAATAAGTTCTGGTGGTAGTGAAAATACATGAATATATGTACCTAATGTTGTGTAATAAGTAGCGACGTCGGTCTGATTCAGCTTTTCGACTATTAAAACCTGTCAATCTTATAATATAAATAAGCATTGCCAAAAAAAGATGGCCGTTAATTGATTTAAAGTTCTTCATAATACACACACATATTGTAAAATAGCTTCATATTTATTTACTCTATTTTTAATTTAATTTTTCTATATTTTAAAAAAAATAATCCATCATATCAAAGTAATTACTAACTGTATGGTGAGTTTTTAATTAACTCATAACACCAAGGTAGCTATATAATTTTTATCTTCAATAACATACCGCTACAGAGCTCGGAATTTATACGACAACAATTATAGTTATAAAATGCACAAATCTAAGGTCAGTTAAATGTATTGTTAACATAAAGCCAAACGATCTTTTTGTTTACATTAGGATGCTTTGTTTATGTAAATTGAAAGAAAATTTAACATCAGTTTTCAGCAATTTTTATAAATTACGTTTTCTCTCAATCGGTTCGAGGAAAATTTTTATGCCGAGCGTATTATCTATACTAATATTATAAAGCTGAAGAGTTTTTTTGTTTGTTTGGTTGAACGAGCTAATCTCAGAAACTACTCGAAATCCGTTTTAAAAAACATTTTTGCATTGGATAGCCCGTTAACTGAGAAAGGCTACAGGCTATATAGCATCCCGAAAAATGTACGGTTCCCGTGGGATAGGTTTGTTTTTGTCTAGGGACGAACCCGAAGCGAAGCGAGGGTGAGTCGCTAGTGTCTAATATTATCTAAACGACGTGGTAAAAAACTATTTTTTACATCCAATCTGACTATTCTATGTTTAAATTGTTCATAATGGAGTTCTTTTAAACTCTAGCTAAATAACATATTCCATAAGCACTAAGGCCATTTGAAAGTTAGATACTTATAATAAACATTATATTGAAATAATAATTATTATAAACTTATAAAAAACTAATTTGTGCGATCCTCACGACTTAACCTCTAGGCTAGGTATTTTTTGTGCAAAAGCTATTCATAATTTTTTTGCGCAATCGTCTTTTTTTAAGCTTTTAGGTGTTATTACCTACTTAGTGACATATCATTTAATAAGTAAAACTTCCTCAAAGGGATAACACTTTGTTTTATCACCTTCACTAGTGATAGCGCTACAGGCCCGTTATGCCCAAACTATCGGCATTACTACTAACAATAGGTAAGTGATGGAATGTATTCCCTGTTAAGTCGTCTTGCGTATACGAGGTGTGTTCAAAAAGTATCGCGAATTTAGTGTTTTTTCAAAAAATATTTATTTAATCATGAATATCTATTTTGTCCCCTTGAAAGTAATAGTTATCCGGGTCAACATATAGGGTACTTTTTACTGCGGGAAAATTTCTCGTCTCTGAGAAATCTGTACTGAGGGTGAGTCGCATTTCATATATTAAAGCGTAGTAGTTGATATATAATATGAAAAATATCGTATAGGTATTATTTTAACATATTAGCTTATCTATACTATAGTAATCTATACTATAATAAAGCAGTTACTTATCGAAATCTGTACATGAAATATTTAAAAAAAAAATGACTGTAACGTATTATGTATACAATATAGACCCCAAAATAATAGTTATTAATTTTTTTTGTCTCTGTTTGTCTCTTTGTCTGTGCGCGTTTCACGCAAAAAGTAATGAACCGATTTCAACGAAATTTTGTGAAGTGATATGATAACTTATTATTCGGGTCAACATTTAGGATACGTTTTACTATCAAGAGTAAGCCCATTTCTAATAATAAAAAAACATATGTATGTACATTGTACATATATAATATAGTCTATGCTATATTACCCGTTAAAACGTACCTAGGTACGAACCCGAGCGAAGCGCGGGTGAGTCGCTAATTGGAAAATATTTTTTTTAGTAGATATATTCAGTTTTAAACCAGATTTTTACTGTTAGAAAACAATTTTTTGCATAATTCATGGCATGACATTGAACATGGAATTGCGGAACGCTTGACATTAGAAGCTACTGGTCGACCTCGAGAAGAAATAGTGAGGTGTAGTGAATCACTCTTAATGCGGCAAAAAACAGGATTGCAGACAATAAACTTAATCGAGTCCCTCATCGCTTACGATCTAATCCGATTTGAACAAGAATAAATGTACCCGAAGGAGGTTTTTACTTGGATTGCCTATCGTTCAATTAATTTAAAAGTACCTAAGTAATAAAAAATATTATATATTATGTCTCGGTAAATTGTAAATTTTGTTAGTTTGTATATTACAGGTAGGTTATTTTCGATTCATCGATTTCTACACTGCCGTCATAAGAAAGAAGGCCGTAACTAATATTTGGTCAAAAATGACTTATATGCAGATTCGGAATCAGCAAAAAAAAATGCAACTTGATAGTCTTACTCATAATTCATAAACCTCTAAAGTCTTATGAATCCGGAGATATTATAAGCATTTTAATCGTTACTACGTCAAAACTAGTAGTAATTTTGACGTAGTAGTAAGACAAAACTTGAAATATCTCGAAATCAACTTTGACGAAGTTAGGGCCTTCTTTCTTATGACGGCAGTATAAATAGCAGTTTACCGGAAATGTTATCAAAATTTGATTTATAAAAATATCCATTTACAAGATATAAATTATTCATAAACACGTAAGTAAGTCTCGCCTCTACAAGCTAATCAAGTATCAACTAGTTATTTTACGCTTCGATCATCGCATTATATAATCAAAACTTTCATTTTCGTTGAGGTCAGATTTAGACAAATAATATATTATCAAATATTTAGAAATATTATCATCTTGAAGAAGATAGGAAGTTTTAACATTTGCACTATTACCTAGTGGGACACTAAAAATAAACAGTTTTGCATATGGACGGGTTATGTGATTTAATAAGCTACGAAAAATCTTTTAAAATAAGTATATTTATCTAGTTACCGATTTCTAGGTAATATGAGGTTGAAAACTAATTATTACTGAAATAAAATATAGATTACATATGTTACTTTTGAACACTGTAGTTTTCAATTGTGAGAGAATAACTATAATAGATAAGTTTTGTAAACTTTATCGATTACAAACAAAAATATTTTTTTATTTAATAAATAGTACTTACCTCTATATTGATAAACTGGTTTCAAGAAAATAATATTACAAAAAAAAAGAACCTCTATGAAGTGTGTTATATCGAAAGTCCAATACAATAGTGTTAAGCCTATTAGTAAACATGAATTAAAGACAAGTAGAAAAACACCTACGTCTCGTCACGTGCTTAGAAGATCTACTGTGGAATCGTATCAAATTGATAGGGCAATCAAATGTGATTTGAGAACAGTTTGCTGGGCAAATAATTTTGTTAGCGCATCCGTAAGTATTAAGATTGTTCACCATAAAAGCTTTAGTCACGCCATTTTGCAATTCAAAATAGAGCTTGTAATTCTAAAGTCTCAAAAACTAATCGCGAAAAATTGAAGATGAGAAGTAGCTGGAACTTTTTTCTATTGAAGATGTTTAGAAATATTGTATAAAGACTATTCCTTACTTAATTTTAATATGAACCATATGATATTTTTATTATATAACTAGCGGCTCACCTCGCTACGCTCAGGTTCGCCTCTAGAAAAACAAAAACAATTCTATCCCTCGGGAACCGTATATTTTTCCGGGGTAAAAGTTGCCTATGTGTCATTCCAGACTATAACCTATCTTTGTGCCCAATTTCATCCAGATCCGTTTAGCCGTTTTGGCGTGAAAGAGTAACACACATCCATATTCACAAACTTTAACATTTATAATATTTATACAGATATCCTCAGGTAATTCCTATTGCGAAGTACTAATAGAACCAAGCGATTCATTACTTCGTTTTAGTTTTCCGCTGATATCGAAACCTAGGTAATAAATTGAAAGATTTAATACTTAAATGCCAACTAGCGGCGTAACAGTTTTTTTTTATATCGCTGGGAAATCCCATCATGGGCCTGAACACATCTCTGTCGGCCGTCAACGGACAAGGGATTGTGAGACTCTCACTCAAAAAATTCACTGCGGAACCCTACCACCTTAGGCGCAGTGCAAACGGTCAATAACCATTTAGGATGGTCAAACACATTCTCGCTTAGAGGAATCGAACTCGCGACATCGTACATTTTAAGAACAATAGCGTCTTAACGCAGGATAACTCCTTTTGACCTTTTTATTTAATTTTACCTCAGCGACAGGAAAAGTAAAAAAAAAATTGCAGGATCAAAGTCTATTATCAAAAATTCATTAAATTGAAGCTCTAAATAAAAATTAATCTCACTAGATCCACTATAAGTATTAACCGCATTATTCAAAATTAAAGTCTAATGTCTCATTGCTTTACTTGTACATTACGAGCAATTAAATTATATTTTATGAATGCAATAAAGAACATGCGAACATTAAAACATGTCTGATAATACCATTTATGGTCGTGTCATACCTACGAAGATGTCAACGAAATAGAAAGTCCACTGACATTAAATTATACAAATACTATATAAATATATAAATATATAAATTATATAAATTATATAAAACGTCTACCGATGCATTGCATATAAAAACAATAACATGTTCTTTCTATTTTCTCATTTATTTGAATAAAATATAAGGTATTTGTTTTTCTTTTTTCACTTCATATTGTTATAGTATACTATAACAAATTAAAGGAGTATCGTAATTAAATTACGCTTAATTTTTTTTAATATCAACGTCGCCTTTTAAGTTATGAAAATGATATGCGAAATTAATATACCTATTCAAAGCTGCGGAAAATCGTACCTACTTAATGATATGGTAGGTATGTATGTAGATTTTGCTCTCTTATGACAGAGGTCGCAATTCAATTGGCAGTAATCATTCTCATAATACTAGTTGTGTAATATTCATGCATTTCATTTAATTCTCGCAGTAGTCACTATTAAAATAACCTGTCAACGTAATAACATAACAATAATTACCAATCACCTTTATTTACTTAAAAAGCCTGATCTCGAATCGGCACGTGCGCTTTCACCTTTCAATACAAACATTAACCAAAACAAATCACTTTCCACTAAAGAATTCACGTTTGAAAATATCGGGAAATTATATTTAATTTTAATAAAATAACATTGACATTAATAAATGTATCGCATTTGTTTATAAATAAAAGCTCCGTACGAAACGTTTGCGAGGAGAGAGCGACGCTGACTAAAGGTATAATACATCCGCGCACGGAGGCAGACGCGCCGGCACTGGACTATAGTCGTATCGACCTCATGACAATGAATGGAAAGCCACCGTACCGCAGTATCTCGCTGCATGCACGGTACTGCACTGCAGCTTTATTTTTGGCAAATCACCCTAGAATCTGCAAGTGTAAACACTTGGGATAAGTACCGCCAAATGACCCCCTTACAATTACAATACAAAGAGAGACCTTAAAATCCAGATTTTAGTTGAATCAGATTTAGACGCATGCGTGACACAAGAACAACCGATGAATGACCTTGTTCCCACGGCAATAATTGTGTCTTCAGCTGAATGATATAAGCTTAGAGGTCGAGTCACGGCCGAACAAAAATATATTGCAGTAAATAGTGACATACGAGTGGTCGCTAGTAATAAGTATTCGAATATGTTTAAATCGAAAAAAATAGTTTTATCATTAAAAATTTATAATTTTAATTAAGAACCACGAACCTGTTCTTAATAAGTAGTAAAACATTATATTATATATGTACCTACTGTTTTGATATTGTAGGAATTTCAGAGTGGGCATGTTTTAGATATAGTAGCATTTTAACTTACTTTCAAAAAGTAATACTTTAATATTAAACTAGCGAACAAAACAAAAACTAATCTATCCCACGGGAATCGTACATTTTTCCGGGATAAAAAGTAGCTTATTTGTTATTCTGATGTATGAACTATTATAATAATAATAATAATATTATAACATATTATTGTAATGTTTCTTTAAAATCTAATCAGTACTTTTTGTGTACTAAGCTGTAAAAGTTACTATAGTAACATGTATAACTGTGTATATTACAGGAATTCTTTAGTTTTCCGGGATGAAAAGTATCTAAGATGTTGACCGGGGATATAAGGTAACAGTTTCGGAGATTAGCCCGTACAAACAGACAAACAGACGAGAAACAAAAAATTTGAAAAAAAACTGGATTTGTTCTATTTCTCTTCTTACATCCCCTGACTCGGTTTTTAGCATTTTTTTTCTATGTACAGACACTCGACTTCTACAGTTTTATTATATGTACCTATAGATGTTACATGGTATGATTATCTAAATATATGTAGGTAATAACTTATTAGTATTATAGCATTATGTCATCTGTGGTATTAATTATTATCTAGTCAGTAAAGAAATAAACATAAACATGAAAATATTCATTGACTTCTTATACTACACATACTTATTAAATTACTTGAAATATTTTTTAATATTAATTACACAATAATAATAATAATAATTAGAATGACTGGGATCATAATAATTTTAATATATTTCTACACTTTCGTATATATATATCTAATAAAAAAAAAAAACAGATAATCACTTGTAATATGATAACGTGCAGATTTGTCGTCAGTAAGTCAGTCGGCCAGAATATCCATACTTACTAATATTATAAATGTAAAAGTAATTCTGTCTCTCTGTTACGTTTTCAGGCCTAAACCACTGAAGCAATTTTGATGAATTTTCGTATAGAGATGGATTTATTTTGAGAATTTTTATTTTGACCGATTAACGATTTCATTTGAATTCTTTGAAGTTGGTGTGTGTACCTTTTTTGTTAAAAAGTAATGTTATTAATGAGGCAATACATTTAGAACACTTATTAATTTTAAATATGACAATGCTTCCAATGCTATCCTATAGGCTAGGGTTACTCAAAGTGGGGTACGCGAAACCTTAGGGGTTTGCCATTTGACGGTAGGGGGTTCGCGACAAGATTAATGTAATGGTGGCTGTATGGCTGGCGAATATCACTCCAGAACCGAAAGTGACGTTAGATTTGAAATCCATTTATGGTCACAACCAAAAGCATGAATTCTGGTTTGAGTATTAAGTAACAGGAGTAATTACTAGAAGTGTCGGCAGATGAAACTCTTCAAGTAAATTTAAAAGGAATGTCTTTCATTGATTTTTGGGTAGCTAGACCGAAAGAATACTTATCCTGAATTCTGACAAAGCAAAAAATGACTCCTAAAATCGACTCAATTTGCGACAAGAAGTAAGCCCGCCCGTCACATTCATACTTTTAACATAATATTTCTTTATGTTACTGTATTTGTTACTTTTTATCAAAATAAAAACCGCATTTTCTTCTAAAACTAGATTTTTCTTACGGAGGAGGGGGGAGAGCGAGAGGGGGCGGGGGTGTGAGTGAGGGTATTTAAAGGTTTGGGGTTCACTGTTGTCTGGGAACTTGAACAGGGGTACGTGGGCCCATAATTTTGAGGAACCCTGCTATAGGCTATATTGTAGAGTTAAAATTGCTTCCGATGAGACAAAATAACCTCACAGTAAATCTGTACATATAATAAAATTGTAACTAAGCCGAATCTGTACATGAAATATTTTTTGGAAAATCTTATTGAAATCGATATTATAATCGATACGGAGGCCGAATCTATAGCTTTTGGAATTATTGTCTGTCTGTCTGTCTGACTATCTGTCTGTCTGTTACCGCATCACGGAAAAACTCCTAGAGGGATTTTGAAGAAATTTGGTATGATAATAGCTGCCTCTCCGGGTCAACATATAAGATACTTTTTACTGCGGGAAAATATCTCATCTCTGAATAATCTATACTAAGCTTTACGTAAGTAGGGACGAACTCGAGCGGAGCGAGGGTGAGTCGCTAGTATAAAATACTTTCTTAACAAATTTATAAAACGAGAAAACCCATGTATCTATTGATTATGTTAATCAAATTCTTTTCCTATCTTGGCAGATTTATTTCAATGGTTGTAAGATAAATTTCATACACATTGTACTCACTTCATACATCGCGTTATTTTCATCTTGGGTTTCTATTGTGAGATAACTGTGTATATTGGTTAATGTCAATCACGCTTATCGTCAAGATAAAGATAATAATAGAACAAAATATGGAATTTATGCTTCAAATTTGTCTTTAAAGAGGTATTTTGATTACTTGGCAGATGAAAATACATGGAATTACGTCCCCGTTAAAAGTTAGATAGCAGCCAATTAATGTACAATCATACAATGTAGGTACTATATGCGGATATTATACTTTATGATCGTGAAAATACTAATAATCCAGGTCGTAAAGTATATAATCATATCTATTCATATAATAAAACTGTAGAGGTCGAATGTCTGTACATAGAAAAAAAATGCTAAAAACCGATTCAGGGAGATGTAAGAAGAGAAATACAACAAATTCAGATTTTTTCCATTTTTTTTGTTTCTCTGTCTGTTTGTCAGCTTAGTACACAATAATTTATGCACTTATTAAGTAATATTTGGAGCGCCGATACCTTATACGGAAAAAATGTACGCTTCCCGTGGAATAGATTTGATTTTGTTTTCCGAGAGGCGAACCCGAGCGAAGCGAGGGGAAGCTGCTAGTTTAAAAATAAATAGAAAAGTAAAATTGATTTTTTCACAGGAAGCCATAGATTACTAAAGAAAGAGAGAAATAGGTCATCTCACATCCCCGCAAGCGGAGTGGCAAAAGGGTTGTAGGACATAGCCCTGTGACCATATTGTCAATCGCTGCCCACAAATGGGCGCGTCCTTGGGCGAGTCCCTAGGACTCCTTGTGGAGTCGGACAGTGAAAAACCATGTGCTGTGTGGGCGGTCAGCCCAGCCGGGTAAAACTCTCATTTGCTCTGAGTAAGGCCCAGCTAAGTGACCAGCGACCAACGCCAGTGGTTCTATCCTGTCGGTTATCCCATAGACTACTAGATCATTTACGTTGTCGTTTATCCTGTTTTTCAAGTGATATCCGCAGATGCTACAATATTTCTATGATCTTAAATTACCATTAAATAATTTATTTGATTTAAAGGTTAAGGTCTAAATGAAACAAGAACAGCCGGGCAAGTGTGTGTGTTTTCAAATGCGAATACCCCCATTTGTTCCTTGCGTCGCGTCGGCTGGCCCCAAAAAAAATATCTGAGGTAGCTACTACTACTAATTGCAAAAAAAAAACCCTATGCTTAGTGACTTGAAATCGGATTAAATTAGATAATTAATAATAGATTAAAACTATTTTTTGGGATTTTTTCTCGGGTTTATTTAGATTTTTGGTTCCCGACATTTCCGAAAAAAAAAACGAAAAGGTAGTTTTTTAAATGTCAAATATTTGCGTAAACCTAAAAAAGTATTACGGAGTTACGATATTTTTTAAAAGTTTTTATTACTCAAATTATTGTTTGCCGCTCATGATATCGATATATTTTGCTTTATAGGTTTTACGTGATATCGTTAGCAATTATGTAGTAGACTTGTGTACGTGTTGTCTTTGAACATGATTTGTGGTTTTAATATAAATATACATATTATATGAAGCAATAATAGGAAATAAAATAGCTGAAGTTTTATAAAATTAACGTGCACGTTAAGTTTTAGTAAGAACTGGTATATTGAGACACAGTGACAAAAATGACTGACTAGCCCAGCCCTATGGTCGCTGGTTCGTTCCCCAAATAAAATCTTTGCTATATTAACAATATGACCTAGATATTCATCTCTTGCTCTAAACATTATTTCGTTGTTTGAATGGAATTTTTCACTGGAATTTCTAGAAGGAACAGGGTAAAATGGCATACATTTAATAAGTCGAATATATAATTGCAAGTTTGTAAAAAAGTAAAATATACATAAAGATACCGTGAATCCTGTGATTCTCGCCTTATCTTTATTTTTGCGTAAGACAGCTGATCGACGTGAGAAGCCCACTTATTTGCCTTTCATCAAAAAAGAAATCTATCTGGATGTAAAATCAATAGCTATTGTTAAAGTATATTACAGGCAAATATTAAATATTAAAATATTAACACAATTTTGTCAACATTAAAATATAATATTATTTGACCTCAGACAACGGGAGCGGATGCTATTCCTATCAGTCTGATAAAAAATGACACACCAAATATCTTTTCAAGGAAATGGTATCCTGATAGAAAGTAAAATAGGTACCTACTTTAATTTAAATATGCACCTATTTTTTATTATTTTTATAGCCTATCAAATAGCTGTGACATATGCAATAGGATATATCGTACATGTAACAATTTTTTTTCGAATATTTATCGACCGGACACTAAATCCGTACTGTTATTTTTTATTAAACTATTCTTTTATAGCATTTTGTTAATAAAAAGTGCTAAATAATTGTTTTTAATTAAAAAAAAAAACAAACTTATTTATATTTTTGGCGATGGCAATATATACATGATGAATTCAAATAATAAAATCATACCCTATTGTGTTTATATATGTACCTAATAGGAATGTAGGGAGTCTCATTAGCGTCCGACAATCTGACCGGGCGTGAAACCAAGAGGCACACTGGGAGATGGTCCACTTCAGTGGACGGTGTATCTTGCGGGTTGTTCCTGATACTTCTCTCATAGCAGAATAAATCGCGGGAGCAACTCCTTGGTTGTGTAGTCTACTTCGACAAGTATACCATCGAGGCGTCGTGGTTGAGTGTGTAAGCGATCTTGCGACGCCCCAATAAGACGGGGAGGATTTGTTGGGTTTTATTGGTTGGTACTGGCTTTTCATATACCTGTATGTAGGTAGCATGCTTAAATGCATTATCCAAAATAAAAAAGGTGCTTTTCACCAATCTAAAACATTCTATAATAAATATATGTAAGTATCTACTACTTTCGTTGAGGTGGTCTTAATGCTAGGGCAGATATGGATATGAATTTGGATAGCTAGAAATCCGAACCCAATAAATAGCAATTTATATGTTGCTTCTGCACCCAAGTCCTTATTATGGTTATGAAACTCGTTAAATCGTCAAACTGTTGATTTGTTTCTTTTTATTTTGGCTTCCATCAGGGCTGTCTTTAACCTTTTAGAGGCCCTGGGCACATAAGGATTACGGGGCCCACATGTAATTAAATTATATAAAACCAATAAAAGAAAGATAATACTATATTTCATAAGTTTGGGACTAGAACTTTAATGTAAATCCCACTGCAAATCAATTATTTTGTCATTGAATCTAAAATCTGATCTGTTGTTAATATTATAAAGAAGTAAACTTTGTGAGTTTGTGAGGTTGTAGGGGCAATCTCTGGATGTACTGAAACGATTTAGATGAAATTTGGTAAGAAGATAGTTTAGAGACCCTGGGAAGGACATAGGATACTTTTTATCTCGGAAATTATCCCATAAGGGGGTGAAAATAGGGATTAAAATTGTATTGGGAAGCAAGCTAGGGACGAACTCAAGCCAAGCGAGGGTGAGTCGCTAGTATATAATATGCGTAGAATGGAACGGCGGTTGCAAAGAATGATTTTTTTGAAGGCAGGCCGGGACCCCGTCGATCGCGGGGCCCTGGTCACTTGCCCAGAATGCCTATTGGTAAAGAAGGGCCTGACTCCTAAAATCTAAAATTGAAAGTGCCTAATAATTCGAAGCAAATTTACATTTCTATTAAATAAGAATATATATAGAAATTTAAATAAAGTGCATTATTAACATTTAAGAATATAAAAACGGAAAATGCTTAAATTGCATCTTCTTAGGTCCACAGAACGTAATTAATTCTATTTCAGTGTACATATTACGTAACACTAACACACAGCTATGACAAGACTCGTGTATAACCATTTCGGTGACAATCATCTACCATTGAAAGGAAGTATGCCATTTAAAGTAACTATTTTAAGCCGCTACTCACGACGTATGTAATTCGTGGAGGTCTACAATATACAGACTAAAAAATGTATCATACGTACATTCGTTCCGTATATTAGTTTGTTAAAAAATATATATAAATTACAATAGACTACATAGTTTCCATGTACCACTTTATGCAGTTAAAGTTCAGTTTAGTGCACAATCACAATATTTTTGTACGGCCTCTACTCATATTTTTGACGACACGTTTGGCTCAGTTTGTAGTGACCCTACTGCAGAGCGCTGCCAGCGGTCGCGAGTTCGAGCCCCGCTGGGGGCATTCATTTGTGTTATGAGCACAAATGTTTGTACTCCAGTCATGGGTGTTAATATTTATAATATGTATTTATTGAAACTTTAAAAATATATATGTGTATTGTATCAACTATCTGGTATCCATTTTTTTTTTTTTTTTTTTTTTTTTTATAGTTGGGGAATGCATTTACGCATACCACCTGTACCCCCAGGTGGTTATGTGGGGCTCACTGACTAGAAAAGCCGGTACTACCCACTAAACCCCAACTTTCCCCTCCCCTCCGCCTTAGTGGGGCGCCGCGGGATCGCTTACGCATAACTACCGCGACGCCCCGGCGGCAGGCCTTACGGCCACCTAACCAATGGGGCTGCTCCATAGTCCACTCTGCTAAATCAGAGAAGTACCCGGAGCAGCCCCACTTCCCGCCCACCGAAGTGGGCACCCCTCAAACGGCTGCAGAGGACAGGGAGAGCGGCAACGACACACCGACACTCCTCTTCCCCTGCAGCCCCACCGCGTCTGCCATCTAAGACGGTGGCAGCCCCGTCAAGGCCGCGGGGGGCAGGGAGAACGGCGCACCGAAATACCGGCACTCCTCTCCCACCGCGGCCTTCCCCTCTACCGGTTACGGGCCTGTTTTCACAGTCCCGCAACCGGTCCCCACCCTCCGGTCGCGAGACCGCCGAAGAGGCCCCGCTCCCGGTGGCCGCAACTCCGGAAGCCGAAGCCTCAACGGAGAGCAGCCCCGTCCTGCTTTGGTCCGCGCCGGATTTCTCCGGTACCACCCGCCCTGCACAAAGCGGGTGGCGTTCCCCGATCCGCCACCTGGGGACGCGCCCGGTAGGAGTTGGCTCTCCCCCGGGAACTATCTGGTATCCATAACACAAGCCTCGTAGCTTATACTATGGAACAAAATGGTGTTCTGTGTTAATATGTGATCTTGTAAGTACCTACTATATTATAGTTATCTAGAGTACATAGATTTCCTATATAAATTGAAATAATCTTAGACTGTGTAATAAAATCTTAAAGATATAAAATGAAGGTCATTTTTATGAAAGAGTAACTTGTTTTAAGATAAACAACAATCTACTAAATAATAAAACTGTATTATATAATAATCGAGCTAAATTATATTAAAATTAAACGGATACGGGTGAAATTAAACGATTTTTTAAACTGTATAATCCTATTCACATTAATCTATTTAGGAGTAATTTCTTAGTTATTTTGAAATCAAACGCAGATTCACAGGCAATTCTATTTTATCTGTTTATTTAAGAATAAAATTGTAAAGATATGTTTGCCAAAAGCGAATTTACTGCTCGATCGAGTTTAATAAAGAAAATAATATTAATAGTTTATACCTATGGATAACGTTATAGTCTCATGTCAGAAATCGTCGCTAAGTGGAAACCTATGTGACCCCCATATGCTTGATTGAAACAAGGGCAAGGTATAGGACCGTGATAAGGCCAATGATAATATATGTATGTATGTCCATAAAATGCTGATAATAATAAATATACATGTACGTATATCGTAATACAAGCGTACAAGCATAAAAAATTCATACAGTTTAGTTTGTGAAAATCTCAGGCAAGTTTCTACTGTACCAAATTCTACTTATTGAACATTTACAGTTACACCTATCTAAATACCGCATCGAAAAAAAGTAACAAAAAATATTTTGGCATACGCAAAGCTAATTATTACGTACCTACATACTTTATTTTTTTCCTCCAATACTAAATGCCGAATAGCGAAGATTCCAATGTATTTTTTACTAGCCTTGAGCTATTAAATTTTAGATGATAATAGCGATTCATGTAGGTAAACAATTCATATGAGAAAATTTCCACATTATAAAATTATAAACAAACTAGTGACTCACCCTCGCTTCGCTCAGGTTCGTCCCTAGGTACGTCTTATCGGTTTGTATGGAATAGATTGACTATAATATTATATAAATACATAGGTAGATACATGAGTTATAGTTACATACATACATGAGTTGTGGGTTGTATTATAACGTGCTTTCCCGTGGGTATGAGATAATGTCCCGCGGTAAAAGGTATGTCACTCTCCAGCCCTTCAACTACCTTCACACAAAAAAATCACGCCAAACCGTCGGCTCTGTTTTGACGTGAAGGAAGGACAAACAAATAAATACACGTTCACATTTATAATATTAGTAAATATGGATGTCCTTCCTGATTTATAAGCAAGTGCCATTTGTAATAGATTTATGGTAAAAAAAACTTAACAAAGTTATTTTATTAATTAATGTTATTGGCTATGTAATTGAAAAAATAATAAATTGTAAATATTAAAAAAAAATGTTTTGAAAAATCATTACATTAGGTAATATGGAAACCTCTTATGACATTACCTCCGGTATTCCAGAAGATAAGTTGGACTCTATTCTAGATGATAAAAGCTATATTTTATCTAGATAGTCGATAAATACCTATTTGTCTCATTTGTAAAAATAAATTGATGTTCAATTATATATCTGTCGTTGCTACTTTAAAATATTACATACATATATAAGATTTCTCAATTCCAATAATACATACTAGTGTTTGCTCTCTGCTCCGCCTGCGTATTTTATTTATATAGTAGCGTATATTTTTCCGGGAAAAAATTAGCCTATTTGTTATTCTGATGTATGAACTATATTATTGTAAAGTTTCATTCAAATCTGATCAGTAGTTTTTGTGTACTAAGCTAAGTAACTATAATTTTTTTTTACTATCCCACGCGAACTCTTTAATTTTCCGGGATGAACAGTATCTATGCAAAGTTTCATTTAAATCGGTCTAACAGTTTCAGAGATTAGAAATAAAAAAATTTGAAAAAAAACGGGATTTGTTCTATTTCTTTTCTTACATCCCCCTGACTCGGATTTTAGCAATTTTTTTCTACGAAGAGACATTCGACCTCTACAGTTTTGTTATACGAGTATTTATAGATAATTGCTTCGTTTCAAAGGGTCGCAGCCTTTCTATATATAAAATATTATCTTCCAGAAAGAATAGCTGTGAAGTAATAAAGATATTAAATGTAACGAAGATTTGTTTTACTGTTAGCTCTAAAGATTGCGCTCAAACAAACAAAAAACAAAACAAATTCCTATCCTTAATAATAAAAGTATTTTTTAAATAAACTTTTATAGGTTTCGTGTACGCATGTATTTAATGTTTCTCCCTAAATTCATAACTAACATCATTCGAGATCATATTTTATTAAAGAACCAACTTTAATAAGAGTTAAAAAATCAAATAATATTGAATATCTTCAGATTTCCTACTCCACTGATATTGCACGGAGAAAGTGATGCTCGAGAATTCCAATGCCCAACAAATTTTATTTTTTGATTTTTCTTCCTAGAAGTTCTGAGGTACATTTTAAGTTGGAGTCCTGGAGAGGATGTGGAACGTGGCGAGTATAAGGCTAAGCGTGTTGCTGCAGCTTAGTTGGTTGTGACATTGTGCAGATGTTATTGCGCATACTGTCTTACTAACTATTGTTGCTTCATTAAAATTCTATCGTCCATACAAGAGATTGATCTTAGCCCTCGTATCACATATCCTGTGCTATATATTCATGCACGAAATAGGAACTACTAAGAACTAGGAAAAGTTATAGATATCATAAAGCGATTGAATTTTGAAAGATGTTTTTAATCTGGGAGAGAGGTGAGTAAATCTGCGGTATTCGTGTTGTCAACGAACACCAGGTAATTCGTATCGTTGAAGATCCCATACTCACAAATGATCTGGAAGCCTTGAGTTTGTGGAAAGTCGTGTTGCTTCTCAATTCTATTTTTACGGTCTGTCAGGAGTGTTCCGATGAACTTTCAATCTAATACCACCGTCGCATTACTACCACCGCAACCTTGTTCATCTGGTTGGATATCATCCACACATTCAAAATGCTTGATCGGTACATTTGTTACCTGCCTCAAGCTCATTTACATCGCACATACAAATTGTGGAACGATTTTATGTTATATAGCGACACACCCTCTCTTCGTTCGGGTTCGTCCCTATATATACTTTTTTATTTAAATTTGTGTATATATAGCAAAAACAGATATAAACGATAACAATATCCGGTATTGCCTCCGACATTTTCTCTCTCCTTTTCTCGACTTTGCCCTTTAGCTATTAAAAATATAAAAGTAACTCACATTACGTGATATCCTTATTAAAAACATTAGTATATGAGTCCACTACCAATTGTGTGATGTCATGTGCATTTTTTCATTAGAGTAACGGTTGACTGAGTTAATGGGTGTGTCACTGATATTGTGGTATATCCGTTTTTTGTGCTGTCATTGCTCTACAATTGCTTATTATGTTATTGAATTTATTACGTATTTATTTATATCTATTTATTATAAATAATTTTAGTTGAAAAGTGAATTGGATTTGAAAATACTATTTTCATAGTAATAATACTTATAAAGTTCCTCATAGTAAAATACTATAGGACATAAGTCCTAAGTGGAAATGCAGCCGCTATTAATACGATTTTGTTCTTCAAAAGAGTTTATAGTTTAGGTTTAGAAATTGCTTATACAAACAACAAGCAAAACACAAAAAAAATATTTTAGGTACGGGCAAAATATGGGCACTGCATATATTAAATATTTTATTCACCATATCATGAGTCTGTTACCAATTCGGAAATAAGAAGTCTCAGACCTGAGAAGAACTGGTGAAAGAAACTCAGCGAGACTAAAGTTATTTTTTTCTTTTTTGTATTTAAATTATAAATTATAATAATTCTACAAAATCATTTATTGTATATGCCTTTAGCACTTTCTTTAAATTTTTTTTAATTAGCAAAGCTTTTTTAACGTTTTCTGGGATCTTGCTGTAAAAACGTACACGTTGTACATAAAAAAGAATTATTATGAATTATTATCATTAGTGACTTTGAGTAAAAGAGTAACAGGTATTACAATTTTGTGTTTGCTCCTAGTACTAATGTTACGCATGTCACACTTCTTGGAAAATTCATGTATATTTTTACTAACATACCTACATAACATTTTCGTACACGCACTGAGAAGCAACAATCAATTTTCTTATTTGTAATTTCTGGACCTAAAATATAAATTACACAAATAGCTCTCTCTTGCAGAGAAAAAATCGTATTAATTGCGTCTGCAATTCCCCATACTAAAATACCATAGGACTTATGTCCTATGGTATTTTACTATGGGGAATTTTATATAGTACTAGCGACTCACCCTCGCTCCGCTCGGGTTCGTCCCTACTTACGTTTTAAAGTTTAGTATAGATTTCTTAGAGATGAGATATTTTCCTCCAGTAAAAAGTATCCTATATGTTGACCCGATATTGGTTTGTAGTACATGCTATGTATCAGAGATGGCGCTGTATGTGAAAAAAGATATTCCCGCTTTTCTGTTGAAATTTTTCGTGAATTTCCTTTGCTATAAACCTCACGGAGCCCGAGACCTTTCCAATGAATGCAAAACCGTGGAAATCGGTTCGTGCGTTCTGGAGTTATAGCGTCAGGAAGGAAAACCCGACTTATTTTTATATAGTAGATTATTAGTATCGAAATAGCTAAAATATAGTATGTGAACCGTACCTATGTTGGTAATCACTAATGAGTCTTATATTCAACCGACTTCTGTAAAAAGGAGGTTCTTAATTCAGCTGTAATTTTTTAACCGCGAATTTCGAATCTATGGTAATACCTAGGAATTTAGTGTCTACCATTTACAATCAACTCTTGTATTCTATTATTTAAACACAATTCAGAAGATCGAGTGCCTTATTTTAGATGCAGTTTCCTAATCAATGTTTCATGATGCAGACAATCAAAGGCCTTGGATAATCACAGAATATCCTGTCACCTTTCCCAAGCCTCAAAAATATTTTTTATTAGCATCTGCTGTGGAGTGGGCTCAAACAGTTTGTTATCAAGAAAATTGTGTGCATTGAAATCAGGTAAAATTTGCGCGAGTATAATTTTTTGAAAATTATATTAAACGTTGGTAGTATCTCAATTGGTCTAAAATTAGTAGCGTCTAAGGTACTATCTGATTTAATTTTAATCTATTATGAAATAACTTAGCCTATATTTTAATGTGCTTCTCATAAAGTAATAAACGTAAAGTAACTAGATAACAACGATATTTCTCAATTGACGACACTAAGCGGCTATAAAAGGTCCCTCCTAGGCGGTGACAAGGCCAATAGGACCAAAAGGCCAATACGACAAAGTGTCACCGTAAATCTGTAGACTGTAGAGTGTAGAGTATTAACAGATACGAAGAATAAAAAGTATAATTAATGAGAGGAATCTATATATAACTTAGACAGCTTTATATCTCGTTAAATACATTTAGTAATTCCCGCTATAATCGGTTTGTTGTTAAAAATCACCAAGGACCATACATAAATAATAAGAGAGAGAGAGAGAGAGAGAGAGTAAGTATAAGATTAATATATAGATTGTTACTTTCCTAGTAATAGTATTGAGTACCTGGGCGACTGAGCTTCGCTCGGAGTTCTTTTTGTTAAATCGTTTTTTTAGATAAAAAAAAATATACTAAAAACTTGAGTAAATACATAAAAAAAGTAAAAACTTTGTAATCCGATCGGGACTCGATCCTGGGCATTATATGTGTTGTCTAACTTACGTCTTGACCGCTTGACTATGATGCTTATACCCCAGTGTAAAAAATAATCGACCATATTCTGCGTAGAATAATGCAAAAGAAAACCGCATGAAAACTCGAAAACACGCGTTTTATCAAACATGAGACTAATCTAGATCGAGTTTTCGCCCCCGAAAGCCCTCGCATGCCAAATTTCAGCGAAATCATTAGAGCCGTTTCCGAGATCGCTGATATAAATAAATAAAGATATAAATATACATGATTTGCTTGTTTAAATATATTATTAGATAGATTTAAAGTAGGTTTTACGTGTTTGATTAACCATCTATTTGTTATGTCTTTTAATTAATTTTATTACATACCAGCTATTTTAAAGTTTTTACCGCCGCCGGTAATAAAAGATTTATTTAAATTAACTGTTTATTCAACCACAGACAATATGTAAGGTAAAAAAAATTTAATGTAAAAGATTTGTTTAGCTTATAATATTATTTAGATATTATCGTTTTCCTCAAAAATAAACTCGTGATTTTGTGAATGAGCGAGACAAAGAATAATAGACCCCTTTCTATCTCCTTTTATTTTTAATTCTTTCTATTATAATTTTTAGAGAATAATAGAATGTAATATGTATAATAAATTGACCATTTTTAGTGGGCAATAAGAATTGTGCGTGATAATACATAAAAGATTTAAGTTATATCAAATGTATAAAAAACGAAAGAAAATTTAATTTCGAACTATGATTTTAATTTATTACGAAAATTAAGATTTTTATAAAAAAATAATTCTTCATTACTTATTATGCATTTTTTTGAATTTCAGTTATGCGCTAATAAAGTCTACTAATGTGCATGCATCATGAATCAAAGATAGAAACTATAAGATATTTTCTATATTTTTTCTTCATACATCACCGCCGATGTGTATTATCTCTATGTGAGTCCCATCTGGCCATCCCAACTTCCGTCACCACTCAACATCTGTCAAAACTCAAAAGTCAAAATTGAACTTCAAACTTTTGTTTGCCTTTAAGACTGTTTTTACAAATATTATTAATAGTGGATAGTGAACTTCAAGTTCAGTGTTTTATATATAAACATTTATATTTATTATGATTCAAACTCCAGATAACGTTCGCCAGGTACTTCTAGAGCTACTTCCACAATCTGTTATTAATGAAGTCGCTTGTTTTATATTCTATGATAATCATCCTAGGGACCAAAGATCTATAGATATTACTGTGTGTACACACAAAGGTGAAGTGCAAGAATTTTACCAACGTGAATTGGTTGATTCAATTCTAATAGAAAATATAAATAATATAACTGAAATCACTACTTTAAGAAACAATAGGTGTGATCTTTTTTATTTAGTCGTTGCTAAGAATGAAATAGTCATGTTATCAAAAAAAGGCAGTCTCCACTTACACAGTCGACTGTCTAACATAGAGAGATATACAATTGAAGAACCAAGTTGCAGAGGTCTTAAAATATATTGTAATGATGATGCAGTGCCAATGACTTTTGATGAGGATTTAAATAGATTAGGAGACACTGAATTTATCCTATCCCATGCTCAATCTGAAGATTCTTTGCCAATAATAAATCAATTAATGAGAAAATTGGTTGAAGCTAAATATACAACAAAACATAATGAAAATACACTCAATGATTATGTTAAGTTACGGCAACTAGCTGCATTTCAAATCTACAAAAGTGTACAATTAAACTCAACTAGTTCTACATTTAAGCTTGATCAGAATGAGGTAATGAGTATTTCAATTAATTATGAAATATTTAAAAAGCATTCATAGTAAATATCCACGAAATAATCTGAAAAGATAGTTTTATTTAAAATGTCAAAAATTCACATAAATCTAAAAAAGTATTAAGCATTCATAGTGAGATAAGCCAAAAAAGCTCTTACGTTGGTACTTCTTCCAGATATCTAACGCATTACAAGTTGAAACACAGACTCCTTTTCTTCGAATGTGTAATAAGAAAATAGTTATATTGTCCAGAATACTCAATAACAATGAAGAGTGAGTACTTCACTTAGAAATTATTCTTTTTTAATTGTGAAAGACAAAAGTATCTTTTTGTGACTTTAAAATCTCAGTCTTTAAAACATGAAAATTTAGAAAAAAAATTTCATTGCCATATATGATTTTTTTTAATTTATAAATTCTCTAATATTTACAGTGCTCTAGAAAACATATGTGTTCTTCTCCATGGGACAACAAGACCGTCTATTGAGTACAAATCAAAATTGTTTGTTCAAACACTAAAATCTCCATTTTGGAGAGAAACAAATTTTAAAGTGGATAGTAAAGAAAAATGTACAATAGCTACAATAGTGGACTTAGATGAAATCAAATATGATGTGGACAGCAGGATTGATTTTGATGTTGTTATATCTTTAAAATTAAAAGAGAAGGAGTATTTGCTTCCTGTAGATAGTGTTGCCTTATCAGCCTTGGATACCATGGGTCAAAAATTTGATATATTATCAGGTTATGATGAAGGTAATAATAGTTTACAATCCCATTTATAATAATAATGTGAAAGTTTGGATGATTGGATGTTTGTTACTCAATCACAACAGAACCGCTGAACGGATCTGGATGAAATTTGGTACAGAGATAGATTATAGTCTGGAATAGCATATAGGTTGCTTTTTATCCCGGAAAAATGTATTCCCAAGGAATGCACTAAGCAAGGGTGAATCGCTAGTATAACATAATAGCTTCAGAGTAATGTGGAAAACACATTTTTAAGCTACATAAGAAGGGTGAAAAATACATTTTTTTCACAATAAAAAATGTATTTATCATGATAATATCTCATCAAAGTCTATGGATTCAATTAAGCTTTATATTGCAAAGGCTTCAGAATTTTCAAACAAGTTAAATAAGATTAAAAGTACCATTTTATAATTCAAATACAATGTGGCCATTTTAGAAAAGGGGAGGGTATGATATTTGTTAGTCTGATGGAATGTAAAAAGTTGTTAGATTATAAAAATTTGTTAAGGTAATTCCAAGTTCCACAAAATATAAAAGAGCTTGATAAAGAGCTCAAAATATGACCAAATTTTGTATAACATGTTTTAAAAATTAGATTTGAGAGTATTCAGAAATTTTTGGAGGTAAAATAATGTACATTGTATGTAACAGTTATATTAAAATTGCATTACTATAATGCATTTATATTAAATATATATAAATTATAATGATAAAATGACTTTATTTAAATATGACAATTTATATTTTTAGATATTAACAACGTAATATTGTCCATTCTTGCCACGTCTGAGAGGGTAGATTTATGTTTAAGGCATATAATGTATAGTGAGGAGGATATTCAACTTACACCAACAGATATTTTTTGTGAACATTTAAAAATGGAAAAGATTTCAAGCATAGACAATGCTGTGATTTTTAAAAACTTGCCACATCACATTCTCTATGGTCTTTTGGTGATTTTTGAAGATAATAATTATGAAGTTGGATCTAGTCATATTAAAAATGTTCAAGTTTATGCACGGTAAGTGATTGTTATTTTTCTTAATTGTTTTAACCTTTTAGTACAGAGATATTTCGGTTAGAATTGTTTATGTATATTGTATAGATAATGTAATTTATTTCAGATCCTCATCTCAAGTGTTGTCTTTGATACATTACATATATGACTTGGTCCCATATAAAATTATTATTACAACTCCAGAATATGAATTGACAGCAAAAATCGATGAGCTGTCTAAATATAATGAGAAAAAAACCTTCACATTAAATTATAAAGACTGTGCACTATCAGTGAGAAATCAAGTCAGAATTATGCAAGACCACATAAACAGATGTGTGGCGACGATAAAATCGGAAGGCTTAGACAAAGAATCTAATAAAGAAATAAATTTGTTAGCACAAGGCTTGCCAGAGTATTTAGAATTTAGAAATAAGCTTTTAGAAGAATCTTTGAATGGTATTAAGAGTTTAAGGTTTGAAAATAGTGCTCTACCTGAATCAGATTCTGATGTTATGATTATTGATGATTAACATGTCTTTATATATTAACTAGTGACTCACCCTGGCTTCGCTTCCGGTTCGTCCCTAGACAAAGACAAATCTATCCTACGGGAATCGTACATTTTTTCGGGATTACATATAGCCTTTAGCCTTCCTCAGTCAACGGGCTATTTAATACAAAAAAAAGTTTTCTAATCGGATTGTTAGTTGCTGGAATTAACGCTTTAAACCAAACAAACAAACTTCCACTTTATTTTATTAGTACCATCAATAGTCGCAATGGGGTTGAAGCAATAAAAAAATTGAACAATTTTAAATTTTCATCCTTTTCTTAAAGTTCTTGGACAGCGCCATCTATTGATAAGTTCAAAACTAAAGAATTGTTAAAACAAAATTAGTTGGTTGAAATACTTTAAACAAAACAGACCATTGTCTAAGTTAAGTGGAATCTAAAATGTGATTTATAGTTTAATTTGGTAAACGAAGATAGCTTTTCAGCAAAGAAATTTTCAAAATTTAATTCGTCAATGTGAAACAAAAGTATTCTCCATAAAATATTGATAATATTTGATAAATGTACTAAGTACTAAAATAGAATCTATGTAGATTTTTAATTAATTTGATGAATTCAAGGGTATTTCCATACCCTATAAATTTCTTGCGTTTTTATGAAGAATCTACTTTAGATTCTTCATAAAAACGCAAGAAAGGCCTGGAACACGTGAGAAAGAAGCTGACGATCAATCAATAATTTTAAAATCCAATTTTTAAAATCTAATGTTAATTTTAATAAAGAAAGGAATACACAGCGTAAAGTTTTTTTTAGAAGAAAGTTAATTGTATTTGCATATATAATTAGTTAATGTGATCTTGTTCTCTTTTATAACGATAAGTACTAAAAGTGTCAAACTGGGAACACTGGAGAGTTTAAATAACAAGTGAGATTGACTTGATTATATATTAAGAACAATCTATGACACTTAATTATAATATTAAGAACGATCTCATTATATTGTAGTTTATGTTATTATTAATAATAAATTGATCTATAGAACCATGAAACATTCTTTTCTATTTCTAAACACCCATAAACTTCTTAAACCTCATAAACTGTAAACTTTAAGCTTATAAATATTTGTCACTCGGACTGTCTTATCAGAAGCAAAGTAAAAATAGTTCAAAATAAATGTCAATAGATGGCAATATATGTTTCGATTTGTTATTGGAAGTTTGTATAAAATTAACAAAAGATATAAAATAGATCAAAAGGTATATTATGATTTTGGAAAGTTCTTTAAGGGCACTAAAATGAAATAATGCGCTTGTAATTTTTATTACTGATTGTTAAATAATCAGCAATCGGGTAGTGGGTTTATAGTGCATATTCAAAGATTCCGCTTTTAATTTTGTATGTTTTATTGTACCCGATAAAATCATTTTAATTAAACTCAGGATTAATTTTACACATACATATAATGTAAGTAGTTCGACAGTTTACAGATGAACGACATCTATTATCTATCTATTCAAGCGAACAAAATTTCTTTGCGTGGGTGGGAAATCTGTACTCGTATAGTATTATGTCATATGTGATTACACCAATGAGGTAGTTCTCATGGATCCATTTCTGTAGTATGGGGCATCTTCAAAACAAGTTATCTCTTCAAGTTATCTGTGAAGTAACAAGATTTGGAACTACGGTCGTCATATTGGAAACATTCGTCTGTCATTTGTGTTTGAGTTTGCATCTTTTTTATCAACATTTTCATATCAAAGGTTTAATTATTCTGAATAGGCAACCTGATTCATTTGAAATTTTGTGTATATGCTTGCGCAAAAACCTATAATTTGGTCATTATTTTAGAAAATGGCAATACTAAAACGTCGGTAACGACACCCGTCAGTCAGTTCACAAATATATTGGTGGGTCTATAACTTCATATAAGTGTCAATAGATGGCGATAGATGTATCGATTTATTATAAATGTTTGTGTAAATTAGCTGTATATACTGCTTTTAAAAAATAATCTTATTAAAGTGAAGTATATTTTAAGAATTTTATTGTTAGTAAAAAATCGATTACGTAAAGAGCTTGTGGTATGAATTTATAGATGGTGTTAGTTACATTTTGTGAGTGGTTCACGATTAAAAATAGTAACAATTTTGAAGGGTAACACTAGTGATTTTACAAGCCGAAGAGTCATTTTTGCACGCTGGTGAAGTTATAGTTTGTTTCCAGACGAAGCTATTCCATTACTTAGGTTACTAGGTATACACTATACTTAATGTTGACGGCGGCCAATCTCACTCAGACTAACCAGATGCGCAGGACATATTATACACATGTACACACAACACAACAGACACAAGTACACTCTCTATTTCTATAACTCTTAAACCTTAAAACTTTATGTGCGCTCCGAGGCAAGGGAGTAAACTCCGCCCACTTCGCAACTCCGGGCTGTCACTAGAATTTTATTAACAGAAAGATTCGATAATTATATTTGGCCTGACACGGGACTCGAATCCAGGACTCCAGATTTGCAACCGTACATGCTATCCGCTTCACCCCCGAGGCAGTTACTAAATGTTAACATAACATCCAAGGAACATTTTAAACAATTTCAGGGATTCACTTTTTAATAATTTATAAATTCCGATAGCGACCCATCCATGGCTTTGCTCGTATGTAAAGTGACATTTAGTAAATCTATGCCGAAGAACTTTGATCAATTCACTAGACTTTCAGACACTAGAATTCACTAGGAAGTATAATCGCAGTCGGATCAATGGTTAAGGAATGCATATGTTACAAACAGACACACGCATATGATGGTTTTTAGATACAATGATGATTCATCTTGGACCATGATAATTTTTAGATTTACATGCTAAAGATAAAACGTGAAATTAAAATTGTAAGTGTAACTGAAACTTTATTTTAAATTACTTAAACAATTACATTGTGTACATTTTTTTATAAAAATATTAAAATTTCTACTAGAAAATAAATAAACCTTATAAAATACTGTTGGCAAAGAGAGCATTTACAGTAAATCCCTTTAAAGTAAGATTTTAATAAGAAAATTATTGAGCATTATAACTTAATTGTAACTTAAGTATATTATTTATATATATTTTTTTTTACATATATTAATAATCCTTTAAGGCAACTTAAATAAACCAATTTGTATTGCTATATTTTTAAATTACTTTTTAATAAGTAATTTAATTTGAAACTAAAAATATTTTCCTTATCTTAAAATATACATTAATTTTATTTCTAAAATAAAAACTAGCATCAAAAAAAGGACAATTTACAGCGGTTCCTAATAAACTATCTATTTGTAGTTTTCCTTCATAGAGATAAAAATTGACATTAAGTGTATACAAATTATGTCAAATTCCTACCGCTAGAAAGTAATATTAAATATAGATAGGTTATTGGGAACGCTCCTTAGTGATATATTATTGCAATACCCGATTGATTCCTCTTATTAGCACCATTTATCAGCTTATTGATAAACTATAGTAATTAAATTATTATAGTTGTTTCAATTAATTGACAAACGATGGTGGTGGTTTCTTGTCTTAAGTATACATTACGTGCCTTGTAAATTGTCGCGGACAATCCACTCTACTATCAACCTGATTTGCTTGTATTTCTTTAAATATATGAAAAATTTCTATATTTTCTTCAAAGATTTTAGTGAAAAAGGGGTTCGATTTTTTAATAATAGATGTTGGCACTTGCCGTCCGGTACCGTTTCGATTTTATTCAAGGAATAATTTTTAAAGTCTTTAAAGATACAGTTTTCTTCTCTATATAACAAAATATACAACTCAATCAATTTAATAAATGAATAATGTACCTACAATGTACATAGATGCCGGAAACCACTACTACCATTTGTCAAATATATATATTTTTAAATTATATTAATATACCCACAACCAAAAAGCTTCATGTTGGGAACAAACAATCATCAAGTAAATAGTTTATATGTATATAATTTTATATACGAAAACTTTATTAGAGTTTAAGTAAAACAATTATGGTATTATTAACATTTTTCAGCTATCAAAGTTCATATAATCGAGCTTCATATACAAGTAGCCGACTTGTCAGACAATTATTTCGAATGTTTTTCTAAAATACCATAATCGGATGAAAATTTAAAAAAAGCTTACTTAAATTTAAAATGATTAATGAAAATTAATATAAAATATGATTAAAGTGATAAGTGTCGTCTTCGCTTCACTCAAACGTGACTGAACCCAAGTGAACCAAGAGCGCGTCACAGTTTTAGTAGTAGTAGTATAAAGATTGCTTATTCTCAACATGTCCATATAACATATTATTTTGCTCTATTACATAACGGGGAGGATATAAATGTGCTTAGCACACCTCTCCGGAGCAACCCATACTTGTCAGGTACTAGGAAGCTTATCAGTGCCGCCTGACTCTTCACAATTTATTATTTACAAATAATACATGATTTTTTATCAGCTATCCTAAGAATAATAAGTATAGTAACATTATTAATTTAATAAAAATTGAGCGATTCTATTATCTTCTTCAATTCAATTATCTATTCTTATTCTATAACATACAAAATTAATTTCACATCAACGTTTACGAATTAAATGGAATTTCTAATGTGAGACTAATGGATTGTGGTCACTGCGAGATGGCATTCTACGGTTGAAATTGAAAGCTGCTATTATATTCAGTCCTATCTTCTTAGACAACTTGAATTTCTATAATCGATATCGATAATAGAAAACCAATAAAAATATTTAGATCATGGTAAGATGTATTGCTTAAATACCTTTGTCATCTCTAACAAACAGAAATTTTAATATTGTGGTTGAATCTTGGAGCTCTATTTTTTTACTCAACGCGGTTATTATTAGTATTTTAAAGGCTTAAACTTAATTCTCTTGGAGATATAGGCTTGCTCATATTAGATATCATGTTACAATACAGTGAGCACATTCCATTGTTTTGTCCCTAATTGCATTTAGGATAAAACTTAAGTTACTAACGTATATTCTATTATTGCATTGCACATCCGGCCATTTTTTTTATATGTACATATATTTATATTAAGAGGTATTTTATTTACGCTATTTTTAAATAAGTATTGTATTTAATAAATTATTATTATACATATTTAGTTATTGCACTTAGTTTATTATTGCACAATTCACTGGCTATTATTTTCACTACATGCTTTTATAGTTCTTTTACTATCGCTCACCATTTTATTAGAGTTTCTCGCGTTTTCCTCACTCTGTTGCATTTTTTGACAGTTACCGAAATACACAGAATGAGTTTCTACGCTTTCCGCACCAGATTCACTTCTAGCTTCGTCCTCAGTGTCATCACTTTCAGTACAACTTACTATCTTTGCAATGACTAACTTCCTTTGAACTTGTTTAGAACTAGTGGAGTCACTGCTAAGATACCCCGAATCTTCTATATTTGGTCCCTTTTTTCGTCTAAATTTAGTTCTGTGAACATTTTCTCCTTTTTGTCCCCGGACAAAAGTATTAGTATTAATTCTGCTATGGCTACTCGATGTACGTACTGAGTTTCTGCTATTATCAAAACCTATTTCTTCTTCATGTGCGTTCACATCTTCGTACTTTGAATACTGGGAACGAATAGATGCTATTATCGTATTCCGTGAAGATGGGCAAATAGAATTACTCGGTGACAAATTGTCGCAGACAACAGATTCTGTCATCATGTTTGTGGTTTTAATTCTCGGACTCAAGTTTCTATTTTGTGAAATTATGGGAAATTGGATACTTGTGTTATCACATTGAACTTTTCTAGTAGGAATTTTAGGTTTTTCATAAATAGAACTGTCTTCTGTGGGTGGAAGAGGTGGAAGTACATCAGGTCTGGCTAAATTTTTTAATTGTTTTATAGTAGGTGGAGTTGACTGGCGTTGTCTTTTAGAATGTCGCAATTCTAAAGTTAAAATACGACCTTCCTCTGAAGACCAATCATCGGCGTTATCATCGCAAGCATCATCCGTTGTAAGTTCTAGTGATTTAGAACCACTGCATATAGTAGATGACAGTTTTGGACGATTCAAAAAATGTCTTGTATGCTCGTGATCATTTCGGAAGCTATTAGATCTAGGCATCGATTCATTTTTTACAACATTTTTTACAAATGTACCACTACTTCTCAGTTGTATACGTTGACTATTTCTTTGTTCAGTAACGCTTATATTTTTCAAAAGGTCCTTTCGACTAAACTGAATGTTTTCTATTATTTTTCTTTGCTTAGGATGTTTCCGATCTAACGTATCAGGTTCAAAACCATCAGACTCATGAATTTTTATGTAATTTTCTGGCGGATCTTTTACTTCTATAGTTAAACAACCTGGTTTTTCATCCATACTATGTAATTCACTTAGTTTTCGGCTCCCCATTGAACATTCCGATCCACTCGGAGATGTGGGTGTACTATCGAAATTATAGTTATTATTTACGTAAACTTCACTTACCAAGCTGTAATTATTATCATGCTTTGAAGCTACATTAGTAGTTAATTCGACTGGTGAAACTGATTTCTTTAGTTCTAATGTCTCATAATGGTTGTCACCTATACAAATATCCCCTAATGGAGAAGGAGTATTGCTATTGCTACTTGAATTTGTTTTGTATATAGCATTTCTCATAGTAAGTTCTTCTTCTAGCGGTAATGCATTGCTTAAGCTTGGACTTGCTTGGGAGGATGGAACATCAGGATATTCGACGGGTGTAACTTTTCCTTTCTTATTTGAATTTCTTTCAAGGCTATCTGTTTCGTATTCATTTCCCGAAGGACTATCCAAAACATTTCTTCCAAAAGAATTTTCATTTAGTTTAGATTCAGAATTTTTAGGAAACTTCTCTTCATCGGAACTGCTCATATTATATGAAGATCTTGAAAAATGGTCAAGTGCTATAGCTTCATTGACCATATCTGGTAAGCTAGTATTATTTTTAATTAACGAGTGTTTGTTTTCTTTTGTATAATTGATATTACTTCTAAGACTACCAGAACGGCTATCGCTTAGTCCAATAGGTGCTATTTCATCTACCTTCGATACTGTCTCACAGTCATTGCTTAAGGTATCAACTTTATCGAAATCAGGCAAAGGTATATTATAGTTTCGAACAGATGGTTCTGATCTAACCGATCTTGATGTTGATCGTTTGTTCGAGAAATTGGCTAGATTCATACTGTGCGAAGCACTAAAACTGTTTGTTTTTTGTAATTTACATTGATTTTCATTTTTAGGTAGCGACAAAAGTGAATTTGCTAAATTAGTTTTAATTAGATTTGGTGCATGATCGTTGTAAAACATTTGGGATTTCGTGTTTGGAATATTTTCTAGCCATTTTCGTATGCTGTTTTGTTTCTCACCTTTATCTCCAATACAATTAGTACAGGTCGTGACGTCGTATTTTATAAAGTTTTGAATATCATTACTATCGCTGGATTTACAGCCGGGACATCCTAAGCAATTTGAAGACCTTTTTCTGCTATTATTTCTTTTTAAACTAATTACACTTCCACTACGTTGGCTGCCAAATGCATTGTACGGGTCAATGCTATTTCCATTCGATGCATAGGTTTCTTCTTCTGGTATTTCATTTAATACTGGATGAAAACGTTTCGACGCCATTTTCTGTTTGGCAATTGCCATCACTTCTCTTATTTTCGATAGAAACTCGATTGCGGCAGCAGGGGGATCCTAAAAATATTTAATCAAATTTTAATTTCAAAACCAAAATCAACAAAATTCAAAATTTATCTTTAATTATTTTATTATTACATATTATTAATATAAAAAATATTATAAATGAACAACTATTTTGTTAGTAGATAATAAGTCAATAAATATTAAGTAACATTTTAAAAATACGTACTGCCATTAAATGAGGTTCAAAGTAAGCTGGGTTGAAGTAAAGCTTGCGGCGCGTAGTTCCCACTGGTCTAGCGATTTCACGGTCGTCTATTGTCTCTACGATGGAGACGTGCTCGTCGGGCAAACGTTCGATCCCGGATTCGTCTCGATGATTCATTTCGTAACCATCACCTTGATGTCGTATTTCTTTTGAATTTCTGTGTATTACTGCGGACGTTGTTTGTTTCTGGAAAATTGGTTATTTGTTAGCTCTTTTATACCTCGTAAGAAAATTTAATATGCCCAACCTAGATACGTATCGATCGAGCAGTATCAATATTGATTTTATTGTAAATTGTGTGAAAAAATACATATTATTTAATAACATTTCATATTTACGTCTCACTTACATTAAAATTATTTTCTTCACTTCGTACACTACTATCAGCAAAATCTTCTAAATCCGACAGTTCGCTACAAAAGCCTTTGTTATCGTGAAACTGTCGTCCGACAGTTAATAAAGGATTTTTCTTAATAACACCGTCATCCTGATTTGTTAATGATTGAATGCGTTCGTTACTTATTCGTATGATATCATGTTCTTTTATAGAACTTCCATCTTTAATTTTTAAATTCTTCAGCTTTTTTAAGCTACTCTCTTTTGATGCGGCTTTACGACGTTTTTTGATATGTAAATAGAGGAAAACTGATGCGACATAAATGAGACCAAGGATTAAGGAACTAATGCCAATAGCGACATATTCAGTGACGGTGAGACCCGATGTTTTAGAGACTTCTGATGTATGCGCATTTAATGCGAATTGGACTTCAGTTATATCTGAAAATGATATAGGAAATGTTAATTTGTTAGTTTATGAAATATAATACATGTCTAATGTCTATGCGTTTTAATATGAACATATGTATATTATATTTGCATATATTAATGGTGAATAGAATTCTTTAGTGGCTCTTCTGAGCTAGCGAAAGTAGCTTACAGTAATACTTTTTATCTTTATATTTATACGTGAAGCAAAAACTTTGTACCCCTTTTTACGAAAATTGCGCGGACGGAGGAGTATGAAATTTGCCACACTTATAGTTTATATATAAAATTTATATATAAAAAATGTAAAATTGACGATTCAAAAGTGCTTGTAAAAGTCTATTTGAATAAAGTATATTTTGATTTGATTTGAGTCTGACAATTTTATAATAAACTTAAGTTCTTTATACAATATTGTCATAAATATGAAGATCATGCTTGGTCGTAAGAGCACGCGTGAACAAAGTGACAGGTGGAACCTGTTATTTGCATAAAACTATAGAGCCACGGTACAAGTTACCTCACGCATTGATTATTAATGTAATTTACATACTGTAACACTATTTCTTAATTAAAAATAAATAATAAATAACTACTTATTAACTTTGTTGTAAGATAAAGTAAAACATCGTGAAGAACCTGCATTTCGGAGATACTTAGCTACAACTGCACTTGGCCAGCGTGGTGTACTATGGCCTGATCTCCTCGCATTCCACGATCCCCGACGGCACGTTTGGCTCAGTTTGTAGTGACCCTACTTTCTGCGCCAGTGGTCGCGGGTTCGAGTCCCGCTGGGGGCATTCATTTGTGTGATGAGCACGAATGTTTGTACTCTAGTCATGGGTGTTTATATTTATAATATGTATGTATTTAAAGTTATATATGTGTAGTGTATCAACTATCTGGTATCCATAACACAGGTGTCGTAGCTTACCATGGAACTAGATAGTGCTGTGTGTTATTGTCCCAACATACATATATATTTATTTATTGAGTGGAGGCCTGTGCCTAGCAGTGGGACGTTTTAAAGGGCTAAAAGAAGATACTCATTAACTTACTATTGCCATGTTTAGGCGGTGTGCCCTGCACCCTGAAGGCCACACAGGGTGTGAAAACACCTCGTAAGTCCAGAGGTGACGTTGGTGTCGCTGATATATCTCTGCATAACAACCGAACTACCATCACCCGACCGGACATTCTCGTTCGCAATTCATCTTCACCACTCCACTATAAATAATACAGACTAAAGTTTATAACACATTTGTATTATGCTAGATAGAGTTAAAACTTAAAATTAAAATATAGATACATTTTTCATAACGAAGCCATCACCAGCTAGATCTACAGAGAGCAGAGGGTAGTTGTTGGTCAAATGGATTTCAATATCAGGATATTGCCTTGGTTAACACTCTCCTATTACCAATTCTTGATTATGCTGACACATGTTATCTTGATTTAAGAGAGGAGCAATTAAATAGACTTGAGTGAATTCAAAATCTTTACATCCGGTTTATATTTTGACTTCGTAAATATGACCACGTTTCCGAATTTTGTAAAAACTATTCGCTTTTGCAGGAATACTCACGTTCTCTGTCTTTTATACAATAATTTATTTAATACTAGAACAGCTATCTTAATTATAGGTTTCAATTTTTAAGTGATCCCCACCAATTTACTCTTCGTTCTAACCAAAACCTAACTTAAAAATTCCTCTACACTCTTCTTCTTTCTATAATCACTCTTTTACTGTCGAATCCGTCCGTCTATAGAACTCTCTACCAAATAACGTTAAGCATGCTGATTCGCTATCGTTATTCAAAAAAATAATTTAGGAATATTATATTAACTTGTAATTTGCTTAGTATCATATTTTAATGTGTATATTAGGTATTGATATTCCTATCCTATATACATACATATATACAGGTGTCCCAGGAAAGACTGTCAAGCGGTGGCCCAGAGGTAGAGCACCACCACATATGTATATATCAAAAATAGCACATGCAAATTCCAAAATACGAAACCAAGCCAGAAAATTGAAAAAAGTGAACTGGGTGTTCTCAGTTCTACTTTTTCCGTGATATATATTATAAATAAAGTTACTATAATTACTTAGGTTACATATTACCTGTAGAAATGTTCTGCCTTCATCTCTAAATAAACTAAATGGCACATCGGCATCCAGTGTATTTCGTAAGTCTAGAAAACCTTTGCGAGTAAGAAATTGAGCGCCCGACACTGCACATATTGGAGTCTTCACATCTGTGGAAAATACACATGTAATATAACTTTAATGAAAATAAACAAAACAATTTTTTTTAGGTTAGTCAATTGTTAAACTGTTTATTTTAAATAGGTTTTATAATTTATTGAACATCTAGTAGTTTAACGGTTAGTATGGAATAGATAGACTTTATATTAGTATGTATATATTATGATAGACTATTTAGATAAATTATGATAGACATATATGTATATACATAGGTATGATGAGTTTTATATCCCTTATTTCAAAAATGATTGATTTCGTATACAAACTTTCATCCCCCTTTTCACCCCCTTAAGGGATGATTTCCGGGATAAAAACTATCCTATGTCCTTCCCAGGGTCTCAAACTACGTATCTTCATACCCATGTAAATCGGTTCAGCAGATTTTTAGTTTATTCATTACAAACAATAAAAAAAATCTCTTTATAAAATTAGTAGAGATAAGTAAATATTGTACTATATTATTCAAAAAATACTTTGAATCGGTAATTTTAAAATAAACAAAAATATCTTTTGTAAAGTTTTGT
This sequence comes from Argynnis bischoffii washingtonia, assembly GCA_033884665.1. Lineage (NCBI taxonomy): Eukaryota > Metazoa > Arthropoda > Insecta > Lepidoptera > Nymphalidae > Argynnis > Argynnis bischoffii. The sequence goes on along the minus strand of CM066623.1, from coordinate 5,834,682 downwards.
TGCTTGTTATATTGCTTTCGAATGGTAAGAAACTGGTTGGAAGCACTTGCTTACTTTGAAAGATGATTTCTCTTGATGGATGTATAATTTGACCTTTAAGTGGTAAATAGACAAATGGTATCCTCTGCACTCCTTGGCCAGTCCCGAAGGTTGCCAAGGAACATTCTGGGAACAACATAAATCGTATCGTTGCATTAATGAGTAATCATTATCTCGTTTTTTATAAATTCAATCCGACTCTTTGTTGTATAAATTAACTAGTGCTGTCCACGGCTCTGCTCGAGCTGTTTTTATTTTTATTTTATTTTTTATTTATTTGGTAATCAAACAGCGTTACAATATTAATTAAGATTGCACATTGTACACAAAGGAGAGTTACAATAAGGCCAAAATTAGATTACACTAAAAATACAACAATAATGAACAACAGACATTAAAAGGGTAAAGCAAAAATTTAGATATTCAAAATATGTCTTAGATCTAAAAAAAAAATCTATTATGTTGGTAAATACGTAAAAAATATAAAGTATAATTTTATGTGTGACCAGGATAAGTTTCTAAGTTTCTAACACCGTTTTTATGTACATAAACTTTAGAATTTGATGTCTGTAAAACATGTTTGAGATACTTAAATTAAGAATTTGGTGTAAGTGGTGCTTAAAGTATAACTAATACTATTAATCTTCCTCGTAATTTATTTATAATTGTACAGCCCAGATATGTTTTAAAGTAATAATATATTTAATCTATATCACTTAATAATAAATAATTTAAGATTACATAGAAGATGGCACGTAAAATGCAATAAAAATGTTTGAATAATGTCAATAAATCGAGATGTTCTTGCTCACTATCAAAATATGATACAATGTAATTTTTGGTACTTATTTATCGGAGCTTAGCAAAAGTTATGTTCATCCTTACATTTTATCCCTGTAAATACCACGAAAAATATCTCTAGGTCTTTAAACATTGACACCAGAGTTCATTATGTCGTAAAGCCGATTATGAGATATAAAACACAGTTTTACTTTACAGTATTGAAGTGAATTTAAAATTGTTTACTGTTTATACGAGTTTAATAGTGTGGCGAGTAGTAGGATTATTACTAAGCGGGCAATAGAATAAAGCTACTGAGCGGATCACAGTTTAATGTATTCAAATTCAATTTAATCACGACTCTAAATAAAGAGTACCTAACCACAGTTAAACAGTTGATAAGGCAGTGGTGGTCCAGTGGTAACGCACTCGGTTGGGAAACGGAGTGAAATGGGTTAAAATCCCGATCTTGCACCTCTGATATTTTAGTGCGGAAATCATTTCCAACAATATTACCACTTGTCTTACGGTGAAGGATAACATTGTGAGGAAATCTGCACGTCTGAGAGAACGTAGCAAGTTTTCGAAAGACATCGAAGTCTGCCAACCTACACTTGGCTAGCATGGTGGATTATAGCCTGATCTTTGTTTATTGGGAGTCCTGTGCCCAGCAGTGAGACGTTAAAAAGAGCTGAATACATAAACAGTTGATATTTGGTGAAGTTAAAATATTTGAGATACAAACAAATAATAGAGCTTTATAAGCTAACCTGGCAATAAATATAATCTTTATGGCTTCTAGGTTTACTCGCTATGGAATTTTGATGATGGGGCTTATGCAGTTTTAGCATATTAGAAAATATAAAAGTTATGTCCATGGTGATGTAGGTACTTATCGATATAAGTACCTACATCACCATCAATACTATCTTATTAAGTAAAATCTTAAGATAATATAAATATGTATATTTATTATTTCAAAAATTCATAATTTAAAAAAATATTAAAGAATATATTTTAAGAAATTCGTACCTACTCGAAAACTCTACGAAAATCGAGCACTTGTGCAAAGTATGGAAATTCATGTGGGTATTTGACCAAGTTTTTAAAACTGTTACAATGTACGAGGTCAACATTTCTATTTTCGTGTTAAGTAGGTACAGTAGTACCTACTACAGAAGTGACTACGCGGAATTATCTGTGAACTAGAAATAAACAAGTTCAACTCTACTAAAACTTCAAATTTACATAAAAAGAATTTCGTGAGATATATGAAAATTTAGAAAAATCTTAGTAGTTAAGGTTTTAATTATACCTATAGAATTCATAAAATATCCATATCCATACTTAATATTATAAATCTAAAAGTTTGTGAAGTTGTATAGATGTTTGTTACTCTTTCATGTTAGAACGGCTGGACGGATATGGATAAAATTTGGCACAGAGATAGATTATAGTCTGAAATAGCACATAGGTTAATTTTTATCCCAGAAAACGTACGTTTTTCATGGGATAGATTTGTTTTTGTCTAAGGACGAACCCGAAGCGTAGCGAGAGTGAGTCGCTAGTATTGAATAATGCAAGAGAATTTATTTATAGGTTTTGATTATGTAAATGAAGTATACATACGTAGGTAAACTTCAGAAGATAAGTTAACTACGAAATATTTAGCATAGTAATAAACATCTATATCTCCTTATCATCAGATATTCTCGTGTTAAGTGTCAATACTACAATATCAATATTTCATCTTAATTGGTTCATTAATTCATTATTTAAATGACTAATAGATATAGCTTTTTAAAGCTAATTTAAAATAACTATAAATTTATTGTCATATCGAGATTTTTGAAAATATCGAAATGCAAAATAAGTCGTTATTAGTTATTTTCTTAATGACGTCTATCTTTTTGGTTTGTATGAACCTTCTACTTTCTAAATACACTTCTATATTTCTTATTTACATCTTTATTATCAGCTAATATTAGCGGCGTCCGTGTGTGTACGTTTATTAGCTCATAATTGCTATCCCGTAGGTACTAATTGGAACGAAATGAAATAAATTAATATTACATATAAGTATATTTAAATTCAAACTGTTAGCAGTACAACTAAGAAATTTTTATAGACTTTCATCAATATAGACAAAAAATCTTTCAAATTTTTATTAAAATTATCCTCTTTTAAAATCGATAATTAAATCTTGTAATAGAAAGTTAATTAGTTAGAATAAATTAGTCTTTCCATACATTTGAGAATGTTGCCTTTGCTCCTACTCGTATATTAAGTCTCTTTCTCCGGTGGGATCATAATTCCCGACCGACTGAAGGACCGACGGCTTAACATGTTCTCCGCGACAAGAGGGTGAAAAACCATCAACTTCGGGCTACTACTGAGATTTTATTGTCAGAAAAACTCAATATCTATACTTGACTCGATCCGGGCCTCGAATCAAGGACCTTTGGATTTGCCACCTGGTACATGCTAGCCACTAGACCACCGAGGCAGTTAAATACCTTAATTACCTGGCAAGTCGTCAACACATAGTTCCCGATCTTCTCTAAACAGTGGTGCCCGTTGCGGGCATGCGCATGCGCACCTACTAGCCGCTCTAGCCGCGCCGGCGCCATGCTCTGCGCACCGCGACGCCCCGCATTCACCACCTTTGAATGTATAATTAAACAAAGAAAGTTTTAAATGTTCAATTGAATAACGACTATTGTGTAATGCTTATATAATTGTATTTTATTCAAGATTGACAAAACTACGACTGTATGCTGGAGAATTTTATTTAAATAAAATGTACCTATACAGGAAAGTGATCATTCAATGGATTTAGAAATCCTACTCTTTTGGTAAAGATTGGTTTTAACGAGCCGATTAAAAGTCTATTTGAGTAAACTATCGATTTTTTACACAGTATTTACAAAAAAAGCTTTAAAATAATGGTAAAGAAGTTGAATTCTTCTAGAGCTTTCATGAAATATATTTAAAGAAACCTTAAAATAGCAGAAAATATTTACAAAATTCAGTCGAATTCTTAAAAACTACATAGGTCATATCAGTTACCAAGTAACGTGAACACGTCGCCGGTGTCCCGTCTCGTTAGTTCGCCGAGGCTGGCGGCGGCCGCGGCTGAGACCAGCAGCAGCAACGCCGCCATGCTAGCCGCCACCGTCACACTCGCTTGTCCGCCACATTTTTAATATCTAGGACAATAATAAATAATACTTTCTTAGATTTACACGAATGTTGACATTTTAAATCTTTTCGAATATTCTCGCGGATTTCTTTTTAGTTTTGGTTTCCGACGTTTCGAATGCATCATGGTCATGGGAAATACACGAAAATTAGAAATTAAAATAAATCCGCAAAAAAAACCGATCCGAAGAAAAATGCAAATGTTTGTATGTATATATGCATATATCTATACGGCTGGACGAATTTGGATGTCTGATACATAGATAGACTATGACGTAGTTTAGTGACATATTGGCTATATTTAATCACCTACGGATGTAGGTACTCGTGCGAAGCGAGGGTAAGTCGCTTATTATGTAATAGGAAGTTTATGAAGATATTTGGGTGTTTGTGTATTAATTATGTGTAAACCACTAAGCAGATCTTATACTGAATCAATTTATAGGATACTCTTTAAGTTATATTGACTCATGTAAGCCATTTTCTATCTCTTCACCTTAAAGGCTAAGCTTTAAGTTCTATTTAGATAAAAATGTTATTGTGTTTAATAGTTGTAAAAAATTTTAATAAGACGCGTAATACTTCAAGTTTAGTAGGATTCACTCAAACATACCAAATCAGAACACAAGCCTTCAAAATATGTTGTGTTTTTAGTCTCACCCACTTAAAAATCCAATATTCGAATTCTTCCAGAAGTTTTAATGGTCAATGCAGTTTTTAATAAAAATAATGAATTCAGATTTAATAGAAGTATAAACTGGCCAAAATGTCGAAATATGTTTAAAAAGATAAGCAATAGAGTACCTATACTTATTAAATTGCTTACGATACTCTATAAGAGGATAACAAGTTACACATTAATTACTTAATTAATTTAAAATTTATTAGTGGGCTTGATTGAAGCTTAGAAGTGTAAATATTAACATAGCATTTAGTACATATGTATAAAATTTATTTCATTTTTTTTTATAACAATATAGTGTATAATTATTACCTTAGCTCGAAATAGGAATAATACAATTGCGCTACTTTGACATCTGAATGTAAGAAATGATAGGTGGAGATGCTCGAGACGGTTCCGATAAAATATAATGTCGCAGTGAAAGCTCGCACGCTATTGCAAAAATTCATTGTCTGTGTTCGATTTCACTTAGTTCTCATTATTACTTGTTCAAGATAACCTTAGAAAATTGATGAGAAAATGTAGGCGTAGGTACATGTTTTTCTCGTATACACTGTCTGTGTAACCTTCATAAATGTATCGTTTCTATTTCTTAGAAGTTCAATTATATATAGCAGTATTTAAAAATAGATAAATTCGTTGTTCCTACCATTTGTTTTAATCTATAAAGTATTCTTGCAGTTTTAATTTGAGATTTTTATAAGGAACTGAAGCTTAAACATAATTCAAAAGAATCTTAAACTTTTTAATACATACTTACTATATTATGTTAACTTTTGTATAGTTTAAATAAAAATCTTTTTCAGCGTTAATTACAATACGATTACCATGATTAGTGATAGTCAATTTCACGTGCAATAAATATTGTCTTAAGTTTGTTTAGTTAGATGAGTTCGTGAAATCACAAGTACTGCAGTCTGTGGCACGCGTTCACTATATTTGTTGACTCTACGTAAATCTGTTTCCGTGTTCGACAAGCTTTTGGTAGTGTTTACTCAAATAAGTAAACATCGCGCACTAAAATTGGGAACGCGGTTTAAAATATTATTGAAGTGACAATGTTTCACGGTGTAATGACACTGACAAACTCTCGCAGCGGTGGCCGGACCCCCCAGCCGTTGCTAACGATGCTCTGTCTATCATTCATCAGAATCAACATGCTGGTAGAAATGTGCTATTTTGATAAATTGTGATGTATTATAGCTGTTTAAAATTAGATTTTCCCTTTTGTAGAAATTGTTGAAATTGTTTCTAGTTTACCTAAGACATATTGCACCACTTGTTAAAAAAAATATCTTCCAAATTGTTCTCATAAAATTTCGCATAAAAATTTTAAATGATGTTTACACAGTATTTTCTTCTAAAATTATATTAACAATAATACTTTACCTGTTTTATCTAATCTGTATTAACTTCTACCGTTGAGTTGTGACGAAAGGCTTTATTTCATGTTTCTTACATCACAACATTATGATTTATTGTGAGGTTAAAGATATTTTGGAGTATAACAAAAGGCTACACGATTTTCATTTAAGTTTTACTACATGTCGTTGGCGCTTGGTTTTGAGCTCGCAGTCAAGAAAAGGCGATTTGTGGCGTAAAATGCTTAAACTTTGAAGGCAAAGTACATTGCGATTCTTAAATAGGTACACCTGAACCTTAGAATTAATATTGAGGAAACTTTTACTGTAATAGAAAATCATTGTAACTTTGATTTACGTATGAAGACGTCTTACCAATTGTAATGAATAACACGATTGCTGAGCTGTTCTCCAACTAAGCAGTCAGCTTGACTTACACAAGGCATGTTAAGTTGTATGAGTACTATTTTAGATATTTCAATATGAGGAGTTATCTCGTTATTACGTAGCAAATTTAATAATTTTCTTTTGTTTTAATAAATAATATTAATTTATGAGAGGCATTTAACAAAACAAATGTAAAAACAATTCGTCTTCTTCATTTATGTCCTATAACTTAAATATAATTTATAAAATTTAAATCAAAAAGATGAAGTATTTTAGCGAACATAAAGCAGTTCAATTTGTTATTTAGTACATATTGTAAGCACAAATCTATGTATACTTCAAATATATTCTCATAGTTAGATTGTTACAACTATAACATAGATGTAGAGCAAAACTTAGTTATAATTTCATAGCACAGCCTACCATTACTTACAGAAATTCCAGGAAACTATTTTGCCAGGTGTATTGATGTCAATGATAATAATTGTATCGCTACCGTTTCAACTGCGCGTACAGCACGGAAATGTATATACTTACATACTAACGTTTAGAAATTTTCTATGTTACATGAAAAAGGATATTACCAACGATACCTCTAATAATAGCAAAGAACGCGTCTCAATTACAAAGTAGCAAAGCAATAAGTACATGGAAGTCATAATTCAATAAATTTTAAGTTCATACTTTTTTAAACAAAAATAACCATAGTGTAGTTTCTGTTGTGTTGTAGTTTTTTTTTGTTTACAAAATAATTATTAAACAGATGTTCAAATAGGTGGAAATACCGTGTATGTAACATACGGAAATTAAATACACCTAAACTGAGAAACTTGCTTTTTTTCTGGTTTTTTATATGGGTTACAAATAACCATGTCCTGTGAACAAATAACCATATATGATTTGCTTATTACACTTTTTATTTCTGAAATATCTGGGTCAGAGGTCAACAAACATTATTTTTGTTTTATTGTTTCTTTTTATTTTATTGTGTTTAGTTAGGAGACTTCAGTGAAGACTTATTGTATATCTAATATATATAATAAATGTGAAAGTTTGTGAGTATGGATGTTTGTTACCCTTTCACGTCAGAATGGCTGAACGGATCTGGATGAAATTTGACATAGAAATAGATTATAGTCTGGAATAGTACATAGACTACTTTTTAACCCGGAAAAATATACGATTCCCGTAGGATAAGTTTATTTATGTTTTCCTAGAGGCGAGCCCGAGCGAAGCGAAGGAGAGCCGCAAGTTCTTTTATAAAATAATGAAAATAAAGTCAAGACATGATCTTATTTAATAGGCATACTATATAGGGTAAAATTAAAATAATAAATATCCAAACTTAGTCTGCGTTCTACTGTAAGATTTCAATCTGTCTTTACGATGCAGTAAAATATAAAGCTACATTTATAACATATTTACGTTAACTTTTACGACAGTCCTTCCTAGACAACATCGTATATTGTAAATATATTCATATAGGTAGTGGTAATATGGGAATTCTTTATATATTACAAAAATAACTCAGTCCGTAGCGTTCCTGTAACTTTGAACGACTCAATCAATTGGGGTCGTATTCATACTTCATAGAGGATGCTTATTTTGTTGTAAGGAGACTATAGTTATGTTTTTGTAGATGATGTATAATCTAGCTATGGACCACACAAAACATGGACCTCATAGGTGTGGAAACCTGTGACCAAGTTATTACTTAATAATTTTTTCATTTTAAAAATTCCGGAGATCTTAGAACACCGTTAAACTAATTTAGACTAACATTTATTTTGAATAATAATAACTTGTTCACGTATGGAATTCATGATATTACATAGAAATAAACTTCTACATAATGAACTAGACAAGTGAAAATATATTGGATATATTACAAAATATATCAGACCATTTTGACATAGCATTCAGATACGTTGTTTTTATATTTTAGTCTTCTATTAGCGATAGCGAATGTTTCTACTACAGTATTTATGTTAATAGTCATCTTGTTCTTGGTACCACTCTTCTTTTGTATATTTTTATATTATAATGTTTCAGACGATATTGATATGGACTACTAAGTTTACAAGCGTTTAATACTTTACAGCTACTTTGGGTTTTTTCAAATCTAGACGCTGGTAAAACAGGCTAGGGTAAGATCAATATTAATCAGCGCCGTGAAGACTGCTACGTAAAACACATTTTAGCGTTTTTGCTCCGTTACCATACGTTTAGAGCATCATGACGTAGTATTATGGACTAATTTAGTGCAACAATTTATGGAAATTCATTTAAAATTACTGTGGCTGCAAGCAACGGGGACTAACGTTGTCGGACTGGTTAATTGTTAGCTATTATTTACATCTAATGCGACTTCTTCGTAGTTATGAAGATTAATGATTAGTAGGTTAAGGATTTCTAGTTTAGAATGTTGTTCCGGATGCCTCAGGATAGATAATAATGTGTCATTTTGAAAAAGCCACACGTTTTATATTGAGTTTTCTAACATGAAACGGGCTACTATAATTAGTGAGGTTATAATTGAAAGTTTCAAACTGTAAATGATATATTAATTTGCTCTGTTTACTCTGGAATATATAATTATGATTAAGTATACGCTGTATATAAATACGTTAATTAGCCTCTAAAAACATCAGCTGTTTAATTTAATTATTGTGGTAAAATTTTATATCGATTCATAAGAAAGCCTAACAAAGCTTGAAAGTTTATACACAACTAGCGGCTCACCTTCGCTTCGCTCGGGTTCGTCGCTAAGTACCTACGTTTTACATACATATTTAAAATAGTTATTTGCCAGCGTTAGCCATATAATTATTTCTGATGTTTTAAGAATTATTATCCTATTCCGGACTAAGAGAAATCCAAAAATTCTAATATCATATAAATTGGTCCTGCCGTTCTTGAGTTATAAATGGTATAACTATATGACTTTGTTATATATATATATATATATATATATATATATATATATATATATATATATATATATATAACATATATAATATATATAATAAGCTCTACATTCTTTCAAACACTTATAATATCTACATATACAATATCTACGTAACACTACAGATTGTATATTTTGTTAGCACTTGAACTTCTGGGTTGGCGATTGGTAATAAAACACTTTTCCACTTTGCACATTTCTTTTACTTTCACGGTTCAGCACTTGTATAATCACTTCTTATTTCTAATTTAACAGCGTTGATTGAGAACTAAACTAGTTTTAGGACAGTGTCACATTTTTATAATCTACCCGAGACAATCAATTGACTAAAATCGTTTAATAACAGAATCAACACAACATTTTATTTAATTAAATTAGTTTAATATATTTTTTAAATAAGTTTATAATTATTATCTATACGAAGTAATATTTATTATATATTAATGGAGTGTATACTCGATATTCATTTGTTGATAATATTATTATAGGCCAACAATATGTACATATATCACCAAGTACCTAATTATTGTTTATGATTATAATCATATAGCTAGGTATTACGGAGACATTTTATCATCTCACAAGCTATAAGCTACGTGAAGTTTATTTTATGCGTTAAGCACACACATGCTAATGGATAGGATCACAATATTAATAAATATAAAATAACAAAATGGTCTACCTTAATCATAAAATTGATATATTATTGAAAATCTAATTATAAATAAATAATAATGATGTGAAGACCCACTTTACTCTTCAAATCAAAAATATAGCTTTAGACGTTATTAATCCGATTTGCGACTAACGCGTCCCTAGATGCATTTTAATTTTTTTGAGCAGAATCCTAATACTTTTTCTAAAATGAAAGTAGCCTAAGTTACTTCTTATAAAATCAGCTATCTGCAAGTGAAAGTCCTGTCAAAATCGGTCCAGCCTTTTCGAAGATTATCCGGAACGAACAGTCAGACATACAGACAGACTAAAATTTTGAAATATTGTGTTTTTCTTATAAGTACCGTATATAATTCCATATGTATTTAGTAAAAAGCTGTTGTTATTTTAACACTGCAACAACGCACTTCAATTTTTTTTATTTATAAAGGAATTGTAATAGAGCATTATTATAAGATTTTTGGATATTTTTCTTACTTAAACATAAAAATAGAAGTTTGATAGAGATATTTTGCTATACGTATTAATAGAAATATAAAAAAATTGCGACGACTCCTGGCTTCGTTCAGGCGCGTCCCTATGTTAATTTTATGTTACATACTTATCAGATCCCATTGGAACTTCCTATATAAACGGATATAATACTTATTATCCCGGTAGTTAAGCTATTGCCTGAATTGAATTACTTTATTTAAAAAAAAAACTACATATTTCTCCTGTTTTAGCCACTTCAAGAAAGGATTCACTAGTCACCTCAATTTAATTATAATATTTAAAAAAGATTTTTATGGTTGAAGCGAATATAGATCTTAATATGTTTTATTTTACACTAAAGACCCGCCCAAGCTTTACTTCGCCCGGCTTATAAAAAGGTATTTTATGATGCTTTAAATATATTAAACTATCCGTTTATTTTATTCCACGGGAATTCTTAAGTTTTTCTAAAATAATTATAAAAGAAAATTAAAACAGACAGTTGCTTGTGCTTTGGTGCCGTGCAAAAAACCTAAAATAAATAATAAGTAGAAAATATATGGGGAATAACATATTATTCTATAACATAACGATTAAAGCAACTTCAATACAATTTTTAAAGTTTGTTTATAGAATGAGATCTTGTCTATTCCCATAGTAGTTTAAGTGCGGTTAGCTATTACGAAACCATAGACAGACACTTCAATTTTTTTATATTTATGTAAAGTATAGAGTTAGTGGAGGTCGATTTTATAAGAACTAATATTTCACTTTATAAAATTAATGGTGATAAATTCCTTTAATCAACCGTTTCTATTACCTCGACCTCTACGTTCCGTTAGTGAAATATAAACAAAGTATCTTATGATGTAAAGAGCATGAAGGGCTCATTACGTATACTCAGTCACCTGCAATTTGCTTACATGTATAAGTCTCAAAAGATTTAATGGCTGCTAATGCTTAATTAAATAGTTGCTAAAAGTATCTAAATCGTTCGCAAACGCGAATAAGTTAGTTTTTAATGTAAATTGGACAAATATTCATTATCTAAACTATTTCATTTCATTTATAGCCACAATATGACGTTTATGCAAATCAATATATGGATAAAAAAAATTTACAGATCTCATCTTTTTCTAGCTTAGTTGACGCTTCCGAATACAATATTAATCCTGTCAAATATTCACTCAATTATTTACATTACTTACACTAAATTATTTACTTTAATTGCCTTGTTTAAGTGCCTAGTTTAAGTGATAGTTAAATTTTACATTATATTTTTGGCAATCAGAAGGGAAAAACAAATAAAAAAAAAACAATTTCAAACAACCTAAAATTAATTTATTTAACAATAGACACGATTTTAACAATAATTCAATTAATTATCAAAATTCGAGCGATCACAAACAACCGTTAATATTCAAAACAAGAAACACTTAAAATAAAACGAAAAACCACTATAGAAACAATATGGAACGAACTTACTGCAAAGTAGCGTAGGTACCAACACCCTTACAGTCCAACGACTGAGCAGCAAATAGGCCTGCACAATATCGAGCGCTCGCTTTTATTGAATCGGTGGGTACCCCCACTACCAACAATAAGTTCGGCTTATACGGCCTCTCCTGATCGTGCGCCGTCCCCGGCTGCACCTGGGACTTCTTTTTCGGAAGCACTGGCATGCACGGCGAGAATTTGATCTTCGTCACCGTCTGATTTGGTATTGTCCGTACTAGAAGCACCAGTAGAACTAGCAGAAGCATCTGAAGGCTCACTCACATCGTCAGGGTTGTCGTCATTGCAACCTGCATGAGGAACGAGTGGTTAATCATACATGGCAACATGCACCTTTGCCTATTCTGTCATTCATCACACATACAAGGCCCTCATACAAAAACACACTTTCAAAACTCAAATTAAAGCACTTCGCTTTCAGAAGTATGCATACATCTTCAAACATCAAATCTCACTTATACTCATACATTGAACTTGTACAAGTTCACACGTTAAAATAAAAAAAAAAAACATGTTAACCAGGACTGCGCCTGCCAGGACAACACCTGATGCGTGTTCGGAGAACACGACTTCCGGGACAACACCCGCCGGGACAACACCCGATGCGCGTTCAAAGAACACGACTTCCGGGACAACACCCGATGCGCGTTCAAAGAACACGACTTCCGGGACAACACCCGCCGGGACAACACCCGATGCGCGTTCAAAGAACACGACTACCGGGACAACACCCGCCGGGACAACACCCGATGCGCGTTCAAAGAACACGACTTCCGCAATCAGGCACCCCAGGTTGCCATCCTCGGGGGCGCGCTGCATCCGGTCTGCATCAGCCACCAGTCCTGACCAGCAAGGCAAGCACCCGCCTTACTCTCACACGTACGCTCACACAACATACGTACTACTAGAACACACAAAAAGAAAAAAAAAAAATTATAACCGTTCAGTTTAAACTTACTTTCAAAAAATGCAGCACAACTCTCAGGACACCACTCGCCTTTCCAGGGTACCATGTACTGAGCTGCGGCCTGAGTTATCTTGCCTCTAGCTCCACTTAACAACTTTAGCTCGTATCGATCACTTGGTAACACTTTAGTCACGCGGTATGGACCCCTCATACCAGGGTCAAGCTTCCCAGCGGACTGTGAATACTTTATAACGAACACCTGATCGTTAACCTGGAAAACTCTTGGCGGGTGTCTTTGACGATTTACTCGTATGTCTTGACGATCTTGATTTTTGTCAAGAGATTCTTTAGCTGATCTCCTGCTGAGTTCCCTCATGGCTTCTCGATTTGGACTCGAGTTTTCAACTGCAACGTCACGGATCAGCGCACGAATCACAGGAGTGGTCGCATTTGTACCGATTAATAGATATAAGGCTGAATACTGAGTGGTTTTTTGTTTTGTAATATTTAAAACTAACTGAATTTTACATAAACTATCAGACCAGGTGGAATTTTTACTATTACTCTCGACACGAATCATATTAAGAATGGTTCTTACATAACGCTCGACTTGCCCATTGGAGTGATGCATCTCGGGCGTTATGTAATGGATTTCACAACCCATTTCAGATATCCAACTGGTAAAAGCGGATGCCTCAAACATGCGACCACGGTCACAAACTATCAGTTTAGGTGTCCCAAATAAAGATATAGCGCTATTGAAAACTCGTTTCAATTCGCTTGCATCTTGTCTGTATATAGGATAGAGTAAACAAAATTTTGTAAAAGAATCGACCAAAACAAATACAAATTTATATCCGTTGGACTCAGGTAAAGGACCTAATGCATCAACATGAACCGTGTTGAAGGGAATGTCTGATTTTTCCCATGACGTAATAGGCTGACGAGGAGCTCTTGGAACACGTTTCTTGGAGATGCAAATTAGGCAATGGGAAGTATACTTTCTGACAAATTGTTTCAGGCCAGGGAACCAAAAATGTTTTAGAATAAGGTCATAAGTTTTATCAGCCCCGATGTGCTCATGCTCGTCGTGAAAAACTCTTAGTAAACTGAGCCGGTGCCCTTTAGGGACATAACACAGTAAGCGTGACTCCTCACCAACAGGTGAATAGCGATAATAGAGCACATCGTTCTGACATACGTACCGATTGGAGTCCAAGAGACCATCCCTCAGTTTTTGGATGAGATCTGCGGTTTCGGAATCAGCTGACTGAGCAATTTGTGCCCAATTCAATGGTCTCGAAATGTTATTGACTTGCAACGCTGGTGGGTTTCTGCTTAGATAATCCGCGTGACCCATCATCACACCCTTTCGATACTCAATCTCAAAATTGAAATCCTGCAGATAAATCCACCAGCGTGCAACCCGTGGAAGAAGATCTTTTTTGCGTTCGGTGGCCTTCAAAGCATTGCAATCGGTAACGATTTTAAAAGTTATCCCAATTAAATAATGACGGAAGTGTTGCAATGCCTTGACGACCGCCAACGTTTCAAGTTCATACGAATGGTATTTTGCCTCCGCCCCTTGAGTGACTCTACTAAAATAGGCTACCACCCGTTTACCACCGTCAGCGTGTACTTGCATAAGTACAGCACCATATCCTGCACTACTGGCGTCGGTGTGCAGCTCTGTAGGAAGTTTCGGATCAAAAATCGCAAGTATGGGCTCGCTGGTTAACCTTTCTATTAGATATTGTCGGACTTGATCTTGATCAGGTCCCCATTCAAATTTTACGTCTTTTTTTGTGAGACGCGAGATACATGCGGTTTTTGTCGCGTAACCTTCGATATAACGCCGAAAGTAACCCGCAAGGCCTAAGAACTGGCGTACTTGTCTGACATTACAAGGTATAGGCGAGTTAACTAGTGCCTCAATTTTGTGTGGACTCGGCCTAACCTGACCGTGACTTATAACACGACCCAGGTATTCTACTTTGGTAGTGAGAAATGAACACTTGCGAACGTTAATTGAGAAGCCGGCCTCCGTTAAAGTCTTCAAGACATCGCTTAACAAAATGATGCCATCATCGATTGTTAAACTTAGTATCAGCACATCATCAATATAAACCAGGACACTTCCTGCTTCTATAAATTTACGCAAAGTATTATTGATGATACGCTGATACACAGTGGGAGAATTACATAAGCCATACGGCATTTTTAAATATTCATAGTGAGCTTCCGTGGTTACAAAGCCTGTCCTATGAATCGACTCCTCATCAATAGGAATTTGGTGGAAGCCTGACGCCATATCTAAAGATGTGAAAAATTTCGAGCCCCCAAGCCGATCAATGTGGTCATCAATCAAGGGTAGGGGGTATCTATCCTTGACAGTAATACGATTTAGTGCACGAAAGTCTACGCACATTCTGTCTGAGCCATCCTTTTTCTTGACCAAAATGACCGGGCTTGCGTACTCGGAATTTGACTCCCTAATAATCTTTTTGTCTAATAGATCCTGACATATCTCGCGAACCTTAAGTTTCTCTTGGTATGACAAACGATACGGATGGTATGCCACAGGTATGTCACTTGTCAGTCTAATGTGCATTTTACCTGTTTTCACCGTAGTGTTGGCGGTACCGGATATTAAAAACGAAGAGAACTCATCTATCACAGTCATCAACTTAACAAGTTCCTCATCTTTGAGAGGCGTATTTATTTTGTCAGGTTCATTAAAACTCGCGGTATTTACTTTTAATACCCTATCCGGTGTATGAGTCAAGTACTGTCCATGTTTTGTGCGAATAAACGTGACGCCATCGCGATTTAGTACATCAGTCCCTATGATAATGGGCGTATTCATACACGACGCGGGTACCACAACAAAATCTACTTCAAGCGCGATATTACTAAATTCAACAGTTAAAGTGATGTATTCGCGAGTAACAATCTCTTTATCGCTTATTCCTTTTAAAGAGCATTTAATTTGTTTACGCGACCCGGAAAAGTAATTTACTACTGCAGAGGATATCAAGGATACATTGAGTGCACCACTATCTATGAGAATATCAACTGGTATACCCTGTATCACGGCTGTAATTATATCATTGTTATCCTTTGCGGTTGAAAGTTCGCTACATAAGTTCACTTTACGTTGATTGCTATTGTTATTTTGAGACTCAGTTCGAGCCTTAGCGAAACAGTAAATCTCTTGATGCCCTACCTTCTTACAGAAAGAACAGATGGGTTTAGCATTATTACTACTATCGGCCTTATCATTAACATTACGCTTTTTCGGGCACTTATCTTTATAATGCCCTGTTTGGCCGCAATTAAAACATTTGTTTTCGGATTTACTAGAGCCGTTAAAATTACGCCTTTTAGTCGTACTACTGGATGGGGCAGATTTATTAGGGTTATGATTATCAAATTTACGAATAGGCTTTGCATAAGTGGCCAAAAAGGAAACTAGGTTTTCTGAAGTTAAGTCAGCATTGATAGCTGCTGCGCGTACTTGTACATCACTAATACCGTGAACTACTATTTGAACCATAAGTTCTTCGCTTAACCCTTTGACTAAACGTAATTTTAATAGTGAACGACGTGCATACTCCGCGTATGATGTAAACTTGTCGGACGTGGTGTTTATAACCTCATGAAGAGTTTGAGCATAATTAATCTTTTGCGGACACAACGACTTAAATTCTTTAACGAAATTGGACCATGAACGATCATTTGTAGTCCACTCATTTAACCACGTTTTTGCGTCACCTTTCAAACAGTGAGCCACACGCGAGAAACACTCAAGATCATCCCAATGGTTCGCATGCTTAGCCCTATCCACTTCGTTACACCACACTTCAAAATTATTTATAGCTGGATCGAAATTTGAAACGTAATAGTTGTTGGATTTGTTTTTTGTTAACACTCCTAATGCATCAACAAGCGCCTGGGTTGTGGAGACATTATTTTTATTTAACGGCGGTGTGGTGTCACGAATTGACGGCGTAACACGCGATCCACTAGCGGTGTTCTCCTCAATAGCATTTAATCGCGTCATAATAGTGCCTAACACGCTCTTTACAGAAATATCATGAGAGTGGGACCGAGATCTACTAAAACGACGATGCGAATTAGCTATACGTGACCTAGATCTTTCACGCGAATTATGATTGTCACCCTTACGTGAGCTACTGCGACGTGACCGTGAATGAGTTCTGTCGTTACGCGAACGCGAGCGAGCCCTATCACGATGTGAACGCGAACGATTTCTACTATGGCGTGACCGTGAACGAGTTTTATCGCGGCGCGAACGTTTTCTACCGTGAGGCGATTGTGACTCATGCCTACGGTCTTGTCGTGATTCACTGTGACGGCTACCCACAGGCACAGAGCGAGGCGGCGTCCTAGCTAGCCTTTTGCGTGGCATTCTTATTTGAAATCAACGGTTATTTGCGTAAGAATCAAGGCTTATAATTGTGAGCAAGTAAGTTGAATCCCACTTCTGATTTTGGCAATCAGAAGGGAAAAACAAATAAAAAAAAAACAATTTCAAACAACCTAAAATTAATTTATTTAACAATAGACACGATTTTAACAATAATTCAATTAATTATCAAAATTCGAGCGATCACAAACAACCGTTAATATTCAAAACAAGAAACACTTAAAATAAAACGAAAAACCACTATAGAAACAATATGGAACGAACTTACTGCAAAGTAGCGTAGGTACCAACACCCTTACAGTCCAACGACTGAGCAGCAAATAGGCCTGCACAATATCGAGCGCTCGCTTTTATTGAATCGGTGGGTACCCCCACTACCAACAATAAGTTCGGCTTATAATATAATTTTAAACCGACGCATGGAACTCTTCTGAAAACAATTTCAGTCTCGCGTTCTCGAGTAGAGCACATTAAAATGCCATCTTAAGTATACCTTATAAGTTATAAATTAATGATTTTTTACTGTGAAAGTTGAGCGAAATGTAACTTAGAATGGTATTGGCTTTTAAGCCAAGCAAGTATTATAAAAATCAACTCAATCATGTCACATAAACTGTACACATACTGTTGAGTGTTATTGTACATTATATTTATTAAATTTATCAACAAATATAGAACATAAGATTAAATTACAGTTTTATAGGAAATGCTATCAAATTTTCATAATGTTTGGGTCAGATTTATGATTATGAAATTTCGCTTCTTTCCCCTCATATTTTCATTTAATAAATGAAACAATAGTATTGTGACATATTTTTTTTTTGTAATAACTGTTTTAATTCTAATTAACTAAGCTTCAATTTTTCATACTTTATGTAAATACTTATTTCAATTTTGTTCTAAACAATTAAATAGATGCTCAAATATTTTTCATCCATAGCTAATGATGCCCTCGAGGGTAACGCTTGTTTTAGTACGTTAGGTCGGCGCGACTCAGGTGAACAAACACAAATACTTGCTTCTGTTAGACCTGTTGCCATGCCGCGTATGGACGAATGCTTTTACATAAAACAAAAGTAAATTGTCAAATCATATTTTATTTTCATTGTTCGATTTTAATTCCATTTTGTATTATGAAATAAATAAGGTAAGAGTGAAATCCATGTGGGCTCGCTTATCTATACAGATAAATAAAATTGTAGTGTCTGTTTGTAATATTAAAATAACCGCTTTTTACTAAATGCATATGGATGTATACACGGTACATATACCAAAACAGCATTTTTACAATTTTTGTCTGTCTGTCTATCTGTCTGTCTGTCTGTTTGTTTGTTCCGGCTAATCTCCGAAACGGCTGGATCGATTTTGACGGGATTTTCACTGGCAGATAGCTGATGTTATAGGAAGTAACTAAGGGTACTTTTATTTAAGAAAAAAGAATCAGGGTTCCGCGAAAAAAAAATTAAAACCCATGAAATTGTGAACAAAACAAAAACAAATCGCTATATAATTTAAATAAATATATTAGGAGTAGCAAGCTACTATTTATGTATACCTAAACATAGTTAACCGTGAAAACGTACCTAGGGACGAACGCGAGCGAAACGAGCGTGAGTCGCTAGTATTTAAATATACGTGTACGAAAATTAATTAATTTTGGTTTAGTTGGGAGACCGACTACAGTTTTTTAATTATAAAATTTTCTTTTTGACGATTCCAGGTAATTTTATTCGACACTAGCGACTTACCCTCGCTTCGCTTGGGTGCATCCCTAGGTACGTTTTAATTTTTTTGAGCGAAACCCTAATTCTTTTTCTAAAATAAAAATATCCTAAGTTACTCCTTATAATATCAGCTATCTGCCAGTGTAAGTTCTGTTAAAATTGATCCAGCCGTTTCAGAGATTAGTCGGAACAAACAGACAGACAGACAAAAATGTTAAAAATTGTGTTTTTCTTATAAGTACCGTATATAATTCATTACAAACAGACACTTCAATTTTATTTATCTGTATAGATTCGACATAATTCAATTCAATTTTCTTATTAATGGCTTCAAAGTGTGCCAGTTGAGCGCAATTTACTTCGCCAATGTCACGTAGAATGGAGAAGACACGAAGGAGATTGGTCGGCACAACATAATTTTATTTGTAATAACATATTTTGATATAATTAATTTCAAAATTATGAAAATGGGAAATTACGCAAATTGAAGAGTTTTGACTTTAATAGAAAGAACAACATCGTGATGAAAAAATCACATCTTTCTCCAGGAAAATTCGTCAAACTGAATAATGACTAAAAATGTATATTTTGTATGTCTTTTCGGCTCGCTAAAGTAATTTATCTGATACGAAGATGAAGAGGCACATGTGTTGTATGGGATAGTTTGATAATAAAACAAACACACAATAAAGTAATAAAGGTATGTGGATTTGTGTTTGTGTAAGCGCAGACGCGTGTTGACTTTTGTTCTAATACCAAATCCATGGAGCCTACTATGACGATGATGTTTGATTGACGAAAATGTGCGAGTGTAGGAAAAGCCTACACTCAAACATTTTAAATATAAATCGATCTTAATTATACATGCCTAGAATTCAATATTATCTCACTTTTAGTGTAGTTATAATACAGTAGACTTCAGTACACTTCTTGAAACGCTGGTATTTTTGTTTTCTCATTTAAACGTAGTTTGGTTCAACTTGCTGCTATTTCCTTTTTTTTTCTCGAGAAACAAATATTTTAAAGAACCTATAATCAATATGCATAATATTTTAAAAGGCTTGGGATATTTTCTTTGTAAATACATAATTTTGATTGATTTGTTTACACATACGTAGTACGTGACTAAATAATGATTAGGTGAAGGGGCAAAATTATGGTATATCAAATTTCTTGTACAATATACACAGCCCCCAATGACTTTATTTACCTTGATATTATTTGTATATAATTAAAATTGTCAATTTTCTTACCGTATACGAACATTTTGTATTTCTTTCAAATCAAAATTCAAGAAAATAAATTAAAACAGAAACTAAGTAATATAACGCATATTCGAACGTAACAAATATAAATAACAGTAGAATTTCGCTTTGTAATAGCTACCTAGTATGTAAAAGTAAAATTTTAACGAAACGTGCGTTGTCAGTAGAGTTACTAAGCAAAAATTTAGTTAAGTGTCTTATATTTTTATGATCTTGTTAAACACGGTAATTCTTTTAAAAGAATAAATGTATACATCCCGTAATTTTAACACTATTTTTTGTGTTATTACATTCTTCTTGTCCAACAGAAAATTAACTTTTTCAAGTTTCTTTTAAAATAAAACATTATTTTTACATTTTAATGAAAATTGAGAGAAATAAATATATTCCTTTATATATTTTTTATTTAAGAAATAAGTAAATACTTTGGTTTTTTAGTTTTTAAGTAATAACGCTAACGTTGCTTTGTTGATCAACGTCAGCAGAACAACAAAGCAAGCAAAATATTTATTGTAAATGCCATAGAAGAGAGTTTTTTATCTTCCGTGGTAAATGCCATCTCAAAAAATAATTATTTTTTTGTAAATAAAAGTATTAAGAAACAATTATTATTTAAGTACTTAAAATAACTTTTTCATTAATTCATCTACAGTGAGATAAGTTTAATTAATATTTTACAAATAAAAGGTTTTATTGCCATTTTAGTCCTTATTACATAAAAGATTGTACAGAATCATAAAGTTTATCGACGTTGTAATGTGAATGCGAGCGTTCGGTCGATGATCGGAGGTTTAAAAACTAATGTCACTGCGGCACGCATATTTAGAGATACTTGAAATATTCGTTACAAAATTAAGAGGATTGTGAAGCTAAATAAAAAAAGTAAATTTCCATACAAAAAGCGATAACGTTTTCCTCCCGATTAACATAGTCTAATTTTCATAATTTTTGGAAATGTTGTAGATATAATGAAAAACTAGGTCCGTACGTTTTTATTTTAAAGAAATATTGCGTATGATAGAAGTTATTAGCATCTAAATATCTGTATTTTTGACGTAAAAACTTCCTCGAGCGTTTTTATTTTTTTATAATTAAACTAAACTGAATTACTAAAAAAGGAAAACGTACAGACCTAGATTAAGATGTACTGAATCTAATGAAACCAAAATTGTCTCATTTCGTAAATGTTTAGGGGGGTAAAAACGTTATCGCCCAAAACAATATTTCAAACAGGAATGTAGGTAATTGCCTCTAAGATTTGCAACTCTCTCTATCGCACCATAAGGGTTGGCAAAGCGAGCGATATGAAACAGATAGCATTTTCTTAAAAACCTACTCGCGCCGTGTATCGGCACTTCACAATCCTCTTAAGTGTCACATTCGCACATGTATGTGAGTAAAGTGATGGTAAAAATCGTCTAATTGTCAAAATTTCACGGCACCGTTACAATAAGTGGCAAAGTTTCGACCGCCCAAGAAAATATCATTGCATATTTAGTTTTGATGGCCAATTTAGCGCCTTTATTCGTTCAAAAAAGGGCTCCAGCCTCCCGAACAGAGTGATATCAAAAATATTTAATATTTTTGTCAAAAAAGTATTAAAGGTTCACTGTTTTTTAACACGTACATTTCTAAAGTATTTTGTAATTAAAAAAAATTAAATATAATAAATACTGTTAGAAATAATATTAAACCTAGTTAAAATATCTACATATTTTGGTATTTGTTGGACTTAACACGTAAAGTTTTAATTGGAAGCACTTTGAAACGTAATTTTAACAAAAGTATTGTCTATTTTATACGAATTAAATGTATTATGCATATTTTTTTTTTCAGAAATTATAGCTATTAACAACTCAGGTTCCGTTATCGCCTACGCTTCGTAATAACACTAAATTATATTATTTGCATTAAGGAAAAAATACCATCTAACGTCGGACTACTTCATAAAATTTTGGTGCATCATTATCACTAATTTCATCCTTGTAACGAAATTCAACTTTATACTAAATGAGATTTAAAGAAAAAAACACGAATCAATGAAGCTAAATAATTTAATTGAAAATATTGAGATGTAATTTTGAATCATCAATCGTTGAAAGCAATAGTTACTTTTAGACACAATGGCATAGTGTTAAAATGTTAGAAAGCGATCGATCATTAACCGACATCTCATTAATCTGACTTTAGTGTGTGTTTATTGATATTTAACATCGTATTAGTTGTTCCAAGTTATTATATTTAATAATAATTAAATTTTATACAGGCAATATGAATTTGAAATGGAAATTTGATGAAAGGCTATTATTATCTTGCTTAATTAAAAAAGGGTATTTTATGTTTCTTATTGTTACTATGAAGTTTTTATTTATGCTTATCATAAAGAGTAAACTGTATGAGTTTCTTTGCAGAAGACAGTACTTTGGAACTACTGTTCTAATTTTGAAAATGTTTTCACTAATAAGAAGATACAATAGGATCCTAGAGTAGGTACATTCTATTTTTTTTCTGATGACTTTCTTTTTGAACTCTAAAGAGTTTTTGTTTTATTGATCAAGGAGGTTTATTTGAATTGCATTGTGCATACAGAGGCGATGATGATATATTTTTTTGAAAATTATTACTATTGTACTTAAGTACATAATTAAAAACAATAATTAATTTTCATAATAAGCAACAAAACAGCATTTCTTAAATTGTGTGATGAATGAATAAAACAATTAATTTTGAATTTCTACCTTTTTATCCCAATCAAATATCCATAACTGTAAATTAATTCCGAATACAATATTGGCATTGTCTCGTTCATTGAAGACGTCATCGTGTGAAATGTTTCATCGTGATGTACAATCGACAGTTTATGATAATAATAGTCATATGTTCAGAAGATTGTGGTTATTATTATTATAGATAGAGAGTTCATATTAGTGTATATAATTTATATTGTTTCCTCAATACGGTGGGCACATCAATTGTCAATCGGCTGGGGCCACGATACAGACAAGTTTCCCATGAGCGATTTCGCATACATATGTGACACTGCGACTCTTATTATGAGAGAGCAACTTTATCGATAAGTGGGGCTTAAAAGGCATAGAAATAGTCGTATGCGCCGAAAATCTATTTACTAAAAAAGTTACATATATTCAGTCCATTTTTTTTAACATCCCACAGCTAAGCACGTGCCTCATCAATACGAGGGGGATCAGGTCATAGTCTAAAAAATTTACATACTTTGTGGAATATATTATGTATTAAAAAAATAGTAATATAATTCAATCATGGTGATAAATACTAAAATTGGTGGGTATAAATAAAAATGAAATGCAGTTCGTTGTTTAGGGCGTTTTTTAATTCACTAGAGGAAGGCTGGACCAATTTGACTTATTTTTTCTTTAAAGAAAGTGTTCGTAAAAGTTTATATTTATCTTTCAGTGAAAAAGGAGCTAGGTATAGACTCCCTTATTTTCTACAATTTCAATAATCAGCAGTATGTAGTATATAATGTAATTCACCTCATAGATTTGTTAATTAATTAATCAATATTATACAATAAAAAAATATAATTGTTATCTTATAATATGAATGAGCAATTCTTGTATATAAAATTACGTGTATCTCGGAAACGGCTCTTACGATTTGAATTAAATGTTATATTTCTATAAGACCTCCTGGATAAATTCTAAGAAATTAATTGTTAACCGGACCACCGGTGGCTCGGCGGTCGTTAACAGTTTAACCTTATTGATTGCGTTTTTCATAAAAAAAAAAGAACAAAAAAGGAAATAAAAAACGCAATTTTCATTAAAAAATAAACTATCCTTGGTCGCCCAGGTATTGTTAGTTAATGTTACATAGGTTTTGACATTTTGATGGCGTTTTATTATTTTCATATATGGGGATCATTCATGAAACATAATCTTCTCACACATCATAGGTAATTTTAATTTCTTTGAAGATTGTTGATCGTGAGATTGACATGGATATTTTTTTATTGAGTAAAAGTTTATTATTAAATATACCGATTCGTATTTTTATTACTACATTTAAAGAGTAATACGTCGTAATTCTCAAATTTTTTAATGGATTTTTTTATCGATTAAGAAGCTCTCATTTTATATCGATTTAATAAAAAGTCACACCAAATGTGTTAACGAGCTAATAAAGCAGCACGTTAATGAATATTATTTCATTTTATAACTGACATGAAGATGTAAATACATATGTGACGCAGTTTGAAAAATTTATGGCGTACCATTGACGATTTTTGATAAACTAAGTATAAATGTTAAAATCATAAAATTAAATAACTGTCTAAAGGCGTCATTACATAATTAAGCTAGTGTGAGTCAAACTTACATACCGAGAGTTCCGTGGCATGAAACATAAAATCTATACATATAATAAAATTATAACTAAGCCGAATCTGTACATTAAATATTTTTCGCATAATCTTATTGAAATAGACATTATTATCGATACAGAGGTCGAATCTTTAGTTTTTTTCCGTCTGTCTGTCTATTACCACTGGAGGGATTTTGTTGAAATTTGGTTTTGAATAGCTGGTTATCCGGGTCAATATATACGATACTTTTTACTGCAGGAAAATATCTCATCTCTGAGAAATCGATACTAAATATTAAAGCGTAAGTAGGGACGAACCCGAGCGAAGCGAGAATGAGTCGCTAGTTCACGATATGCACAATTAATATATAAAACAAGTCTTTATTAAAGTTCTACTTAATCTTAACGTGAAATACATACATACATATATACATATATTTAATACAAATAGTAATTTTTATGTGACTAGAATATTTATTATACGTATATAATTTGTTTAAACATTCGAGACTTAATAAGGAGTTGTCAACCAAGTTATCCTTAAGATTATAATAATATATTAAGTGTGGTCATTACGGTACCAATATTTTATGGCGGCGACAAGTGTAGTCTCAAAACATAAATGTAACGTTAAAATAACACGAGGGGCTATTAAATTTCTCTTCTTCATTTACGCTGGCTGTCGCAACACATAAAAATGAAACTATGATAATTAAATATTTTGTCTTTTAATTTATTATTTTTTTATTCTCTAGAGAAGGTAGAGGGATCTTGTTTCGGTTCGAAGACCGGTAATAAAAAAAAGGTATTAGTGTAGATGATATTCAATTTATTGGTTGCTTCTGAAGACAGGATAAGAACTTTTATTGTTAATTTGAACATTCTGACAACTTGGAACCACTGACGTCGAGGGCAGTGTCATTTAAACGTATGCCGTTTCTAATGGATTGTTTTTGTCTTGGTACATAATATAAAAATGTACTAAGAGTATGTACTTTTTATTGAAGTGCAATAGTCAAATTTTAAGTATGTTTATGAAGTGTAATAGTAACCTAATATACACAATACAATTTATTGTAATCGTATTGTGTATATTAGGTTATTAAATTTCATAGTAAAATTTTATATAGGTAACGTTCACTCTTCAAGTTTTACAGGAAATCTCACCACAATCCATAGTCAGCATAGGCAGCGTCCATAGTGCCCGGGGCGGCGAATTTTTAGGGGCGGCAAAATTCGGAGGGTGGAAAAAAAGTTTCTTTGCGTTATCGAAAATGCTTTTTTATTTTACAAAAAATGAATAAAAAAAGATTTACTAATAGGTACATTTTTCGAAAAATTTATATCATTTCTAAATTATTTCTTTGCATTTTTCAAAAAATTAATAATTAAAAAAAAATTAAACTTTCAACATTTTATTCAAAATTTCGATAATAGGCCGTCCAGGGGCGGCGCTAAGGTTAAATCCGGTACTGTCCATTGTGGCAAAGTAAAAAATTAATGTTCAGAACCTAATCAATTTCATTCTAATTATTTTCTCATATCACAGTGTCAAGAACTAGCTATGTATTTCTTTTAAATGTGCCATATTTTAAATTTGTAATAAATAAAGCGTATTATAAGTTTAGAAAGTAATAAATACTGCATTTAGAAATTAGAATTTTAATGTTAATGTCACTGAATTATATGAATTGCAATATGCATATTATATTATGCAGTGTTTTATACAGCTGTATTTTTACTAGGAATAAATATTTCTCCTTTAATGGCATACTTCGTATTTCATTTGGGTGAAAAAACTTATTTAAAATTTCAATATGGTTCCAATATTTTAAAGAAATATATTCAAACATAGCTTAAAGCTTGTTATCATTTGAGAAGGTCCACAAAATTCAATTGTTATACGCATATAATATTTTTGTTTTACGTTATAAATGCTATATTTAGTTACACTTTCAGTCGAGCAACAAAAAGCAACTATAAATAATATTTATGTAAGCAATACAAAAGTTGTTCCTATAATTGTTTTCGAATCATCCCACAGAAATAGCTTGATATAAGACCGGGATAAAAGCAACCATGCTTTTTTTCATGCTTTATACAACGTGCGTGCCAAATTTGATTTACGATACTTTCAAGCATTGAGGTGTCAAGGTGAAAAAAAATGTCAATAACGAATTTATTTAATTGCTAGTGAAACCGCGGCTTCGCTCGCGCTACAACTATGAAAAATCTCTTGGGTTTTATGATATTAGTATTAATTTGATGGTTATAATGATTTTTAAAAGTGTATGATTGTAAATGAGTAGGATTGCCGCTGAATATTGTGTTGTTTTTACAAACATATCAAGACACGCGGTAGCGTGTCCAGCCAACTTCAAGCCAAAAGGAACTGGTAACGCGACACCGTGTGTATATTTTACACGAACTATTTGGAGCCACTTTTCACCTCGTAATAATTAAAAATCTACTTAACATAAATACATGAAATTTGGTTTATATATTTACTCCTCTTAGATTAACTAGACTCCCCAATTTATGAATACAGCTCAAATGGTTATTGAGATAACGTCTAAAAATCGAATTCTTAAAATTTGTTTTTTTTTTCAATTAATATTTATTAACACCTTGCACCTTGCGCCTTCCAAAACATAATAGCAATAGCTTAACACCTAGTGCCTTTTGAAATATAATAGCCATAGCTAATTCTAATAATTCGATAAAATAATAACGGTGTCCTTTTTACATATTTATTTTTTTCGATTCCCGGTTCAGGTAAGCTTTTTAAAAAAAAATTAAATGCAGTTATTATTATTGTTTAAAATAAAGAAATGTTTCCTTTGAGTAAATCTTGATAGCTTTAATATTTAAGGTACTTTTCTTCCATGTCCCATGGATTTGCTCCATCCTGTATAGTCTATTTATTTCATACTAATCGTCGTACCTAGAGACGAAACCGAGCGAAGCAGGGTGAGTGGTTAGTTATATGTAATTATGAGTTCGTAATTGCTTGCTCGATCTGTTACCACTATAGCGGACGAACATCTTTGGCGCCTAAAGGGCTACTTTAGTACTCCAATGGAAACATGCATACACATGTTAGGATATCCTTTAGCAGAACAAGTTCTTAAGTGATTTCTCCACATAAGACTGAATGTTGTATGGATAAGTATAAAATAGCCACGGTTATTGAGTTTAATTACAAAACCAAACAAGCAAAATAATTAATAGTTATAGGTATTAAATTTCTAAGCAAAGCTATATTATGGTCCTGAGTTTGACGTGGCATCTATTATGTAATTGCATAAATAATACTGAACAAGTCTCAGCAAGTTAGTATCATAATTTCTTTTTTTTTTATCAAATTTGATGACCAAATTATGAATATCCCCTTCGTGGATACAGCCTGTATTAGTTACCTTGATTTTTTTTACATCATAAAGTGAACGATAATAGTGTAGCAAACTATTTCATATGTACCACAAACTGCTTTGATAAATTAGTTTATACTGAAATAGAGACTATAATCTCAATATTAATGAGTAACATAAATGAAACTAAATAAACCGTTTATATTTTCCTAAGTATTATGATCGACTTACAAATCACAGTGAATATT
Source organism: Argynnis bischoffii washingtonia (assembly GCA_033884665.1). Classification (NCBI taxonomy): domain Eukaryota; kingdom Metazoa; phylum Arthropoda; class Insecta; order Lepidoptera; family Nymphalidae; genus Argynnis; species Argynnis bischoffii. The sequence goes on along the minus strand of CM066623.1, from coordinate 5,806,294 downwards.
ATTTTATTATATATATTAATATAGAGCGAATATATTTTTGTCCTAACTTCTTTTAGCCCAGATTTATTCTAGGCTGTAGGGGTGTTGTAGTGAATGAGCAAGCGATCCTGCAACACCCCATTGCACTGCGGCGACGGGTTCCGCTATGGGATTTAGTGAGTAGGAGTCTCACAGTACCCTGCCCTTGGGTTTGGGGAAACCCACGATGGGTTTCCCCAGCGTAAATAAAAAAAAAACTTTTTCCTCATTCCGATAATCCAGCCGGGCGTGGAGCCAAGAAACGCAATGGGAGGCGGCCTACCTCGGTGGACGGCGGGTTGCTCCTGGTACTTCTCTGATGGCAGAGTGGACCGTTCGAGCAACCCCGTTGGTTGGTTGTTGTGATTTTAATGCATGCAGGTAGTATGCGTAAATGCATTTCCCAACATTAAAAAATGGCTTATTCTATGCCATAAATGAAGGCGAGACGTCTCGCTAGTTTATATAAATATCGCTGATTATACTTTTTCTCTTGATGTTTAGTTATAATTTGTCAATCACGTGGGCAGTGTTGGTTATCATGTAAACAAATGTGCCAAGCGTTGGTTTTTGCTATGTGGGGCTATTGTGTGCGGACGGGTTTGTCAGGCTTTGCCGCAACGACAATGACCATCGTTAGGAGTGGTACATGCCCCGCTGACCCGCGGTTAGTAGAATTTCTTTATAAATCTCCGCTTGATTTTTGGAACGCGGTTTAGAAATGTTTATTGTTATGATGACTTACAAGGAAATCGTAAATGTTGACTATAATTTTGTAAAAAATTACCTAGTTTAAAATGACATATCTAATTTTCTATTATATGTTACAATTGAGCTTAATCAGATTTAATTGAAGTGATCAAAATATTTGAGAAATCATAAAAACTTTTATAAATTCTGATCAATGTTAATCACTTTCAATTTATTGTTAATACATATTATAATCAATCTTTTGAAAGTAATATTTCTAATGTTAGCGAAGAAAATATTGATTTGCATTCACTTATTATTATTATGGTAATACGAGACGAAATGGACGGCCACGCACAAGCTTTGTGCAGACCGCCCGTATCTATAGCGCTATTACCTAAGTTAAAGCTTTCTCAAAGCTACTGGGTACTAGAGCATTGATTTTTATCTTTTTATAGAGTTAAAGTTGTTTCATTATAATAATATTTTGACACAAATTCATGGGTATGATAAAAATTGATATCTTTATGAAAATTAAAGTTTGAAGAAATATATTAGCGGTATATTACATATTAGCTTAAATGAAATGTGATGAATGTAATCTTAAATATAAATACATGAAAAATTGAGAATTTATTTATTATTTATTTAGGTGGACAGACAAACAGACGGATATGACGGTGTTATAAAGGTTCCGCTTTAGTTACTTGGCTATAGAACCCTAAAAATGGTTTAGTAATAAAATTATAATTTACTATAACTTTCAACTCATACAATGTTATGTATATCTAATCCTCGCAAAAATATACCTATTGAGCTTCACCCTCTTGTCGTATTCGGGTAAGATGTAAAGCATTTCTAACCGGATCGAGCGTCTGAACTGATCGCTTTAATGATAAATTCGTCTCGCTTTTGACTTTAGTTACGTGTCGATATTAGTGATCTTCATGTAACGGATGAAGCGTATTGCATCGAGCGCGAATGTAGTGTAATCTTTGAGATTGCACACGCATCGTGCGACGTGACACTAGATCAACTATACAGATACAGACGATATCGAAATCAGTTATATATAATTTTGCTAAATTTCTTTACTTACGAATAATTTATGTTTTACTTAAGTTACGTTATTCCGATTAATATTTACTAACTTTACTTCATTTAAAGCTAATAAAATGAGCTAAGAAAGCTAACAATAAGCAATAATTAAGCTTAAATGAAAGCCTTCTCAAAGTCATAGATGATTGTCTGTTTCTCTAATACGTTTTCAAGTTTCTTGATGAAAATCCATAAAACTTAATTTATAGCGATAAAGCTACAGGTGTCGGTCAGTATTTCAAATTCGATTACTTCCTCTTTGTAAAAGCAATTGGAAGTTCTGCAATTGGAAGTACGACAACGAGCTTTATTTATGAATTGTGGATACAGACTTTAATAGGTTATTTAACGTCAATACTGTATTAAAGGAGAAAAAAAGGTTCGTCACAGTGATTTAAAAGCTATCAAATATATATTTTATAACGCTTATTAAAAGGAATAATTAGTTATAATAGTCTTACGTATCATGGAATGTTATTCTTTCTTATTTAATTGAAATACCGATATACGTATGCCATATAAATCTATACTTTTATTTGATATGTAAACTTGTTATTAGGTTATAAAAGCTTTTTAGGTGCTGATCTAATTAATTCATTAAATATTTTTTAGAAAATCTTATTGAAATAGATATTATTATCGACACAGAGGCCGAATATATAGTTTTTAGAATTTTTGTCTGTCTGTTTGTCTGTTACCGCATCACAGAAAAACCACTGGAGGGATTTTGATGAAATTTGGTATGGTGATAGCTGGTAGGTTATCCGGGTATGTATGTATAGGATACTTTTCACCGCGGGAAAATATGTCATAGAAAAAATACAAAAACTGATTAGGATAAAACCAGATGATACTTTATACATTTTAGCAAGGTAACTTACTAAATATGGCAAAAAATATTAAGTCGCTAGTATATATAGTATATATATAAAACAATAGTATCTTAGCCTCGATTCGCTCGGACGCTCTTCTAGGTGCCTTTTGTATTTATAATATTATATACCTACATGTATCATCGCCTTTTGACAATTTTTTAATATTTTAAATAAAACTATTTTTTAGGATTTTTTCGCAGATTTATTTAGATTTTTGTTCACGTAAAAATAAGAAAGTATTAAATTTTTATTACTAACACTAATTTCCTATTAAAAAAGAACGTGTGTGTGTACTTATGTACGCACGTAAGAAGAAGAAGTTTTTTGGCGTAACAGAACAAAAATAGCTAAAGATTTCCTCCCGTATGTCACAACTCTCTGTTTGTAAAAGTAATGATAAATTATTAAAATAATTAATTAAGGTATACTCAGCATATAACAATCATTCATTTATAGAATATCATTTAAGGAAAGAATATAATATTATACATCATTTGTCAAACAATAACAACGGTTACCATGGCAACAAACAGTTATCAGCTAACTTCATCATGTCACTTTTTGGCTGTCGGTTTACGTGCGCATCGTAAAAATTTTAGTCACAAAAATTTTTTCCCAAACGTCCCAAAAGAAGTATAACTTGAAAAAAATACTAAAATATATTCCAGGGCTATTTACTGTGTTGATACTATATTTAATCTAAATCTATTTAGCCGCTTATATAATCTTTATTCAGTAACATTACAAACACACTATAGGTAGAGATCCATAAGTGCCTACCTAAGGATTTCTACAGTCGCAGTAAATATTGAAAAGTAGCGAAAAACAGCATTTTCTATAATAAGTACGTACTATTAACGTAATCACAGATACGTACGGAACTTAATAAGATGTTGCATGGCAATAAAATGATGTTATAGTAAAATGTATGATTAAGTCTTCATTGCTGCTTACTTATAATTGATGATATACAAAGAGGCGAGTCATTTACTGTATTGAGGTTTATATTAAAATGTGACTTCGTTACAGAATATTTACTTATTACATAGAAATCATTTGTAAATTGTGATAGGTATTTAGCTTACATGTAGTAAAATACCTAAACGTAGTAAAGTTTTATTCAAAGTTTATGAAATAAAAACTCATTCTGTTATTAAATATTATTGCTAATACTTAAAAACATTAATAAAAATTTAAATTCTTAAAATGAATTCTGTATAAAAAATATTTAAAACCATCCAGATTTTTGTCGCCATTGATAAACAGTATAAAGCTTTTGAAAAGTAAATTATTGACACCTGTTGGAAGATATAAAATAAGCAAAAAACTATGTCGAGTCGTCACTCAAATAAAATATCAATCAATTCAAATATGGCGGCACGCGCGCCGATTATTTTCATTGCTATTGTTATATGCGTGTACCATACCGTATTCTTAACCATTTTAGACCGTATTATAAGCAAAATAAAGATTATATATAAAGCTTAACGTATAGCTGTATACTAGTTACAAGTGCTCTATCAAAATAACATTAATAGAATAAGTAATATTTAATAGTCGATTCGAATTTCTTGACCCCAATAAGAAAAAATATTATCAAATCATGACTGTTAATAACATATCTGAAGAAGCCATTAGGCATTACTATATTTATTTTTCAAATAAAGTTTGTATCTTTTAGTTAAAGGTAACCGCATGAATACGAGGTTAATAAAACAAGATATTTTTTTATTGTCTACTCGGTTGCTATGACGACTGCGTCTACCTTCTAACGTCTAACGTTGGTTTTTTACTTCTTTATACCATTTATAATTTTTTTGTCTTTACCCTTTGGGTAAACTAAATATAGTAATATACACTATTTATATATTAATAAATTTTGCGCAATTTCTTAGTAAGTATACCTAACTGTCAATCACTCAGTAAGCTTTTTTTTATTATACAAATTATTTCTCTTATAGGATACCATTGTTTGATTTAGATTTAAAAATGAAATGAGGATTAATTTAATTGATGGGCTTAAAGTGAAATAATAGCATACTAATGAGGTTTCATGAAAATTTCACATGAAAATAATAATTATTATTTGTTTTTAAGTGATATTTCTAATGATGTACACTTCTTCACAGGACGTCTTGTTAGAGTAATTAATGATGCAAGTGCATACAGGACTCCGGTGTGTGCAAATGTTCTTATACACCTACGAGTATATACTAGGGCTGTGAAATGTCCCCTTAAATAAATATTAAAATTAAGAATAACTTATTTTTATCATTATTTAAGGAATAAGGTGTAATGTCAAAAACACGTTCCAATAAGTAAAAAAAAAGAAATAAATATTAGATTATGTTAATTATTAATTTTTGCTAAGTTATTTAATATTTTATTAATATTTATAGTAAAAAATATATTTTTTATACTAAGACGTAAAATTTATCATCAAAAAAAGAGGTTCTGCTATCAGCCCTCATGCAACTCTAATACAAACAGACAAGTAAGATTTAGATAGAATCATTAGATGTTTTAATTGCGACTTAGCCGACGCGTAGATGCGACGCGTAATAACTTATTTAGAATGGTAATAAGTTTGTAGCAATATATTGAAGACACTGTCGATGAATAATGAATTGGTATATGTACAATGTACATGTTACGTTAAATATAAAAAAATAGTACTATACAATCTTTTCCTGTTCATGTATTTAATGATTTATTTATTTTTCTTAATTACTATAATAACAGCAAGTAAATTAAGTTTTACATTTCTCTAATTATAAATTTTAATCAAAGCCTTGCGTAGAAATAACATAAATTACTACGAGAATATAGCTTATTAATATAATATAAACAAACATAGAAATAGATTATTTAGTTTAAAAGGAAATCTTAAACAGTTTGTCAGTTTAACCTGTTATTTCATACTGTGTAATTGTGAGGTTATGTTGTGCACTAATGCATACGTATTCAAGATCGTTAAGCCATCTGATCCATTATCGTAGACTGATAAATTAATGCAAGCTCACTCTCAGTCACTAACAAGGCGCAATAATCATTTTACACATAACGAGTACCTTGTACCACTTATATCTGAATTTTCGAAATCTATGCTTATAAAATATAAGTGTAATATCGGTACACTACTTTTTTTATTTAAAACACATTATAATCAATAAAAATTTGGTATCTTTAAAATCTTAAAGTGAGTATAAGTCATTTTATGAGTGTAAATAAATGTTTGCGTTTAGAAGTAGAGATTATAGTATATATTTTACTACGGGCCTATTAATATTTTTTTATGTCACAAGAAAGTAATTTAAATATAATTAACTACAAAGTTTTCCTTTTAATTCTTCGGAAAAATACTTTTTTTACCACAATAATCTTTATTTAACGAAGCAACAAAATTGAAAATTACCATTTATTGATTGTTTTTTATTTAAAAAATAAGTAATATGTCATTATATAAAATCAATTAATAGAATTCATTTAAATACACAAAATAGTTGATAAATGTGCAGCATGAGCATGGTGAGAAATATCTCGTATAACGAATAGGAAAGCTTACTTTGAATTCTTTGAGTGGTTCAATCGTTTTAAAGTTTGACCCAAAATATCCTCCATGATTAAAATATCACAAGAGGTCAGATTATTAGATAAAGAGGTTATTAACAATAACTGTCAATGTCAAGCCTTAAGCGATACACAATAATAGTCTACAAGACGATTTCTAGAAATATCAACCAAAGCTAGCACATGTTCTGATAAAATACAACATCGCGATTTAAAAGCTTTTGTCGTACAATAAATAAGAAAGTTAAAGATTTGCTATATTCACCTAAAGATATTTTGTTTATATTAAACGCTGGACTAAGTACATATGATCGCAACACAATGAATAAATTCAAAAGTACTCTAAAATAAGAACTTTATTGATAACGTAACTTTTTTTGAATTAGGAATCATTACATTTCCAAGTAACATGCAATACATACATAGGATGTAAATAGTTTATCTAACTCCAACAAGAACGTTGTTTCTATTACTTAATCTGTTTTTACTGTAAAAGTTAAGAATGCTACATTACTAAAAGAAAACATCCGTTCGACTAGAAAAGTGCTTAAATCTGTCATGAATGCTTACGCTCGATCAAGTTTTGTTGGAGAAAGCAAGGGGACACTTTTAAATTGCCACATTAGATGTAACACATGCCATGCGTGCAAACGGTAATTTTATTTGCAATTGACTGCAATTTTGAAGTGTCATCTGGTGTATACGTAATTGTGATGGCGGTGGTACCTTAGAATCACGACGTGAAATCCAATCTATTCATGTTAGTTTCACTTTGTTCTTCTAGTTCTCTCTCTACTATTTATTTATTTTTTTAGTCTTAAGCGTAATTTTATTTGAAAAATATATGGAACTTCTTTTCAGCATACATTTTTGAAGAAAAACTTCGGGGGTGAGCTGGTGAATGCGTTACGAAAAAAATGTACGTATGTTTGTTGCCATGGTAACCGTTGTTATTATCTGACAAAGATATATGTATAATAAGTGTACGAGGCGAACGTTTGTTGCCATGGTACCCGTTATTGTTGTCTGACAAATGATACATAATATTATATTCTTTCCATAACTGATATTCTATAAATATATGATTGTAATATGCCTAATATGCGTTATTTTCAGTATCTCACGTATCCTAATTATTTAAAACATAAATTGAATTTCATAAGGAGTACCGATAACCTACAGAAGTTTTACTTTTTGCACGTTTACACATTCATACACGCACTCTTTAATTTTTTTTTATTATAGGTATTAATATTTCGTATATTTTTTTTGTAAATTGTGTGACGTGTAATGTCACTAACAGAAATATTATTATCCTTCATAACTAGCTTGACTTGGCAGTGCGTGTATGTAAAATGAGAAGGATCTTACAAAGACTTGCAAGAAAGTGTCATTAATCAATGAACACACTCGAGCTATCTAATCGGAATCTAATTTGAATCTTAATCAAAAAGCTGGCAAAAACAATTTTTGCAGATAGCGAAATCACAGGGCATGCTGCGACTCCACGAATAACCAGAGTTTGATTTATCATTCTTGTCTATCAAGCGATAATCAAAGATCCATTACCGCGGTTTCATTATACGAGAACAATTGCAGCGATACGTGTGTACTTCGGCGCTTTTAGAAGTGATCATCTGACCTCTATTTCGTTTTGACTGACCTATGATTTGAGAGGACAAAAATCTATACAAATTCGAATTTGCAAATCATGATCGAATATGAGAATTAAACGCCCAATACAGTTGGAATGTTGATGATATAAATTCCTTTATATTTATATGAACGAGGTTCGTAATGATACCGTCTCTAACTATAGGCTCGACCATTTCCTTCTACGACGTAGTTGGATCTGGTCAATTATTGTCCATTGAACAGATGGATTATGTGAAAAAACCGCATACCGTGCTGCGCACGCGCCGGTGATTGCTTTCGTCCGCTCGACGTTGTCCCTTTCTACCGCGGTTATATATTATATAAAGTACGTTCAGAAATTGGGAGAATTCTTAAAATATTTTTAGTATTAATAAACATTGATTTATAAATCATGAAATAGAAAAGAGAAAATGTTTCGATACGACATTAGGTACCATCATAATTACAATCGGTGTAGTAGTATTATTTAAGGTCTAGATATTAAAAATGAGAAAGGTTATTTTAAAATTAATGATAAATTTATCAGAATAGTAATAAAAATAATCTATATTAAACTATTTTTACATTTTTTTATAAGACAATGTGGTTAGATTTTAGCTTGATATGTAAGAGTTGATAGCTCGGCATCCATGTATGACATCGATCGCGTGCCTAGTTTTATGCGTAGCTAATGCCTTACTATTTGCGGTTGGACACACTGCGATTATATCTCACGTAATGTTGTCTATGATAGGGTAGATACAAATCTGATGACTTCTGAATAATAATATAACACAGTTGTTTAGCTTTTTATCTTTGCTATATAACTTTAAAAAATAACTAATATAAATATAAATAGATATTAATATGTTGGGACATTAACACACAGCATCATCTAGTTCCACGGTGAGCTACGAGGCTTGTGTTATGGATATCAGATAGTTGGCACACTACACATATATAATTTTAAATACATAGGTATATATTATACATATAAACACCCATGACTGGAGTACAAGCACATCGCACAAATGAATGACCCAGCGGGAGTCGCTACAAACTGAGCCAAAAGTGTCGTCAAATATATATTTAATAACTTATAAATTAAATAAATTTCACATAATAATTCTAAATCAAACGAACGACTACTGGTTTACAATAAAAATTCTAATACATTAAGCGATTCGTTCAAAAGTTACCCATAGCAATGAAGAAAGTCATACTTATTATTTGGAGCCAAATTAAAACTAAAAGCACCTAATTAGATAATAAATAATAAGAATTGCTACTCATATTGAAAGTATAGAATTAAGAAGCCGCATATGATCACTGGTTTATAAATAGACCTTTTATCATAACCAGTAGCTCGAATAGCACCTGAGAGCGATGATGGATTACGCACTCAACAGTTATTAAGGTCATTATGAACAAAAACAACATTAATAGCTAGCTAGGGCTATAGAATTTACTAGGACTGGCTATCCAATAATGCGCATTCCCTTAATTAGATGTAGATTTGCTTTTTGATATTACATATAATGTATGAAATGGCTAAAATCAGATATGAGCTACCTAAAAGCGATCAATAACTAAATTGAATTGAGATATCAGCCAACAGTCCACATCGCTGGCTTTATCAAATTGCTTAAAATTAAGTTTAAAAAGACGAAATCGGTGGTGGTATTTCGCAAATAAAAAATCTAAAACATTAAATAAAATTAAAATAATCTAAAACATCAGACCAATAAAATTGAAGTGTCTGTTTGTAATGTCAAAATAACAGCTTTATAATAAATGCATATAATGGGTCGTTCTTCTTTTCTAGCGACAATTATCTGTCACTCATCTCATTTTGTGTCATATTAGAGTATAGATTATTATATATTCATTGTTTGAATTTACATCCTCATCGCTTTATACCTTTTAATACTAAATAATCTTTTACTTTCTTTAGCCAATAATTTTTTGCATGTGTTTATTTTTCATTAAATACCGTGACAGAGTAGTAATTCATAATGATGTCCTACCGAAAAGAAACCACTCTGTCACAGTGTTTTCTCGAAAATAGCCACAAAGCAAACAACATTATGGGCATGGAAACAAAGAATAAATGATCCAAATGAAAATTAAACGCATTTGCAAAAAAATATCTAACACTGAAATAAAAATATTGTTACTTGAAAAACTCGAAAAACTGAGAAACACCAATTCATTGTCACAAGAAAAGAAGAACGACCCATGGAATTATATACGGTACTTATAAAAAAAAAACACAATTTTTTAATTTTTTTGTCTGTCTGTCAGTCTATCTGTCTATCTGTTTGTTCCGGCTAATCTCCAAAATAACTAAACCAATTTTAACGGGTTTTTCAGTGGCAGATAGCTGGTATTATAAGGAGTAACTTAGGCTACTTTTATTTTAGAAAACGAATTAGGGTTTCGGTCAAAAAATTAAAACGTACCTAGTAAACGACGCATACGAGTGAAGTGAGGGTAAGTGGCTAGTCTTCTTTTAAATTTTTTGCCAAATAAATAATTGACAAAGTTAAAAGATCCTCTTTTCCGACAACTGACAAGTATCAGTGAGATATGTATCTTATTATTTTTTACGTGACATTGGCGAAGTTATCTGTGCTCAACTGGCACGATTTGAAGCCTTTGACAAGAAAATTGAACTGAATTTCCATGTCAATGGCTGAATTTTATTGATATTGTTTTGATTTGAATATTGATATTGTTTACTACGACAGAGGTCTTGGATTTGATGTCCATGATAAATAAATGTGTGTATTGACACTATATACGACTGGTCCAAACTGGTTAATTAAAGCAACATTCTTAACTAACATCACACAAAACGCAATACATTGGTATTAGGGACTGTAAATTCAGTAAGTCGATATCGTTAACTCATAAAATAGACTCTGTTTACATCTTAAAAGAAAGATAAAATATTATTTGTTTACCAATCGCCTATTTTACTTATCTCATAATAAAGTAGAAAAGTTGAAATATCAATACAAATAAGATACCGGTTGCCTGATGTTTGTTGTTATCATTAGGTATACTAATTGCTCTTTGAATTTATTTTAGATGTCATATGAACTTGCAAATGTCACTTAATTTTGTAATAATCAAAATAAAACACTATCAATTACATTTATTAAAATGGAGACATGAGGAATGAAGTTATCATTTCTCGTGAGTGTCTTATTTACGACTATTCCAGTATATGTAACGTGTTGATACTCGGTTTACGTTTCAAATTATAACTATTAATGCATATAATAGGCTTCTATAAAGAATTTTTATTTTTCATTTATCGGCTTAGATTAATTTAGAGGAATAAATTGCTAATGAATTCCCGAATTTCGAGATTAGCTAAAATAAATAATAAATCCATTTTAAAGAGTTTTTTTTTGGTAATATGTCACTCCGATACATTATAAATACATCGAAAAAAAGAAACAAGTTTAAGACAAAGAGTAATATTGTGGAGTCAAATGCTTTTTTTAGATAGAATACTCTTTTATTATAAGCTAATACGTACGTTTTAATTTTTTTTAACGGAAACCTAATTCTTTTTCTGAAATAAAATTAGCCTAAGTTAATCCTTATAACGTCAGCTATCTGCCAATGAAAGTCCCGTCAAAATTATTCTAGCCGTTTCGGAGATTAGCCGGAACAAACAGACAGACAGACAGACAAAAGTTAAAAAAATTGTGTTCTTCTTATAAGCACCGTATATAATTTCCTATGCATTTATTAGAAAGTTGTTATTATGACATTATAAACAGACACTTCAATTTTTTAATCTATATATAAATTATCTTGGTGGCTTCATCAGTTTTGATATAAATAAATAAATATAGTATGTAAATGAAATTTTTTTAATATTTATTCATTAATGCTTAATTTTAAATATAAAAAACCGTAGAAAATATGAATTCTATATATAGTCCCTAGGCAAGTACTATCGCTACACACTACACAAATAGGCAGCCACGATCTGTTAAAACAGCCAATCCTTCACAGTTACGATAAAGTTGTACTACCATTTGTTCTATTGAAATCAGTTGTTCAACCACAGACCGGTTCATTCCTGTGTCAGAATGCCCAGTCAACTATGCAATCAGTTAGGGATAAATAACTAGTTGTGCATGGGTTAATTTATTATATGATTAATTACCTTATTATAGTAGTTAATTTTAAATTTGTTACGTTATGACTTTTATAATATAAGGATAACTTAAATTGATTTGTATTTTATGAAATACTAGCGACTTAGTCTCGCTTCGCTCGGGTGCGTCCCTAGGTACGTTTTAATTTTTTGAGCGAAACCCTAATTTTTTTTCTAAAATAAAAGTAGCCTAAGTTACTTCTTATAATATCAGCTATTTACTAGTGAAAGTTCCGTTAAAATTGGTCCGGCCGTTTCGGAGATTAGCCGGAACAAACAGACAGACAGACAGACAAAACTTTTAAAAATTATGTTTTTCTTATAAGTACCGTATATATGGATTTAATATAAAGCTGTTATTTTAACATTACAAACAGACACTTTAATTTTATTTATCTGTATAGATTTATTATTATTTTGTAGAAAATTATACATAATATCATCCTTCACTCATTCATTTTACTTGTCGGGCAAAAACTTGTAAACATTGTACTTAACGTAATATATTTAGATAAATAATGGAGTAAAATATTTTAAAAAACCACCATTTTTAATCAAAAGAAATCTTGACGACCTTTTCGGATTTTTTCGCGTATTTATTATTTTCAGGGAAACAAAAATCAAAATAAATCCGCGAAAAAATCTGAAGAAATAGTTTTATATATTCACGTAAATCTATTATGATGCTACCTATCTGCTTCAATGTCTTATGTTACTGAACTTTTATCTCGTAGATATGTGATTAATATTAATTTTATAGCAGTTACAGCTGTTGCCTGATTTATATTACGTCTGTAACATATCGTGCTATGACTTTTTAAAAATCTTATTCTGCTTTATTAATATATTAGAATATTAAACACGAGGTCGTTAGTTCGATTATTCATAACAGTAGCAGGCGTATTGAACTCTGTAAATTTCATTTTAATTGAAAAGAAATTAAATTTTGCTCACCTTATATCTTCATTATGTTCTTTTTATTTCCGGTAATCATCTGTGAATAAAAAAGCATACTTTGAATAGAAGATTTGATATAAATTATAGAATAAGGTGCAACTTTAACACCGCCCACTATCTATTAACGTAATTGACAGGTACTTAATGTTCACTATCTCGCTTTTTTAGTATTTCAATCTTTTATAATATAATATTAGCGACTCGCCCTCGCTTTGCTCGGGTTTGTCCCTAGGTACGTTTTAATTTTTTTGAGTGAAACCCTAATTGTTTTTCTAAAAAAAAGTAGTCTAAGTTAATCCTTATAATATCATCTATCTGCCAGTGAAAGTCCCGTTAAAATTGGTCCAGCTGTTTCGGAGTCAGACGAAACAAACAGACAGATAGACAGACAAAATTTTAAAAGTACCGTACATAATTCCATATGCATTTAATATAAAGCTATTATTTTGACATTACAAACAGACACTTCAATTTTATTTATCTGTATAGATTATAACAAATATGTTATTATTATAAATTATTCTATTCTTATATACCATAGTGCACTTCTCTAATATTTTCAGCTATAATTAACGAAAAATAAATTTTATTGTAAAAAACAAACCAACTCAAATCATTTTCTAACGTGAGTATTAAATAATAATTTACAGGTTTTTAGCTAAGGCATGATGTAGTTAATTAATTATGACTAACAATCATCAATCCAAGATATTTAGAGAGAAACTAACATTTACATATTGTTTAGTAAATTTAAGGCTTAAATTCTTTTAAAGCAAATATTGTTCGAGTTTGATTGCATTTTAATGAGATGGACCTGCGCATTTTTATTGGACATCTGTTCAAGCGTGCCTGGATTGTTTAAAATTATCTTATGTTTTAAGATTACTCTTTGTATAAATAAACTTTAACTGTATATATATATATATATATATATATATATATATATATATATATATATATATATATATATATATATATATTTAAATATTAAATTCTATTTAAGTAAATTTAATAAAACTTTAACAATGTCTAATTATTTTTTGCGCATCAAGCAAAAAGGCGGAAGACCTGAAACATAACTTATTAAAAACTTATAAATACCGTTAGAGAAACATTAATATTTGGTAATATGTACAAAAATAACGTATGCTCATTGCGTTAGTTCATTCACTTAGGCGCAATTATAGTAGATCCGAAGAAAGAGTATAATCTAATGAACTTATAGTCTTTATGTGAAAGGGTCTAAAGATGATTTTAGGTAGGTTATGACGTGTCGTGTGCTTATGAAGCATTAGCCAGTGCGATATGGTACGGTGGTCAGCACTGGAGCGTGGCATATAACTGCCCATGTACACTGTCTTAGAAGCTTCCTGGTTTTTTTTCAATTATATAGCAAAAATTGATAAATATTACTAGAGTAATTATTAATTTAGTTGGTTCTTTTATACATCTAAAGTAAAAAAGTATAGTTGCGCTACAATGGTTTTTAAGAATATACAATAGTACCTATACGCATACAACGGAGAGCTTAACACAGTTAGTTTTACATATATTTTTAATCAATTTCTGTTCTATCTACTAATTTAATAAGTAGAGAACAGTATAAATTATACATTTAAAATAATGATAAGCAAATATGGTAAGTATAAAAACTAAGATTAATTTAGCCTGGGTTTCTGAAGCCTGCATCTTTCCCACAGGATAGAAATTTGAAAAAACCACAGTTCATTTGCTTAAATAGCCGTGGTTAGGATGATATGAAAACTAGTTATAATTATGTCGTATTTCTCTTTGAGTTAATTCTAATAATAAAATCACGTTGAGTATTTCCAAACACAATTTTATGAAATCTTCTTATCGAAATATGTTATACAAATTACCTATAACCCTCAATATCATCAATCATCCCATTAATCTATACTAATCAACATCTACATTAATAAATAGAGATAAGGTATTTGTTTGCTTGTCCGTTTGTTTGATAAAACGCTCTAATCTCTAAAATTACCAGTCCTATTTGAAAAATTTTATTTGCATTTTATAGACTATTGATTGATTCTTTCAGGGAGGGATTGGATAGACTACGCGAGCGGATCCGCGTGCAGAAGCTAGTATTAATAAGCTGTAGAGTTTTGTTTGCACTGAAGTTTATAGATTTTTTTAGGGTAAGGATATATTATAAGAGAGGCTATCAAGCATCACTATTTCAAGTAAGCTACGAGTATAATCTACGCGGGTGGAGTCTTGGTCAAAAGCTAGTATAAAAAGTCTCAGCGATACAAGGACAAAGAGGATAAAAAGATATTACAATCAATTAGGAGAGCAACATAACTCCAACAAAGTGTATTATTCATAATTAACCATAGCGTAAAAAAACATCGTTTTTATATGTACCTCATACAATTGTTTTTATATTGATTATATTCACAAAAGAGACTGAATGATGTTTATTAGAGATGTTATACATATGTAAAATTCACTTTACGACAAGCAAATGATGTGTTTATGCTATATTCTTATATCCTTTTGGCCACATATAAGTATACTACGTAAGTACGTGCTTTTAAGTTACATTTGAGTGGCAGAGTGTTTGGAATAATATAAGGTTGTTTCGTTTGTCTGTGCTGTGTTACTTTGTTTAACACTTTTTATTAAGTATTCTAATAAATCGTTTATGTGATTAAAATTATTTAATTTTTAATAACACATATCTATACTAATATTATAAAGCTGAAGAGTTTGTTTGTTTGTTTGTTTGGTTGAACGCGCTAATCTCAGGAACTACTAATCCGATTTGAAAAATTCTTTTTGCATTAGATAGCCCGTTAACTGAGGAAGGCTATATATAATCCCGAGAAATTGTGCGGTTCCCGTGGGATAGATTTGTTTTTATCTAGGGACGAACCCGAAGCGAAGCGAGGGTGAGTCGCTAGTAATCTATATTCATTAATTAGATTAAATAATCAATGTAATTATACGTCAATCAATCTATATTTTTACGTCGATCTAAAGTAGCCTATGATTTTCAAAGATTCTTACTCGTTATTAAATTTCACTCAAATCTGTCCAGCCGTTACGTCATAAGGTTGTAATAAAGACTTGGAATTTTTATATTAGTGTGATTTCATTCTTGAAGTTAATGAAACCTATTATTTTATCTATAGCCAAAGTAATGGTTTATGTAGGAAGCAAAGGAATATGAGCTTGTTTTCAAATGTGCAATATCATATTTACATTTCCTACTATGGCTGTATAAGGCCTTTGAGATATGATTAAGAATGTCTTAATTGAACCAGTGCGCAACGTGTACAAGCTATACTTGTATGAGTACAACGTATATTATACTATATATAGTTTATCATAGATGATAAGCTTCCAAGTATATTTTATTTTAGGTTCTAAAATAAACTAACCTAGAGTAAATATATTTGAAAGTAACTATCCACTTTATAATATGAAAAAATCATGAATACCTACAAAAAGTGTGGAATGGGTAATTTGGAAATTAATTTTGAAAACTAAAAGTACAAACGTTTTACCAAATATAATGTAGTATTTATAGGACAAAACGAATCAGATGAACCTAAGCTGAAAAGTTTTTCTAGTAGCAAAAGTTTTCAAAAACTATTCAACTCTTGACACCATGATTAAATCGACTATAGATAAAATATATCTATAAGCTAAAATAATATTGGCTCTACTTTTGGTTTACTTACTATTGGTTTACTTTTGGCTCTATTTTTGAAATCTTCATACGTGGTATATTCATATATATCATAATTAGTTTTCATAATTTTAAATTTTTACAGTTAGTCAAAGACGTCTAAGGTATTTTAGACCTGATATAAATGTTTTACTTATTATACAACACGATACACTTAGGTATGCTTCGATAATCCAGATTTCACTTGTGATAAAAATTCTGATCACGAATAAGTGTATTATGTAATTCCCGATGTTTTGGTATGCAGTATGGATAAATCCATTTCTATTTGCCCGATCAAGATAGCGGACCTATGATGTCACCATTTGGTCAAAGCTTTATTTATTAACTTCAAAATTAAACAAGTAGGTTCAATGTGCTCGTTTTTTATGTTGCCTGTATTAATTAGGATGTAAAACGACGTTTAAACAAGATCTTAGACTCTGATCTTAAGTATTTGGATTTTTGAAAAAATGCTCTGAATCTATAATTCACGTAAAACCCCGCTATAAAAATTTGGAAAGTTTAATGTCATGTTTTGGCAGTGTTGAAACTTTTATTTATTTATTTATTTATTTATTTATGTACCATAAAATATATGTTATACAAAATAAAGTAACAGAATGTCGACAAAGGATAACTTATCTCTTTAAGAGATTTCTTCCAGCAACCCTTCAATAGTAAGAAAATAAGTTTATTTAGAGCGGTGTAGGTACAGTACAGCATCAAATGTTATAAACTTAATACTAAAATATAAGAACTAAATATTATAATTATAAAAAAATAAATATATTTTTATACACATTCGTACATACAAACATATATACTAACATATACCTACATATTTATATATTTATTTAAAGATTAGAAACAACAGTTAAGTTTAATTTAGTTGCTTAGATAGTGTTATTGCAATATATTTCCTTTTTGAAATAAAATAGTAATAATTAACGTCTGCTACGAGTATAGACACATCTGAGCATTAACATTATTTTTTGATTAGCACAAATTCAGGTGGACATATAAATGAGCATTTGAAAATATATTCTAATATAATAAGCAATTTTAACTTTCTGAATTTTATTTATAGCTTTAATAATCATATTATTTACATGGTACCATATGATACCTTTCGCTAAAACTAATTAGCAAACAAATCACCAAATAAAATGAAGACTGCTTCTAATATTGAAAAGAAATCTATGTATATTAAAATACATATAAAAATAAAATCAATTATATTTATTACTAGCGACTCACCCTCGCTTCGCTTCGGCTTCGTCCCTAGACAAAAACAAATCTATCCCACGGGACCCGTACACTTTTCCGGGATGATATATAGCTTATAGCCTTCCTCAGTTAACGGGCTATCAAATGCAAAAATAATTTTTCAAATCGGATCAGTAGTTTCTGAGATTAGCGCGTTCAACCAACCAAACAAACAAACAAACAAACAAACAAACAAACAAACTTTTCAGCTTTATAATATTAGTATAGATTATAACACGTAGGAATATTAAAAAAATGTAGATTACGTTACATATACTTGATAGAAATAGTACCTACTTATTTTTTATATACTTTTGTAGTATAAACTGTTTAAAATCAATTTCAATGGTAAGTTATGGTGGTGGTAAGTAGTTATTATAGGTAGGTTTATATTTATGGAGTATAAATACAAACCCACCTATATTTTTTATTACTTAAAACTTAAAAATATGTTCTAATATTCCCGTGGTACTCGTATAAAGAAAAAAAAATGAATAACATGAGATCTTGAGTGCACCTTACAGCTTTAAATAAATCTGTGTGAGTAATGTCCCACAGATCGTATCACAGAAACCGCACGTTTCGCAATTAAAATTTCACAATTATATACGCTTTGTGCATTTTATTTTGATATCCACTTTTACTCTCTAAATAAAATAAACTTCTATTCATTCTATTTTATTACATAAATTATAATTTATTTTGAACCGTTAAGAAAGTCACCAATTGAAATTCTGTTGGCTAGGATTATCTTTAACTTATTACTATTCGATTAAAACTTATGTTCATTCAAACGCTATAGAAATAAACATCCATCCTTCTGAGAGTGCCAAGGATAAAAAGTTAGGAGTTAAAAATATCATTTTATAGTTTTCATTAGAAATCACCAGCATGTTTATTTTAACGGTAAAAAATTGTGGACGGATTGCAATATCATTTATCCATACCAATATCATAATTGCGAAAGTAACTCTGTCTGTCTGTCTGTCTCCTGTTCACGCTTAATCCGCTGAACCGATTTAGATATTTGGCAGGGAGATAGTATGAGACCCTGGGAAGGACATAAGATAGTTTTTATCCCGGAAATAATCCCTTAAAGGGGTGAAAAGGGATATACATATATATTTTTTTTAATTTTTAAAGTAGGTACTTACTTTTCTATACCTTATGTACATACATCGCTGATTCTTTACTAACCGTGAAAACGTACCTAGGGACGAACGCGAGCGAAGGGAGCTTGAGTCGCTAGTTAGCTATAAATGAAATAATAAAAGCTTCGCGGCTTCATCAAAATAACACATATCTGAATTAGATGTCAGAAATCTTAGCGTTAGATCAACTTGGAATATTTCCGGACAGCAAATTATGCGTGTCGCGTACATTAGACATAGGCTATAGCTAGGTTCATGGTGTTACTAGCTTGAAACGTGATTGCACATTAGTGTTGCCAGTTAAACACACACGATTAACATTGCTGTCTCGTAACAATAATATTTGTTTAAACAATTGAGTATTACGTGCTTGTTACCTATGGGATTGTTTGTGTTATCTTATTTTAAGAATTGTTATTGTTTATTGACAATTTTCTATCAAGACAGATTCGTAAATTAATAATGTACAAAGTGTTCAACCTACATAAATTTTGTATCGTAATTGCTTTTCTCATTATGGATATAACCAGTATAAATTGCCTATAATCTTCTTCAATAAATAGTACAATACGCAAAAAAATTATTTCAAATCTAACAAGCATACACAGAGAATAGTATTATTAAACGAACAAAAAATAATAAACTCCCCAGTTGTATCATTGTAATATACTTATCGATACATCTAATAATACAAAAAATAAAAATTTTACATATAAAATAAAAAACCGTAGCCTGTATGTATGTTTTGTAGAGACTATATTTATTCAGCGAATTCAAGAGGTTCGCTGAATAAATATAGTCACCAAAAACATACCTACAATTTACGTATACGTATACATAAACAACGTAACAAAAGACGTGCTTTTCTAGCACGAGTTAAGCTTAATATCACATTTTCAATTACTTCCTATAAACACTACATGTTATAATGATATCCAAATAATAATTATCTAAATTTCATATCTATCATAAGCATAAAGAAAAAGAAAGACGAATGTACAGTGTACAGAATATCTAGACGCATAAAATTGTATGCAAATGTTTATTTTCTATCAAATTGTTTAAAAGTCATGAGTAGGTAGAACATTATGTTGCTGTAAATTGCAGCATGCGAAGAAATTAAGAATATTACTATAGACGTGATAGCGCTACCGGTGAGAATGTTCGGACGTGCTGAATATGCGGTCATAAGGTTAAATCTAGAGAAATTGATGCTTTTTTAACCGACTTCAAAAAGGAGGAGGTTCTCTATTCGATTGTTTTTTTTAATGTATGTACATCGATTACGCTGAGATTTATGATCCGATTTACCTGATTCTTCTTTAGTTTGATGCGGAATAGTTGGCATTTGGTCCCATAAAAATTTAACATAGTTTGGACCAGTAGTTTTTATTTTGTTTGATTTGATAAGCCCAATAGGATTTTAGAGCTAGAATTGTTAGTGTTACTAATAAAAGCGAATTTTAGTTTGTCAGTCTTCATAATTCGCTACTATTATTTTTCACTAAAAGGGAAAAATAAAACTTTTTAAGAAAAAAATAAAAAACGACTTCAATAAAAGCACTAAAAAGTAAAAAATAACTGATTGGTAGTTTTCATTTCATTAGATACCTAATCAGATATTTTCGAAGTCGGTGCCAGCCGATACAAATTAAAGCACACGTCTAGAGCTTTCATAAGGAACATTGACCAATTGTAACTGTAAATTTGAAATTAGTAATAGATTATTCAAAATACTAAAATGCAACGCCCCGATCTATGTAAAAATATATGAAATTTAAATTATGGATTCATAATTAACAGTCAAAAAACTGTATTATTTTAATAAAAACCTGTTATCGTATAATGACCCGTTTTTTGTATTATTCATTTTGAACAAATCAAAACTTGTAAATAACATAAAATGGCAAATATAAAAATATTCGTATTTTATCAAAAACAATTTAAATAACACAAATGACATATATAGTATTCTTCTACTAGATTAGTATATATTTCTATTACTAGCGACTCACCCTCGATCCGCTCCGTTTTGTCCCTAGTTAAGTTTTAATGATTAGTACAGATTTCTCAGAGATATTTTCCCTCAGTAAAAGTATGCTATATGTTGACCCAGATAACCAGTTATCATTATACCAAATTTCATCAAAATATGTCCAGTGGTTTACTCATGATGCGGTCACAGACAGACAGACAGACAAAAATTCTAAAAACTATAGATTCGGCCTCTGTATCGATATTAATGACTATTTCTATAAGATTTCCCAAAAAAATCTATACTAATATTATAATACTAATATTATAAAGCTGAAGAGTTTGTTTGTTTGTTTGTTTGGTTGAACGCGCTAATTTCAGGAATTACTAATCCGATTTGAAAAATTCTTTTTGCATTAGACAGCCCATTAACTGAGGAATGCTATAGGCTATATATAATCCCGGAAATTTGAATTGTACTGTTTCCGTGGAATAGATTTATTTTTATCTAGAGCCGAACCCGAAGCAAAGCGAGGGTGAGTCGCTAGTACCTATTTAATATACAGGTTCTACTCAGTTAAAATTTTATTGAATGTATAGATTAACAAAAATATTTGCCATAATTAAAAAAATGTCGTAAAAGTCCAAATATTCATTGAAATAATCAAAATCGTAATATCTATATATAGCTTAAAGCAAACCCAAGTGATTTTAGCGGTCGAAGTTTAGTGATGGTTAGCGTTAGGTCGGTAAGATCATTATGTTAAGAGCCCATTATATGTCAATTTGTTCCGTGAGATAAAAATAACATGTGAATGATTTTTAATTTATTGATCATCTTAAAATAAAATCTTCATATATTCGGTTTTAAAATCACTTCATATTGTTGCGTGGATGTATTAACATCTAAGTTTTTTTATTTATAAGAGATATTTTTTCACACAGTTAATTGCTGTCTTAAGCTGCAAACTATTAAATCTAGTAATAATACTGTAGGAAATGAAATTGGTGCTGAGTAGTTCGCGGATTTAGTTGCTCTCCGAATCAAGTGAACGTTCATTATACTTACTTGATAAAATTTTCAGAAAGCATGATATCTTAGTACGTACAGTACACGTAAACAATGATATAATGAAAAGGAAAATTATTATATATAAGAATAATAAAAAGTGAATAAAAACTTTGTTTCTTATGTATTCAATGTTTTTAATAGAGTTCTTTAAATTAAAAATTTCTGCATTTCATAAGCTGAAATTCAATGGAACGTGGGAAAAAAACAGTTATTATTTTTAAATTAACAATTATTTAGAAGCTTTCCTTTTTAGTACCTACTAAGTAATAAAAATCTATCAAAATTTACGATATGAGATAACTAAAATTTAAAGAGAAAGTTTGACAATTTATAAGACATTTTAGATATTTTAGAAAGATTGAAGAGAATAGAACTAGTCACCTTTACAAAAGCTAGTGTTGTACAATAATAATGATATGATGTGTAATATTTTTGAATGACTTTATAGTCTAATTGCTTATGTAGGAATTAGATTATTGTGTGTATTTCTTATACATCGCCAATAGTAAATCGATTTCATTATTCTTTTTTAATAATAAAGTTCTAATATTTCGCAAGGGTTCCATGAAAAAATCAAGAAAAAAACAATCATTAAGGGTACTAATATAAATCTTCTTTTAAATAACATTTCACGTAACCGATTTTTGAAGAAAACTGATGAATTCTCAATTCAGTTTATGTGCTATTGTATACTGAACATTTAAATTAAACATGAACGTTAAACTTACACAAGCGACACGGCTTAGCCCATGACATTACCATCTATTCTTTTTAAGTTACTTATTTTACTAACAAGTATTTAGTCATTTCAGATATAAAAATGAACATGGGAAAACAAGTGTTTAAATTTATTGTAATTTTTAACAACTTCATTATAATAATAAAATAACTTTAACGAACGTACTTAACGAGATTAACAGCTTTAACAGTATATACGACATCCGACCGATCGCATGATCTACATCGTCGCGTGTTATATGAATGCTCTTCCGTTATTCTTTATGCGGTTACCGTTACCGAATTGACCAGATCCCGTTTACACTATGTCTGAGCGCTTACGTAAATGGCTTAAAATTTATTGGAGTATTCTTAGAATTATATGTTATAATATGTAAACGAAATGAGTTCACTTTACGAAATGATACTTTGAGTTACACTTAAAAACAGTAAGAATTTAAATTATTTTTTTGAGATTACACAATTTATACTTATAATATATACATTAATTTTGGTTTTCATTGCTTTATTTTGCCTCAGCGTACCTATAGATCACTAAACTGTAACTGTCTAACAGTAAGGCTATAGCAGAAAAAAAATCTTATATAAAAACTCTGCTGTTTTTATTACAAAACTGTAGACAACGAAAAATATAAATAAGGAATCAAAATAAATTATTGTAAACGGGTTTCACTAAGTAACCAAAATAACGGCGCGTGCGCACCATACGATATAATTTTTATGATAATTTAAATAGTTCCGCGGACGTTTAAGAGTGCCTGTTTAATTTCTTGATTCACCGACTACTTTATTCTTTTATTTAATAATTTTGAGTAAAATAGAATTTGCTGTTTTTATTGCCATGGTTGTTGAATAGCTCAAGTTACGTAGGTATAGTGTGTATTTTTTGCTGGCATTTTTTTTCTTTAATATTTTTGCAATCACATTAACGCATTTTTGGAAAGGATAAAATATGTTTTATTACTTCTTATAACAACATTGGCCTCTTATAATATAGACTTCCTTATTTCGCTTATGTTGTTATTTCGATTAGTAGAAAAAAATTAAAGCTAAGTAGTTACTTTAGGTTATGTCAAGAGTATTTCGAACCATCAATCATTGTCAACTTGTTGATTCAATAGTCAAACATCGCACTAAAAACAAATAAGAGCTTACGAATTTCCCTAAAAGTAATGATAGATATTAAGTGGTGGGGATTGTCACATTACCGTTAAGCTGGCCACATTGGTCGTCGAGGCGACGCCTGTTGGAAGGCGGTACCAGTTTTAACAAATAATGAGTGTTTTTTAACCGCCAATTAGTGCAAACACATGAACAGTTACGATTAAAAATATTACTTAAGAAATATATGATAAAATTCGTCATACGACAAAAAATAAACATTAGATCCAAGTGACCATGGACTAGATTATTATTTTTCTTGCAACTAAATTCTTGGTCTTATTTAGAAAGTTAAGTTATCAAAATGAATCAGAAAAGTTTTTGAATTCCCTTAATCTCTCCAGGATAATTTCTAAGAAATCCGTGCGAATTTCCGAGAGTTCAATTGTTATCATATACGCCGGCGTGTATGCGGTGCTCAAGGGATCAAATTTTCTTATAATCCATAAAATTTGTAATGTATCGTTATTGTACATATAATGGGTCTGTACATGTGTTCGATTATTTACAACTTCAGATTATATTTTTCTACGATAATGAGATAAGATAAAATATATTGAATACTAGCGACTCACCCTCGCTCCACTCGGATTCGTCCCTTGGTACGTTTTAACGGTTTCTCAGATATGAGATATTTTTCTGCAGTAAAAAGTTGACCCGGATAACTTGCTATTATCATACCAAATTTCATCAAAAAATTTCCAGTGGTTTTTCCGTGATGCGTTCCATACAGACAGACATACAGACAGACAGACAGACAAAAATTCTAAAAACTATAGATTCGGCCACTGTAGGTATCGATAATAATGACTATTTCAATAAGATTTTCCAAAAAATATTTAATGTAGAGATTCGACTCAGTGACTTCACATGTGTTTTTATTTAAATGTATCGGAAAAGTCAAACTACTGGAATTAGTGTATTAAAATTTTGATACCGCGTTTCATAGACTTATACAAGCATTTTTTAATGTTAATGTTTCATTTAATTTCAATTAAATGACAGTATGAAAGGCAGTTGAGAAGAGCCGGAGAGAAACTCAGAAATTGCTGATTTACAAATAATATTTGTTTACAATATTGCTATACAATAATTATGTTTTTATCCTTCATATTATATATGAGAATCAATTAAAATTATTCCCATACATTTACCTCTGCAAAGTATTCCGGGACAGAATCATATACTTTTGCTTCGTACCTAATATATTTTTAATTTTTTATTTAAATTTTTATAATGGCGAGCTTAACATTAATTGTGGAATTTTATTATACATATTACATAATACATACCCATATTATGTAACGGCTTCGAAGGTATTCTTTGAACACTTAAAATAATGTAAATTTCGCTTGATTTTTTTACTCTAGTAAAAACAAAGAATCACAGTAGGTATGTACTATATACTATATACTTTCTGACACTACCACCTGTGATAAGTGCTAGTGTCAGAAAGTAATAAAATAAAATAAAGGGCAATACCTGGGCCGACTATAGTAGGTATATAAGCTAGTTTAAAGTAACCGTATAGTAAAATATATAGTCTAAAGATCAGTTTTATGTACCGAATTGTACAGATTAAGTCTCTATGAAGTATTATACATATGTACATTACAGAATAGATGAAATATAAATATATAATATAACACAAAATACAAATTCTTTTTTAAATATATATCTTCTATATATATATAAGGCAAAAGTGATTGACTGATGACGCACAGGCCAAACACTTAGAGCTAGAAAATTAAAATTTCCCACACGTATTTCTCATATGACGTAGGCATCCACTAAGGCAAGATTTTACAAAATTCAACCCCAAAGTGGGTGAAATAGGTTATGAAAGTTTGTATGAAATCTAAAGTTTTTGAGTATTTTTTGTAGATTTTGGGCGAGCGAAGCCGCGGGTTCTGCTAGTATATAATATATAATATAAATATAAACATGTACATAACAGAGCAGATGAAATATAAATATATAATATAATATAAAATAAAAAAAGACAAATTCTTTTGTGAATATTTTTTTTATTAATTTATCAGTAGCTTTGATTTACGTCGTTTATCTGCATAATAATCAATTCGATAAATGAGTAATTTGATATAAAATCGTATTCTTCACTCTAAAACAATAAAAGATAAACTAATGACACTATAAAATGCTTTTTCTCTTTTATTTATATATATAATATATCTTCTTGTTCCGATAAAATATGTATAACATTTTACAATTTGCATACGAATAAATTTTGTGATTCAAGATGAAATTTATTATAAAAATTTTGAAAAAAAAAAACATTGAAGCAAGTGAAGACTGAATTACACTTTTTATGGTCCCAAAAGCATTGTTATTCAGTCTTCACTTTTTATGGTCCTACTGCTGGATGCTGTCTTCTCTTAATGATTGAGGAAGTAGCCATAGTCCACCACCACCGTGGTCAAATGCGGGTTCGCGGACTTCGCGTGGCTTTCAACAGCTAATTAGGTTCTGTAGGTTTACTCGCGATATGTAGGTACTATCTCCATGTTAGCAAGTTGTAATCATATTGAAAATAATTTGCACTCATATATGCGAGACAGAGCTAAACTTACTTCATTTTTCCAAACAAACTTAACATACTACCACTAAATCTTATAAAAGGCTATTAGAAGATTTTACCAAACTTGATATAATGTAGTTTTCTTGATAATCTATCTATATTTGAATCTATAAAATTTTCAACTCAAATGGATTTCGCAGTTTTTACCGTGTGAGTCTTAAATTAGATCAACACTGATTAATTATAATTGTTATAAATAATATCAATTAGGTAGATAATACTAATAATGTTCATTATATACTTAAGTGCAAGCCTGCATTTTTCTATATTAGTGTTTTAATGAAAGAAATGAATATATTTGACTTATTTGAATCTATAAAATTTAAAATTCAAATGAATTTCGAGTTCTTTACCATTCGTGTCTAAAATTATATCAACACTAATGGATTATATTGTTATAAATACTATCAATTAAATATGTAGATAATACTAATGTTCACTATATTGTGTATTTCTCTATACATATATATACTTAAGCATGTTATTAAAATAAATTAATAGTTTAAATTATCTATAATGATAAAAGCGTTTATTTCTGCGACCTTGGTCGATAGGAATGTATTTTAACAAAAAAGTAAAGAGGGGGTCAATTTGGATATTTTTCCGGTGCTTTTGGTGAGAGGGCGAGAGATGTCATGTCAGTCATGAATTTTCTGTAGATTATAATACCGTAAATTCTTATTACAAATTCTGTAAATATTAAATTTAAAACAACGACTGTTGATTTTCTCGTCGGCTCTTTTAGCAGAATTGTTTTCCGAGTGGGTGGTTGGTGGCTTCCACACAGACAGACTACTGAAGGTTATATATATGCAAGGAATATCTGCAATTTTTATTCTACATAAATGTCATAAGTTCTACATAAGTAATGCAGTATATACTTAAAATAACTATTTTGTTTATTTGATCTAAGAGCTTTAACTTTGAATGCAAGTAAAAATTTTCAAAAGACTATTAAAGTCTCGTTCGTAAGTATAAAATTGACAAAATTTTTGTAATTTTCACTTAGATATTTAAAAAAAGTGTACCTAACTTTTATTGTAGGTACCTGTCATCACTATTGACTTTATTTGGAGTGCAAGACTGACTAGCATACAGATTTTAGCACATTAGTATTAGTAAGGTTAAAAATAAAACAAAATATTTATTTAATTTAATATTTACCTTATAGACGGTATAAGTTTGTGTTTCATGGTATTACTATGAGAAATAAAATTTACTTTTCGGCCGTTCCATATCTCAAAAAATACTCAACATATTTACTTGTTTACGACTTTAGAAGCAATATATGGTCTCTTTGCTATTAATATTGGCTCGAACAAAATGTCAAAGTATATTATACATGTATATCGCAATTTTAAAATACTATCCACACAAATCCTAAGTACTGCTTGTCTCAGCCTTTTTTAACGTCCCACTGCTGGTCACGGGCCTCCCTTCAATACGAGGGGGATCAGGCCATAGTCCACCACGCTGGCCAAGTGCGGCTTGGCGGACATAAGTAAGTACATACTTATTTTTCCTTTATCAGTTATGTACATGGAGTGCCATCTCTTTTTTACTTTTTGTAATTTGACTTCAAAATTTCGTCAATGTAGCTCTAATAGTTTTCTATAAAAATAGCACTGACATGACGTACAGACAGACGGACATGACGAAATTATAAGGGTTCCGTTTTAGCTACGTAACCCTAACAATGCCGATTTTAAGTTTTTAATATACATTAGTTCCATTTCAAATGTCGCTTTTAAAAAAAATAAAAAAGTATCTAACATATTTATTTTAAAATAATTATCTAGTAAAAACAGGTTTTAATGAAACTTATTGTTAGTAGTTTTACTTACATTTAGTAAGGTAGACTAGTATAGTATTATATTATGATCTGTGATTGTATAGATAGACAAATTGCTATACATTTTTTTCATATTATTACCACATTTTCAATTAAAAGAGAACATCTTGCTTTAGTAATTAGTTTCCAGCTTAAACCAAAGCAAAAATATACATACATATGTACCTTTAAAGTTAATTCTACAGCGAATTTTTTCATGATAGAGGTTGAAATTCCTCGTCAACTAAACGAGCTATAAATTGATTTTTACTATTACTTATTGTCAAACATTTGTAATGATTTTGTGTGCTTCGTGTTTCTTGTTTTAACGTAATTTGTGAATAGTAAGAAAATAGTTTCCTGTAATAACATTTATTAGCTATTTTTATATCGCGAGCGCAGCAGAGATGTCGCAAAACCTGTTTATGTCCTACACGACAATATCTTTGACTAATTAAAACTTAAATATCATTTTTCGTTAATATGTATTGTCTAAAAATCGATACATACAAAACTCCAAAAATTGTTTTAAAGAAACTTAATACGAAAATATTTGATATTTTAAATATTTTTTCGTTTTTTCGCGGTTAAATTTTGATTAAAAGAATTCTTTAATAAAAATCAGCTTGAAAATTTATTTTGCAAATCGATGACATCTTAATATTTTGTATCATGCAGGCATTCGGTCAGTTTTCTTTGATCCAATACTTTTAAAGATTTCCAGTTTATGAAGATATAAGAGTTAGCTGTGCGGCGGCTTAAACTTAACCGAATTTCATTTAATCTAAACTTAAGATTTCAGGTTCTAAGGGCTACGTAGAATATTCAGGCACTTTTCCTTCCATAGTTAATTTTCGACTCAGATGTTTGCTAAAGCTAATATATTAACCCTACGTGAATATTAACGTTGGATGGACGAATGGGTAAGATAGCTTGCTGCTACCATCGTCGTGGGATCCTGTAATTAATATAATAGACTGCTAAATGTAGTTAGCTTTTACTGTGTAGATGTTAGATAATAACAAAATAAATATTTTTAAATTGTATATAGGTATAATATAGCAACCCTAAATAGAATTATTTATATTTTTTAAAAAGTAAAAATAATTGAAGATCGTAATAAAAGCAATTCAAATTAAATAATTTTAAAAGGTAAAATTATAGTAACACTGACAGCATCATTTATTTATTAAAAAAAATATTTCACTTCACTTTTGTTATTTTTTAAATTTTAGTCTCTCCCGATTTCCGAGTCCCGAGACCATGTTAGCTGAAAAGTATTCGAAACGTCGCGTCGGCAACAATAACTCAAAATAAAAACGCGATAAGTCCGAAAACATAGTTTAATTTAAAACTAACTCACACTCGCTTCGCTTCGGGTTCGTCCCTAGGCAAAAACAAATCTATCCCTTGGGAACCTTACATTTCTTCGGGATGAGATATAGCCTTTCTCAGTTAAAGGGCTATCTAATGCAAAAAGAATTTTTCAAATCGGATTAGTAGTTCCTGAGATTAGCGCGTTCAACCAAACAAACAAACAAACAAACTCTTCAGCTTTATAATATTAGTATAGATATATACTAGCGACTCACGCTCGCTTCGCTCGCGTTCGTCTCTAGATACGTTTTCACGGTTAGCTACGTTTATAAATAAATAGCTTGCTACTTCTAAGATATTCATTTAAATTATATAGTGATTTACGTTACGTACGTACGTTATTGCATACGCCATATGCGGATTTTGTTCACAATTTCATGGGTTTTAATTTTTTTAAAATAAAAGTAGCCTAAGTTACTCCTTATAACAGCAGCTATCTGCCAGTGAAAGTCCCGTCAAAATCGGTCCAGAAGTTTTGGAGATTAGCCGGAACAAACAGACAAAAATTGTAAAAAATGTTGTTTTGGTATGTGTACCGTGTATACATCCATATGCATTTAGTAAAAAGCGGTTATTTTAATATTACAAACAGACACTCCAATTTTATTTATCTGTATAGATAAACTCTCATGAGTGGAGTACAAACTGAGCCAAACATGTCGTGTGTGTTATATGTTGTTTGTAGATGGTAATAGTTTAGTAATATTTTATGATTCACATAGTGTGATTTTAAATGAATATAAACCAGTATTACGAGATAATAAAATATAGAAACAAAGCTAAAAGTGTTAGCAAAACAAAATGCCACTGTAACGTAGGCTATTCTCTGGTTTGTAATAAATGGTTACGATGTTTTCTATTCAGTAGTGGTTGCTAATGTAATGTTCTTCGCGACTTAAATACATAGCCTTAACTTTTAACTTTGTAACTTAGTTAGTCTTATTCCATTTTAAATATATTTTCTTACGGAAATTCTCCATTATATTCCGAAAATGCATAAACGTATTTATAGAGAAATAATATGCCACACAAGGCAGTGGAAGGCCAGTGGTAACGCGCTCGCTTGGGAAAGTGAGTGAAGCGGGTTCAAATCCCGGGTCTCGCACCTCTGATATTTTCATGTGCGAATCATTTCTAACATGATTACCACTTGCCTTACGGTGAAGGAAAACATCGTGAGGAAACCTGCATGTCTGAGAGAACTAGCAAGTTTTCGAAAGACATGTGAAGTCCGCCAATCCGCCCGTGCCCAGCAGTGGGACGTTAAAAAGGATTGAATACAATATACCAACACCACAATAACATTTGATACTCGGAAATCGCTAGTTTTAATTTTGAATTTGAATATATTCAGTAATTATGAACTATCAATATAAATTATAACCAAATAGTCGAGTGCCATTATAAATGAAAAATGATGGAACCCAGCCAATTAGCCATTATAAATGAAAAATGATGGAACCCAGTTATAATGAATGGAATTGAATGTTTATTTGTGGGTTTTTCATCCATAAACTAAAAAGTTTACCCGTTAAAAATTACCGCTGTTTTGAAAATCCACAAATAAAAAAAAAATCAAGAAATCTCCACAAAAAATACAACTGTCGGAATTTTAAATATTTATTTTAAGAAAATAATAACTATTATAGTTTTTTAAGTTGTTTATACAAGATTTCTTATATAAAACTTTTTATAATTAACAAGGTTCTATCAAGCCCTCCTTAGAAATTTATTTGACTAACGCTGGCTAAGCCTTAAGAGATATATCAAAACAATGTACTAGAATATTGTAGGTAAAAAGTCCATAATAGCATATGTGTATCTCCTATGGTACAATCGCAATACACACTTTTATCTATACATATAACAAAACATTAACTTAGCGAAATTAATGTGCA
Source organism: Argynnis bischoffii washingtonia (assembly GCA_033884665.1). Lineage (NCBI taxonomy): Eukaryota > Metazoa > Arthropoda > Insecta > Lepidoptera > Nymphalidae > Argynnis > Argynnis bischoffii. The sequence continues at coordinate 5,774,498 of CM066623.1, read as the reverse complement.
CATTTCACGCAAAAAGTACGAGTAAGGTTCTAATTAAATTTTGTGTAGTGATAACTTATTACTCCGGTCGACATTTTTTATACCTTTTGCTACAGAAAAATCTGCAAAAGCATAAGTCTTTATCCTAAGATACAGTAGCAATTACTATTCATAACGTACCTAGGGATGCACCCGAGCGAAGCGAGGGTATGTCACTATGTTTTATATAGAAACTGAGTTATTCTCGAAAGAAAAAACAAATATAGCTGTAAAAAGAATGTACTACACTGAAGAAGCATTAATCTCATGGGATAACCCTTATAAAAAAACATTAGCGGAAAATTTCAAAGAGTAAACTTTCTTACTTTAACAAATTCAAAAAATTCAAAATCAATCAAGTCCATTTATTATAGCTGGATTTTGAGGCATAAACCTAATTGCACTTGATTAAAATTATAAAACGCAAAAATGTGTATAAAATTAAAATATATAAAAAACCTTAGCTAATAATAGTCAAGTGAATATAAATTACTCGTCTATAATATTAATTGTTTATCACAACTTAAATACCACCTCAAAAGCTTCAAGCAGCACTTACAATCAATATGAAGACAGTGTAATGTTTAGTACACTCTAGCACAATTATGTACTTGTATTGTTGAAGACAGTAATTATCTCTATCGAGAGCTCTCGCGTGGGAACCGACCGGAACAATATCTTCGGAAGCAATCATGTGTGTTATTTATAAATGTAGGAAATTGAGCGTAAAAAAATGATTATTGAGAGCTCATAGCTAGAATATCGTGTGCTGATTTAGAGGTTTTCTTTCTAAGGGAAAAATATATGCTTCTTTCTTTTACAACTACTAAGTTGTTTTTAAAGTCCAATAAGAACGAAATAATGAAGCCCAATATAAATACGCAGATAGCTCACAATTAATTTTAATTTATTTACATTTAATTTATTTAATTTAATTTTTACATTTAATTTATTTTAACGTGTAATATATATTATTAATTAAATGCTTCCTCAATTTTAGAAATTATATTATATTTGCAATTGTTTATCATTAATAAAGTATAAAATAAATGAAAAAAATCTAACACTTCATGTTTTCATTAAAATATTATTCATTCGCATAATAACATCATCAAGATAATAAATAATTTACGTTACATTCCAAAAAAATATTTAACTATAACATACAATATAATATACAAAAAAAAATTATAATAAAAAATACTTACCAAATTATTTAGAAAACTCATCTTCATAATATATAAAATTCATTTTTTATCTACAATTTTTCACCAGACTAGTCCACAACACATTTCAAAACTTTTAAAACTGTCATAATTTATACAGATTAAAAATAAAATAATATTTTAGATTCGCGGTGTTTTATAATGAGATTATAACCTCGTGGCGTTATTGTAAAAACGAAAGCTTTATCGAGTATCGTCCGAGGCTTAGAGTAGACTCGTCAGTCCCGCGCGTGTCGGGTAAATGTCTCTCGGCACCTGTCCACATCGCATGTGGTATCGCACGGGGATGTTCAATATCAATGACTTGCTAATTAAAAAGTTATTACACAAACCGTTTTGGTTCCGTACCTAAAACATTTATGTTTTAACTGTGTATTTTTGTTAATAAATACAAGGAATGGATAGATAATATTTATTTATTATTAAATGTGTTGAATATGACACAATCTAATAGAATGCTTAATTTATTAAATATGATTAATTTTAAGAAACTGTGACGTTGATTTTGTAATTTTTTAGATTTATATAATTAGTAAAATCGTATATGTATTTTTTGTTGGTAAATACGAAAATTAAATATTTTTAGGTTTTGCGTTATATTGAGATTTTTGTTTGCTTTTCAGAAAAAATGGTCGCGGTAGAGACTAAGGTATTAGTTTTAATACTGTCAAAATCAAAATAAAACGTAAAAAAAAGTTATTTTAATACAACATGTAGATAGAGTTATAAATTTAGTTTTCGTTAAAAATTAACGTAGTGGTTATAGCATTAAAAACCTTTACGAAGAACCCTAAAATAACAACGAATTTATAATGATTGATGTCCATCGGATCAATTAATCTAACCGTTGGTTCGGAATCGGAATCGGATTAGACTCGTAGAGTCACAATGTAGTTAGTGTAGTCAGTGCACTATGCTAGCTCCTTTGTAACATCGATTTTGATCAATTTGATTAATTGCATGCCAATATTTGATGACTTTTTCATATAACTCATTTATTGTAACGATTATAAAATAGCTTAGATAGCGGCTAAACTATAGAGAAATAAAATATTAAAGAATTGAATTAGCCTCTATCCAAATTGGTAATATATAATCTTATATATTTGAATTTATAATTTATAATAATATATAAAATTCCCGTGTCACGAGGTTGGTCCGCGATGAACTTTGAAACTTATCTGATCTTAAAGATTTTTTGTAGATGTGTGATTTTTTCACACTTAAAAGAAAGGATAGTTTTTATTATAGTGATTTATTTTTATAATGGAAAAATTAACGATTTTCATATTCTGAGAGGAATTCCGGAGAGAGAGCCTGAGAAACGGCCACTCTAAGCTACGAATTCTACCCCCAAGCTAAAGATTTTTTTTTATAAGTGTGTCACAGTAACGTGTGGCCGGGTCTGCTAGAATTTAATAAAATGCACCGCCTCTACATGTATTCGTAGGTGCTATTCTTGCACAAGAATTGAATTTTTAAATATTTCTGTGTATGTATATTAATAGAAAATGTTTAAGTAAGATTAGGTACAGACTCCGAAACAGACAATGCTTATCAGTTCGATATATTTTCCGTTTTTTCTTTCATTACGTATATTCAGTGTATTTACATTAGTAAATTATATATCTATATAAAAAGTTTATCAAACAAGATAGACATGTCTAGATTGTCAGAGTAAATAAAAATAATAACAAAAAAAAGTAAAAAGTTATTGGCAGCGGTGGGATTCGAACCCACGCCTCCGAAGAGACTGGTGCCTTAAACCAGCGCCTTAGACCGCTCGGCCACGCTACCCATTGGAACAATGAACGAAATAGTCGATTAAATGTTCCCTTGAGCGATTCGTATATTATATAGAGTTTTATTTTACAATACTCATTTATTGTAACAAAACTTTTTACTAGAAGTTAAATGTTACTAGCTAAAAAAATATTTTTACTAAAAATTACGGTTAATAATATACTATATCCATTTATAATTACCTACATTTTTCTATAATTATACATAGGTACGAATAAAAATTAAAGATAATAAGGATAATTGATAACATTGTAGAAAAATAATTGTACAGTACTTAATTAAGGTTTTGCTGTTTATATCATATGTTGTAGAATAAAGTAAACCTCTGAAATTACGTGTAACATCTATTACTTTATTTAGTTTGAGTAACAAAATGTTCTGCTTCACAAATTTCTTTGAAATGACGCAAGAGTTTACAATTTCATAGAAAGCCGCTAAGGTGTTACTTGTTACTTTATGAGGGAACAACTCCATGTGACATTTGTTTAATATATTTAAACGAGAAATTTTGCGAAACTGTGTAAAATATACTAACTAAAGCAACAACAGTTAAGTATCTAGTAGGAAAATTATAGATAAGAAAAAATAAACAAAACAACATCATACAAAAGCTTGTGGTTCAGAAAACTCTCCATATTATATTAATAATTTTGATAGAAGACTAAATTCTTGTATATTTTATTAATTATTATTGTGGTTTCTTAAATTAAAATTTTGTTAAAATAGAAAAAAAAATATTGTACCTTTTTCTATATAAACCTTCGAAATTTTAATTATATATTTAGACCAGCGAATCACCCTTGCTCTACTCGGGTTTATCCCTAGGGTTGACCACCCTTATGATTGAGGGGTATGAAAAATAGTTTAGATCCTATTCTCAGATCTACTGAATATACGCACAAAATTTCATAAGAATCAGTCAAGCCGTTTCGGAGGAACTTTGTTACAAACACTGTGACACGAGAATTTTATATATTAGATATATAATTAAAGTTTCGAAGATTTATACATACATACATTTACATACATAAAATATCTCTTAAAATTTTCTTTAGATTACTAACTTATGTATTTTATTGATATAAAATATTTTGATTTATAGTATTATATTACCTGCTATAAGATTATTTTCATTTGGTTATAAAATACTGATCATCCACCGTAGCTACGAGTATATTGAGGATATTACCACTGTATCCATATATAACAGTGTTTGCTACCGCTACTCCTCGCAGCACTTTATGATATACTCAACTACTATGTAAACTCTTCTCCTGGCATTTGCATGTATTTAATATAATATGTATATATGGAATTTATAATAATAAAAATTGAAATAAGCCGTACAAAGTATGAGCATACACCAAAAAAAATATTTTTGGTGTATGCTCAAGTATTACACCCGTAGTTTTGTTTTTTACCCAACTGAGGTGAAACCCAACGCAGGGTCATATACTTGACATGTATATATGTATGTTCGATCCTATGTTCTCTCGTAATTACTAAACCGTAAACGGCTTAACCGATTTTGATTATTCATACGTCATAAGATTCCTTTTGATAACGCGAGTGTCATACATGCAGGCGGAGAAAAATGTATGTATAATGTAATGTACATTATACATACATTTTTCTACATGTTTTATACTTGCTACGAGTCTTGCTATATGTATATCTCCGATTGCATAACACTATATTCTTTTGTCAACTTATTTTCATCTTTCTTATTCGTTTTTTTACGCAGTCGATTTTTTTAAATTTAATTTTCTTACTACTAGCGACTTATAGTAAAGTTTTATTTTTTTGAAAGTTCAAAGAGAAATGAAATATGTTTTTTGGACTTGGCCTTCCTCTATCACGACTAGCGACTTACCCTCGCTTCGCTCGTACCTAGTATAGTATTCTGTGCTTGTACTAAATTTCATCTAAATCCGTCCAGCCATTTTGGCGTGAACAAGTAACAATAATTATAGTAATCAATGCCTTAATTTCATTATCATTTCATTATTATATAATAATTTATTAAATACTGTAAGAAATTATATTATAATTTAAGCTAAGGCTACGTCACCTTTCTTACATCATTAAAATAAATATTTTTATACTGCACCAGCTTATTTACAAATCATATCACTACATAATATTATAAAATAAATTCCACCGCCGCGTCTGTCTATTTATCTGTTCGCGATAAACTCAAAAACTACTGCGGCGATTTTCATGATATTTTCACCAATGGATAGAGTGGTTTTCGAGGAAGGTTTTAGTATATAATTTGTTAAGTTATTATATACATTGGCAAAAATATAACGTTATTTGTTGGAGGTATCGGAAAAAATAAACCGTCTGGGAGCTTTCAACGAAAACGCTGCCTAAACCGTTTGAGATACTATAACAAAATGTTTGGTGGAATTGTGTATCTTATATAGGTCTACAGAAAAGTTTGCGATGGCATAATATGTCTATTTCTTAAGGATAATATACTATATCCATTTTAATACTTAAAAAAAATGACAATTTAAATGCGGTATTGTAAAAGCTATTTACACAAATACGGTATCAATCCTTATCATCTATACTAATATTATAAATGCGAAAGTAACTCTGTCTGTCTGTCTCTTACTTTTTCACGCTTAATCCGCTGAACCGATTTAGATAATATTTGGTATGGAGATAGTTTGAGACCCTGGGAAGGACATAGGATAGTTTTTATCCTGAAAATAATCCCTTAAGGGGGTGAAAAGGGCGATGAAAATTTGTATGGGGAATCATTTCTCAAATAAGGAATGTATATACTTTTTTTTTTAATTTTTAAAGTAGGTACTTACTTTTCTATACCTATGTATGTAAATATTATATAGTTTATTCTATACTAACCGTGAAAACGTACCTATTGACGAACGCGAGCGAACCAAGCGTGAGTCGCTAGTCAAAGTATAAAAAGACTCTTATGTCATTAAGATTATTATTCTAAAAAAAAGCTTGTAACTAGACATGAGTCTATGATTCATTAAGTAAAAAGTCTTGGATGTTCGTTTTAATACTAGTATAGTATTATATGATCTGTGGTTTTAATATGAATATCATTTCGATAAAGCATACTTTACGATATTTTTTGTAGCCTATAAATATTGCATTCATAAATTAGAATAAGCCATACATGACGTATTTGAATTATAAAACGATGAGAATTTAAGTTTATTAAAATACATAATAAGTATGAGATAAAAATAATATATTGCCTTTAATAACGTTTCGATAAGGATTTAAATTGTGTGCTTTATAAAGTTTACATTAAAGTAAGTAGGTATCTGTTATCTCCAAACAATAATTCGTAATTGCTTGATTGTTAGCATTGAGTTATTTTGAATATGCTTGTAATGGGTAACCACTCAATCAGTGGCTGTTTGTAACTATTTGTTTGTAATACAAGATTAAATTCTTTATAAAAATATTTTCTGAAGTACCTACTCGCACACATACTTCAAAAGTACTTGTAAGAATATAGTTGAATAAAGTTAATTTTGATAGAATTTGATACTTATCTTTTTATGACATTTTTTAAATATTTTTATACACTAGCTTTTGATAGTTAAAATAATAATTATTGTTAAAAACATAGACCTAGCTATCAGAACATTTTAAGGTTTATTAATAAACAGTCTTATATATTAAACAGTTATTAGTAAAACCTGTTTTCCGTTATTCGGGAAAGATATGAAAAAAGCAGGCAGTGGTAGCCCAGTGGTAACGCGCTCGCTTGGAAAACCGAGTGAAGCGGGTTCAAATCCTGGGTCTCGCACCTCTGATATTTTCATGTGCGAATCATTTCTAACATGATTACCACTTGCCTTACGGTGAAGGAAAACATCGTGAGGGAGTCTGAGAGAACCTAGAAAGTTTTCGAAAGACATGTGAAGTCCGCCAATCCGCACTTGACCAGCGTGGTGGACTATGGCCTGATACCCCTCGTATTGAAGGGAGGCCCGTGCCCAGCAGTGGGACGATAAAAAGGGCTGAATACATACATTAAAATGCATTTTTTTTTTTCAGAAAAAAACACCTAAATACATATAAAGATAAACATAAAAAGCATGATATAGTATACACAATAAACAAACACGAATATATATATATATATATATATATATATATATATATATATATATATATATATATATATATATATATATATATTGAATTGCCAATTAATGAGATAAAGACGTTGATAACGTTGTTTAGTTTTTAAGAATAACAAAATAAGTGAAATCGTAAATATATACTAGCGACTCACCCTCGCTTCGCTCGGGTTCGTCCCTAGGTTGATTCCCCATACAAATTTTTATTCTCATTGTCACCCTCTTCAGGGATGATTTCCGGAATAAAAACTATCCTTTGCCTTCCTAGGGTCTCAAACTATCTTCTTACAAAACAGATTCTTACGGATCTTATTAGGTACAAACAAACAAACAATTTTCCTCTTTATTATATTTGTGTAGACTAGCAGACCCGGCCATGCGTTGATGTAGTACATAATATATGAAAGTCGTTACTTTTGCAATAAAAAAAGAAATTACCCGGATAAAAACTATCCTATCTTTTAAGTTGGAACACATCATACACTCTAAAAAAATTACGTTAAGATCGGATAAGTAGTTCATCCCGGACCAACACCTTAAAACATCTTAGAATATACACTGATGAATGAAATTGATGTATAATTTTAAATTTTATGTCATCGGCCCATTAGCTCAGTTGGTTAGAGCGTCGTGCTAATAACGCGAAGGTCGCGGGTTCGATCCCCTCATGGGCCAAGAAAATTTTTTAAGCACATTATTTTTAGTTTTTCATTTTTCTTTATATTTTTGACCAACTTTGAAAAAGGAGGAGAGTTACTTTTATTTTATTATATTTATTTGGGAATCACACAGTATTTTATAACAGAAGTAGGCACATAACAAATAAAATATTACACAAACCAGCAAAGTTTCCATTAATTTCAACATACATACACATAGAGTAAACAACAAGAAATTTATAAAAGAAAAAAAATATATTAAATATAAAAACATCAAAGAGCAAAAAAAACATTAAAGGCTAACAATGTATCTTATGGCGAGTCAGTAAAATTATTTAATAATTAATAAAGAAATAATAGATTTCTCTCCATTCGACGAGGCTGTAAGGAGGGCAAGAAGTTTTAGGTTGTTTTGGTTTACGGTATAGAATTTATATTGAAGATGCTTTAAAAATCTGTTTTGTACTCTGTCTAGTTTTTCAATATGAGTTTCGTAGCTTCCATACTACTGAACCGTATTCCAAAATAGGTCGCACGAGGGATTTATAGAGTAGCATGATTATTTTTTATTTGTTATGAATATTATTTTGCATTTGTATTATTTTGTATTATGTTATGAAAATTTTATTTATAAAATAGTGAGTATAACACTAGAAATATCTGTCCTGTCACAATTTTCTATTTATTTTTACCATATGAATGTACTTGTTACGAGTTACGGTAACTTATAATAACACAAAAATAACTGCAGTCTAGTCTCCAAGAGGACACAGATGTATAAGTATTTCATTATTATAAGTATATATTTACGGTGAAGGAAAACATCGTGAGGAAACCTGCATGTCTGAGAAAACTTAGCAAGTTTTCGAAAGTCATGTGAAGTCCGCCAATCCGCACTTGGCCAGCGTGGTGGACTATGGCCTGATTCCCCTCGTATTGAAGGGAGGCCCGTGCCCAGCAGTGGGACGTTAAAAAGGGCTGAATACAATACAAAGTATATATCTCGCTAGAGATGAATTTAGATCTTAAAATAAAATTAATGAGTCATCTCTACAATCAAAATAATAAACGATTATATGCTATTAATTTTATAATTAAAAGCAGTAATTATACAATGACGTAAAATTTTACTTAAATCCACTTTTAGTTAATATCTATAATATATGAGTATCTATACAATATATAAAATAGTAAACGAGCGAAATCTGTACGTAAAATATTTTTTAAAGAAGATTGTTACGTATTGAGTAAACTTTACACGACTTTTTTTACACTGTAAAAAATATAGACCCCAAAACAAGTTATTTAATTTTTTGTCTGTTTGTCTGTATTTCACGCAAAAAGTACTGAACTGATTTCAATAAGTGCTATTCACTGCAAGAAAATGTTACATTTCCGTTGGAAAACCCAAAAACTGGTTCTGTCGAGTCGCCCTTAGAGAACATAGTTAACGTTGGCTAAACTTTAAGAGATATATCAAAAGCAATGTACAAGAAAATTGTAGACCTACAGAAAAGTCTTCCATAGTATGTGTGTCTCCCTATTTCAAGTACTCTCACAATAACTATATTTATTTTTTTAAAACGTACCTACCGTTACGATGCACCCGAGCAAAGCGAGGATAAGTCGCTAGTTAGTAATAAAAAATAGAATTTAATTGCAAAGAAAATTTCAGTCGATAATATTCAGTCATTAGAAGTTAATAAAATTATAATTATTAATAATAACAATAAATTCTAATTAATTTTAGTTTATTAAATATAAGACATGAAAATATCTAATAGTAAATTTATGACACATATTTTTATTACAAAGATGGCATATTAATTTGATTTTAAAGTTTCAAGAAACTTCTTTTTTGGCGACGTTCCTATATATTATAAAAACTTAAAAAAAAAACCGACTTCCAGGCGCTAAAAAGTGAAAAATAACTAAACGGGTGTTTTCATTTAGAATAGATACTTAATCAGATTTTTTCGAAGTCGGTGTGCTTTGATTTGTATTGGCTGGCACCGACTTCGAAAAAATCTGATTAAGTACCTATCTATTCTAAATGAAAACCCCCGTTTAGTTATTTTTTACTTTTTAGCGCCTGGAAGTCGGGTTTTTTTTTTAAGTTTTTATTTTTCCATTTTTAGTGTAGACGTATCATCAATACAAATTAATCAAGCCCAAACACCAGGTAATTGCTGTAAATCGTTGAGGAGTTCCCTCGACTATCTTTCGGGTCCATCATCAGATCGACTCCAGACCTTCATTAAATAGTAGTGCTTTAAAATACCTAATGAAAATGTTAACAAACGCACTAGTCGCCGCTACAATTTTCGAAAGTTCCCCTCGATTTCTCTGGGATCCCATCATCAGATCCTGGTTTCCTTATCATGGTACCACTCTTGGGATATCTCCTTTCCAACAAAAAAAGAATTATCAAAATCGGTTCATAAACGACGAAAAAATGCCCGAACAAACATAAAAAAATAATATATATACGGTCGAATTGAGAACCTCCTCCTTTTTTTGAAAGTCGGTTAAAAATATTAATAATAACAATAAATTTTTATTAATTTTAGTTGATTAAATATAAGACATGAAAATATCTAATAGGTAATTTATTACATATATTTTATCACAAAGATGGCATATTAATTTTATTTTAATGTTATAAGAAACTCCTCTTTGGCGACGTTCCTATACATTATACTCGTATATAAAAATAACTTAATATTTTCTAATACTTATTACCGATTTAATAAATTCACTGTTCTGTAATTAATTACTAGATATATCGTAAATATCACCTATGCCGAATAAAAGAATTGAAAAGTGCATTTTTTTTTTAAACTAAAATAAATATACCTACTTGAAATATTAAAGCCGATATTAAGCCATCAAAAAAATATAAATTAATTTCTACAATTAACGTGTTCATAGTTAAATTATCGTAGCAAATGTTGTTAAGTGTAAACAGAATTTTTTTAACATAAATTATCATTACATATCTGAAACTTTGCTTCATTAAAGATACAAACGAATAGCATTTTTGTGAATTACCTAATTAATATGTCAATTTGATTGGAATGTGAAGAATGAAATACCTCAGTGACCAAACAGATTTTTCAAAAGAATGATAAAAGCGATATTGAGCCTGGCATTTGATTCACGTTATCTTTTTAGTCTAATCAACATAGATTCAGCATTCTACAAATAAAAACATTTAATATATCCATAATTTAATTAATTTGCGCAATGCATTAAACGAATTGAAATTTCTTATTAACTACCAGATGGTGCTGAAAATATAAATTAAATTAGGATTTAGGTAATAATAGATACTTATATGACAACTGCCTCGGTGGTGTAGTGGCTAGTATGTATGGCTACACATCCGAAGGTACTGGTTCGAGTTCCTTCCGAGTCCGAGTTATTGAGTCTTTCTGTATAGTAAGCCTCTGTAACAGCCCGAAGTTGGAAAGTTGGCGGTGTTTCTCCCCCGTGCCTCGGAGAGCATGTAAAGCCGTCGGTCCTGCGCCTTAACTCTCACCGGTCGTGTCGAGCTGTCATTCCACCGGAGTATGAGAGTGACAGGAATAGAGAGTGTACTTGTGTCTGCGCGCACACTTGTGCACTATAATATCTCCTGCGCAGATGGCTAGTCTCAATGAGACTGGCCGCCGTGGCCGGAATCGGTCAGGAGAACATATAGTATATGAATATAATATTATTTAATTTATGATATTTTCAATTCATTTCAATTGCTAAAATAAAGTGTAATATACTACTAAAATGTATGTAAAACACCAAGTAGCCTGCCTTCAAACCATATCATCTAAATGATATCGAAGTAAACAATATTACTCAAGAGGAAATAATATAATAACATAAGTAATTAGATATTTACATATGCGTATATTTATATTAAAATTATTTTAATATGCGTAAAAACAACAACTTTTAAAACTAATTACTTTTGTTTTATTAAGTTTATGAGCCGAGGTATGACATGTGCTACTTTTTATTCCGGTACATCAAACGATCTCTATGCGATATAAGTATTATTATATAACTATTAAGTACACACTATAAAATATATCTAAATGACGCGCAGGTCAGGGCCGGACCAGAGCAAAAGTCCCGTAATAATTTATTTATACATTTAAAATAGTTGAGAGTTCAAAAACTTGTAAGCTTGACATAACTTTTGTATGCCGCTTTAACAAAAAAGCTTTTAATTAAGATTGGGGAATTCTGTCTAAAATAAATTCAATTTTAAATATTTAACTTATTATAAAAGTAAAGATATTTATGCTATTTTAATGTTACTTAATACCTGTACGTAACAATATTCGTAACAAATATCTCAAATTTAAATTAGCCTAAATCAGATCTCGTAATTTCTATGCATTACTTCCTACATAAATTAATGAATAATTAGAAATTATATTAATAAATTATAATACTTAGATAGTTTATTAGCTTTTTTTTAATTTTAACTGCTTGTTAAATCTTTACTTTCAATATTATATATGTGATACTTTCTGGAATAGTCCAGAATGACCTGTTTTTATGAAATGCTTAAGTTTTTTATGTTTTAGTGAGTCATAGGCTCTATCCAGTACATCAAGTAACTCATGTGAGGTAAGTTAGACTGACGTACCAATGGACACGCCTGAATCTATACAGATAAATAAAATTGAAGTGTCTATTTGTCATGTCAAAATATCAGCTTTATACTAAATGTATATGGAATTATATACGGTGCTTTAAGAAAAACATAATTTTTAAAATTTTTGTTTGTCTGTTATTTCCAGCTAATCTTCGAAACGGCTGGACCAATTTTAACTGTACTTTCACTGACAGAAAGCTGATATTATAAGGAGTAACTTAGGCTACTTTTATTTTAGAAAAAGAATTAGGACTTCGCTCAAAAAAATTAAAACGTACCAAGAGACAAGAACCCGAGCGAAGTGAGAGTAAGTCTCTAGTAAAGCTATAAATTCTAATGTATTAGCGCCATTAGAAAAATGTAACTTAAATTATTACAAGACCATATTATTTTTTAAAATCTTTAGCCCAACAAATTGAAAATAGATGTTCTATAGAGTATTTTGGTTTGATAAATACGTAATAAAATATATTTTAAAAGTACGTTTTAATGTTAGATGTCAAAATTCTAATTAATAAAAACAAAACAACTGTTACTATAAAACATTTTTATATTCAGTTTTAACATTTTCTTTTCGCTATACCAAAGCTACATTTAATTTACCCACTCCATTTTACATTTCCATCCATAATTAACTGAATATATTTCTAACAAAAACAAACAAAATACAAAATCTATACAAGTTTTACATAATTGCACAACCGGCCGGTCATTATTTACAATTCAAATGGCATTTTTCACCATAACGGTACTATTTACAATGCAAAATTTAAAATAATTAACTATAAAATTAAAATATTAAGAATAATTCTATAAAAAAAGTAATTAAAATCGATGTTCCGCAATTATTTAAAAAGCAAATACTTCAAAATATTACTTTTGAAATTTGTAATTACTACAGTCTCTCATAAACATAAAATATTTGATATAGTGATAAATAGCTTTTCGTATTAGGTATTGGCTGAAAATCTTTTCAATTTTAAAATAAGGTTAGGAAAATTGATAACGGTGTTGTTAGTGGTCCTGTAAAATATCCTGAATTGAGCGTTTTTAAGCCATATCTTAAACATATTTATTTAACGTGATCTCTTGTTAGCATCTCTCCTATACGCATACTTTGCTAAAGGCTTGATGGAGATCAAGTTACAGAACTGAAGTACACGCTCATACTATACGGCCGTAATAATTATATATTTACTTATTTGTTTATAGTATAATATACGTTAGTATATAAAAATATACAAGTTGATAATACACTTAAAATGTACTCAGAATTATTAATTTTCGGTCTGTATTCAGAATTTTATGTAGGACTTAAGTATTAGATAATTTTTTACTTCATGAAAAAGCTTAATTAATAATTTCGAAACATCTGTCCGCGGGTTACATGATAAACAGTGGAATTATTTAAATAAATAAATATAAAATGATATCTGTAAAAAATTCAAGTAAATAGAACATTTAGCATCAGTCTTAAGTGTTTATATGGATCTAGTGTTACAAGTACTAAGAAATCTAATTTTATAATAAAGTTAATCTACCCTAAACTAAAGAATAACGATCCTTAAATTAATAAAATTAAATTATAATAAATAAAAACAATATAAAAAAGAAATTTGATTGCGGACCTACAGAAGTATATATTTGTCTTACTTTGAGGTAAATTCGGTGGCACTTATAATTTATTTAGAAATTAACATACTCGAAGCTTAATTAATTACGCTACATAATATTCATTTATATAACAGTGTTATAATAACCTACTTCCTTTTAAATCTAAATTATTACGTACATTCTACAGACTGTATGTATGGCGAATCGTCTAAATTCGATATAGAAGACGCTGATGCTCTACCGTCGTGACCCGTTACTATCGAAATTACACTTTTGTGTTCTGAATCACTATCACCACTTAAAATTATATTCGTTTCACCAACAAAACCAGAATCTATTTGACTCTGATTTAACTTAGAAGGCCCCAATTCTAAGCCGAATTCCTCGAAAATTAGCTTAGAATCGTCCAAATTGCCAAAAAACACCGAGTCTGTTTCAATACTTTCTCCTCCAGACTCACTTCGACCGTCGCATAGAGATTCCAATTCGTCCGTATCTGTATCTATATGCAAAGAGTTTACTTTAAGAGTCTTCTGAATTGGTTCTAATTGTATTTTAGGTTTCAATTGCATTAAATATCTCGCTCTTCGTTTAGATTCGTTTGAATCAGTGCTCAAATATCCTGAATCTTCAGTTCGACAAAGTTTTTTTATATCGACTCGTCTAGATCTTGTTCTAGCCGATCTTCGACCAGATCGTCTCATATTGATGTTATCAGTCCGAGAGTACGGTGGAAATCGATCTCTTTCTTCGGATGATCGACATCTATCACTTGGTGGGCTGTTTCTTGGTGTATTATTCTTTGAATTAGTTTCCCGTTTCTTGCTTGGCAGTGGCGGCTTTGGTTCGTTTAGATTGTTTTTCTCCAAATTTCGAAAATATGAAGATATTTCCTGTGTTCCGTATGGAAGGCTACCGCGTCGCTCAATAAAAGGCCTCTCATTTTGACTTTTACTTTTATTTGCTTCGTATATTTGTCTCAAACTGCCTATTTTTCGGGTAAAAGAGGCTTCTGGCGGACTTTTATTTTGTTCTGTTTCAGATACTACTAATTTATGTTTGAAGCTTCCTCCCGATTTTAGAAGGATTTTTTCAACGCATTTTTTATTTTCAGTCGTTTCTATTTGTCTTTTTGGTTTTCTATCAAGTGTATCTGGGTCAAAATCGTCGTTCTCTTTTTTACAATTATCTACTGGGGAGCCTCGAACTTCAATAGTGAGTGGTCCGAGCCTCTCTACGTTGTTATAAATTGGTTCCATTGAATTAATAAATACATCATTATGGTTAGAAAGTCTTTTATTATTTAACTCAAAGCTTATAGTTTGAGGAGATATTTTTGACGCATCTTTTATATCTCTCCAACTACGTGTCAATCTATCGCGTGATATTTGGTTATTTCGTAACAATACTTCTTTGTGATTTAATTCTGGCCCAAAATCTAATGAAAATCTTCTCTTTTTGGGAGTTCTTCTTTCTAGACTATCAAAATCGTTTGCACTTTCATGATCTAAATCCTTTTTACTTTCAGAGAGTACGTTATCATCACTGAAGTAATGTGAGTCGGCCGCTATAACTGGGATTATTAATTTTGGCGCTGTTGAATTTATTTCTGGCTCAATTCGCTTGCATTTATTTAATTCTCTAATAACAGCTTCCATTTTTCTTTTAACTTCCGGAGAAACTGGTTCAATTTCATCAAATTTACTACCGTCTATATTATTTGACGGCGGTGGAGGCGGAGGGGGTAATTTCTTCCTAATACGCCTAGATGCATGATTTGAAGGACTTTTTCTTTCCGAATTTGTAATTACAGTAGCTTTAGCTATTATAACATCACTTTTGTTCACATTATTAATATTATTATTACCGCTATCCCTCACAATTTTATCTTTCAAATACTCTTTAACAATAGATTCAGTAATTTTAATAGTATCTGAGTCTACGTTAGTCACAGGTTCAATCGGATTTAGTCGCATATCTTTATCTTTTGGCTCAGTAACTCGTGGAGTACCACTGACTTTGGCTACAGATTTCATTGGTTTATTAACAGTAACTGGATTCGGTACATCGTCCAGCCATTTTTGAACTATTCTTTGTTTGTAATCATCACTTACACAAGTTTTGCATGAGTTAGATCGAATTAAACTAGTATTTTTCTGCATTTTAGAATTATCGCATCCTGGACAACCGCCACAATGGATCGCTCTGCGACTATTTTCTCTTTTCAAACTAATAGCACTAAATCTTCTTCCTCGTCTCGCACAAGGGATGTCCCAGCCAAGGTCTACAGTATGATAAGATTCCTCTTCAGGTATATCTGACAACACCGGTATGAATCTTTTTGAAGTCATTTTTTCTTTGGCTAGTGTCATCACTTCCCTTAATTTTACCAAAAATTCCATTGCTGCTGGTGGTGGATTCTGGAATGACAAATATTATTTAAAATTAGCATTAATTTTTTCTTGATTTAAATTTGAATATATTAGGTATTGGAAATAAACATGTATATAACATCCTATACTTAAACGAGCAATTCTTTTATACCGGCGATCTCGGAAACGGCTCCAACGATATCACTGAAATTTGCTATGTGGGGGTTTTCGGGGGCAAAAAAGCGATCTAGATTAGTGTTATGTCTGAGAAAATGCGTGTTTTTAAGTTTTCATGCGGTTTTCTTTCACACGCAAAATATGGTTGCTAATTTCGTACGCTCTGGTGTAAGCATCGTGGTCAAGCGGCCAAGGCATAAGAATGACATTTACAGGTCTGGGTACGAATCCCGATCGGATACAAAGTTTTTACTTTTGTTTTTTTTTTGTATTTATTCAAGTTTTTAGTTGTTTTTTTTTTGTTTCTAAGCCAAATTAAAAATATATTTGTAGTTTTGGCCAAAAACTCCGAGTGAAGTTCGGTCACTCAGGTACTAAATTAATAAAGGAAAACCAAGACATTTATCAAAACATAAAAATAATTTAATATCATACATACCTTTAATAAGTCTGTTTCAAAGAACACAGGGTTGAAATACAACTTCCTTCTAACGATCGGCTCTCCTTCAGGCTGAACAGCTTCATCTTCATCTACGCAATCTAGTATCGATAGATCGGAATGCGGTGCTTTTTCAAGTTCTGGCGAAGAAGATCGCCGTTGTATTCTCTCGAGTTGCTCCGGCGTGGACGCACGAATTGTAGGTCTGGACGGTTTCTTTCTAGAATGCACTACGGCGGATATGACATGTGGACTTCTTTCTTGGAACTGTAATAATTAGTACAAATTAATATACAAATACCCCAAAGGACACCCAATTATTTCCCAATATGTTTCTTGATTTAAATCGCTATTATCGAAAAAAAATATTAAAATGTTGTAAAAAAACAATAAACAAGCTAATTTCCTGAGGGTTAAATTTAGTTAATTATACCTTTTGAGTATTAACTGAGGATGAATCAAAAGTATCTTCCGTGTGTTCACTGACGTCTGAAAGACCTGCGTCATTTGAATAATCACTTCTCATATTCTCCAAATTTAATAATGGGTTTGATTTCATTCTCTGGAAAAATAACAAAATTAAGAATTACACGTATAATAAATAGTTAAAATTTAAATTTAATATCATTTATTATATTAAAAAAATAATTATGCGAATCTTACCATACTTTCCATGCCAATGCGTGAATCGATAGTAGAGCCATTATCAGTGGACAGTGTATGAGAGAGATTAATCTCAGGGTCCTTAATTTTTTTCTTGTGTTTTTGTTTGAAATGTATGTAGAATATAATGCCCGCAGCGTATACGAAAACTATCATTAATACGCAGACACCTATTGCTAGTGATTCCAGAACGCTTAAACCGTGGCTTTGTGAAGTCGGCTCAGTGGTTACTGTTTCTCCTGCGTGAAAAGGTATAGATCTAACATCTGAAAAAGAATATTCCTATTAGATCTAGCATCTTTAATATTATACGCATATTTTTAATTTAAAGCTAACCATATATTATATTTGAAAAAAATTAAAGAGTGTGTGTATGAATGTGTACACGCGCAAGAAGTAAACTTTTGTAGGTTACCTACGGTTTGGTACTCTTATGAAATTCAATTTATGTTTTAAATAATTAGGTGAGATACTAAAAATAACGCATATTAGGCATATTACAATCATATATTTATAGAATATCATTTAAGGAAGGAATATAATATTATATATCATTTGTCAGACAATAACAACGGTTACCATGACAACAAACGTACGTACATTTTTTCGTAACGCATTCACCAGCTTACCTCTCAAGTCAAGCGAGCGTAAAGAAGTTTTACTTCAAAAGAACTTGTAGTATTAGAAGAAGAAGATATTGAATAGGGAATATAGAGATAAAATAAAAAGAATTTAATACCTAATATCGTGTTACGAGTAATTCCAGCAACACGAAAGGCCGCACACGATGCTGCGAGATGTGCTGGCTTGGGCGCGGAACATAGTACATGAACAGCTATCAAACGTCCTTCCAGACGAGTGTGGAGAGTGGGTGAGCCGCGCCACTATTGTGAAATATTAAATTCTTTTAATTATTGTTGACTTTAATTACCTTATTTCTTATAGCTTGATGTCAAAGTAATTATGTACGTACATATTATGTCATCTCAATACCTTTAACTTATAAAAGATCTCTTTTAAGGGCATATGCAGGTATTATACATTAAAAATTTACTTAATTTTCAGAGTAAATGAAACTTGAGAAAAATATTTTTGTCACATGTTGGAATATCAAGAATGTTACGGGTTTTTATCAAGTGTCTCAAGAATTATTTTAGGCTATGTATTCGCCATGTTAAAATATGTCAACATTTTTCTTTACAGGTTCTGTATATAAAAAAATGTTATTTCATTCATTTATTTATAATATAATTTATTTATGCTTTTAACTAAAAAACCGTATTTTAATCGAGTTTTAAAAATTTCAAAAATTCTAACTAAAAGAACAACGCAAGTGTAATTCTCTTCTACTACCTTTACTAAAATGTCATTAAAATAAGAATTTTCAATGCTTTTTGGTACTAGATACCAAAAATTAAAGAAATCTTGTTGAAGTTATACTACTAGTACAAAGTTTTTATTCTTTTGATTCCTAATTTAACTGACATATCAGTCTACCACATCAACGTGTACAAATGTTACAGCAAAATATTTGGACAGTTTGAACAAATTGCACCTTTGACGCCCGCGAGTATCTCCGCGATCTGCCGGCCGCTTTTATCCAAAGACATGACTTCCGATTGAAAGGTTGAAATTCGTATGCGATAGTATCTAATACTTTTTATTCTGGGAGAAACATGATATATTAAAAATTATTTTAGGCACATATTCTATTTTCTTATAATATTGAATAGATACTTGTATACTATATTTCTTAGTAATGCTGTTTTTAGTTCTACATAATATCTACCAATCTATTCTAAATATCTGTAAATACTAAGTTATAAAGCCAGAAATAATTTCTTCCCTTATTTTTATTTATATTTGAATTAGAATGTTTAAGATATTGAAATAATCAATAATAATTATTAAAAAACAGTCAATTACATTATAATAAATTTAAAGTTATACACGTTTAAATAATAGAAATAATAATCAATTGTAGATAAGTCTTAACCGCCTCTATTGTAAATTCATAAGGTTGAACGAAGATTGTTTGGTATGTAGAAATCTAAAGTCTGAAATAGTTTTCTCTTAAATTAAGATGGACAACGTCATACTAGTAGAGACGTGGCAATTCAAAACAAATGTTACGTTATAAATAGTTAATTTATTACTGGCATCCTGCCATATGTTGAGGTATCTCAGTAGAATACTTTCATAATGTTAAAAAAAACTACTATATACGCGTGTAACTGTTTTATAAAATATTGTTATCAATGCATTAAAATGCATTTGGCGTAAACGCCAAATTATAAAAACTTATACTTAAATATTAATTTAATTGAATGTATTAATAAAAAACAACAATAAGAAACAAAATTGTTTATACATTTTGTAATTAGTTTGCAAAAATATTAAGGAATGTTGCCTTTAAATGTTAATTTGTGGTGGTCCGTCGATAAAAGTAATCGATAAAAAGTAAATATTGCAATGTAGATAACCTGTGAGTGCACATGAGCATGTGCTGTAAGATTTCATTAATTTACATATTATATAAAAAGTAAATATCATTACATTTTTCTACACTGCATTAGTATAAGTACGCATATTCGCAATTCGCAAAAACGTACGCATATCTAGAAATTTACACAAAAAGTTTCCTTATTCCTCTATTATTCGTACATAAAACTTTTAAACGGTACATTTATTCCGATTATGTTATAATAAAATAAAATATTCTCCTCTTAATTAACCAAGATTGTTTAAGTGTTTTTTTATTTCTTAACTCACCGGGAAAAACGTTTTCGGTGGGTTTATGTCTTAACTTCATAACAAATTATTTTAACTTATATTTGTATATATAATATCGTATTTGATTTTAAATTATTGATCGTGGATTAAAATTGACCATGATTGATTAAGTTTAAACTTTAAGGTTGTTTTGTCACGGTAGCCTGTAACCTTCCTCTATAAATACTATAAAATAAAGTTTTTTTTTTCTGAAAAAAAATGAATTATCTTTCACGTGTAGAAAAAGAAACAAACTCTTCAACTTTATATATTAGTATAAAATTGATAAAGGCCATCTAACAGCACGGTCTTTATTGTACTATAAAAGAAAACTATACAAGCGAAAACACAAGCAAAAGCAAGCAATAAACTAACTTAACGTAACTCAAGCTTTTCGGAGTCCTTCTGCATATTAAGTTTAACTACACCAAAGCTTATACGCAATGTGCTTAAAAGGGGCAAAAAGTTTTCTCTTCGTCTATAATATACTTATACATATCCTTCATATCTGAAATCTCAATAATTAATGGTATAAAAGTTCGCGCTGTCCATTGCTATATAAATTAATTTAAACGTATTGTATAATATTATTAACATTTAGGAATTAATTTTTATAGCTATTAAAATCTATTATTGTTTTACAGTAAAGATAAAAAAATATTTATATATTAGGTAATAATAATAATCAATAATAAGCCCGGTTTGGACCACCTAAGCTTAAGCATTGATTATGTTCATTTATAGCATATTATGTTTTGTCAACTCGGGAAACGTTCGCTCTCGACTGGCGATAAACGTTTTACGACTCTACCGAAAACAATTATTATTACGACTGCAGCGGTATGAGGATACAGACTTTCTAGATGAGATATTTATCATCGAACAGCTTTCTGACGATTTGTTTTTCGATCATAAAACAAGTTGATGATATTAAACAGTTATTATTATTTATCAAATAATCGAAGAATCTGTATATTATCCTATATATTAATTATTAATAATGTCTTTTTTTATTTACCCTTCTTTTATACAGTATATAGTACATCCAATACAATGGACTAACAAATTCATCTAAATTTTGCCATTTAGACTGCTTATATTTATTATATTATACAGTACCTAATACAGATAAATATGCTAATTTCAATTTCCAATGTTTATTCATTCATGTAAATAGGCCCCCTAAGATTAATAATAATAATAATTTATTGACAACTTGTAACAGATTCTTAGGATTTTTTTAAAAAGGAGGACATGAATAAAATTAGCATTAATGAGCGTTTCTAGAAATTTTAAAATCTTCGTCTTGACCGATCTAGATCAGTAAGTGTTTGCGTGCTCGATACATTTAATCCCGTTTATGTTTGTTTTATCAGGTTTAACTTCAAGAACACCTTAATTACGAATACGATAAAGCCAATGAATTCATTGGCTGTGTTTTGATAAACATTGAAATTATATCTAATATATGTATGTTTAATTAAAAAACCTGAAACTAATTTTCGGAACCTGCATGGGTGGTAAATGGTAATATAAATGTTAAAAATAAAGTAAAACGTACTCATATGAAAGTTTTCCTTAAGAATTTCTACTTGGTTTTATATTAAGAGATGACATAATATGTAAAAATTTATGCCAAATGAAAATAAAAAAAACATTCACCAACGTCAAAACAAATTTTATAATTTATTTGCATCATAATGTAGAGAAATTATGCGCTTGTTATGACATTCTTCAAATAAGTAAAACATTTATTTAAGCGTCATTGTCTAGTTTGTGTAACATGTTAATAAAGTGAATAATTATTTACCTGTAAATACGTACTGCCTTCGTCTCTATATAATCCAAAGGGAACATCATTATCGACTAAATCTCGTAATGTGACCCATCCGGATGGAGACAGATACTGGGCGCTCGTAACTGCACATATTGCGTCTTCTATTTCTATATAAAGTATAAAAATAAAATAATTTAATTCTTACATTATAAATGTGTTTTTAGAGATGGATTTATTTAACAATGATTATGCAATTTTAGTTTACTTTTTTTTGAAAGTCACCGCCATTCCATTAATATCTATACATATAATAAAATTGTAACTAATCCGAATCTGTACATTAAATATTTTTTGAAAAATCTTATTGAAATAGACTTTATTATCGATACAGAAGCCAAATCTATAGTTTTTAGAATTTTTGTATGTCTGTTACCGCATCACGAGAAAACCACTGAACAGATTTTGATGAAATTTGGTATGATGATAGCTGGTTATCCAGGTCAACATATAGGATACATTTTACTGCGGGAAAAATCTCATCTCTGAGCTAAAGGTTAAAGCGTAACTAGGGATGAAACCGAGCGGAGCGAGAGTGAGTTGCTAGTTTAATATATTTGTTAAGGATCTTTCTATATTTTATGTAAAGGTTTTAAAAATATTGTGTCATTTTATATGAACGTAATTTGTTACATTAGCGTCATATCCGATATGGTCTAGTGGCTAGGATACCTGGCTCTCACCCAGGAGGCTCGGGTTCGATTCCCGGTATCGGAATTTACTTTTTAATGATTAATACATTATTTTATTTTAATGAAAAAAAATAGATACCTGTAAATATAATTTCTTTTGAAGGATAAATAATTTGACCTTTCATGGGCAAAAACACAAACGGAATCTGGGGTATTGTCGCACCCCGACCAAAAGTAGCCATCGGACATTCTGCAATAAATGGTTTAGGAAAAGTTAAATTTTGAAGGTAAATAAAACTGGTAAAATAACATACATAATTAAAAAGTAGACCTATAAGGATTTTACAAGAAGTGATTTTAAAGTTTAACTTATTTAAAATAGTAAATAAATATAGCGCCATTTAAAGACTTTTTTAAGCTAAGTAGAACAATAGAAAAGTTCATACAGCCAAAATAAAAAAAAATAAAAAATTCATACACATATTTTCTTTCGCTAGGTCATGTGCCCCATTAACGCCTATTATATGTTTGTTACATGTTATTCTCATTCAACTTCACATAGAGGGCATCTTGATTGACTATGCAAGAATTTACCATTCAAAAAGATAGTTAAGAATAACCTTGTGGCAAGAACAGCACTTATGAGTAATAACTATATTGACTATTACTTATGCAGAGTGTGTCGTGTTTAAGATACTAAATGTATAAGTTCAAAATTCATGTCTTAACCTAACATTGTTATGTCGATCTCGTATTGTAACTTATTCTTGCTCATGTTTAATTAATGACAAATTGCACAAGCACTTTCCACTTTCCATTAGTCTTAGCTTGCAGACGTCCCCTTAATAATGACTAATTTTAAAACTATTGTTTAGTTTTAATATCTTAAAAAAATGCCTACTAGAAAGTAAGTACAATGACATTTTTTACAAATACTTTACGAAAAACCTTGTTCTATCCCTAAAGTATGGATATCACCTTACCGAGTATGAATCGACCTTATTTAATTTTTTAAAAAACGTCTGTGTGTACTTATGCACGCACGTAAGATGTTATACTTCTTTGGTGTAATAGAACAAAAAAGGGTGCATGTAACCTTTACGCGCGGTTGAAGTAAAACTTCTTTGGAAAATATCGCAATTAAATTAAAACAAATCAATAATTAAATAATATCAATAAATAAATAATATTACAATCATATATTTATAGATTATAATTCAAGGAAAGAATGTAATATTATATGTCATTTGTCAGACAATAACAACAGTTATCAACAGCAACGGCAACAAACAGTTATCAGTTAACTTCATCATATCGCTTTCAGCTAACTTCATCATGTCGCTTTTTACTGTCGGAGTACGCGCATCGTAAAAATTTTATTCTCACATTTTTTTCCAAACGCCCCAAAAGAAGTACAACTTCAATAACACAACATTTTGCATTATTGACATGACTCTTATATCTAATTTATTCGGTGCAATCCTATTATACCTGTTTATATATAGATTATATATAGATTATAATAAATGTGGGAATATCCTCCTTACCATCTATATGATTAACACAGACTTTCTGGTCCTCCCTAAAAGCAGGGGATTCTCTGCGGCATTGACACACGCAACCGCTGCTTCCCAAAGTGGCAAGTGCGGTGCCCCGGCTAACCTCCATGCATCGAGTTAATCCACAGTCCGTACCTGAAATTATTTATAATATTTTTAAAATATCAAAATATGTATGTATATTTAAAAATAAAGAGCTAAATTTTAAATAAAACTATCTTTTTGGATTTTTTCGCGAATTTATTTTGATTTTTGGTTCCCGACGTTTCGATTGCTGTACTGCAATCACGGTCACGGGAGAGACTAAGGTCTTAGATGTCTCAAAGGCGTTATATAGTTGTTACAGACAGCCTACCCAGAAAATAACAAAATGAATTGAAAAAACTTAAAAATCGACACCAAAGTATCTTACAATATTTATTAATTTTAATTTACACATTTTTATAATTTTAATTACTTTCATACTTGAATATATATATTATTTATATAATTTTAGCCGTTATTATTATAGTACTACAATATTTTTTTAGAAACTTTGTTGATTTTTAATTATAATTATAATTAATAACAGCTAAAATTATATTAATAATATATATAATTGATTAATAATTTATTTCAATAATATATGATTAAAGATATGATTTATCGGAAATGAATATAAATATAAAATTTTATCCTTACCAACTAAAGAGAAAAGATCTCCTGAAGCAAATCTTGTAATATTTGCTAGCGCCATCTCTCCGTTAGTATTTACAGCTTGCGTAAACGTTACCATAACAAGTATAACCAGCAGCGCCATCTTGCACTTACACTCAAAAACACAAAGGTCTTCTAGTCACCTTAATAATCTCTATTCCAACCAGCTGTCGCCATTTTGTACTTTGTTGTGAATATTGAAACTTCATGTTGATCCGTTTTTGTTCATTTTAGTTATTTAAATTCAAGATTTTTGTTTCTCGTCTACATCTGTAACAACATTTTTAATAGATAAGTAAGGGTCTTACGAATTATTTAATAACTACTAGTGAAACTTATGAATTTGCTTTTAATTGCTTTGTAGATACAATATTATTTATTTCCTTTCCTAAAATATCTAATCGTTACTAGTTTCGACTGAATATAAATAAACGATACTTCCTATCGGAACTGAAATTCCGCCCTTTAATCGAAATTTTGAATAAAACGTTGAAAGGTAAAATTTATGATTATTTTTTTTTAAATGCAAAGAAATAACTTGTAAATTATATAAATCTTTTTTTTTACATTTTTTGTAAAATAAAAAAAACATTTTCGATATTGAAATAAAAAATTTTTTTCCCACCCTCCGAATTTTGCCGCCCCTAAAAATTTTCCGCCCTAGGCACTAGCCCCGAGTGCCCCTAGTGTAAATCCAGCGCTGCTCCAAGCGCCTGACGCTTGACCTAAATGGTACAATAAAGTCAGACAAGTTTATAAATTAAATATTCAGAGCATAATTTATAATGTAAGTATATTAATTTAAATCAATAGGACTTGTCGACACATTTAAATGTTACATACCTATCATACATTTTCGTTTGGCTTTAATTGGTAAAAAAACATGTGTGTGTGTGTGTGTGTACTTATGTACGCACGTAAGAAGTTATACTTTTTTAGCATAATAGAACAAAAATAGCTAAAGATTTCATCCCGTATGTCACAACTCTTGTAAAAGGAATGCAGCTAACTTCATTATGTCGCTTTTTGACTGTCAGTGTGCGCGCGCATCGAAAAATTGCTGATAGTATGTATTACTTTTTACATGGAGAATACTTTTGGTGCAATTTTTCTTTTTCCCACATTCATCATATTATATGTTAACCATTAAGAAAATGAATGCCCCCAGCGGGATTTGAACCTGCGACCACTGGCACAGCAAGTACACAAGGGTCACTACAAATTATTAAGTCAAACGTGTCGTCAAATTTTTCTCCTCTCATGGCGGACGCGCCTCAAAAAGTTTCATTTAAAAGAAATAGTTAAACGAACGTCTTTTATTAAATAGATAGAACAAATACATCCAAATAGATAGAGTAAATGCAAACACCGTCCAAATAAACCTGTCAATTTATTTAACTAAATTGTTAATAAAATCTATTTTCCTAAAAGGTTTTATCTCATAACGTCCAATTAGTCAAATACTTATTATTTACTTTTATTTAAAATCGAAACAAAAATCAATCTATAGAAAAATTTATTCATCATAAACAACGTCTACCCACGCCTTTGTTGAATAGGCCTTTAAGTGTAGAGTCGATGTTAACAATATTTTATGTAAATAACGACATTATGTCTCATCAACAATCTGACAATTCCGATAGACAGCTGTTATCGCTGAATATTTTAATACAAAAGTATTCTATGCCTATGTTAACATATTGATGGGTCAGAGGTTGTAGCTACTATGAACAAGAATGGTACCGACAAGAATAGAAATTACAAGATTTTATATATTAGAATTCATCGAGGTTTTAAGTTTTGCTAAACAATTCATATTATAGGTTTACACAAAAGCCGTGGATACAAATGGAGTATTTTAACACCTCCTGATTAATTTCTAAGAAATCAATTGTTTACTGGCACATCGGTGTGCCCACGACTCTCGACAGGTTAAATGAGTAATGGTTTTTTATACAAAAATTAAAAACCGACACCTTTTTTATTCCATAATAGAGTCAAAATCAAAGATTATCATAAAATAGTATCAAGTAGAATTCCCATAGGATATAAATCTATTATAAAGATAACGGATAGGTCAATATTATACATACAGTACCTAGTACTAGTAGGTACACTGTACAGTAATAATAATGGTCTAATGTCCATACAATACATAAATAAAATTGAAGTATCTGTCTGTGATTTCAAAATAACTATGTCTTCTTAAGTACATAGAATTATTTATATGATACCCGTACCTAAACAACGCTTTTTAAAAACTTATTAACTGATGTTAGGGGATGGGGGATGTTGAAATGGGATTTTCACTAAAAGATAGAGGAGTTTTCAGAGTTATATATAGGATGTGATTTCCGGAAATATTTTAATAATATGGATTCAAAACAATAACACAAAATTAGGTTACGGTTTTACGAAAAAATCAGCCGAGTATCTCCTAAAGTAAACTCGCAATAAATATTTTTATCTATTTATCTAGTATCCAAAATAATTATAAAAGACCATATTGCATCACATAACACTACAGCTGTTAAATTTATTGCCTACTACAAATATATACACATTATTTATGCTACTCCTTCCGATTCTTTAGATTAAACTCTGTGTTTGATAAATTGCCTTCTCCAAAATGTTAATGCCTACTCATAGTTTTTATGTCAGTTCAAGAGTCAAAAGTTGAAGCTATTGTTTTTTAATAAAACAATTTATCATTATAACAGTATATTTAGACTTTGATCATTGGTAGTATAATAATATTTTTATTTCTATATAACTAGCGACTTACCCTCGCTTCACTCGGGTGCGTCCCTAGATACGTTTTAAATTTTTTGAGCGAAACCTTAATCCTTTTTCTAAAATAAAAGTAGACTACATTACTCCTTATAATATCAGCTATCTGCTAGTGAAAGTCCCGTTAAAATTGGTCCAGCCGTTTCGAAGATTAGCCGGAACAAAGAGACAGACAAAAAATTTAAAAATTGTGTTTTTCTTATAAGTACCGAATATAATTCCGTATGTAAGCTGTTATTTTGCCATTACAAACAGACACTTCAATTTTCAGTTTTAATTGTTCAGGTTACGAAGTTTTAAGTGGTAGATTTAATTATAGTTTCAGAAAAAGAGATATCAATAAGTTTGTTAATTTGAATACAAACATGAAAATTTTTATCATTAAATCAAATGATTGCACGATATGCAAAATGATTCAAATTGTTTTTAGTCTAACCCAACCCATACCTACTCAAATCTTCAAAGACAATATTTAAATAAATGAATAACTAATGAACATTTATTAATAGCCATTTTTTTGTTTTTGATAAAACCATAATGGTCAACGTCTAGCTATTCATATATAACCAGAATACAAGAATCCGTTACTCGAAACGGTTAGATTATATTGAATTTTAATGTCTGTTCGTCTTCGATTCTTAATAACTAGCTAAATGGTTATTAATCTTCTGAGAATGTTTATTCCTTTCCATTTCGTCTAAATTATTGCTTGTTATTTTTGTTAATGTAACTCTATAACCTATACCTTACGGAATAAGAAAGCAAGAGAAGCTCAAATTATAAAGTTTGATTAATAACTAATAGGAGGCAAAATATTATCGCACTACTTTTATTATATATGAAAAAGTTTGCATGCTTTTGTATGTTCGCACATTGAAAAGGCTAGACGAATTTGGATGAAATTTCGTACACAGAGAGATTATGACCTGGAGTAACACATACTCGCTAGGTATCAAGGGACGCACCCGGGCAGAACGAGGATAGGTCGCTAGTCTCCACTAAAAAAAACTCCACTCCACTCCACTATAAAAGCACTAACCTCGTACGGGAATGAAAATCCTATTAGTTCTTACTACAATACATATGTAACTACGAACAGTTGTATATAGATTTTTTCACTTTGTTTATAACTTAGAATAATTAACAAATATCAATTATTTTTTGAACATACAAAAACATAATAATATTTTTATTTATTAAATACTAGAAACGCTTTGCTTTTATTTTTAACTGCCTTTGTCAATATTTATAATTTATATTAGGTACAAGTAATCGGATTAGATATGCATCGGATAGCGGTCGCTGTATAATTTACCCATTTTAATAATATAATAATTAATAAATCCATACATATTAATAACATAATTGAATGTACTGCATATATGTAGGTGTGAATTAAGAAATTTTTCTTTCAAATGAAAAAGAAATGTACCGGGCAAGCAACGGTCATCGGTATTACAAATGTACAGTAGATTTTAATCAATAACGTTGTTATCTTTCTACGATCTATTCAAATGAAAGATTTCCCAACATTATATTATGTTAAGTATTTTGGTACGAGAATCCGTATCTGTATAATAAATATTAAAAATGTGAAAGTTTGTGAGTATGGATGTTTGTTACTCTTTCACGCCAGAACGGCTGAACGGATCTGGATGAAATTTGGCACAGAGATAGATTATACTTTTTATTCCGGAAAAATGTACGGTTCCCATGGGATAGATTTGTTTTTGTTTTCCTAATACTAATATTTTACCTACCTAAGATTTTTGACTATCTGTAAATTCACATTATGCTGGACCTGTAGTAAGTTTTTGGTTTTAATAACTTCTGAATTTACTTCATAATGGATAAATGTACCTAATAAATAAATTATTATCTATACGTAAGACGATAGACTATTGATTCTAACGTGTTGAAATTAATATAATAAGTGTAGAATACAATTTTATTGCTACTACTAAAGCCGTTATTGTGGATTTATACTAGAAAGAAAATTCGAAAGAGTTGTTTGAATATAAATTTTGTCATTTGAATGCATTAATTTTATCTACGTTCTAGATATTGTTTCTTAAACAACTGAGGCAAATATATCGTATAAATATAGTAGTTTCAACTTTGATCAAATGAAGTGTTATCATCATTCAGTTTGATTTATTTATAGGCACGCTTTTTTTACTTGTAGTGAAGTAGAGAACCATAAAGACCTGTCATTCTCTATCATTCTCTACCATTCATACGCTCCGTGATCTGTGACCTCTGACATATCTATACAATTAATATTACACACTCTCTATCTGTTTTAATATTTGCATGCGTTTATAGCATAAATTCAGTTTTTGCTTCATGTACACACACACAATGTACATATATATACTCGTACATAAATCAGATTTGTAAGAAAAAATATGTTCGAAAAGCTCATCTGTTAGGCTGGAACAATGATAGGAAGCGAGTTACCATTGTTATAAATGACAATTAATTAGAAGATAATAATCACTTGTATTCTATGTTTTAATTAAGTCATTAGCAGTAATTAAATTCAAATTTCCTATATATATTTCCTATGTGATAAATTGGTTAAAATTTCATTAAAAATTTAAATAAATTTTAGATTTCCAATGAATATGTGTACATTTCATATTATAAGCATATATATAATTTGCATATTATAAGAACGAACAACAAAACATGAAATACTAGCTACTCACTCTTGCTTCGCTTGGATGTATTCCTATATGCACAACAACCTCTCATACATACAAACGCTGGAATCTATACTTATATATTAATATTATAAAGCTGAAGAGTTTGTTTGTTTGTTTAGTTGAACGCGTTAATTCCAGGAAACTAATCCAATGTGAAAAATTCTTTTTGCATTAGATAGCTCGTTAACTGAGGAAGGCTATAGGCTATACATAATCCCGGAAAATTGTACGGTTCCCGAGGGATAAATTTGTTTTTGTCTAGGGACGAACCCAAAGCTTAGCGAGGGTGAGTCGCTAGTTTTTAATAATAGTGTGATCACTATAAAATATGTTTAACGCACTTTAAGTCTCCCTGTTTATATGCAGAGAGAATTAATTATGCAAAATAAAAAAATAAAACAATTTAAAAAGTACAAATACAAAAAAATAAATGAGTGTCATTAACTTGAATGATTTATTATCTTTAAAATTAAGGTAGCTTTACTTTATTACAAACATTTGATTATAAAAGAATGTATAGTTAATTGATGACACGTTTGATGTTAAGTGCCATTAACTGGTCGTGATACGAGTAATATGAAACTGTATGTGTGTTGCATTGTAAAAGCTAGTATAAGAACTGTCAAGAATTAAAACAAAAATGTCATCGTAATAAAATGATGTACTACTAACAAAAACATAATACTTAATATATGAATAGATATGTAAATTTATGCATATAAAAAATCTCTCTTTTTATTAAATTTAATATAATAATTATATATTAATAGTTATTAATTACATATGGGTCGACATAGAGTTAACCTACTAAATCTACTTAACATACGTCGAATTAGTAATAAGTTAAATTTATCAAATAAATAAAGCGACAACACCCATTAATTTACAGGTAGGTATACTCTGACATGCGATATTATTAACACGAATACAGTTTCTCACAAAAACGTGATTCCGTAAAATATTAAGTTGTTACGAGTTGAAAAGTTACGAAAATCTTATAAATATTCAGTAGTAATTGCCTACAATATTTCCAATTACGAGCCAGACTAATTAAATTTATATAATAAGAGGGAAGTTTGCATATCCTTGCTTATTTCTGTTTATAGTTAGTTAATAGAAAAGAACATTTGTTTGACATTGTCATTAGTAGGTGAGCCCAAGGGAGGACTTTGGGGTTTACTCAAGCTTTGTTGAGTACCTCCATCATATATAGGTAAGTGTCAGACTTTTTTTTTAATATTTTGATCGGTTGGTTGTTCATGTTAATCTGCCGCGCTTGAGCGAACCCCAAAATCCCCTCTTGGGCTCCACTACTACATGTAGTAGAAGTCATCACTTCTATTTGACAATCACACTAAATACCACTCGTTACTTTGCATTTTTATCGATAAATCTATAATAATCAAATATTAACGATAAATATTGATAATGTTTGATAGCAGAAATAGGTCAGATGAATTTTCTATCAGACTATCTACTAAGGGTGGTGATTAACCGGTCTGGTATCCTTGGCTATTTTGTTCCCGCTACTTAAAACGGTTAGATTTATGCTTTCGATCCTTCATTATGGTTGCATTACGCAAGATCGTGGAATTGATTGCAACTTAATAATAAGATTCAATAGCAATTGTAACTGTTGCTAAGCCAACATACATATTTTGATTAAAAAAGACATAATTCCATTGTTTGTAGGATTGTTTGTTGTATAGGATTATGTTCCGGGTTCGAATCTGAGGTTGGATCAAGAGAGTTATTTTGTTTATCCGTCAAGTTTTAGTTGAAGCCGGAATCTAATCGGGTGCCAGAATTGATATATGTACTCTATAGGTGCTATTTCCTAGTAGTTTAGGGACTTACATATTTGGCTAATCTTAATGAGATTAACGAGTTACTACCGTGACCAAGATTGATTGTTAATATAAATACAAAGGAAAGTTTAGTACACAAAAGTTAGTACTAGATTTCCGTTTCAAATTTTAGTGACTGAACAAGTTACATGGATGACATAATTGTTGTAAGTAGATTTTAAAAATGACTTTTTATTTCTACAAAAAATATATACATATAAATAAAATACAATACAGATATAAATAGAATACAGATAAATAAAATTTGAGTGTCTGTTTGTAATGTCATAAATAAAAACTTTTTACTAAATGCATATATCTATCTATTAGTCTGTCTGTTCCAGCTAATCTCCGAAACAGTTGGACTGATTTTGACGAGACTTTCATTGACACATAGCTGATGTTATAAGAAGTAACTTAGGCTAAGTTTTCGCCCAAAAAAATAAATCCTATCTATGCCGTACCGGATGCAGCCAAGCGAAGCTAGGGTACGACGCTAGTTTAAAAAGGAATTAAAAAGGAAAACTAAGGAAAAAATATGATTAAAACTTTCACAAGATTGCTGCAAAAATATGAATATGAAAGTGGTTGCTACAGCACAATTATGCGTCTATAACATCGTTACTAAATAAATAATAACTTAGAACCAGCTTTACGTTATGTAATTTAGGATCAGATTGAGAAAACTTAAAGACTGTTCCTTTCTCTACTGTTTTAGATGATACATCATGAGTTATAATCTACACACGCCACTATCAAAGATAAGTTACTAAGGGCCTTTATTCCAGGTGATATTTGATTGAAACCACGTTAACATAAGTAGTTTTTTCTAACACAAAGAATATATAGAATTTAATAAATTTTATATTTATGCAAAATTATGTAATTTATGAGTTGATTTCTTGCAGTGTAATAGTTTTTTCAAACTTATAAAAAGGTTTTTTTCTGTTTTTTGTGTTTTGTTTAATATAAGTTAGTACCTATAACATGCTTCAATTATAAGGCTATATAATAGAAAAATATTTTTTAAAATTAAACTGTTATTTCCTAAGATGAGTGCATTCAATGAAATAAATAAACTGTTAAGTTTAAATATGTATTACTAGCGACTCACCCTCGCTTCACTCGGTTTCGTCCCTAAGTACATTTTAACGGTTAGTATAAATATCCCATGGGAACCGTACATTTTTCCGGGTTAAAAAGTAACCTATGTGTTATCTATCTAATCTATCTCTGTGCTAAATTTCATCCAGATCAGTTCAGCCGTTCTGGAGTGATTGGGTAACATACATCCATCCATCCAAACTTTCGCATTGTTAATATTTATGGGTTATGTATATACGTAGATTTAACAAATTCACGCATATTTGCCGGTTTTTACAATAACAAGTCATAAATGTCATTAATTTAGAAATATGGTAGCATAAAAATTCTGTACTAAATAAATAACGGATTCAGAAATACATATGCCACATAAACAACTTTCGAATACTGATCTAGCTAAAAATACGTAATGACGCGGTAAAATCAGATTTCCATATCGACCGTTACCTGTCATAAAGTGAGACTTTTAATATAAATGTTGAAAATATTATTCACGAAGTATACCTACACATTTTAATAAATAAATCTAATCTTCTCGTCTTATTTTCCATCAAATCATAGTAATAACTTTTGTAACTTTAAAGTTTTTCAGGCTGATTTCAATTTCATAAGAATATATATTACTTATTAGTATTTTTACTATAAATTAAGTATTATAGGTATTACTTTCCTTTCAGGACCTAGAGGGTTCATGGGCATCAGTCAACAACAAATATTTTAACTTGTATACCATTTCTGTGACATACTCTCGAGTAGAGTGGCTGGTATATATGTACATACGGTTCAGATAACAAGGTATATGGATTCAAGCCGAGCCAAAAATTTATTGGGTTGTTTTTTTGTAAGTTCATATAGTTGTCATAGATCAAGAAATATGTGAAGGAGAGGGGCATTATCTGTACATATAATAAAACTCTAACTGTACATTAAATATTTTTTGGCAAATATTATCGACACAGATGCCGAATCTATAGTTTTCAGAATTTTTGTCTGTCTGTCTGTCTGAAAAGCATCACGAGAAAACCATTGGACAAATTTTGATGAAATTTGATATGATGATTGATGATAGCTGGTTATCCGGCTCAACATATAAGATACTTTTTACTACGGAAAAATATCTCATCTCTGAGAAATCTATACTAAATGTTAGAACGTCGCAAGTAATAGATTAATAAAAAAATGTACGTATTATAAATGCATGAATTAAATCTCGCGACCTCAGACACATTAATTAGCATAAAATAAGTATATTACATAACATATTTGCTATAATGATCGTCTCTTATGAATTTGTCATTAATTATTATTAAGATAAATTATTCTACATAAGACAAATGGTCAAAAAAGCAATAGAAATGTAATATTAATTAATTTTATTATTTAATATGACTATTATTATCCAATATTTTATTATTTATTTTCGGGGTAAGTAAACGAATGGTATTAAAAATATACATAATTAATTTTGCCCACGGCATTCATAATTCATTCAGTTACATCATTTGGTTAGATTAAAAAAGAAATGTTATGAGGTGTTACTTGACGCCCACATGGGTTTAATTCTAGGTATGAAGGTTTGAGGCAAAAAAAAATATTATTACTATTA
Source organism: Argynnis bischoffii washingtonia (assembly GCA_033884665.1). NCBI lineage: Eukaryota > Metazoa > Arthropoda > Insecta > Lepidoptera > Nymphalidae > Argynnis > Argynnis bischoffii. Next base: position 5,739,177 of record CM066623.1, on the reverse strand, counting down.
GAATTAGTAGGTACATCATTTTTGAATTGTTTAAGTCAGGAAAGTCGTAAGCAACAACTCTTTGAAACTAGTTTAAAACAAGATAAAAGATTCAAATTACTACTACGAATAGATACATTTTAAAGCCTGAAAAGTTAAACTTTATTGCTTTATTACTATATTTATCAGAAAGTGACTATCATGGATGACAAATAAAAGTGACTATTTATTTGACATAATATACAGATAAAAAACTAAAAGAAGAAATATAGCCAAACAAACAAACAGAGATTACTCCGAAACGGCTGGACTGACTTTCTCTGGTAGATGGCTGATGTTAGAAGGAGTAACATAGACTACTTTTATTTTAGAAAAATAATTAGGATCCCGCTGAAAAAAAATTAACGCATACCTAGAGACGCATTCGAACGAAGCGAGGGTAAGACTCTAGAATTTTACTAAAAGTTAAAATATTTTAAATATCGAGGTTTAATATTTTAAATAAAAAAAGTATACATATGTGTTATCACACATAATTAGAAAACATTTGAACACTGTCCTATGAACAAGCCTAGTAATATCTAACTTCATATTTCTGATGCATGCATTAAGGGAAATATGAAGTCACGTCTGATATTGCTATGTCCTACACCGAGCGTGATCTTATCTACTGCCACATTATTACTTATATTATCATATGGAATTGAATTAAGAAAAATAAAGTTAGATTTCATCAATTAACTTGTATGTATGTATTCAGCCCTTTTTAACGTCCCACTGCTGGGGACTTCTTCTGTTTCAGTACGAGGGGAATCAGACCATAGTCTACCACGCTGGTCTTTTGAAAACTTGCTAGGTTCTCTCAGACATGCAGGTTCCCTTATAATGTTTTCCTTCACCGTTAAGACAAGTGGAAATTATGTTGAAAATGATTCGCACATGAAAATATCAGAGACCCGGGATTTGAACTCGCTTCACTCGGTTTCCCAAGCGAGTGCGTTACCACTGGGCTACCACTGCCTTAATCATTTCGACAATTGTTTTCAAGAAGGCACAACATTATCCTTAAATAATAAATTACATTCTTCAAAGTAGGTACACCACATAAAAAATATCCTAGCAGGTAGGTAGGCAGGTATTAAGTGCCTTCAGTCATATACAACCAATAATATAAATAACATATCCGAAAAATAATAATGACAAATGGAATATGCCAATAAGTCATAAATGCTGATTAAATATTTCTTTTGAAGAAAAAAAATGAAAATTAATTAATAATTTATTAATTATATATTTATGCCTTTTCTTTTTATACCTACGTATTTACATAAAATTGCTGTTTAAAAATTCTCTTCACTTTATTTCTCAAAAAAGCAAATAATATCAAAAATATGCTTATAGAACCATTAATATAATTGATTAAAATATTTATACATATGTACATAAACATATGACTATACTTATGGCAAGTTAATGCTACCATGGCGCAGACTCGATTCATGCGCGGTCTAATGTTCTTATTGATTACGAGATATGCTCTCTTGCCTGAATCCGTCAGTGAAAGTCATGCTAATAAAATCGATTCTAGGAAGATATTTTTTTTCATTGTTCTAAACCTAAGTTTTGATATTGCGCAGACCATAACATAATCTAATTATGAGATCACACAGACTATTCTGTAATCAGATAAAAAATTCAATTTTATTAATTTAAGATTACCTTCGTATCACACGTTCAAATAAAACGGCTACGTACGAGTAAGTATGTATTCAATACTGGGGGTTTGGATAAGATTTTATTCAATCTTTGAAGAATAGATAAAAATTGTATAGACATGACAAAAATGGTATGGCATAGAATCATAATATTAAGCATAGTTAACCATATGTCATTCCCATATATTTTTCACATTTCTATTTTTCAACAATTGTAAAATCTAGATTGATTTCTTATTTATTACGTTTTTATAGTAAAAATATGTGCATATTGAAAATATTTTTTAAATAATAATTAAAGTTTAAATTAACATTTTTTACTGACCAAATTATGCATAGAATATTTTTAATAAGTATTATGTAATCTAGGCACTGCCATTAGTTACATATATCTTATGTTTTGTATCTTCTTAACATCATATTATACTTAATTCAAAATATACCTAGCAGTAAGTCTTATTCAAATTCAGGCTCCCGTATGGGTTATAGTTTTTCATCTAATTTTCAATTTCTGCTTATATAATACTTTAAAATACTTCCTTACATTACTACTACTATTTAAAATAAATTTTACATACATATAACATTCTTTATAAGATATCCTATATCAATACAAAGTATCATAAAGCGGCCTTATGTTTCCAATTAGAATTTACTAAAGAAATAAGATTGAAAAATATAGAACTTAAAAACTGCCTAACTACCACAGATTACCTATACATACTTTTTAACTATTTCTGTATCGTATCGAAAAACAAAGCACTAATTTTATGTGAAACCACATAAATGAAGTCCTGGACAACGTATATTCATCAATGTTACGTGCATTGAAAAGATTAAATCATAATTCTTTTAACCACATATAGATTATTATCTAAGGTATAGTATTATTAAATCCATACACGGAAACAATTAACTTTCGTAATAACCAGTAACGAGAACACTAACGCGATTGTTTTCCAACACCTTGGTTTATTGAGAAAAACTAACACCCCTTTCTCATGAAGTTAAGTAACCGTAACGATGCGTACTATTTAATATTTTATTCATTTACAACAATACTATTCTAATATAACTCAGCAAGCCCTCATGTAACCTAAGCCAAAATAACCCTTATAGTAACGTTTATCAGTATTTTGCTTTTATTTCACTGGTTGCTCTGTAAAAATTTCATTTTAAGGAAAAGCGTAGTTACCTATGGAGTAACTACATAGTAAGGTAGGTTTAAGAAATATTTTTATAAGAGACCTTGATATTTGGTATACCTATGTATACATAAAAAAAGAATTATGAAAACTGATCCCCTATTAGCGCACAAAAAAACCGAGCCATAGAGTATCTCGTCTTTTTTGAAGAAGAATATGCTACAGATCTGACTAGAACTTAACCAGAAATTCAAGTGTCGATCAATATATATATATTTTTATTAATTAAAATCGACTGTCATCCATAATAAGGTTTTTATGGACTAAAAGTATTTATACAAAATTGGAAGAAGCCACCGGCCAAAACAATTTTAGAAAAAAAAACATTTTGTTTTACATCCTTATTTTTTTATATTTATTTAGAAAATCTAAAAGCCTAATCAGGTAAAATTTTTGATATATTCTAATATTCTAATATAATATTTCCTACGTCACTATTTTATGTCGACAGTATATCATCTATACCTTGACGTAAATTATGTATATGGGAAAATAATAATTGTTAGTGATCAAAAACCATCGTAGTTTATACCGCAGCATAAAAAATTATTTTCTTCTATTTTAATTCATAACAAAGAGATATAAATCAATATTTTCTCAATGGCTTATTGCCGGTCGGCCACAGACCTAACTTATTTCTATAACAAATGTAAGCATAATTTATGTAAAATATCCATAAGTATAACATTTCTAAGGTTTTTGTTATTTACATAAACATATATATGTCACTTAATAGAGTCAATCAATTTATTTTTAATGTACACTTTGAAATTTACATTTTATGAAATTTATTATCATTTAAAAAACAACAAAAAGGATAGAAGAGAGCTTGAAGTAGCATTTGTGTATTCGACCGATTAAGACAAAATTCAGATATGTTTTTATTCAGACTATTATTTATATCGGACTTCGTCTTTAAGGCGAAGATTATAGATTCTATTCCTGTTTCTTGATTATCTTTATAGTTCATTACGTGAGGTCTGTATGCGATCAAACGAGGCATGTTTTATGGATTAGGGGTTTTATGTTACCAGCCTGCGAGTATCAAAATCGCTGATGTTTTTACGGTGAACTAATCATGAACAATATTATGTAATTATCTAGAACTTTACACGTATATTTTAAGATGTAAGTTTATTTCAATCTGCCACTTACCTAATAACCGGCCAGTTATGCACATAAATATCAAAGCTTACTTCACAATTACAATATATTTTAGTAACTGCACAAAATTTTATGACACTTATTATACGAGTATTATTAATGTTGTATTGTTAATATTTATAAACATAGATAAATCAAGTTAACGCATAATTATGGGAGACAATTATTATGTGTTAACCTTTGTGCACTATAAAATAGCCACTATAAACTATTGGTCACCCATAGGAAGCTTTAAAAGCTTACTTAAAGCTGAACCTACCGCTATCCTTTTATAGCGGTTATAAAGAAAATATTTGATTGATATGATATTTATAATGTAATAAAAAGTCCTCCACACCTTAATAGGTACTACTTACGTAGTATACAAGATATGTTGTATTATGTGTGTATTATAAATGTATATAGGTATATCTCTCTTCTAGTTTTTAGAAATTCTTCGAGCTTTAGTCTGTAAAAGCGGTAGACTAGACCTTAAATTACTTTAATTTGCATAACTGCTTATAGTTCAGCTCAACAGCTATGACTCATAAAGTTTTTCCACAATTTCGTATCCGAACCGTTGTTTCTAATAAAAAATAATGTACTAAATACAATAATTTTAATTTATGTGTTGTGTTGTTAGCTTATTAAAATGTTCGTTATTGCTTACATACTGGATAACAGTCCTATACCTGTATCGGAATGATAATAAAATTTCAGTGCTTAATTGATTTTTATGATGCAAAAAGCAGAAATATATTTTTATGTAACCAATGATCATAAATATTAACGGAGGGTAAAACACCTGTGTGCTTTGTCTGAGATACAAAGAAAATTATTAAAACTAACAATTATATAATTAATTTTACTATTTTACTGATTACGAATCTTTTAAAGAATAATTTATATTACAGTAAAGTATTACAGTCTAGAAATACATAAAGTCGTCTAACAAACCAATTATGCGGGGTGTGCGGAGGAAGAGATGGGTGAAACGCACCCGACTGTCATACGTTATTTTATATGACAAACGGGAAATGGTAATACTGACCAGTACCTATAACTGTAGGTAAAATTGTCACAAGATGGCATTTAGGTGTTTTAAAAACTGTTCGTCATAAATTTTTTTAAACTCTTGCATTGGCAGCATTTCCGTTAAATCAATGGCGATATGGATTTTACACTATGCTAATATTATAAATGTGAAGAGTTCATTCGCTTGTCGATTATCGATATGATTTTTTACATAGAGATATTTTAATTGCCGGCTCCTCCGGCCCATAGAATATCTCTAATGCTTAAAATTACGATTCTTCAAATAGTTCGTATAAGATATAAGTATTTTGTGAAAATTGATTTGATAAAATGTTGTGGATAGTTTGACTGCAGCGTGTTTGCGTTCCTCTTGGTCATGAATTAATATTAAAATAATAATTTATATTTTTAAATATTTTACCTATTTCCACTAAACAACTACCATTCCTGAGGTTTTTAGAGGGCATAAATGGAAACGTTAATAAAAACCTGGTGATCCCTTCTTTCAGCCATATTAAATATTAATCGCGAATTCGGACGGCATAGAGTTAGACGAATCAAATTAAAACACGTAAAAAGACAAGCATCATGATTCATGAACATGCGTATACAACATACATAATATATATATTTTAGTTAGTGATAATTAATATAATGAGTCGGATATAATTCACGATAATGTGACAAACTAATAGATATACAATATTTAATTTAATATGAATATGGAAGAACATATTACGATAGGTTTACAACTAATGACGATTGGTGCCAATCGGAGTGTATCAGATTTCTAAGCGGACGAAACCGACGAACAATAATTTGCATATTAACAAGCATAATTCATGTTTTCCCTTCTTATATAAAAATGCACCTTGCTTTGCCACTCTTTTAAATAAATTTATGGAAATTTTATTATTTTATTGCAATCTTTTTATGCGTGAAATGGCTATTCGAATCCAGTTCTGAATAGAAAGCTTCTCTAGATGCAAGTATTATTTTTGACAATAAAATTTCGATATTTTTTCAAAAAAAAACCATGAATAAAATTAACATTTCTAAACTAAATTATTATATATGCGAGTATGTGTTTCGTATATTTTTATGAATGATTTAGGTACCTACCTCGTGTTATAATTGAACTCCCGACCTCCAAATCATTAATTAATAAGCAGTTAGGTATGACATCATTTCTATATTCCAAGGTATAAATATATTTAATATATAAAGAAAACTGAGGGATTGGTGAAGTCTATGATTTCGAATTAGGTATCTCATTAATATGGGACGCCTAATTCGTCCGACCCTAATGGATCATTTGGGTATTCGCTCTATAACAAAGCAATTATTATTCATTTACTATGTATGTTTTTACTCTATAATGTAAGGAATTGTTTACTTAATACTTTCTTAGATTTACGCGAATATTAGTTATTTGTTTCCCGACGTTTCGATTGCTTTACAGCAATCATGGTCACGGGAGAGTCTCTCCCGTAAAAAATCAAAATAAATCCGCGAAAAAATCCGAAAAGATAGTTTTATTTGAATTGTTTACTGTTTAATTTGATAGTTATGAGTGAAAAAGCTTTTTTACCGCGGAAAAAATGGAAAAGGAAGATAGACGAAAAAAGACTCAACCGATTTAAGCAAGAGTTTAGGTGGTGAACAGAATTTCGAGTGAGAGTGACATGTGCTATTTTTATGGTACTAATAACCCGGTTGTTATTCTAAAGAAGTACATTCTATATATACTGATTTCAAAAAAGCATTTGATTTAGTAAATCATAAATTATTATTAAAGAAAATTGAAAATATATGTAGGTATCCACGGTAGTTTGTTAAGATGGATTGAGTCTTACTTAAAGAACCGCTCGCAGTTAGTATATATTCGTGGTTTTAAATCAGAAGAGTGCGAAATAACTTCTGGAGTTCCCCAAGGGTCACATCTTGGCCCATTGCTATTTTTAATATTTATTAATGATTTATGCAATAATATTAAATCAAATTTTAAATTTTTTGCCGATGACTTAAAAGTTTATCGTGTAATAAATGATGATTCTGATAAGCAAATTCTACAAACAGACGTAAACTTTATTGTAGATTGGTGTAATTTTAATCAAATGTATCTAAATTCTACGAAGTGTTTCTTTTAAATTTTTCACGAAAAATTCATTCTGAATTAGTTACATATCATATTAATAATTTACCTATCCAAAAAGTTACAAGTATCCGTGACTTGGGTGTTATATTCGATAGTTCACTGAGCTTCAGACAACATTATGATAACATAATAAAAAAAGCTTCGAAATTATCAGGTTTTATTAATAGACAACTAATATTATTTAAGCAACCAAATATCACTATTCATATATTTAATACATTGGTTCGAAATTTACTAGAATACTGTAGTACAGCATGGAGCCCGTCCTATCAAGTTCACGTAAATAGATTAGAATGTGTCCAAAAAAGATTTTTATATCACGTATCCTACACAGACAACAAATGCCATGAATTAAATTCTTATCTACAAAGACTACGTCACTACAAAATTATTTCTCTATCTACACGTAGGAAAATACTTGATATAATTTTTTTGTACAAGCTAATTCATGGGTCTATTGACTCACCTGATCTCTTACAACGACTGAACTTTAGTATACCACGTCCTAGTAGTCGTTTACAAAATCGTAAGACATTCTGTCTTCCCAACGCAAGAACTAATGCAATAAGCCACTCGCCCTTATTCCGCATGTGTTCAGCGTATGATGCTATTCGCTTTAAATTAGATATATTTAATAATACCTCTGTAGCCTCTTTACGTAAAAAATTAAAGGAAATTGTTTAGTTTAATAGCTATTTTTAGTAATTCATATATTTTTTTACTTTTTTTGTTATTATTAGTAGATAAAAGCCATTCCTTATTGTTACCGTAGGTTAAGTCTCGTTTATGTTTATAATATAATATAATATTAAGTTTTGTTTGTATATGTATGCTGTGTCTGCATCTAGTAAAATGCAATCTTGTGTATTGATTTTTTAAGCAATTGTTATTTTATGTGTTTGATTGTCATTTGTTTTGTAGACCAAAAAACATAAATAAATAAATAAATAAATAAATAAAGATAATTGTGTATAGCAAGAAACTTTTTTCACAAGCTTGCACGTATTTTGATAAACTTCAGAAAGGACAAATAACATAATTTTTGACGGCACGTTTGGCTCAGTTTGTAGTGTGTGTGTTGTAGAGTGTAGTACTTTAGATAGAGTTACCTACGTTTGAGTCCCGCTGGGGGCCTTCATTTGTGTGATGAGCACGAATGTTTGTACTCTAGTCATGGGTGTGTATATTGATAATATTTATAATATGTATGTATTTAAATTTATATATGTGTAGTGTATCAAGTATCTGGTATCCATAGCACAGGCCTCGTAGCTTACCATGGAACTAGATGGTGCTGTGTGTTAATGTCCCAACATATTTATAATTTGGTTGTATGTTTTTATGTATTCAACTAAATCGATCAATATTTTAGAATGTTTTGATTTATAAAACCTGATAAAAACTGCTATGTTCCAGCTTATACAATGAATATAAATATTGTTTATCAAAATGCAAAGATTGAAAACCTAATAGTATTTATAGCATAATAAAATTGGGTTTTTTGTGATCTCACACTATAGTAATTAAAACGACCACCATTTTTTTTAAACTGGATTTTTTAACTTTTATAAATCAGCTTTTACATCAAACGATTTTTGGAATATTTAATTTTTGTTCACTTTCCACTCATAAGATTAGTTTTCAGTAAATTTAAAAGTTATTTTTTACAATTAACTATAGTTAATGAAAATTGTGTCTAATAAATTTCTATTCAATCTGTCTGTCTTTTCTTACTATTAAATTAATTTTCCTTTAATATACTTTATTTTACTACTAGAGACTCCCTAAACAAAAACAAATCTATCCCACGGGATCCGTACACTTTTCCGGGATGATATATAGCCTATAGCCTTCCTCAGTTAACGGGCTATCAAATGCAATAAGATTTTTTTAAATCGGATCAGTAGTTTCTGAGATTAGCGCGTTCAACCAAACAAACAAACAAACAAACAAACAAACAAACTCTTCAGCTTTATAATATTAATATAGATTTTACTATGTGACGCAATTTACTTAGACATTCTGTGAGGATAGTTTCTAGAAGTGACAATTTAAAAAAGAGATAGCCGTATGAGTTGCTGTATGTATATCCTTATAGGGTTATTATAAAGTTATTTAAGTAAAGTATTATTTTATGTAATTTCACTAAAAAATAAAATCATTAAGTTTCAAGGCAGATAAAAAAAAATATAAAAAGACAGAAGCTATCGATTACCAACAAGAAGCTCATAGACCACGACTACGCCGTCTTTAGTTTATTGAACTTTAAATGATTGAAACTAATTTAAAAATATTTACAAACTATAAAAGTAGTCATTAATCAAGTAAAAAAACAACTTTTTGCTTTACCAGTTCGTTTTTTTTTTATTTAATTTGCTATTTCTTATGAAATCTATTGCTACTTTTATTAAGACGTCTTTGACCCCGGATGTATGGTAACATTTTGATATAATTTTTATTACAACTGTTAACAAAATTCAGTCATTTCTAATAATTAATCATAAATTTGAATAAAAAAATAAATATTAAAATGTTTTTTTAATAACTTTCCAAAAGTCTATTGCCAATATGATAACTGTAAAAATATATAAATTCGAATACTGTAATAGTGTTTTACTTTATTATTATTACTCTTTAATAAAAAGGTACTTCCGTAATCACTTAAAAGTAAATAAATTTTTCAAGAAAAAAATTCAGTCCCCTAGGGGGGACTACACAAAAAAAAAGAATTATGAAAACTACTCGATCTGGTAACATACACAAAAAATATACACCTGAAATATACACCAAAATATCAATTTCAATTGAACTACCTCGTCCTTTTCGAAGTCGATCACAAATATAAATAGAAGGCACTGTATAATATACCCTACATTAGTACTTTAATAATTAAAACATAATATAATAAATTATATATACAATATTTGGCTTATTACTTATTTTTAAAAGCTAAAAATAAAAAACTTACTATACTATATCCAGTCATATCAAAATAACACTAATAAAGCACACACAGTACCGAATAGCGCGAATGTAGACGCAGACGTACGCGTGGTGGTACTCGCGCGGCCTTCAAAGAAATGTAGCATTTTATCAACACCACTGCCCTGCGCATCGTCCCAGAATCTATCATTTGAATATTATTATTTTAATAATCCCTAAAACGAGATGAGAATGAGGTCAACTGGTTTTGAGGGCGCCAATCAATGATGGAAACTAATCACTACAATATACCGCATTTATGCATAAATAACGTAAACTGGTGTTTTACGCGTATAAATTTAATTCTAATTTACGATGTACATAATCTGGTCTTCCAAAAAATTATGCATTTTAAAGTTCTTTTTTATTAATTTATTCTACAACTTTGAAGGATAAGTTTTTATAACTTTATTAATTATATATTATGCTAGCGATTAACCCTCGCTCTGCTCGGTTTTGTCCCTTGTTACGTTTTAACGTTTCTCAGAGAGGAGATATTGACCCACAGTAAAAAGTATCCTATATATTGATCCAGATAACCAGTTACCATCATACTAAATTTCGTCGAAATCTTTCCAGTGGTCTGCTCGACAGACAGACATACAGACAAAAATTCTAAAGACTATAGATTCGGCCTCTGTATCGATAATAATAACTATTTCAATAATATTTTTGCTGCTAATCCAATAGTTAGTATACCTAGCCGTATATTTAATTAAAATTCGCTTAGAAACGAATACTTTCGTTTCATCGTAAATTTTGATTAATCACATAATAGTTATTATTTAAATGTTTTTGCTATTTCTACGATATGGCACAGTATTTTGATTAATAATATGGGCGGGAAAAAAGTAATAATATACCTAATAACAGTTCATAAGCTATGATCTTAAAATTAAAAATACTCATGGACGGCTCACGTATAATTAATAATAAAATGTGAAAGTTAGTGATTTATGCCGCGTTCTGGTAGGTATATCACTACCGATTTTCTTTCAAATTGTTTTCAAATCGTTTTTTTTATTTCATAAAAAATATATGCAAATTAAGCAATACTTAAAATTAATTAACTGCAGGAAAGCATATATAATATCTGATTAGCCTAAAAATATTTAACTAATATAAAACCCCTTACGGAATTGAACCTATGATTTCCGAAGAAATAAGAAATGCCAGATACAAACGGTACTATTGCATCATGTCGCTAGTCAAAGAATCCACCCGCTCTATAATAGAGCCCTTACCACTACCAATTTAGTTATTGAGACGAGAGCTATAGTTTCATTATAATATGATACGTTACTTAAACTTATTATTCACTTATATAAGTATTAAAGTCCGTGTTTTCTTTTATACGGTGATGATCACTATATTAGATAATAATAAAACATATTTTAAAGGAAATAACAAAATATATTTTACCATATAAAACCATAACGCTTGTTTATTTATGATACATTTATTGATTACTAGCGACTCACGCTCGCTTCGCTCGCGTTGGTTCCTAGGTACGTTTTCACGGTTAGCTATGTTTATACATAAATAGTAGCTTGCTACGTCTAAGATATTCATTTAAATTATATAGCGATTTACGTTACGTACGCCGTACGCGGATTTTGTTCACAATTTCATGGGTTTTCTTTTTTTTTCGCGGAACCCTGATTCTTTTTCTAAAATAAAAGTAGCCTAAATTACTCCTTATCGAAATATAGGCAGCGATCTGCCAGTGAAAGTCCCGTCAAAATCGGTCCAGCCGTTTCGTAGATTAGCCGGAACAAACAGACAGACAGACAAAAATTGTAAAAAATGTTGTTTTGGTATATGTACCGTGTGTACATCCATATGCATTTAATAAAAAGCGGTTATTTTAATATTACAAACAGACACTCCAATTTTATTTATCTGTATAGATCTTATATTTTATGAGAATCTTCAGGGATATTCCTAAAATTAAAATATAAATTTGCTTCTAATAATGATCATAAAACTATTCAAATTATGCTCATATGAATCCTGGGGTCAAACATAAATTAAAGTAACGTTTGTAGGTGTCTAATGATCGATACCAACCTATTTATGCAACACTAGATTTTCTCAAAGCACAACCTTTGGCTCAGCAGGAGATTTCATATAATTACGGATTCCCCTAATTGAATAACCGGTTGAGAGCTTAATATTATTCTAAAATTATTCATTTTATTATTGTATAGGTTTTTTATATTTAAGTATACTAATGAAGACAAAATAGTATTTTCTAATACTACACGTTCCCGTTACACAAATTATAAAACAAAATTATGGTGAAAAATGAGGTTAATCATGACCTCTACAAGGTCAGTCATGGTTAAATCAATGTAAACATTGAATGCAAGCACTTATCTCATCTTCGTATAAAGCACACTATCGCTTGAGAAGTAAAAGCTAGTTTAATTTACGGTATCAATTCTTATAGCAGGTGTAAAAATAATAAAAAATATCACGGAATTATAATGTCAACAATATTTTACTGGAAAAGTGTTTTATTGGCTAGTAGTGAATAGCTGATATATTATGTGAAAGCCTGTTTTGTTAAAAAATAAGTTTATGGCTTGTTTATAGTATATCTAATACACGGCACCGTTCACGATTTATCCATTCATATCTGATCACTATTAAAGAAATAAGGTAGATAAGTCTGACACACACAGTGGGTTCCGTAGCATGAAAAATTAAATTTTAATAAATCATATTTTTTTCTGTTAATACATAGCAAATAGACAATTTACCCATCCATAATATATATATTCATTTTATCGAGCGTATTAATAAGTTTATATTTAATAGTAGGTATCTAATATATAAAATTCACGTGTCACAGTGTTTGTAACAAAACTCCTCCGAAACGATTTGACCGATTTTTATAAATTTTTTGTGTATATACAGTAGGTCTGAAAATAGGATGTAAACTATTTTTCATACCTTTAAGTAATAAGGGTGGTACACCCTAGGGACGAACCCGAGCGGAGCGAGGGTGAGTCGCTAGTATTTAAATAGAACAAAGTTAATTTTACTGTCAAACACGTAGAATCAAAAATATCTCGTATCTAAAAAGCTACTCAATACAAAATACCTTCATAAACCTCTATTACAATGTCATGAAAATAGAAGGGCTTCATTTTTGCGTTTTGGCTACAGGTTCTGTGATAATGATTGTTCACGCAGGTACTTAATATTGCATATAGAATAGAGACGATAATTTAATACATATAATAAAATATATGCAATAAACTAGACTAATTAATATAATAAACATGAAATATGAACCATAACTTTTATGAAGTTCTCTTTTATCTATGTAACACGGTGTTCAAGATCCCATCAAAAACATAAATGTAAAAATGGGAGCCAAGTTCAATATTAAGAATAAGCGTGGTTGTCAACTTCACCGACAAAAGAATTGAGATCTAAATGGGTGCAACATTCTAAAATAAATTTAAAACAATTTCTTGTTTTTTTCTGCTACAAAAGTGTTTGCTGTTTAAAAATATAACTTCTTAAATTTGAATAGTCGAATTATTTACACAGAGTAGACAACTTAGAAAAAATTGAAATTCAAGATTTGACTTGGCTAGTTTTGACCAGTAAAGCAAGTTTTTAAGAAAGTGAGACATGTTGACCTTACATTATAAAAACAGTTACTTGCGTATATAATATATGGGACATTAACACACAGCATGGTTCCATGGTAAGCTACGAAACCTGTGTTATGGATACCAGATAGTTGATACACTACACATATATATCTTTAGATACATATATATTATAAATATAAACACCCATGACTGGAGTACAAACATTCGTGCTCATCACACAAATGAATGCCCCCAGCGGGACTCGAACCCGCGATCACTGGCGCAGAAAGTAGGGTCACTACAAACTGAGCCAAACGTGCCGTCAAATATATCAATATAGCATAAAGGAGATATAAGTGATTAGCCGAATGTAAGATAACTTGTATGTAAAAAGTAAAAACTAGCCAAGTCAAATCTTGAAGTGTTAAATCTTGTGTTAGGTAATAAAAATTAATTTACTATTTCAAATTTTAAAAAAATACTATTTTTAGATTTTTCCCTAACTATCTACAGGATTACCCATCTGGACACCAAATTTCAACTTTTTAGGTCATAACTGGGTTAGAGTTTTCAGCTATAGGTCAGTCAGTGAAAAAAATTTCGATTTTTGGACGTTAATATCTAAATAACTGTTTGAGGTGTATTTATGGGAGCGCATACATATGTATTTCACATGTCTCATATGAGCCAAATTTGATATGTTTCTGTGAAATAGTTTTTGAGTTATGGGAAAGTCAAAAGTGGCTCCAAATGGTTCGTGTAATATTACACGCGGTGCTGCTCGACAGTTTCTTTGGCTTGAACTTGACTGGAGACGCTACCGCGTATCTTGATTCGAAGACAAAAGTAGTTAGTAATTTCCCAACGCCTCACCGCACCAGATAATGTGTTTTTTTTGTGTGGTGCGTTACTTTTTATATGAAACCTATTCATGCACTTCCCTTTTCTTATGGCGGTAGCGTAATGTATAATTTATTTACTGTGGAAGTTAGAAATGTAGAATTTTTATAAAGTGAGCATTTTTAATGTCTTGTTAAAGAATCTCTGTTATAATTGAATAATATTACTTAGTTACAAGAAATTACCTTAAACGGATAATACAATTTTGTATCTAAGATACCTAGTTAACTATTTATATAGTAGGTATGTATATATGTAAATAATCTCATCTTTTGTACGTATTCGATGCGCGATAAATAATACTAGTCTACATAGTCTTTACATTCTATCTCTTGAATAACATTAAACTTTTTATTTTAAAATAACTGCATTATTTTATTATCTATGCAATAAAAAAAACCATTGAAATAAATCTCGTTCTTTCCTAAGTGACCTGTAATTAAACAGAAAGATATAAATTTAAATAAGTTGTAAGAAGAGCTACACACATTTAAAAAATAAATGTACAACTTAGGTCCCGTTAGTATTTATTATATGATAAGGATATAACTTATAAATATTGCTATAAGAACGCACTAACCACTAAGAAATAATTATAATTATAAATTTAAAAAAAAAACATTACTTTCGCATAATATTGCCCCACTAACATTTTCTTTCACATCCATGGGTTAATAAAAATGAAAAATCTATCTATAATAAAAATGAATGTTCGTATGTTTGTCCTCTATGCTTTCCTAAACCATTGATCCAATTGTGACTTAACTCTGGTGGGTTATTCACACCTGTAAAGGTTCCTGGTGTAAAAAAAATCGTTGGACGTTTGCCTGTTATGCGTTCCTAAATCTTTTAAGCCTAGCTAAAGAAAGTCGCTAGTATTTAATATATTTGACGTATATTCGCGTAATCCTGTTCCTTAGCTAACTCCAATTCGAATTTCACTCAAATACTTGTGCACTCATTTACAAACTTTTTCATTTATTGGTACATATAGGTAATAAAAGTGTAACTGATCGCTGGACATGGAAGATATTCGAGAAAAACTATTATTGGAGGTCTTTATTAACGCAATAGAACCCAAAACAATGATTTTTAGAATTGTTGTCTGTTTGTCCGCGCGTTTGTGCGCGCTAATCTCAGAAACGGCTAAACCGATTTGGGTGCGGTTTTCATTAATTTGTTTTTTATTTGAATCGGTTCATAAATAAAAAAAAGTTATTTTAATTTAAAGAATCACCTATGGACGGACCTGAGTGAAGCGAGGGTGAGCCGCTGGTTTATAATATTTTATATTAGTGTAATGTGCGGCACCGTAATTATCCCAAAATATCTAATGTTGGAGTGCTATCGTAAATTAATATACCGAATATGTATGTATATTTAACTGTTATCCAAATAATTATTTAATCTTGATTAAATCGTTAAAGAATAATAAATCTTAATTAAAAACGTTGGACAACGAAGAAATGTAAGATGAAAGATAGTGAATATTTTTTTTTTCCAAAATTAGACTAAAGACCCCGTAAACAAGTTACTTTAATTTTTTTGTATCAAAACTAATCTCGGTTCTTAATCTCTTATTGTCCGTATGTGGAATACTATATTATTTCTAAATCCTTACCAAAATTAGATATTTTTCTCGATATTTTCAACCAATTTGACTTCAAACTATTTATATATATGTATATATTAGTACTTTACTTCTAACGAACGCTAATTAAATAAGTGTATATAATACAATTGTAAATTAACTTAAATCGATTCATTATTACTATATTTTACTTAAAATGACGTGTGTTTTAAGTAGTATTAATTTTGTATTTTTTATCTGCTGCTTAAATAAAATATATCACTCTAATATGTTATTAATATTATTATTATTATGTATTGTAATTGATATGCATGTCTGATTTTTTTTTTTTTGTTAAGTAGTTTACTGAAATGTTTAAACATATATTATATTGTTAGTGTTTACTAATGAATAAATAAATATAATAAAATAACATTTAACTGTTGCTACAAAGACTACTGTATGATACATACATGTTATTTTAATCCTTTTACGTAAACAAATACCAATGTTTAAGGGTCACGAATAAGGAAAATGTAAACAGAGTATTTTCACTTATAAAATGATAGAAATTATTATCGATCAAGAAGGTGTAAAGTCCTAAGAGTAAAGTAAAGCTCAATAAAAGAGGTTTTAACATAAATATGCAGATGACTGTCGGTAATGTAGAAATTGCACGCCCTCGGAACGCCGCTGTTTATTCTAATTGTCTTCTTTTAGATCGGAGCAGACTATATAATTAATCCCAATAAACTTTTTAAATATAAATATAGAATAACAATTTACAAATTGATGTGTCTGTATCTTTTAGATTACATAAATTGAGTTTGATATACAAATTTATATTTTAGTAACGTTAAATGATGAAGTCAGTGTCTGTTTCTAATGAAGCTTAAAAATATTATAAGAATAATATATTGAATTTAAAAAAAAACATCTAAAGGGTAAATAGTTTGTGGTAAAAAATTTCTGAATGAAATGTATAAGATTAAAGAAGCCTCCGGTGTTATCTTTATATAGTTTATATTATACGGTAATATAAAGTATAATCAATAAAACTGAATAAATTCTTTAAGCAAAGAGTGTACTAATTAAATATGTAACTATGAATTTAATATAATTAATTCACAGTGCTTCGAGCTATAAATCAGTGACTAACTTGTTTACAAATTTTTACAGTTAAAACATTCTAACTCAAAGCCTTATACAAATATTTTATTTTAGACGTGATTTTATTATAGAAGTCACAGCGTATATGTATGTCATGTATAATTTAATTTAATGTTTAAGCACTAATTTTATATTGATGCACTAAACCAAATAAAATAAAATCTACCAAAGTTATTAAGATAAATGGAAGCTGTAAAATAAATAAAGCTTAATTAACACCCATGCAGCTTTTTCAAAGTGAAATGCAAACAAATACTCTACTTTATCTATAGATATCGTTTTCTGACAACCGTTACAATTTTAAAAGTAGAAACTTATCAATTAAAGTAATAAAAATATATTAATTATTGTGTCGCTTAGTCAGCCTTTAGAGAAACAACTTTATTGAAAAGAATACCAAGGCTTTTATTTTACCACCTTAACCGAAGATCGAACTAAGCGTCATACGAATTATTTACAGAAAGAAAAGTAGAAATGGAAGGATATTTAATACTAGTAATTTGTTCTATTCAATTAAATATGATTTAAAATAACTGTAATCGTAAAGGCATTAAGACACGTCGATCAAGTTCCATCATCAAGGCTGAGTTGGCAAAAACCCTGCCTAGTTAGATAGGGAATTTGTGCCGATGAAACTTATAACCCTTAGAAAGTTAATACGAATACATTATATGTTAATATAATTATTGTAAATGATGGATTACCGATCTGATATGTGTTTATACATAATTATTGACATTGATCGCATTGAAAAGCTTTCATTAAGTTTATAGCCTTTTAGTAATTATTTAAATACTAGCAGCTCACCCTCGCTTGGCATGTGCTAGCCTCTAGAAAAACAAAAACAAATCTATCTCACGGGAACTGTACATTTTTCCGTGATAAAAAGTAGCTTATGTGCTATTCCACACTATAATCTATTTTGTGCCAAATTTCATCCAGATCTGTTCAGCTGTTCTAGCGTGATTGAGTAACAAACATCCATCCAAACATCCAAATATCTAAACTTTCACATTTATAATATTATAGAAAGATAACAAATATGTTTATTCGGCTAAATATTCAATTACTTTCATTTTCATCACCATAATAATAATAATAAATACTCTTTATTGTACACCCACAAAAGAAAAATTGCACAAGAAAAATATATAAAGAGCTATGTACAAGAGGCGGCCTTATCGCTAAGGCAGCGATCTCTTCCAGGCAACCTTAAGGTGTTGGAAATGACAATCTGTAAGGGAAGGGGTGTGAACAATATAGTAGAAAAACAAAAACAGAAATAATAGTAATAATACAACAACAATAGTAATTCATTTTATAATACTATAAATAGATTTACATATCATAAATATATACCTACATACATATTAACATAATAATAATACTATAATAAATAATGAGTACATAAATATATAAATAATATTATATAATAATAATAAATATATTATATTGTATTAAATAAATAATAATAGAATACGCAAGTAAAAATGGCATAAAAACATCCAAAGATGATAAACAGATTACCTATGTTTTTAAACAGAGTGGAAATACAGTTTTAACCGACCACCACATTAGAAATATTTCACGATTTCTTTAGTAAACTCTTAAAAACGGAATTATTACAGGATCACTAATCGTTTTTGGCCACAGCGCTCTTATCTCATGGAGACTAACTATATGCGCAGGAGATAATATAAAATACAAGTATGCGCGAACACAAATCTACTCTTTTTTTTCTTCACTCAAAATCTAGTGAGGTGTCAATTCGACACCGATGAGAGATGAGGCACGAGACCGACACTTTAACGTACTTTACCAGGGTACGCAGATATGACACCGCCAACTTTCTTGAATACTGAATCTTTGAATACTGAATATTTCCTGACAGAAACCAGTAGGTTTAGTTAGTAGTTAGTAGTAACGATACTATATACTCGGTCAAGCCCCCGACTCTGGCTAGAGAAAGAAAGGAAGTCCGGATCGGTAGAGCATACCAATGAGGCCCATAAAAGCCGTATACATTACAAATACCTACCTATTTCAATATATGGACATATTTACGGATAACATAATTTATGCTCCTCTCTTCTGTACTAATACTATAACTAATATTACTGTGGTTAAAATATTGCAAAAAATATTTGTAAGCATAAAGTCTCACTCAAAATCTACAGAATCTAAAGATTTGCTACAGAAATCTCGTAGAAAAACGTTTCACTTAATGACTATTGAACTCGTGACCTTTATACCATGGCATATTAAGCAGTGCCAGATAAACACAAACCCCGCTGCGCGGCGTTTTTATATTTTTTTATACCTTAATATAAGATTTTATTACTTAGTATTTACTTACTTTCATTAGCTTACATCATATATTATCGTGAGTATTATAGGTTATTATGAGTTCACACATATAAGTTCGGCACATTTCTTAATCATGTACTTATAATATATATTCATTCTTTATATTTAATTAAAATTAGTTTAATATAATGTAAATTAGCGTTTTTTAATCTTTAATAATAATCTCTAATCTAAAAACAAAAGCAGTAATAACTCGCTCTTTTTCTTTCGGCTGCGGTACCTCAAAACAGGTCTAATAATAATAGATTGAGCGAAGATAATGTCATATTTACTTCTAATAAAAATATTTGAATTATTGTCTAGATAAATAAAATAGTACTGTCTCTCACCTTTTTTTCAAAAACATATAGAAATTGCGTTTTGTCAGAAAAGATACCTATGTAGATAAACTTAAAAAACCAAACTTTATCTAAATACAAAAATTGATCCAAATCGTCAGCCGTTTTCTTATTATATATCCGTATATAAGAATTACTTATTTAATATTGGCCTAAGCTGAAGTTCCAACAAACAATAAGACATTGCAAAGAGTGCGTGTTTACTTCCCGGATGGGTTTTTCTCACAGTACATTTCCTTGCATGTAATTTTATTTTCAACAAAAAGTGCAAACTAATTTGCGTATTCCGTACATGTTTATTTATTATTGTATGGTACTTATGATTAAAGTTCATTGTTCTGTTTATACTTTTTTTTTCATTTATTTATAAAACTACTAGCGACTCACCCTCGCTCCGCTCGGGTTCGTCCCTAGTTACGTTTTAACGTTTAGTATAGATTTCTCAGAGGAGAGTTTTTCCCACAGTAAAAAGTATCCTATTATGATTAAATAACTAAAATTGCTATTAAAAAATAAGGGTTGATCGTAGAGGGGTGAAAATTTAGGGTTGTAGGTATTTTTGTATGCTGTATCATAAAAAAATTAAAACAAAAAATTTTGTCTGAAAAATAAAAAAAAAAAATTTAGGGGTGGTCCACCCTTAACATTTGGGGGGATGAAAAATAGATGTTGGCCGATTCTCATAGATACCGGATAAGCACAAAAAATTTCATCAAAATCGGTCAAGCCGTTTCGGAGGAGTATGGCAACGAAAACTGTGACACGAGAATTTTATATATATAAAGATTGTATATTTATATGGTAGGTACATTATAAAGAGATATATTATACAATAAAATAGATGTGCAATGATGGCTTTATCACTAAAAGTGATCTTGATCGATTTTATTTATCTTGTATTCAGCCCTTTTTAACGTCCCACTGCTAGGCATGGGCCTCCCTTCAATACGAGGGGAATCAGGCCATAGTCTACCAAGCTGGCCAAGTGCGGATTGGCGGACTTCACATGTCTTTCGAAAACTTGCTAGGTTCTCTCAGACATGCGGGTTTCCTCACGATGTTTTCCTTCACCGTAAGGCAAGTTGTAATCATCTTAGAAATGATTCGCACATGAAAATATCAGGGGTGCGAGACCCGGGATTTGAACCCGCTTCACTTGGTTTTCCAAGCGAGCGCGTTACCACTGGGCTACCACTGGCTGTATTATTTATCTTTTATTATTTATCGGTATTAAGTTTTTGTAAAGCTAAATACTCGTTTTGGACTATAAAAGTTTTTAAAAAAAATTACATTAATTTCTTTATAGAAGCTTCTTCGCGGGTATAATTATATAAATATTCACGCATAGCATTTATTATGATTTAATCCTAGGGAAATATAAGCTTTTTTTTTTATGACATTCAGTGACAAACGAGCAGACAGACCACCTGATGGAAAGCAGCACCTGTCGCCCATAACACCTACGGTTCATGCACTTAGGTTTTAAGTAACAAAAATGCAGAACCACAGGTGCGTTGTCACTGTGAGGACTAAGATGATATGCCTCTTGCCTGTAATTGCGCTGGCTACCTTATCCTTCGTACCGGAACACAACAATGCAATCATTGTTGCTTGGCGGCAGAAATAGATAAGGGGGTGGTACCCATCCAGTCGGACTCCTCAGGCTTAACAGAATCCTACCACCGGTAATTTAAATATGTAATTTTTATTAAAGTGGAGAAAAGAATTACATCAAATTAATCTAAATTGTCATCGTGTGTATGTTTGTTTTCACGCTAAACGGCTGGACGGATTTGATTTTAAGGTGTGATACCCGGGATTTGAACCCGTTTCAGTCGGTTTTTTCAAGCGAGTACATTACCACTGTGCTACCACTGATGCATAGGCTACTATTAGGCACCTAACTGCTTCGGTGGTGTATTGGTTAACCTCTACGTCTGCACATCCTGGATCGAGACCCGGGTCGGGCCAAGTTTACTTATTGAGTCTTTCTGTTTAGTAAGCTTCAGTAGCAGCCCGGAATCATAACGCCTAACCTCTCACTGGTCGCGTCGAGTAGTCGTCCTACCGGAGTATGAGAGTGACAGGAATATAGAGCGAACTTGTGTCTGCGCGCACACGCGTTACACTATAATATCTCCTGCGCAGATGGCTAGTCTCAATGAGATTGGCTGCCGTGGCTGAAATCGGTTGGGAGGGCATTATTACTAGGCACCTAGGGACAAGTGACGCTTATGTCCTGCGGGATGACTGAGAAGCCGCAAAAAGGTTAATTAAGTGGTTAACTCGTGACACACAAACTGACGAATAGAAAAAAAAATAATCATTTTGTATTATTCAAACGAATTCAAAACATTAAAACTTCTATTTATATTATCTCACTAGAAACATATTTATGGCCTACCAATTAAAATACCACCTATACACCAGAATCGTGCTCTATGTCCAAATATTTAAGTAGGTTCAAATCTTAATGCTAATTATAATTTAATCGATGTGATTATTTTAATATATTATACATTCACCATTTTACTGAAGGGCATTAGATAGTGAATAAACATGAAATTGATCTCTAGAAACCATACGTGGTTTTAATAACTAAACTTTAAACTTTACATATGGGAATTTATAATAAGTGAGAGTTTCTTGAATATCATCGAAGTGGTATGATAATATGTTGAAAGGTGATCGAATGAGCTTTACTCGAAACATTGCTGATAACCGGCTACTATTATAAATACACTCACATACACAGTACACATTACCTGCCTCGATGGTGTATGCTAGGCTATCTAAGCTGCCTTCGATATCGGAGGCCCAACGTTCGAGTCCCGAGTCGGGCCAAGTTTAGTTGTTAAGAAAGTCTTGCTGTTAAGAAAATTCAGTTATAGCCCGGAGCTATGTTTTTGTGGTTTAAAAACCTTAATTATATTTTTTTTTGGAAGTCGGTCAAAAATATAAGAAATTTATATTATAATTAATTTAAAAATTGAGTACAAGTGTAAAACCCTTACAAGACATTTGGCTCTGCAGCTGTACGACACAGTTACTCTCAAGACTTATTTAACTTTTTTACTTACTTAACTTATGCTTTTTTAATACAGCAAAAGATGGACTTGAATAGATGTAGTTTATGTAGAAGTATGGTCCCCTTAGCCCTTACGATTTGTAGGTATTTTGTAAAAGTCATGTCAAGAAGTAGAAATGTGGGTTACTAGTGTAGATAGTTATATTTATTCCATGACACAAAAACTATACTTAAGTATACATACATATATACAAAAGCAGAAATTTAACGATTTAAGTGATGTCCACCTAGAATTGTGGCAAGAATGCTGGCTGCATTCCTTAAGGTTGTTCTAATTATTCATTTTGAATGGAATTATTTTTTACAAGTTTTTCATATCTGTACCGTCAGTAAAATATAAAAAGAATTACTTAGTGAAAGTCTAAATGATGTGCAAATTGATTTTGCATGGTTATAAATCTCTCTTTAATTACTAACTACTTAGTTAATACCTGGTTCTGGCCTTAAATACGTGTCAAGCTATTTTGTTTATTAAGGAAATGTTGATGTAGGATGAAGAGCTCCAACCTATAACTTTATATCTCTCTTATCAATTTTGAATTATCCTTATTAAGGTGTAATTTAAAATATATACAGCCGTTCACGAGTCATGCTCCTAATAGCAACTTATCCTTGCTTTGCTATACCTAGATGCCTAACAGTAGTCTATGTGTCGCTCCAAGTCACAATCTATGTGTATACTAAATTTCATCCAAAAATATTCAGCCATTTCATCATGAAGGAGTATCAAACAAACTTTGCATTTATAATAGAAGTCCGGCAGATAGAAGATAGATAGGCAAATAGTCGAAGAACAGTAAATATGATGCAGTAAACGTACTATTAAACTACAGCCATAGCAACCTCAATATATTTTTTTAAACATTTATGTTCAACGCTTTCATTTTATCAAAGGTACAGATAGCTTATTTCATATCATCTTTCTTGAGAGTTCTATCAAGGCGATCTTAGCTGTCAAACTGTCGTCGTCTGTTATTAAAATAAAAGAAATGCTGCCAAAAATTATGTAGAACTTCTTAAACTTTATGATCACCAATGTTTATTAATTTGTTTAGAAAAACTTTACTGATCAAATTAAGACGATTTTGTTGAATATGATTATTAAAAGGTGAAAAGTTTATTCAAGCCTGAACTACGGTAGATCTTATTATTATTGAATAATATATGATATTGTATGCCTGTACTCATTGATCATAAAAAATAGATCTTGTAGTTTTAAAATAAAAGATAAGACACCGTTGTTTTAAACTCAGTTATCTTATTAATTAATTTAGATTAAATAAAATGTAATAAAATTTTATACTTTTAAATGACATTAATTAATCTTCTATAGTTTATTTGAAGGTAGTCGTAAAATTGAGTTTAGTTAATTAAGTAAAACATTTGCCCTGCATTTTATTTTAGGAAAAGATTAGTCAATTTACGATAATACTAGCGACTCACCCTCGTTGCGCTCGGGTTCGTCCCTACGTTTTAACAGTTAGTATAGGTAGATTTCTCAGACATGAAATATTTTCTCACAGTAAAAAGTATCCTTAATGTTCACTCGGACAAACAAAAAATCATTCAAATTTCATCAAAATCTGTCCAGTGGTTTTCTCGTGAAGCGTTCCCAGACAGACAGATAGGCAGACAGACATTTTAGAAACTATATTTAAACTATATAGATTAGGCCTCTCTATCAATAATAATGAATAGTTCAATAAGATTTTACAAAAAATATTTAATGTAGCGATTCGTCTCAGTTAGAATTTTATTATATGTACTAGCGACTCACCCTCGCTTTGCTCGGGTTTGTCCCTCGAGTTTAGGTTGATTCCCCATACAAGATTTCATCCCCATTTTCACCCCTTTAAGGGATGATTTTCGAGATAAAAAATATTCTATATCCTACCTAGGGTCTCACACTATCTTCTTACTAAATTTCATCTAAATCGGTTCAGTAGATCCAGAGATTACCCCCTACAACCTCACAAACCCACAAACTCATAAACTCACAAAATTTACCTCTTTATAATATTAGTATAGATGAGTAGAAAATTTCAACTGACTATGTAACAGATATTTATTTTGATTTATTTGATTTGTATGTTTAACACCTTATTTACACGATCACCTATTATGTATTCCTTATATAATATGTTAGCGAATATTTTTATATAACATGTTGTCTATTGCTGCATTTAAATATTTTATGATCCTTGGTCATCTACATATTTAATTATTATATATTTTTTAATTAAGATGAAAAATTATGATGGTTAAATATCCGACTGTAATTAACGTAAAAGTTAACTATGTTTTAATAATTCTACAACTTTTATCTGGCTACAAAAAAGACTCATCCAAAAATTAAATGCCAACACTGTCAAGCGGACAGACGGTCAGAAGAATTGAGAGGATAGGCGATCGAACGGACAGATAGATGGACATGGTAAAATTATAAGAGTTTCGTCTTTATCTTTTGGCTACAGAGCCCTAAAAACATATATCCGAATAAGATCCTGCACTATTTTTGTAGTCCATTAAAAATAAGTCTTCATTGAAACCTATATTAGTAACGTTATTCAATGTAATACTAACTTGTTAGCGTAATGCTTTACACTTTTAATAACTAACAAAGCTATGTCGACTTGTATTAATTTACATTTGTGGCTAAACTGCTTTTTAATCAGATAATTTGCAAGATATTTATTCACTGCCATGCTAAAGAAAAAAGTGGAACAAAGTCGTGATAGACTATAATGATACTTCCTTAATTTATATACAGAATTTTATTGTAAGATTTCTAAAAAAATGTTTTAGACCATTAATAAGATAGCGACTACATTTCTCAAAAACATATACAGTATATGTGATGATAGTATTTAATATTTTGATATTTCAAATTTCTGAAATAAATTTCCCTACCATTTAAACTTTATCTATATGGCTCAATATAATATTATGTAGATTGAGAAATAACTAAAATTTGAAACTTTTATAATCAATTTCAAAAACGAAACTTTTTAACTACTTTCAAAAAGAAAGAGGTAATAGATACGTTCTGATGGTATTTTTTTGTATTTACATAACAACATAATTATGTACATACATCGATTACTTTAATGTCATGAAGCCGACATGTTATTGTACAGGGTAATTTATAGAGGTCAACTTTAGTAAACAGTGAGATTGTCCTTCTTCTTCTTCTTCTTCGTGATCATCACGTAGCGAATTCTGTAGGGCCAGATGTTATGCGCCTCCCAATTGTTCACCACTTCTCCCTGTTGGCCGACAACCTGGTGCACTCATACAAGGGACCACCCACAACTGACGTCATCATCGCATGGGTGATCTTCCTCGCCCTCTGTTGCCTTCCATCTTACTCTGCACGACAAGGCGCTTGATGGAGTTATTCTAACGCCAGGAAACGTCTCCGAAGAACTTTAAGATGCAAGCCTGTACTACCGCCGAAAGACGTTTAATGCCGAGTTCTTGGAGTATAGAGACGTTGGTGGGAAAAGTGGGATTATCCACCTTAAATAAAACCGCCTAGGAAAACATACAATATAATTCAAAAGTCTGCTTGGTAGCGTTTTTTTTTATCTAATCCACAAATCCACGTGATTTTTTGCATATAGGCAGGCTACTTTTTATTCCGTATGTAGGTATCACATAAAGTAGGTAGTCCTCTTGAGATATTTTTAGGGTTCCGTACCTCAGAAGGTAAAAAAGGAACCCTTATAAGGTCACTTTCTTGCCCGTCTGTCCGTCTGTCACCACCAATTTTCTCAGGAACAGGCGGACCTAGCAAGTTGAAATTTATACCAGATACTGAGGTCAATAGTCCCTATTATGTCCTATGTATAAAAAGCAAGGTCCTGAGTAAACACGATAAAAAGATATGAGCAAATTTAGATTTTCGCGGAAACTTGTAAGTACCAAAATTTACCTTAATTTTTAACTTTTTTTATTTTTCGGTATCTTCCCTTTACTTGTGCGATAAGATCTTGCTTTTAACTAAAAATGACAATTCTAGTTCAACCGGAAGTACCCTATAGATTTTGTGTCGAAAACCTATATGGTAGTTCCCGTTGACCTAGAATCACTAAATTTGGCAAAAATCAGTATCTTAGGGCACAAATAAAGGCAAAATTCCAAAAATTAAAAAAAGTTGAAAATTAAAGGTTCCATACAAATTTCTGTATCTCTCTGTAATCTGTAAACAGATTTACTACAAATTTAAACGGAACCCTCGGTGGGCGAGTCCGACTCGCACTTGTCCGGATTTTTTTAATACAAAGTTACTAGCTAAAGGTATATTGCTTTTAGAGTACTTGAGTAACTTTGCTACGGATATAAATATATGTAACTTACGAATGTTATATTTTATTCTTTATTACACTTTAACTTATATATTCATTTTTAGTACTTATAAAATCCTGAAGTACATGCCACATGCATGTAGTAATAGTGGTTTAATATATTTTACAATTGAATGAAAACATATTCACACTTTAAGTATGGATTTTGCTTATCCTCGTGTTACACAGTTAGAGGGAATTAACACGGAAACTGATATCACAACAACATTCTGTGCCACATTCCGAATAACTCCGTAACTATGAGAAAACATATGAATTGTTTGCATGCAAATGTAAACGTTTTGCAAATTGCAATTTCCAGTATCCTGCTTTTGTAACTTTTTTTTATTATTTTTATAACAAAGATTTAAATATATTGATTGCTCGTCAATGTACTTACGCCGGTTCCCAATAATAGTAATATTAAAAATGCGAAAGTTTGGATGGATGGATGTTTGTTACTCAATCACGCCATAACTGCAGAACGGTTCTAGATGAAATTTGACACAAAGATAGACTATAGTCTGAAATAGCATATAGGTTACTTTTTATCCCGTAAAATGCCCGGTTCCCGTGGGATAGATTTGGTTTTTTTTCACTATCGACGAACCCAAGCGAAGCAAGGGTAAGTCGCTAGTAACCTATATGAATATATGAAGTTTTTCTTACTAGAGATAGAAACTTGAGATATGCTCTATACAAATTATGTGAAAATTCTAATGCTAGTAAAATAAACCACAGATTCATAGTTTAGTGGGAACTGGGCTTAGAGTAAAAATTATCATGTTTTAATATGACGGAGCTCATACATGCTATTAATAATGCGTGACACACAAACCAGGGATTTCAAGTTGAGAAACAAATTACGACTTATTCTATATTTTCAAATCCCTATTGCAAATAGGCATACCTAAATAGCAATACGAAAATAAATCACAGGATACCGTACCACGTAACCATATTATTAAAACGCCGCTATGTAGAAATAAATATAAATCTCTATTTTAAGGTTATTACTTGTACTAACGGTTCAATCATGTATTACTGTTTACTATATCCTTGTAAATTATAGCCTATATGTTATTCTGATGTATAAGTTATATTACTGTAAAACTCGATCAAAATCTGTTCAGTAGTTTCTGCTTGAAAGAGTAACAAACATCCATCTATACATCCATTTATCTATCCTCACAAATATCCCATACAACAAACGTGATATTTTTTGCAGTTTTTATAGATAATGGTACGAAACCCTTCGTGCGCGAGTACGACTCGCACTTGGCCGATTTTTTTTATTTGGAAATTAAAATTTATTCAATTTTTGCTTTCTCTATTTGTGATATTTGAATAAATTATATTCTTTTGCTGTTCCTGTCTAATGCATATAGCCTTATTATAACCTAGCCATCTTTCCAAATAACTTAAATTGGCTATTAAATATTATATACTTTAAATATCATTGTAACTAATAAAAAGTAAGAAAGCTTCTGCTTTAAATTAAAAAAAAAAAACAGAAGTTTATTCATTGCCTACGAAATGGTGATTTTATGTCTGCAGAAAGAAACGGTCGACTCTGTTACTACTGGTCAACTTCTGCGTGAACCCTTTCTTGTGTATGAGAATGATTAGCATTCCGTGTGATTCATTATAACTACCTTTTTATAGTTATTTCCAGTATCCTGCTTTTGTAATAAGTCTTTTTTATGTAAAAATAGCATTTCACTAATAAAATTTACTGTCAGGTAATAACTAAGTCTTATACTTAAATTAAACTTGAATCTATGATGGAGGTCAAGCCGTCCATCCAGCAGCGATTTTGCCAAACGTAGGTGCATATGTATATTTCTAATATCTAAATATTTGCCTCCAATACTATAGGGACGCCAGTAGCAGCCTAGTAGTTACGCCTTTGCTTGGGAAACCAAGTGAAGCTGGTTCAAATCCCGTGTCTCACCTCTGATATTTTCATTTGCTAATCATTTCCAACATGATTACTTACCTACCACATGTCTTACGGTGAAAAAAAAACATCGCAAGGAAACCTGCATGTCGGAATGCACGTTTCAATATGAATACGACTCTAGGGAAACGATGCATTTAAATTAGATATAGCCGCTGTAAGATAGTAATTATATAAAATTAATTATTTAAATTACATCTATTTTTAACGACTTCAATAAACTGAGCACGTGTCTGACTGGTTCATACTTGCATTACTAGCGGGTTTTGAGAATATCAAGATTTTGATATGGAACTAATGTTATGACTTTCCCATAATAAACATTAATTGCGCCTAGTGTGAACAGAACGGTGAGATTTTATGTAAAATTCATGAAGTAGGTACTTATCTATACAGATAAATAAAATTGAAGTGTCTGTTTGTAATGTCAAAATAACAGCTTTATACTAAATGCATATGAAATTATAAACGGTACTTATAAGAAAAACACAATTTTTTTAAAATTTGTCTGTCTGTTTGTCTCTCTGAAACGGCTGCACCAATTTTAACCGGACTTTCACTGGCAGATAGCATTAGGCTACTTTTATTTTAGAAAAAAGAATTAGGGTTTCGCTCAAAAATACTAAAACATACCTAGGGACGAACCCGAGCAAAGCGAAGGTAAGTCGCTAGTAGGTACGTATTATAAGATTTTCATAAAATAATTTTCATAAAAATGGATTCCCAATTCCCAAGGAAATCCTTTTAATTTGTGGAGTAAAAATGACACTAAATAATGACACTTACTGACTATTAAGTAATTCCCTTCTTCTTCTATTTTGTAACATATTTATGTCAAAATCGATGCACTAAGTTTCAACAAAATTCAAGAATATTGATAAATATTTTCTCCTATCCAGGAGGTATCTATAAAAGACCCTATGCGTACGTTGCTATATTATTTTGTTTGCGTGAAGAGCGAACATAGTAACACAAACAGACAGACATTTTTTTAAATTCTCTTGTGGTCTGTATTAATAGAGATTATATTAAATCTATACAGATAAATAAAATTAGAGTGTCTGTTTGTAATATTAAAATAACCGCTTTTTACTAAATGCATATGGATGTATACACGGTACATATACCAAAACAACATTTTTTACAATTTTTGTCTGTCTGTTTGTTCCGGCTCATCTCCGGAACGGCTGGACTGATTTTGACGGGATTTTCACTGGCCGATAGCTGATGTTACTTACTTTTTTTTAGAATAAAAGTCAGGGTTCCGCGAAAAAAAATTAAAACCCATGAAATTGTAAACAAATTCCGCGTACGGCGTACGCACCCGAGCAAAACGAGGGTAAATCGCTATATAATTTAAATAAATAAATAGTTTATTTCATTTAACAACAATTACATGATAGTAACAAGGTTGAAATCCTCTTTTAAGAAACAATACCTGTGATTGAATATCTAAGGAGTAGCAAGCTATTATTTATGTGTATCTAAACATAGCTAACCGTGAAAACGTACCTAGGGACGAACGCGAGCGAAGCGAGCGTGAGTCGCTAGTATTTAATATACAGACATAACCCTGCTATGTTTTTTAATAAGTATATATAGATAAAATGTTATTATTACATTAAATCGACTTGTTTATAAGCGTTCTGTGACTGTATCGCTTTTAACTTTTGACCTTAGCTGATAAAACAAAAGGTATAAGTAAGAATTAACTTCAATTTGACACTAGTGAATTACTCTTCGGTCGGACACATACAAACACACATACACATATACACGTCTTTCATAGTGTACCATTTTCATAGTGTATCATTTTCATAGCGCACCATTCATGTGAATTGTAGATACATCTTACAACTAACACCATTTTGATAAAATATACCCCTACAGTATAATTTTTAACAAAAACTATTTTTTATAAAAATCTGCATATTTTCAGTTAATTTGTAGTCAAACAACATAATATAATAAATTACCTTTTTTTTACTAAAGATACGTTGTAAACTCTAAAGGATAGGCTAACTTAAAAATTCTGTATAAAATGTTAGTTTACTTAAACAAAATTTGAGTATAACTCATTTTTTGTTAACCCTCGTTCCCTGCCTAATATGTAAATAAATAATTAATTTTTTAAGGTTTGAGAAAAAGTTGAAAATTAAAGTATATTCAATCGACTTGCAAAAAAAGGAGGAGGTTCTCTTCAGGTTATATATATATATAAGCACACTGACTTCGAAAATATCTGATTAAGTATCTATTCTAAATGAAAACCCCCGTTTAGTTATTTTTTACTTTTCAATGCCTGGAAGTCGATTTTTTTTAAAGTTTTTAGGTATGTTTCTGTATGCTAACCAAAAACAATTCTAAACTGCCTAGTTCTTATGACTTGTAAGCGCAATCTATAGCTCCAAAATAAATTAATACGATATTATACCATTTGTTCTGTGTACTGGACACAAAGACGAGTTTCATTTACTTTATTAGCGGTATCTGACAGTGAGAGACGTATTAAACTTCCTACCTAGTAAGTCTACAGCCTCAAGTTTAAAAGGTATGATTAAGAAATTCGATAATATATTAACCAATTAATAAATAAAAACATAAACATCTATTTTTCATATTATCTATTTCATATTCATACTTATTGCATTATTGTTTTAATTTATTTATTAACAATGATTTTATTATTGTTATTTCTCAACAAAGTAGTAAAAACCGTCCACCTTTTCAGAAATGTTAAAAGTAGTTCTTCTATTCCTGCCATTTACTATGGCCAGCATAAACATAAATATAAATCCAGCGACTAAATTTTCAAAAGAAACAGTCGATATTACAGGATTTGAAGAATCAAGAACTACTGAAACAGAGCTGAAAACATTTCAAATTACAGAACAAAGTGTTTTATTTAATTTGCCACGACGCGGATATACTGCACCGACTTATGCTCACGTTTTAAACGCTGATCATTATGGATATAAACCATTAAAAACTTTGTTAGTTCCTTTAAAAGCCACAATACTGGATCATGGCACAAGGAATGTCTTAGTTACAGTCAAAGAATTTCATAATAACAGCTCTGCGCCAAGCGTCGCTAAAGGCGGCATAAAAGAAGAAGTTCTAGAAACACTGAGTACTACTTGGTCTAAAGGTGGAGAATTATCTATTGCTCGCGATATAACATTGAAACATGGCAGTACAAGCTATTCCTATACGTCGAATTGGGGTGAAGAAGTACATAAGTCTAAAACTAAGGTATTAACAACAACTTCTGATGTTGAAGTTTCTTTGAAACCAGGACAAAGTGTCAAAGCCATACTCAGTGCGACCAAAGGTACGTTATCGCTCAAAGTAGACTACAGTGCATCTGTGCACGGTGATATATATTGTCGATACACATTTTTCTTCATTCCTACTTACGGTCAAGAATTTGAAGTCAACAAATACTTGGACTTGATGAATCTACCACGCAGCGTAACCTCTTCAGAAATAATTTCTTTAGACTATTACTATGGCGCTCAAGTTGTTATTAAGGACATTGAAACTGATAAAAGTTTATTAATTGAGCCCGTTTTAATGTTATAATTCCATTATGATTTATATAAAATAATATCAGTTTTCATCTTTAAATTATGTTCTGAAAAACCTTTTGTACCAATATTTAAAAATTAATAACCTTTTAAAAGCAATTTAAATAATAATTAGTAGAAATGTTGAGGCATACTTAGTCACGCCGCAACCGTGAAAGTTCTCCATTTCTTAGAAATTAAACTTTATACAGAATAATTAAGTATAGGTTTTTTAGAATACCATAGAAAATCAACTTTCTTAGGTCCAGATAATATTTTAATTGTTTTATAAATAATTTTAATTGCTTATATTGTACGAGTATGTACGGTGGTTAGATATCCTTGTGGTCGTTTTCAGAATTATGAAAGAAGTACTACCTATAATATTATAAGTATTATATCATCTGTGGTACTACTGCTTTTACAATAACAGGACTAAATACTTCATTGTCAGTACAATTTGATCTATAGGTACATACATATGTAGTGATATTAGAACTTATAGTCCATATGGACATATGTCTAAGTTAGCTTAAAAATTTTGTGGTAGAAAATATCTCATCAAATACCAAATAAATTCTGTAGGCTTGACTAATTTTAAGTATTTACTTCTTATTACCTAAAAATATGATTTGTTATTTCTTTTATTACTTTTAATGTATATAAAAGCTAAACAATAAATTTGATTAATCTTAGTTTAATCATAGATGTTGCTACTACTTTATTAATTATTAATATACTAATTTAATAAATATAGAATCCTGTATGAACATTTTTCAAAAGTTAGTAAAATCTCTTAATGCGTGTGAAGAATATGAAAATAAATATGTAAATATTTCAACCTTTAAAAATGTTTATATTTTAACAATTTTAGATTAAAATGAATGACGAGATGAACTTTGTCTACAATTAAGATAATTAACGCCCATTTCACCATTTATAGTGTCAATTATGTAAAAGTTTAACAGTTTTAATAAAAATCGTGAGCCTAATTGAATTGTTAGTGAATGGGAAAGGATGTTTTAGTCGTGTTTTTACTTTTTTTATATGTTTTGAGTAAAAATAATATAATAATTGAGATTTTTTTTCTTAAATTTACGCGAATATATTTACATTTTAAATAAAACTATCTTTTATCATTTCGTCGTCGAATATCGGGAACCAAAAATCAAAATAAATCCGCGAAATAATCCGAAAAGATATTTTTATTTAAAATTTATTGTATTGAAATAAATAAATATATATTTTAATTAATAACAAAATAGAACAATATTTCCAAATATTTTTTTCGACCATCTTTCCAGTTTTTTCCCTTAAGGGGGTAAAAATGGGGATGAAAGCTTGTATGGGGAATCAACCTAGGGACGAACCCGAGCGAAGTGAGGGTGAGCCGCTAGTCTTAAATATTTTTAAATGAAAAGTTAATGGACATTCAGCGAAAGATATGGGAGGGCTATGGATAAATAAATATTTACTTATGTCCTATATAATATTCATCTACTCATGAGTCAAAGAGATTCTAATCTTTCTTCTTGTCAAACAAATTTTCCTAATCATCATTTGCAATTTATTGGATCAATGTACTTGGTGAATAGTCAATGGCTCAATCGATGATGGAATGAGTTATATTATATTAGTAAATTACCTATTTCATTTAATATTCTAGAAAACATAGTAAATTATAATTTTTTATTTTGAGTTTTATTTAAATAATATATATTTTAGCTAGCTTGAATGTTAGACGGTACAGATTATGTTAACATTTGATATTATTCTTATTTGACAACCAAAAGAAAGTCAACAATCAAGTCTTACAGGATGCTTTATGCTATTTGTAAAAATTAATTTACCAATTCCTTATTTAAATATATTTTTGCAATTTTGACGTTAAATTAGTTGTAAACCTACATATAGAGCTTAAATTAAATAACCTGACGATGCGTAAAAATGTACAAATATTTTTGTAACGAAAATACTTGATTGGTAATGAAACAGTAAATCAAGACTTTCACTGTCTTTCATAACATGTTCTCCGGTCCAGTTATCGCTGTCGGATGTTATGACTGAGGTCAGTCTCACTTTACAAATATTAGTATTGTGACTTACATGTGACAGGGAATGAAAATTCTTATAAATGTTCCAATTTAGGGATTAACACCAAAGCGGCCAGACCGAAGATCGAGGCTTGATGGGCGGCTCAAAACGATTGGCTAACAAAATTTATAACATCTCTACCAAATTTGTGTTATTTCGTCTTATTTGCTTATTGTTAACTAATTCTGTCTCGTGTTTCTGCTACCTACGTATTAAATGAAAACTCCACACTGTCTTTTCTTTTACTATCGCATATATGTATAGATGTTTTTTAATTAGCCAGTAACAAATAATAATAGAAGGGCTTGTAATACGACAAAAGCACTAAGATTAATAGTTATTACTAGCGACTCACCCTCGCTCACTCGGGTTCGTCCCAAGGTTGATTCCCCATACAAACTTTCATCCCCATTTTCATTCCTTTAAGGGATGATTTCCGGGATAAAAACTATCCTATATCCTTCCAAGGGTCTCAAACTATCTTCTTACCAAATTTCATCTTAATCGGTTCAGTAGTTTCGGAGCCTATTTAGTGCAAACAAACAAACAAACAATGAAATCCTTCTTCTTTATAATATTAGTATAGATTACCAACAACAAGTCACAATTAACGCTCCGCAACAACAAATATTTCACTCACGCAAATGTCGTACAATATCAGACTAAAAATTTCTACAAAGGTTATGAATTTTAAAATCTAGGAAGTAGTAAGCTAACCTGTTCATTTAACTGCTCAATATATTTAAAATAAATTCTAACCGGAGTTCGGTAGGATCTCTTAATCCCTATACTGATTTTAAGCCAACATAATATTACGGTGCTTAATAAAACAAATATCATTGTAAACTGCATTATAAGCAGAGTAAGACCAATCAGTACCCTTGTTATCCCAATACATAAATCATACTTTCATCCAGAATAGCCAAGAATGCATTTTCTTGGCAAATTCTTTAGAAAGTCGCATCAATTTATCTCCGACCGCGGAATCTGTCATTAGCGGATGCTCTGATAAGCAAGAAGGGCGCTGGATCGCGGGTTCGATTATTATGGTCATTTACGAATATCGCGGTACACCACTACTAATTTGACTAGGTTTCCTATCGTAGATAGAAATCTTCATTCTTTTGTATAAATAACAAATGGCGAGATAAATTCATGGCGGTCTCTATGCAACCGTTTTAAAATGTAGGTATATTATATTTACTTAGAAATTTGTGTTTGTTCAAATTTATGACCGTGATGTAATCTTTTATGGTTTGCTTAACCGATTTTTGCATATTGAAAGTACTCATACGTAATCTATTACAAAATATAATATTATATGACAGTATATCTTTTTTATTCTTTGACAGCTGGGAAGTGCTATGACAAATCGTCTCAATTAACCTCCAAAAGAAAAATGCGTAAAGAAGTAACGCACTCTCACTCACAAAGTAACTCTAATAAGTACACGTAGAGAAAAAGAGAAAATTATAAACTACAATATTTATACCATAAATCTTATTGATTACCTAATTGCTATATTATATCAATCTAGATGTAAACATTCTAGATATGACATCTATACATAGTAGCAATTAGGTACTCAATAAGATTTATGGTATAAATATTGTAGTTTATAATTTTTTTCTCAAAAAACATGAACTCATTAAGAAAAGGCACTGTTAATAAGCTAGTAAAACTACATTAGCGCGAGCACGGAGTATATTTGAGTAAATTGTATCTAATGTCGCATAAACGAAGTCTTCAGTATTAACATACAATATCTTAGCAGGGCGCAAAAAATGGTTTAAAATGACTGATGTCTTTATTGCATGCCTGGTCCACATCTTGAATATATTCATAGCAATATTACAGTTATTTTTCATCTGAAAGTGTAAGAAGATAGCCTAATTCTATAGTAGCATGCAATTAAAATTCTCTTAACTTAAAGGCTCTCACTTTCTATAATTTGCTATAATGTGCTTGTTTAATGTATATAGGTACATTAACTACTACTTTATTAACTAACGCGCCTATTAACGTTCGTCATACTGTTTACTGTAATTGTTTCATAAGTTTTTTCTTTCAAAGAACCTCCTACGAAAAAAATTTTACACCGAAGTGCAATATAGCGTATTTCTTAGATAACATTTTTATTTTATTACTAGCGATTTACCCTCGCTTCGCTCGGGTGCGTCCCTATGTACGCTTTAATTTTTTTGAGTGAAACCCTAATCATTTTTCTAAAATGAAAGTAGCCTAAGTTACTTCTTATAATATCAGCTATCTGCTAGTGAAAGTTCTATTAAAATAGGTTCAGCCATTTTGGAGATTAGCCGGAACAAACAGACAGACAGACAAAAGTTTTAAAAATTGAGTATTTCTTATAAGTATCGTATATAATTCCATATGTATTTAGGATAAAGCTGTTATTTTTGATATTACAAACGAACACTTCAATTTTATTTATCTGTATAGATAAAGAAACAGAGCAGCTCCAATATAAGGGTAAATATTAGTTGTATTATATTCAAATTAAGTCAAAGAGTACTAAAAAAATCTATAAACCTTTTTATTTAATATAGCGTAAAAAATTTACCTTATAAAATAAGCATAATCTTAAACATAATTTTTGTAATCAAAGACAAATTGGGACGGAACACATTACAATTTTAATCGTATTGGTAATCGATTAACATGCTTTAATATACAAATTTACATTTATATTATTGCTTGATCAATCGCGACTATCATTTACCGAAACCGATCGAGATAGTGTTTATTTACAAAAATGTGAAAAATAACATAACTTTATTTTGTTTAATTAAATAAGATGAGTTACATATTACAACTATAGTAAGATTTTAAGGTCAGATCTCATTAATACGAATTACTTATTAAAAACCTATTAGGATTTCACACTCTACTATAGCTTGACCTCTGAACGGTACCGGGTGATTTCCATATTGATGTGTTAAAGAATTTTAAAGTCATGTTATAGATATAAAAATGTTATACCATTGAGGATTGTAGCAATGTAAAAGAAAATAATAGGTATCATTGAATTCCGAAATATTTCTGTTAATTTTTCATAACTTTTTAGGTTTGTAAATTTTTATCAAAAGCATTTCTTTTTTAAATTATACTTCTTTTGGGACTTTTGGAAAAAATCATGATAGTAAAATTTTTACGATGCTTGCGCACACTGACAGCCAAAAAGCGACATGATGAAGTTAGCTGATAATTGTTTGTTGTTTGCTGCTATGGTAAACGTTGTTATTGTCTGACAAATTATATATAATACTATATTCTGCCCTTAAATGATATTCTATAAATATACCTATGATTGTAATATGCCTAAGATGCCTTATTTAAGTATTGATTTGTTTTAATTGCGATATTTGTCAAAGAAGTTTTACTTCATCCGCATGTAACGGTTACACGCACCCTTTTTTTTAAATAAATAATAATAATATTTTTATAAGTATTATATTTATGTATCATCATTACATATTCGCGACATTGCCGACAAGATGCAGAAAAGTAGGTTACGATGGTATGGTCTCGTGAAAAGGAGATCGTCTGATTACGTGGGAAATTTGGCACTACAACTTTCCATCCCAAGTCGAAAATCCAGAGGCAGACCCAAAACTAGATGGAAAGATGTAGTGTCACATGACATGAAGAAGTGTAGGCTTTCCGAAGACGATGTCTCCGATAGAGTGAAGTGGGGAAGAAAATAAGGAAGGCTGACCTCACCACCATGTGGGATCCATAGCCAGGAAGATAGAGAGAGAGTTACATATTCATCAGTTTTACGTAACAATTTCAAGGATTTTTTTGTGTTCAGTGAGGAAAATTATTATAATTAGATCGTAGTGATTAAGAAAAATGAATGATAAGCGTGGATATGACAATAATGGATTCGTTATGTCGGAAAAACATGTTTAAATGGAAAAGTTTAGTATATTAATAATTTTTTTTTATTTATTAATTTATCATTCCTGTGACAAACAGAGAGTTGTGACATACGGGATGAAATCTT
Source organism: Argynnis bischoffii washingtonia (assembly GCA_033884665.1). Taxonomy (NCBI): domain Eukaryota; kingdom Metazoa; phylum Arthropoda; class Insecta; order Lepidoptera; family Nymphalidae; genus Argynnis; species Argynnis bischoffii. Next base: position 5,699,923 of record CM066623.1, on the reverse strand, counting down.
TAGCTATTTTTGTTCTGTTACGCCAAAGAAGTATAACTTCTTTCGTGCGTACATAAGTACATACACATGTTTTTTTAATTTAGATTTATACCGTGGAGTTGTGCCATCTTGCCTCGATAGCATCGGTGACTGATCTAGATATCGTATAATTTAATTGTACAATATGATATTTTAATAATGTCCTTCGGACCGATTTCGGCCACGACGACCGCTCTCACCAACAGCGGATCCTAATAACATATCGATCTGACTATCTTATAATTTAGGTATATATATTTGACATCTAGATAGCTAGATATAAATATTTGACATCTAGTTTCTCTGACTAAAAATGGCATTTGAAATAAGCTCCATACATATTATGTCAAATTTTTATCTCTGAACAACAGGTACGTTATTGGGATTCACAGTAAAGCGCAGTCAACGAAGAACTCGTATTTACGTACTAATCTTTAGTTGACTTGACGAATCGCTCATGAATTCATTAATATTAATCAAAAATTATTAATATACCTACTATTTAACTGGAATGTTTAGATTTGGAAGTAGTTCAAAAACATTAATCAAAAGCTTTTACAAGAGAAATTAGCACTTTGGCCTCTGCAGACTGGTCAATATGTTTTTGTCATAAATTCGGTTGAGAAATTATTATATTGAGTTATTGCCCATATCCACTTTATCCTTTATTTACTCCTCATGATATTTAATATACCTTAGAAATTTAATTCATTATCATTTAACATTATCATTACTTTTCAACTATTTTGGCGCTTGTGTGGTAGGTGAATGAATAAAATAGCCTATGAGTTTATAACTATTTTTTTATCCAGTATATTACAAGCTATATATACATTCTGAATTTTATTTAAATCCGTTGATCTATTCTATCCGTTGATTTATCAAAGAAAAAACGAAAATTTAAATAAGGGTGCCTGATTCATTATTAATACGTATTACCACAGATCATATAATACTATACTAGTATATAATATTACTTTAAAGTTACAAAAATTAAAATATGAATTAACCTAAAAGATAAGTAGGTATAGTGTTTAAAACTGCAGGGTAAATAATTTAAGAATAGGTAGGTACCTACATATGCATATCTATACTTGGTTTTTTATTAAATATTTATGTTTTAAGACTATTTTGTCTGAAGTTTACAACAAACAAATATTAGTTAAAAACTGACGATCTTTGATAATTGCTTTTGCGAGAAACCAGTCTAATTTAAATATTAGAAACATAGTCGACAGTATCATCACGATTTTTCAACTTTCTAACTTGAATTTCGTGATCGACCGATCACTAGAGGATCAACGTTTTCATTTCAAGAAACATTCATAGATAAAGCTCATATTTATTTTTAGGTCAAAATTTATTTGCCATTGCTACTAATTAAAGAATACATTTTACAGCCTTTTTAAAATATAAAAAAAAATTATTAATAACAACATAACAACACATATAATTTTTAAATAAAAATCTTAGACACAAATACTTCTATTTAGTAGAGGATAATATAAAACAGGCATTGCGTTCTAAGTTCTAAAATTGCTAGGTACGTTATTTTGTTAAAATATTCGACTAGGTTTTGACGTGTTTTTATATTATAAATGCGGAAGTAACTTTGTCTGTCTGCTTGGTATTTACCTACGGAAAAATGAATAAACCGAGTTTTTTGAAAGGATACATTTAAAAAATATTTCTTCTGCTCAAGCAGTGATAATGATTTCTACTTAGGAAGAAGTCTTATTTCGGACATTAGAAATTAAGATTTGACATAAAAAAATCAAATAAGAAATATATTAAACAATAAATTAAACTTTACTGCCTAAAAATATAAGTACGATTTTTTTATCATTTGGCGATATAATAAATTCAAAAATAATTTTACAAAAATAGAGCTTACCTGTCATTTAATCCATCCAATAAACGATAAATAAAAAAGCACAGCACAATTAAATTTTATATACTATTAAAAAAATTTTTATTGCGCCAGTGTTGAAATTACTATTGAAAAAAACAAAAAAAATTAACAATAGTGGTATCGCGAATATTTGCGAGCGTGCGCAAACTTTGATGCGCGTGCGACGTTTGAAATGCATCGATCGCATGCCTGGTGCTTACTAGTGTGGATTTACATGGCGTTACATATTAGATAGATATTTTTATGGTATTATACGAAAGTTACTTCTATTATCATCGTTGCCGTAAATAACGGTGACGTCGCCATTACACCAGCTTTGCAATTTGACACGATTCGCTGTGATGTCGACAATCAAATAATTTAATAACCATAGAGCATGAATATGAGATTATTTAAATGTTTTAACGTTCTTTTGTTATTGGGAAGAACTGGACTTACTTAACATACCTCTATTTGTTTCTTTATTCTGTATATTATGATCTTCATAATTTATTTAAATAACTTAATATTTATTAAAATATGTTAGGAGAATATATAAAACGAATGAAACGAAATTAGTAATTTAATTTTTGTTTGTTTAGATATAATAGATACTATTAATAGAGAACTTCTAGACGGAATATTAAAAGAACTACTTTTATTTCATAAGGTAGCCAGCGCAATTACAGGTAAGAGGCATATCATCTTAGTCCTCACAGTGACAACGCACCTGTGGTTCTGCATTTATGTTACTTAAAACCTAAGTGCATGAACCGTAGGTGTTATGCGCGACAGGCACTATTTTCTATCAGGTGGTCTGTCTGCTCGTTTGTCACTGAATCTCATAAAAAGAAGTACTAGGTATTGTTGTAATTAAAATATAGCAAAGTTTTACTAGAGCCGATCAAGTAAATTTAAAGCAACGCGTCGTCGGGTCTTACGCACTAATATGTCAATGTTTAGTGGCTATTGTTAAACACAATCAAGTCGAACTACATCTAATTGCTAGTTATCACCGAGACTATTATAGATCCGGAAATAAAGTATTACTATCGTTTAAATCATAGATCACACAATACTATTAACTATAGTTTACAAATTACAGGCACTAGTATGTAGGTACAGATGCCCGCACCCATCAGAGTATATTGTTCCCCCATCCCATGCAAAGAATTTGGACAGTCTTATCGGCTATTCTTTAAGGTATTTTTGTTTTCTTATACAGACGATGTACTTAGTGACCGTTTTAACCGTAGTAAACCATTAACCGTAGCGAATGTAAACAGCGCCATCTATGAAGACGCAGCATAAACTCCTAATAGCTGATTTTAAAATTATTATAGCAAAGTTACGATTTTTTTTTCATGATCTAGAATATTTCTTTAAAACAGAATATACTTTTTTGTTGTGAATGTATTTTTTTTCTTTTACTGATTTTACGCATGAATCCATAACAAATTGTATGTAACACCATCTAATGACATATAATTGAACTATTGCTTCTTTATTCCCGATGAGTCTCATGTATAGGGACCGTGCGCGAAATGTAGAGGGCAGCACTAATGTCCCCCTAGTGTTTATTCCCGAAGATAGTTAGATTAAACCATTCATTTGCAAACAGAATATATTTTATAAAAATGGAAAAAAATTAAAGAGGTTTCAAGGGACACCCGGATGGAACGAAGTTCCTTTCGATTAATGAGTGAAGGAATTGTAATAAAATTTTATATTTTTTAAGTTATAATAATATTTTTTTTATTATTAACACTTAAATATACCTCTTGTATAGCGATGTGAGCCAAGTACATACCGAAACGCTAGTATTACCCAAATATCTGATTACATAGTAACAAACAAGTACGTAGTGTGACAATAATGTATATACATATTTTGTTTAGTGATGCGAGCCTGGTACACACCGGAGCAAAAAGTGTCGTTACAACTTTTCGTGAGAATTTTTTCCATCTAGCCCTCTTTCACAACGCGCGATAAGGAACTTCGTTCCAATAATACAGATTTCGACCAGTTATCAATAATATTGTACATCGTCAGAACCGTGAGCAAAGGTAAAAAAATATTTAAGCCCAACCATATTTATGGTGTAGTAGAAAAAAGTAATAAAAGTGAAATTGTAGTAGTACCATAAACGTGTGCGTCAAATGTTTATGATGTTAATTTTATTTTGTGTATAAAAAAAATAGTTTTAAAATATTTAATATGCTTAAATTCATAAATAACATTTTTTTCTTGACGTTGACAGTATTGAAAAATGATCCCAATAAATTCATGTGTTTGCCACCAGAAGGCGTAAAATCTAGACGCACGATCCCTATTTAGTGTGGCATTCGTTAATAATAATCTGCTACTTTGTATATATCATAAATTATTGTTGAAGTTAAAGGGACAAAGATAAATTGCATATAATAATAATAATCAGTGAACCTATTAAGAAATACTTTTAACTTGGGTACGACCGAGGCCTATAATATAAAGAATTAGACAGTACGTTTTTTTTGTAGACCATAGATGGCGTTGATCCGCTGAACTATTATTTTCTTTTAATTTACGGAGAAAATTCTTCAAAAATTTCAATAACATTTATTTGAACTATTTTTTTTGTCCCTAATAAGACTCCAAAGCTGTGGTAGCCCAGTAATAATAGCGCGTTCGCTTGGGAAACCGAGTGAAGCGGGTTTAATTCCCGGGTCTCAGGCCTCTGATATTTTCTTGTGCGAATTTTTTCTAAACATGATTACCACTTGTTTTACGGTGTAGAAAAATATCATGAGGAAACCTGCATGTCTGAGAGAACCAAGCACCAACCAGCACTTGGCCAGAGTGGTGGACTATGACCTGATCCCCTTGCAGTAAAATGAGGTCCGTGTCAAGCAGTGAGACGTTAAAAAAAAGGGCTGAATGCCTAATTAGACTCAGGACTGCTTCCGATAAGATGAACATGATAAAAATCTGAAGTAATTTCCAAATTTTTATAGATTGTTAATAAAAGTATATTAGAAGTCTTATTTTATTACCAGAAAAATGTAATTATAAATGAAACAAATAAGCTAGAAAAATGAAGTTTATTTAATATCATATCTTATATTAACATACTAATCTATATGAAATGTATCTTCCTGCTGTTTCTGATGATCTTATAATTTTCACCACCTGGAAAAAAATACTAATTAAAAAAACTTTGAACTTCAATAATTTGAAAATTTAATTTCAAAACTTCAACAAAAAATTTGTTGAAATTTAATTGTTTAAAAATCCGAAAAGAAGCAATATGTACTTGATTGTAGAATTTAAAATCTATACTAATTAGTAATTACTAATATTAATAAATGAGAAACTTTAGATGTTTGGATGGTTGTTTGTTACTCAATCACGCCAGAACAGCTCAACAAATCTGAATGAAATTTGGCACAGAGATAGATTATAGTCTGAAATAGTACATAGGCTACTTTTTATCCCAGAAAAATGTACTGTTCCCGTGGGATAGATTTGTTTTTGTATAAAATATAGTTTACCTGTCCTCGCTTAAGTCCAAAGTACCTCGCAACCGGATCTCCTGCCTGTATTCTCATCAACATGTTTTCTTTTAATTTACTGTGTTATTAGTTAAGGACTAAGTAACATTATAGCAGAAAACAAGCTTAAAATAATAGCCATTATAATATTTTAAATAAATCAATGAATTCGCTTTTTCGCCGATTCATTTTGATTTTTAGTTCCCGCCGGTTCGAAGACTATACATATATTATGATCCACACGCTTGCCTTTCACCACAAACTTCAAAAGTATTATCACAATCTCATTTTAAATTTCATTGCTTTTTATACAGTTAGCTATTTTATTTCATTAGGCGCCAAATCGTAATGTAATTCATGTATACATCGATTAAAAAAGTACTAGATACACAATCAGCCATAAAAAATGTCCTCACAGAATGAGCGCCTTCTTGATTATTTCGGTCCACATTTAATTTAGTAGCATTCGAATGCTCCCACGGTAAACCCTTTTGAAAAACTCCAATAATAATAATGTCCTCCTGACCGATTCCGGCCACGGCGGCCAATCTCATTGAGACTAGCCAACTGCGCAGGAGATATTATAGTGCACAAGTGTACGCGCAGACACAAGTGCACTCTCTATTCCTGTCACTCTCATACTCCGGTGGGACGACTACTAGAAACGACCGGTGAGAGTTAAGGCGCAGGACCGACGGCTTTACGTGCTTTCCGAGGCACGAGGGGGAAACACCGCCAACTTCCCAAATCTGGGCTGTTACTGTGGCTTACTATACAAAAAGACTCAATAACTTGGCCCGACCCCGGGACTCGAACCCAGGACCTCAGGATGTGCAGCCGTACATGCTAGCTACCATTTCCAAAATATATTCAATGATTTGATCCAGTTAAAATTTATTTTCAAAAAAGAGACAGTAGCAAAAAAATTAAAAATTTTGCCTAACATTACAATGTTATGAATTAGGTATGTCATAAAATAAAAGGATACTATCTCGCTAATAGTTCTTGCTTCTCATCAGGTGTCAATACAATGTGTTCTGGGACCAATTCATGTTCAGTTATATTGATTAATAATTCTGATTCTAAAAATTGTTCTAAAATATACTTTGGAGCCATATCAACCAAAGACTGCTTTGCTGACGGAGTCATACCTAGAAAATTATAATTAAGATTTTATTTATATGAATATGTGTTTTTTCTACAATAAATAAATTTGTTGGGTCATTAACACACAGCACCATCTAGTTCTATGGTAAGCTATGAGGCTTGTGTTATGGATAACAGATGGTTGATGCCCTACACATATATAACTTTAAATACATATATATTATAAATATAAACACCCATGACTAGAGTACAAATATTTGTGCTTTGCATCACACAAATGAATGCCCCCAGCAGGACTAACCCGTGACCGCTGGCACAGCAAGTAGGGTCACTACAAACTGAGCCAAATATGTTGTCAATACAATAAATCACTACTTATGGGTAATAATTAAAATTATAAACAAAATGTTATGAGTGGTTACCTGCTTGAACAACAACTATAGCTCTATGAATATTTTCTTCTTGCATTCTCGTACAATATGTTTTGATAGTTTTAATACCAATTTTAGCTTCATCAGGGAAAAACACAAACATCTGGTCTGTTGGATCATCATTATGAGCTACTAACACTATCAAGTCACCTCTAGCTGGCCGCTTCTCACTAAAATGAAGTATATTTTTATGTAATATTAGTATTTGCTGAGTATAATGAAAACAAAGTATTTCCTTGTTCCTATAGATACAGGAACTGAATTCAAAATTATTATTGAATACACAAAAGTACATGATAGTTAGTAAATTCTTATTTCTGTTAAAAAAAACATAAAAACTAAAATGTTTTATATACATATCGATACCTCGGGGCTCAAAGGGCGTAAGCACCAAAACATGATTTTACAGGAGAGCCAAAAAACAAAAAAAATAATATTATTTTCGACATAACTTTTATGATTTTTGGCCTAAATAAACCATTCCAAGACCAAAAGTTTAATTTTTTCTTGATGCAGAAAACTGTAAAATTATATTTCAAATAGATTTAAAACTAACAAAAATAGCTGTCCTATTAGCCCTGGAAAACTGCGTGTTTAAGGCACCCCAAAAATCAATGGCTGTGTGATGAGTGATGGTTGTAACCGTCAATTTGCTTACTAGTTCTATCAGTTTATAGATAATTACTTTGTTTTCTTCAATTGATTAAACACTATTTGATATTTAATAGCAATTTTATATGGACTTTATTAACTTAGCATACCTAAATTCAACTCAGATAACTAATTATATAAATAATTACACATAGCCACAAAATAGTACTCTCTAAACTTTTCCGGTTTTTTTTTTTACTTTTCCTTTATATTAAGTTACAGTAAATTTAAATCTACGAGCCTTTTCTATCTAACAGCTTTTATTTTTCGTACATAGCTTCTTGATACTTTACCATAAGGTAGGCATGCATTTACGAATTTAGCACACTGTTGATATCAGAAGGATAAAATTATTGTGATAAATCTTCGTCAAGAATACGTGTTTTGTACAATTCGCAGTGTGTTTGCTTTATTTGTGGAGAATATGTCTTTAAAAATTATAGAAAATCAATGAAAAAAACTGCTTATAACTTTATAGTAGGATTTCAAAGAACAATCGTGTAATTTACAAGCCATGGATCCCCAAAAATCATTGTTGAAATTGTGCTGTTGCGTTTCGGACAATGGTCAAGTAGAAAAAGAAGTTCCCTGAATTTCAAAACCCTTGGAGTTTGGCGAGAACCTATAAACTACCATCATGACTGTTATTTTGACTTTGATAATCTAAATAGTATTAATTAAAATAACCGTAAATAGATTTATCCTAATTTACTATCTGCTAAAGGACCTTTTAGAAAGGCTTTGCTATCTAGCACAGCTCAAAAGTCTATACCACCTTTTACCATCAACATGAGCAATTTGTTAAGGTGCTCATTACAAATGGAAATTATTTTGAGTCTATTGCAAAGAAATTCCTTTAACTAAATACGGAAAAATTAAAAACTGAAATATTTAATAGGCCACAAATTAAAACTGCTAGCTAAATTAAGTCAAAACAATAAATTAAACAATCTAATGCATAGAAATCATTTGTGTCAGTAATTAAAAAAACTTTCTTTGTAAATACTAAAGTACCAAACTATCAAAATTTTGCCCAAAAATATACTTGAAAAATATTGGTTGCAACATGACCGTAGAATTTCATTATTTACACTCTTATCAAGATCAATTTCTTGAAAATCACGTCCACTTAAGTGATAAACAAGAAGAAATATTCTATCAACACTTTCAAACTATGCAGGAACGATACACATTACTGCTACTGCAGGGCAGATTACTGCTAAACTTTTCAACAAGACCCATAAGAAATGTTAAATTCATTGAAAAAGTCATTTTTGGCAGCTTTCGTAAATTAAATTTATTTTTATAATGATTTCTTTGTTTTTTTACAAAAATACACATTAGCCATTTTTCAAAAACTAAAGCTGATGGATGAAAACAACTTTCATTTTAGAGTCACAATGACAAATGGCTTCAGAAAAGCTACTTAAACTTTCGAAAAAAAAGTTAACCTAATAACTGTTCAATAACTCGTCTTATTCATTATAAAAATAGTCTAAATAAAATCATAAAAATGTCGTTTACTACCCTCACATTTATTGATCAATATGAGTGATTGCTCTTACGACCCAAAACTACAAATATTTCGATGTAAAATGTTGGGCGTAAAAACATTTGTATCATCTACGGTGTCGCTTACTACCCTCGCATTTTTGACCATTAACAGTGGTTGCTGTTACGACACAAAAACTAAAAATATCTGTATTATTCTTTACAAAAAATGGGGTCGTAAACGCCATTTTTTGGCGAATTGGAAGACTTTAAATATACAGATCGATAGAGGAGAAAAAAATTAGTAGGAATGCATTAAAAAGTCAATTTCGCCAAAATGGCGGTTACGCCCTTTGAGCCCCGAGGTATCGATACTTGACATAAAAAAGCAACATCCTAAAAATGATAAATTATTACCTCATAATATACTATAATACCTCAATTTCAAATTTTCAATAACTATATCTTGTATATAAAAATCATTGTTTTAAATTCGATCAACAGGTGTAAGATATACCACTGGTCAAGGCTTTCTTTTGGCCAAAAATTAAATCATTTTTTTGTACTGCTTTATGCTACAGGTCCTCAATCTGGACAATCATGGAACAGGGAAGCAATATCTTTCTATTATGATTTAATCATTGTGTTAACAGCACTACTAGTATTATTGTTATTATAATAATTACTACATTTGATAAGATCATCCAATTTCATTCATGTGACATCAAAAAAGAATTTTACCAGTAGCATGTCACCCTAAATAAGACAATTATTATAATATGTTATTATCTATTAGCCCTGTACTCTATAGAAAAATGTTTATTTTTAATGATTACCTGTCAGTAATAATCTGACAATGTCATTCATAAACAAGTTATTTTATATAGAAAAAATTATTATTCATGAACCATTTATGTACTACATATTTAACTGCAGTATTAGTAAAATTTGTTTAACTCAAAATTGTTCCTTAATATACTTCAAAAATGCAAGCATTGGATAAAAAAATCAAGAAAAATCTTTTAGATACAAAAATGTCAGAAACTACAAAACTGTATTTAGGTAAGTAATTATTTCTTTAATTTTATGTGTTACTTTTAATTTTTTACATATATTTTGAACTAGCAAAACCTGCGGCTTCGCTCGCGGTAAAACTACAACAAAAAAACTTTAAAAAGGTAGGTTTCATACAAATTTTCATCCCTTATTTTATCTCCTTATGGGATGAATTTCAAAAAATGCTAAATCACGTATTTAATTGTATTGAAGAGCATTAATACCAAGTTTCAAGAAATTCTGATCATAAATATTTTTTGGGTTGTGTTATAACGTGTATTCCTGTAGGAATGAGATAATCTCCCGCAGTAAAAAGTATTCTATATGCTGACCCGGATATCCAGCTATCATTATACCAAATTTCATCAAAATCCCTCCAGTGGTTTTTCTGTGATGTGGTAACAGACAGACAGAAAGACAAAAATTCTAAAAACTATAGATTCGGTCTCTGCATCGATAATAAAGTCTATTTCAATAAGATTTTCCAAAAAATATTTAAGGTACAGATTCGACTCAGTTAGAATTTTATTATATGTATAGATTTCATTTAATAACCTCCAATATTAAAAAACACTATAAGAAGTTATTTAAATAAAATCTAAAACAGTATTATAAGAAGTTATTTAATTAAAGAAAGTATTTTTTTAAACACTTTTAAGCGATTAAAATAAATTTTATTTCAACTGATTAAAATTAATCTTGGCTGTTCTCTAATCCCATGAAATTATCTAGCCAATTTCATTTCCCTACTCTACTAATAAATTATAGCAATAACAGTCTATTAATAAAAATAATAACATATGTTAAGAGTAAGTAATTGAGATTTTTAATCAATTTATCTTACCTAGGTTTGTCACCAAATTGTTCTTTAAATTGGTCTAAAGTTTGATCCAATTCATCTTGTGTAACTAGGTAACCACGGTCATGACATAACTGCAACAATGTATTTATTTATTAGCAGAAACTGTATAAAAATGACACCAGAAAATTGATTTCAACATCTATGACATTATTTAAATAAGTTGTATTTGTGAAACCACAGCCAACTGTAGTAAAACCAATTATAGGACTCTCATAAGCTACGATTCTACCTTCTCTGTTTACTCTTTAAGGTTTTGTGGTGTATTTAATAATATAACCTCTTGACTAACCTGCATGACTGTTTTACGGATTCTCCAAAGTTTATACGTTTCGGCATCATCATCCATATTGTAGTACTTTATGAATTAATTTTAGAAATAAATGGGTTTTATGTGCTTCAAAAATTATACATATATTAATAATTATTTACCAAATCTATACAAATGATAACCAACAAGCCACAACACAATACTAACAAGTAACAATTGAGTAGAGAACTAGACTAGAGATAACTAACAACTTACGTTTGAGCATGGAGTGACAAGTGACAAGTGACGATAACTTTAAACTTGCCTCAAACATTACTGACAGGCGACAGCAGACTAAAAACCTCAGACAACATTCCTAGTACATATTACATGAATGCAAAAACATAATAATGGTATTATAATTGGTAAATGATATAAGTTTGAAGTGCACCAGTATTAATTATTTACAATACGGAATATAATATATTTGTTTTCAATTAAAATAACTTTGACAACACACCATTGACATTTTTTTTTGGTAATAAAAAAAATAAACAATATACAGGTCCCTCAAGAAGAATATGTATGTATATGTTATGGGCAACTTGAGATTTCCAGTTATTATGAATAATGACCGGTCTTTATATATGACGCCCGTATCAAGTGGGCAATGTAAGTAAAACTGCATGATTCGTCGCTTTTCCCGGTCAGTATGAATAATGACTACCCTATCTTGAGCAATATAATAAAACAGATGAACTGTAATATTTTTGTTTATTATATGAAATTAAATTTACATAATTCTTATTGAAAGGTACAAAAAGATCGATTCAGTATAATAGTTGAAAATAAGTAAACATAATAAAAGTAGTAGTTACCTTACTTTTATTTTGATAAAAATATTACTTATGAACAATAGTTTTAAAATTATTTAGTAACCTAGGAAAAATCAACTAAAGTATTTGAAATTTTAGGATTGTGCAAGAATTTTATTAAAATTAGAATTATTTATTTTTGTAAGACGAATTTTTGTCACAATTTGAATTGCAAAGAATGTTTGATTTCTTGCGTTTACAACATTTTAAATTGCAGTCATCAGTACAAGCGCAAGCCTATCTAGTAATAAAAAAACAACTACAATGTTGGACGCCTTGTCCATCAAAATAAGAATTATATGGAGCACATTCTCGAAGAGTTATATCAATTTTTGCACCGTCGTCTTCCGAATTTATCACATTGCTCTGCTACAAGTAGCGAAGTATTCATACTGTCCGGTCCAATTATTAATTCAAGCTATCTCAAACCTTGGTTTTTTAAATTCAACACAGGCCATCGGACATTTTCAATATGGGATGGCGAAAGTAATAAATTTATTTACCAGTCGAGATCTATCTCTCCCGTGACCATGATTGCTGTAAAGCAATCGAAACGTCGGGAAACAAAAATCAAAATAAATCCGCGAAAAAATCCGAAAAGATAGTTTTATTTAAATGTCTAATATTCGCGTAAATCTAAGAAAGTATTATGTTGACCGACGATCTTGGTCATTATTCACAATGACCGGTCCATATTAATAATTCACGATCAATCAAGTTGCTCGTAACATATACATATTATACTTAATTTTCAAGCTAAAAACTATATTCTTTACTTATGTTTTTATTAAAAAAAAAAACAGATTTATATTTACTAATTTTGGCATTAGGTACTTCATTTTAAGTATTAAATTCGATTACGCGGTGCGATTACGGTAATATAGATTTCAGCATAATAATAGTGCGAAATATCGAAAATAAAATAAAGTTATGTAATATTTAGTTTTATAATAATAGCAAGAAATATACAATAATGCATTTTATTATAATATGATTAAATATAGAGATGATAGAGATTGAACATTAAGGAAACTACGATTTCTGTGCTCTTTCATTAGTAGTTCGATAAATTGATCCAAATAACACAAAAATGAAAAAAACATATAATCTTGCCAAATTGTGAGATAAACATCTTTAAATATAGAGAACCCGTATGACCAATTGTACATATGCAAACGGTGTGCTTAAATTCATTTCCCAACATTAAAAAAAAGAAGGTATAGCATAATAAAATTTGAAAAAAATAATTAAATTTAGGCTGAATTAGAAGCAATAACGGTGATTACGTTTACTTTAACTTATACTTTTAACATGGTTAACGTTAAAGAAATAAATGAATAAATGTAAATTTTTCGTGGAAAGCGTGTTTTGTAACTTGTCGATAGAAGAAATTGCTCACTGACAAGTACCAAACTACTAACTCACATCTATTATTTTTTTATAGTCCTAAGAATGTAAATAACACAAATCAGCATAATATACGTAAACCATCGACATTAATGATTAAACTTATCTGTGATTCTGACAGCAATAAGTATATATCTATATAATTTATTGTCTGCTGCACTGCCTGTGACTTTTCCTTCTGATTTCTGAAAGTTTTTTTACAAAATAAGTAATTTAATAGATGTAAGAATATAATATACAATATTATTTAGCATCAACGATGGCTGGAATTAAAGGTATATCGCGGGTTTTTTGTTTGACGTAAATATAAAAAATATATTTTCATTCCTTTTTAATTGTGTGACTCATTGTATTTGTTCTATTTACAAACACAATTTTATGCCGTTTGAATATAAGAATATACTAAACTTTACTTTTTTCTTTCCATGCTCCCATCATGGATTATTTATAGGGTAAGTGTATTTTTAAAATTTTCTTATTAAAACAAAATCGATAAATTGCAGGTAGATGAAGTTACATACTTAAAATGTCGAACAAAATGGAACACGATACTATCGTTGGTTTTATAGTTATACTTGTACAATATTCAAATATTTATAAAAGTTTATGTAAAATAAGTTTAAATAAAACCTGGCATTGAAATTCTGGCATGAAGAATATTTGTTACATTGATAAAACATATTTTATCCCCATTTATAGTAGTCTGTAGGAAAAATATTTCTTATCCTATACTACAACATATAGTGTTATTTTAAGATTAGATAGTGAAATGCTACTTTTATACATATATTCTATAAACATCTTAATTCTTTACTATCTCTATATCGATAAGGATACATACTGATGTCAACCCGTGTTTTTTAGAAGCACAAATATATTAAATAGTTAAAAAAAGTTCATTCATGAGAATTAAAACAATTGAATTTTAGATCTTTATAAAAATATAGTTTTGATTTTATAGGTTTTAGTCTTTACAGTTAGAATAAATAATTGTCTTTTTCCTATTTACACTTATAAAGAAATAAAATTTGTTTGCTTGCAAATTCCCACACAGGAATTTATTATAAAATTTTGCTATCCCTGATGTCTCATAACCCCTCAAAGACTGCATACATGCTGGTGTATACAATAACAATTGAATTCTAGGAAATTCACATGGATTTCTTAGAAATTATCCCGGAGAGATTAAGTACCCAATCAGTAATCCCTGAGTAAAGTAGGCTGTCTTGATTAATACAATATGCTAGTTTATTATAAAGGTTTATTAGATTTATAGATATAAATGTATACATACATCATTTTTAATAATAATTGAAATTTTTGATTTCTAGTTTGGTGTCTTTGGCATTTGCGGGTTCAATTGGAATGACATTTGTTATATTAGCTTGTGCCTTACCACAATATAAGTAAGTATACACTTCCATATACACAACCATGTTGTAGTAAAATTGTTAAATTTAGAAAAATATCTAGGAATTAAACATGAAGTCATTACATATATACTAAGCTTATTTTGTTATAATTCATTACATAAAGTTTGGCATTTAAAAAATATTTTTATTGTCTCTATTTGTATCGGCTAACTTATAAAACCTTAGAGCCAATTCTTTTACAAATCTACACTACTTTTTAAAGTTTGGTGTGAAAATTTTACTATGTGTATGCAAGACTACTACCAAAATAAATAAAATGATCCTTTTAAAATTTTTGCTAGAACATTTTTTCACATTAATAAAAAAAATACTAGATACATAATCAGCGATAAAAAAAAAATCCTCACCAAATGAGAACTCTATTGAACATTTGAATGTATTTTAAATTATTTTTTTTGTGAAAACAACTTTAAGCACTGCATGCATATAAGGTTCAATATACATTTTTATATAATTATTTTAAATAGAATAATTACCTAAATATGGTGACAGTTTTAAGAGGACTTTTGCATGGGATTGTGTATCTAGTACTTTTTTGATTGATGTAGAATCATTTGATTTACTTAGATACATAATATAAAGTCATCATGTTACTTCAACCTATAAACTATATCAGGACAAATTAATAAACACTAATGTTATACTATTTATATTTTAGGTTATGGTGGCCATTCTTTGTTGTTCTATTCTATATACTTTGCCCGATTCCCACGATGATTGCACGACGACATATAGACACTGCTGGTGGTACTAATTCACCCTGTATGGAGACAGCCATCTTCATTACAATGGGTATTCTTGTCAGCTCATTTGCATTACCAATTGTGCTTGCAAGGGCCGCTACAGTAAGTACAGTTTTAAATAATACCTTTAGTCAATGTATGTAAAGATTGATTTTACAACTTTTTTAGTAAAGCATCTATACTAAATATTATAAAGAGGCAGAATTTGTTTGCTTGTTTATTAATTTGGACACACTAATCTCAGGAACTGCTAATCCGATTTGAAAATACTTTTTGCATTAAATGTCCCTTTAATGAGGAAGGTTATAGGCTATATATCATCATGCTACTACCCAAAGGACTAGAGCATTAATCATAAATGTCAACATATCAGACCGATTTCCAATCTTTATTGTAAAACTATACATATTATATTATACATATATCCATAGGGACATGAGCGAAGCTTGGGTGAGTCTCTGGTTTATAAATACAAAATGAGACTGGTTTCAAATATTTATAATATATTTCTGCTAATTATTAGTAAAAAGCTGATGCAATACCATGTAAGAAAGATATCTAATGTATTGAAATGACTGCATTTAACATATTATTTTTACTTATAACTTCTATGTCAACAAAACTTCTATGTCGTCTATAATGCGCGCTAGGCAACGGACGCGCCTTGCACACAGGACTGACCCGAATTTTTATTCGCGTACTGCGCGGCCTAGCCGCTGCCGAATACCGCCGCTATGAGTTCCGAAAGACTCATAGCTAACGAGCTGTTGGCGTTTATACAGCACGCCATCGACACCATGGACAAGGTCAGCATCATGCAGATCTGCAAGTCGAGCTTCAAAGAAGAGGAGATTTGCAGGAGCAAGGTGCTGCTTTATGACACTCTCGGCCAGGCCGACCGAATGTCCATACACAGAAGGGATGAAAAGGGGGAGAGAGAAGTCTTCAGGATATCATTAATCTCCTGAAGTCAACCGATCCTGACGACGTTCCCGCCTTCGTGGCGAAACAGCTGCACAAGCTGCCTCCCGTCACGTTCGACCACGTCGACGTTACCAGGCTGCGCAAGGACATCACCACCCTGAAAGCTGGCTTGGCTGAGGTACAGTTTAAGTTAGAGATTTCCGAATCTACCATCAGTGAGCTGCGTGCAGAATTATTATCATTAAAAAATAATAGTTTTGTAAGTAGGTCGCCGGAGTTCTCTAACGTAAACACACGTCGCGGCGCTCAAATTGACTCTATCAGCAGTTTGTCGTCGCTGCTTACTGCTGAGGTGCGCGAATCACGCGACAGAACGATGCCCGTTACCCGCTCCCCGGCCCTGCAGATGGCGTCGAGTGCGAGCGCGGTCATGACCCCGCCGCGTGCATACGCCGCAGCCGCGCCCGTCCCCGCCTCCGCCGCTGCACCCGCCCCGACAATCAAGCGGCCCTCGAATGGAGTCGAGCAGATGCCACCATTGGGATCGAGGAAACAATCCGACGAGGAAGGCTTCATTAAAGTGGAGAGGAAGAAGAAGAAGCCCTCATGCCGTAACATTTGTGGCACAGCCCCGAACCAGCCAGATCATCCGATGTGTCCTGCCGTACCATCGACGCTGCTGTATATATCCCGACTGCACTGGTCTACGAAGGTCGAGCATGTCGTAGACTACGTTCAGAAGAAGTCTAACTGCAAATTGAGGGTTGGACGGTTGGTACCTCGTCACAAAACGAGCTTCCATTCGTTTTTGGTGAGAGTGCCGACTCATCATCTGCCAACCTTCATGGAGAAGGACTTCTGACCGCAGGGCGTCATGTTTCGGAAGTTCCGAGGTCGTTTGCCCGCTGACACACCGCCAAGCCAACTGGGATAAGAGAAATTATAGTCCACAAGTGTACACATAGGCACAAGTACACTATTCCTTTTCAAAGTCCGACGGCACTTTGATACCACTGGTGAGAGTTTAGGCACAGGACTGATTAACTCCACGCTGCTACTGAGAATTACTTAACAAAAAAAGTAATTAATCTTGGCCTGACCCGGGACTCGAACCCAGGACCGCCGGATTTAGGGCGATACATGCTAGCCACTACACGACCGAGAGAGTTAGTTACAATGTTTGCTGCTTATAACATAATGTGTTCATATAATTTTATTGTTATGGATTTTTGTTATTATGTGCTTATTTTATACTTATCTTCATATATCTTATTGTACAGCTAAAAAGTTTATGAAAATGATTGATTTTTCTTTCAGATACACTGGGGTGCATGTTATTTAACTCTAGCCGGCAACGTGATTGTATATCTGACCATTCTAGGCTTCTTCACCATCTTTGATATGGACGACTCAGATTATGCAATGTGGTGAGAGATTTAAAAAATTGTCTTTGAAATAGACAATCATAGACTATTGCAATTGCTGATTTTGTATGACTATATAATATATTATAATGTTGTGGTTCTGTCTACCCATTTACGTTAAGTCTGATGTAACGATACTGATATTAATATGAAAAAAAAAAATGTTTTTTTTTTTTTTAAATTAAGTTAGATATTTAGTTAACTTTGTTCATTATTTGTTGTAAAGATAAATTGTTTTGAATAATATTTATGCAGGTTAGCCTACTTAATTAAGTGTACGAAAAAATATATAGGTGTATTTTTTTACAATTTAGCAAATTAACCCTTGTGTAACCTAATAAATAATAACCCTTAGACAACCTAATATATGTGTGCACCCATGCAACGTAATAATTGTCTCCATATTACAACTACTAATTTGTTATAAGTATGGCTTACTTTCAATTTTTATTATATCAAACTAACTGTTTATGAATAAGAATTTTAAAAGAAATACATATATTGAATAACTTTTAACTTTAAGGAGTCTGCCCACTACACCGTCTCATACCATGACCGTGCTAGGACCGTGTCTGGCAAAAAAAATATTCTTTTTATTGAATAGTATAGAATAGTGGGCAGGGTCTCGTACCCTGCCCACTAGACCGTTCCGTCACCGACCGGCGCCGTCGCGTGCCGCGCACGGAGCGGTAACGACGGTGCCGGTACGCTCCGTGCCAGGACATGACGTTGCGGGCGAGCATACACAGCACTAAAACCGTTATGCACGGGTATGGTACGCTATTGATATGTTCTAGTGGGCATAGTAGTCCGTGCCATGGTCGTTTCCGGGTTTAATACGTTCATAGCACGGTCATAGTATGAGACGGTGTAGTGGGCAGACGCCTTTATATTGAATGTGTATTTACTGCAATGCCAGATCCTATTAAAATCTTTTCATTTTTAAACATGTATTGGCAAGTTCAAGTAATTCCTGAATTAAATAATATATTATTACATTATTATTTAAAACATAATTAAATATAGCAAAAGCTTAAATTGTAAAAAAAAATATTCACTGCTTTCTGCTTATCTTGTAAGATACACATTACAGGATTATAGTCTTGTTTGTTTATGGTTTAGGACGTATGTTATAATATATTTAATTATTTTATTTATTTATTCAGTGGCGGCTTCAGCAAAAAATATATTTTTGAAGACCTATAAAATTAACATTTTATATTATGCGGTAATGTAATCTTAATTTTTGTTTATAAAATCTTTCCCAAGGTAAATCAATAGTTAACAAGTATTATCTGAATAAAATATCTGAATTTCCTGTATAAAATCTGTCAAGAAGTATTTCTTTAATTATAAACCATTTAATAATATTTTAATGTTATAAAATACAATATTGACTTATGTCAGAAAACAAAAAAAAAAAAAAAAAGAAAAGAAAGTGAAGCCGCTTCTGGAATTAAATAATGTTTAGTAAATATAAAAATATTTTTGGCTATAAAAATTATAAGAGAAAACGATACATTTACATTCCTGTAATGTATATTGTTGTGTAAATATAATAATAGAATCGGGTCACAATAAAGATGTTATTACCTGCTTTTCATTTAGTTTTATTATTACCTAGCGATTACCCTGGCTTCGAATCAAACTTCAGTCTCAAATGGGGGTTATCTATTTAACCTGTTCCCTTCGTAATTGTGCACTAAATGGCTCAACTTAAATTGATAATTCATATGGATTTCAGATTCCAATTTATGTGTGTATGTTTGTTCCCAAAGTATCAAAGGGGGGTATTATTGGGTTTTTTTAAGAGGTGATCACAAAATCAAAAAAAAAATCAAAAAATCAAAATATACTTTATTCAAATAGACTTTTACAAGCACATTTTAAATTAAATGTCAGTGTAGTCAGTCCGTGAGGAAGCTACCACCGGCTCGGAAGGCAGTTCTGCTGAGAAGAGCCGGCGAGAAACTCAACAGTTGCTCTTTTAAAATAATAACTGTGTACAATATTGTAATACAATAATTATTATATATTTATCCTACGTGAGATCCAACCAGATATTAGTTCCACACATTGATATCTTCGAAGTATTCCGTGATTGTATAATAAGCTTTATTCATTAATACATTTTTAATTTTAGATTTAAATTGTTCAAATGGCAAGCTCAAAATCGATTGTGGAACTCTATTATACATGCGTACACCTTGCCCCATAAACGATCTATTTACTTTTTGTAGGCGAAAGCTAGGCGATACCAGTTTTTCCTTATTTCTAGTGTTTATTTCGTGTATATCACTGCGTTTTAAATAACAATGAATGTTTTGTCGGACAAACATAATATTACAATATATATATTGCGATGCAACTGTAAGTATACCAATTTCCTTAAACAAATCTCGTAGGGTATTTACACAAAAATATTATACAAAATTTATTTTAGATAACAACTTGTTAATACTAGTATAGTATTATATGATCTGTTATGAAACTAAAAGTTTAACTCGTCAAAACTAAAAAGCTGTAAATAAAAAAAAAAAGCAAAAATAATTAAATTAAGCGACTTTGTAAAAAGCGAACTAAATAAATGAGAATAAGTTGACAGAGACATCTAATCTATAGGACATATAATAAAATTGTAACTAAGTCGAATCTGTACATTAAATATTTTTTGGAAAATATTATTGAAATAGACTTTATTATCGATACAGAAGCTAAATCTATAGTTTTTAGAATTTTTTCTTTCTGTCTGTCTGTCTGTTACCGCTTCACGGGAAAACCACTGGACAGATTTTGATGAAATTTGGTATGATGATAGCTGGTTATCCGGGTTAACATATAGGATACATTTTACTGCGGGAAAATATTTTATCTCTGTGCAATCCATGCTAAACGTTAAAACGTAACTAGGGACGAAACCGAGCGGAGCGAGGGTGAGTTGCTAGTAGGTATATAAAATTCTCGTGTCACAGTGTTTGTAACAAATTTCCTCCGAAGCGGCTCGACCGATTCTTATGAAATTATGTGTGTATATTCAGTGGGACTGAGAACAGGACGTTAACAATTTTTCATACCCCTAAGTGATAAGGGTGGTCCACCCAAAAATATTATTTTTTGGACAAAAATCGTTTATTTTAATTTTTTTATGATTAGGCATTAAAAAATAAATACAAACCTAAATTTTCACTAGGTATGAACCCAAGCGAAGCGAGGGTGAGTAGCTAGTCTAGTAGGTACATATACATATATAAAATTCTCGTGTCACAGTGTTTGTAACAAAACTCCTTCGAAACGGCTTGACCGTTTCTTATGAAATTTTGTGTGTTTGAATATACAGTAGGTCTGAGAAGAGGGTGTAAACTATTTTTCATACGCGGTACCCCTAAGACTAAGTGATAAGGGTGATCCACCTTAGGGACAAACCCGAGCTGAGCAAGGGTGAGTAACTAGTAATATAAACAATATACAATATGAGCGAGACTCGCAGCAAGGATACAACATGCCAATTTCTATTTTAAATGCTTTCATAAATCATAACTCTTGAACTAATAAAAATAAAGAGATTAATAATCATCTTTATCGACTGTGATTTGCGACTGCAAAAATTATAAATTATTATAAATTCGGCTTATAAAAAAAAAACCAAATTCCTAACAGATTTCAGACGCCGAATTTGGCAAACTTTATTTATCTTCGTCTAATTCAAATGAAAAAATGACACCATAAAATGAATAGGTATTAATCTATACAGATAAATAAAGTTGGAGTGTCTGTTTGTAATATTAAAATAACGGCTTTTTACTAAGTGCATATATGTAGATGTATACACGGTACATATACCAAAACAAATTTTTACAATTTTTGTCTGTTTTTCTGTCTGTCTGTCTGTCTGTTCCGGCTAATCTCCGAAACGGCTGAACCGAATTTGACGGGACTTTCACTGGCAGATAGCTGATGTCACAGGGAGTAATTTAGGCTACTTTTATTTTAGAAAAAGAATCAGGGTTCCACGAAAAAAAAATTAAAACCCACGAAATTGTGAACAAAATCCGCGTACGGCGTACGCACCCGAGCAAAACGAGGGTAAATAGCTATATAATTTAAATGAATATCTTTGGAGTAGCAAGCTACTATTTATGTATACCTAAACATAGCAAACCGTGAAAACGTACCTAGGGACGAACGCGAGCAAAGCGCGCGTGAGTCGCTAGTTTTAGAAAAAAAAGAAAAATCCCACAGAGCCAAAATATGAAGCTTTGAGTTAATTCTCGTTTTTGTATACACGTAAATTGTAATGGAATCAACTATCAAGTCTATAGAATTGTATAAAATATATCGTATATTAATAATAATAACTGCCTCGGTGGTGTAGTGGCTAGCATGTACGGCTGCACATCCTGAGGTCCAGGGTTCGAGTCCCGGGTCGGGCCAAGTTTAGTTATTGAGTTTTTCTGTATAGTAAGCATCAGTAACAGCCCGGAGTTGGGAAGTTGGCGGTGTTTCACCCCCGTGCCTCGGAGAGCACGTAAAGCCGTCAGTCCTGCGCCTTAACTCTCACCGGTCGTGTCGAGTAGTCGTCCTACTGGAGTATGAGAGTGACAGGAATAGAGAGTGCACTTGTGTCTGCGCGTACACTTGTGCACTATAATATCTCCTGCGCAGTTGGCTAATCTCAATGAGATTGGCCGCCGTGGCCAGAATCGGTCAGGAGAACATCATCATCATATTAATAATTGTTTTTATTATATTAAAAATAGAAAGCGCTGAAAATGTTTGTTTAGAAGATATGACTATAATTTAGTTAAAAATATTCTTGTTATCAAGAAACTTTATTATGAGTAATTTTGAACTTCATAAGCAAAATTGTTTTTTGGCAATAAATAATATTATAAATATGTATAGAATAGTAACATTTTATAATAATAGACTAATCTAATAAAAACCCGTACCAAATGATTTGTGGAACGGAACGTTGTATTAATCATCTTCCGTTCGCTGACATATTGGATTTGTCATTCGAAGTGTTGTTTTCCCACGTCAAAAATATAGTAAAATAACGCCGCACCCATTTAAATACTACCTTTACTAAGTGAAAAAATATGGGTGACCACTTGCCAGCGTGTGTTATTGATGTAGGTACCGGCTATACCAAATTGGGTTTCGCTGGTAATAAAGAGCCTCAGTTTATCATTCCGTCAGCCATAGCGATAAAAGAAACTGCTAAAGTTGGTGATCAGAGTACTAGGCGTATGACTAAAGCAGTTGAAGATTTAGATTTCTTTATTGGTGACGAGGCATTTGAAGCAACTGGATATTCAGTGAAATATCCTGTTCGTCATGGTCTAGTGGAGGACTGGGATTTAATGGAAAGGTACATTGAACAATGTATTTTTAAATATCTTCGAGCGGAACCAGAAGATCATCACTTTTTAATTACCGAACCACCGTTGAATACACCGGAAAATCGTGAATACCTAGCAGAAATTATGTTTGAATCGTTCAATGTTCC
Organism: Argynnis bischoffii washingtonia; assembly: GCA_033884665.1. Taxonomy (NCBI): domain Eukaryota; kingdom Metazoa; phylum Arthropoda; class Insecta; order Lepidoptera; family Nymphalidae; genus Argynnis; species Argynnis bischoffii. Next base: position 5,676,324 of record CM066623.1, on the reverse strand, counting down.
CGGGTTGTACATTGCAGTACAAGCTGTTCTTGCACTCGCCGCATCATGGAAATCGCGTACATCGGCTGGCCGCACCTTTACAGGAATTGTTGTGGACAGTGGTGATGGAGTTACTCATATTGTGCCTGTAGCAGAAGGTTATGTGATTGGGTCATGTATTAAACATATTCCTATAGCTGGCAGAAATATCACATCATTCATTCAATCTCTGCTTCGTGAACGTGAAGTAGGAATCCCTCCAGAACAGAGCTTAGAAACCGCAAAGGCTATAAAGGAAAGGTACAGTTATATTTGCCCTGATATTGCGAAAGAATTTGCAAAGTATGATTCTGATCCAGGTAAGTGGATGAAAAAGTATACGGGGACTAATGCAATTACAAAAAATCCTTTCTCAGTTGATGTTGGATATGAAAGGTTTTTGGGACCAGAAATTTTCTTCCATCCAGAGTTTTCTAATGCTGATTTTACTGTGCCTTTAAATGAAATGGTAGATGAAGTTATTCAAAGTTGCCCTATTGATGTGAGAAGAGGTTTATATGGAAATATTGTTTTGTCCGGGGGTTCTACTATGTTTAGAGACTTTGGGAGGAGACTTCAAAGAGACATCAAAAGAACTGTAGATGCTAGATTGAAACTATCTACAATGTTGTCGGAGGGACGAATTACTCCCAAGCCAATTGATGTTCAAGTTATATCACATAACATGCAAAGATATGCTGTGTGGTTTGGTGGAAGTATGCTAGGTTCTACACCTGAATTTTATCAAGTGTGTCACAGCAAACAAGCATACATGGAATATGGTCCTAGTATTTGCAGGCACAATCCAGTATTTGGTACCATGACATAAGTTTAAATATTGCCAGTATTGAAATTATTTAACAGTCAATAATAAGTTCATGAATTTATAAAATTTCTTTATATTAAAAATATTTTGATAATTTTATGTAGTAAAAGTTAAAAAAAACTTAATTATTATAATTTTGTGTATATTCAAAATATTTTGTCACTAATTTTAATTTTACTATTGATAAATAGGAGATTCTTTTTTATTTATAGCTGGATTAAGAATATGAATGAGCATTTAATGTATTGCATTCCAGCTTTTTACCAAATATAGACTTGCTACAAATTCAAATGTTTCATTTCATAAAAAAATATGTTTTAAAAAATTCAGTATATTGATATTTTTTGTCCATATGATAAGCTTATTGCTTATAGATTTACAAAAAAAACTCTATATTTTTTAGGCTGTATTTAAGATCTACTTTATTGATTATGTACTACTTTTTTTCAAGCTTTCATTTAGTTAAATGTAAAAAAAGTTAAAATCACTGCAAATTCTATTCTACTTTATCTAGTCTACTTTAAACTTTTTTAATACTCTGTTTATTACTAAATACTTAATGGAATAAAAAAAAACTTAAAAATAGTCCATCTTTATTGATTATATAGAGATATTGATGACACTCTGTTCATGTTCCTTTGTCAACTTGTTATCATTTTTTAGTTTGCTTTTTACGCAGTCAGGTATTTTTTATTTTTTCTATATTCTATTAGTCTAAGATCAATATTGTATATCCTAATAACTATTTATTGCCACCCTATATTTTTGGATTATTGTGTTTCCTCAAGCTAGTGTCCGAAACTATGGCATACCTCTACAAAATACATTACAATTACCTCTATAATTTATAAACATTTTGTGCAAATAATTAGATTTAAGTTTACTGGTATGATGATATTTATGAATTAAGTCGGAAAAAATCTTCTCTTCTAGAGGCATGCATACCTACAGAAAAATATTCAAATTGTGCTGATTCGAAGTCATGACTTCAAAATCGCAATAATATTGTTTCTCTTGCTGCATAGGTGTCAAAAATTAATGATATGTAACAATATATTATAAAAAGTATAATAGTAAATATACAAGTTCCAGCTTCACCTGAGTAAACACTCTTATGGTAAAGAATTCTGTCTTTTTATCCTACAAGATGTCGCGATCACTATGGCCCTCTGTATATTGTAAAGCTCAATAGTCTGGATGGATTTTTTTGATTTTATTTATATATATTATTTGTTTCCAAATGACAAAAACTGAAGAAATTGTGGGCTAAAGCTATGAGACGACCTAAATTGGCGCATTCACAATCTTTATGTTTAAGGCTATGTGGATATCATTTTATAGAAAGTGATTTTAAAACCTAAATAGTCTACAGGTGAATATATATTTTTTATTTTTTGTACTTTTTTACTAAGTACTAAATTACAGAGTTTCGTACAAACTTTCATCCCCAATTTTACCCCCTTATGGGATTGATTTATGAAAAATGCTAAAACACGTATTTAATTAATTGTATTGAAGAGCATTAATGCCAAGTTTCAAGTAATTCTGATCATAAAAAATTCTTCGCCCTTATACGCTTTATTACCCCTTTTACCCCTTTAAGACATGAATTTCGAAAAAAAAAACAAATATATTTCTTATTTTTTAACATACAGCTAACATCACTTTCTATGTATTTCACATTAAGATTGACAGAGTTTCATATAATTTTTAATCCTCTATTTTACCCACTTAGAGGGTAAATTTCGACAAATATTTTCTTATCCGTTGCCTACATCATAAAAGGAATACGTCTTCCAAATTTCACGCTTGTGCGTCCAGCGGTTTAGGCTGTGTTTGGATCCATCAGTCATTCAGAACCACCGCTCTTATTCTCAATTCTTCCTTCAGCTGGTCTTACTTCCAGGTACAATACATTGCACAGGTAAGATGCGAACACAATAGAAGCCAAAACCAGGTACAAAAGAGATATCACAATAAATTGCTTAACCTCAGACTGAATGTCAATAGATTTTCCTCATTGCTTTACTATGTATTTTCATTATCTATATACAATCTAATATTTTCCAATTTCTATCGTATTTGATATATAATCCATAGTCAAAAAAGATCTTCGCAATAATACTACAATTCAAGTCAAATACTACAAGTCTTATTTCATTCAGCGCCATCTATATTAGAATGGTTAACTAAATATAAAGTAAATTAACAAGTGCAAAAAATTGCAAGCATAAATTGAAAACTACTGAATGAATTTTTAAAAGTTAGTCATTTTAAATATATCTAAGTCAATATTTAGAATACTTTTTACCTGGAAAATTAAGTTTCCTAGGGGATTATAGGTATTCAGGTATGATATATATATACATTGGTATCATTAATGCTTTATAGAGGGTGGTATTGTGTCGACCTGAAGCGTAATTTTTATTTTCGATTAATATATATGTATTATATTCATGGTACGTACATGACAAACATTCCTACTGTATAGGGAACAAGAATAAATAAAAATCTATTATTATTATAGTATTATTACAACATAATGCATAAGTAGAGAACAATATCTAATATAGGTATATAAAAAAATTATTTTCTTGAAATTATACAATAAGTATTTTCTTTCAACTATTCTCCAACAGATGGCGTAACGTGTAAGTATATTTCCATTCCAGTATAAGTAGAAGTTTTCTTATATATTTTTTTTCTTTAATGAAAAAGTGATTCATTTAATTCAAGTCTTATGACAAAGTTTAAGCAATATTTAACATAAATTTTATTCAGAAGTAGAATTTCTTTTATTCTTTAAGTTAAGAATGTCTACATCTATCTATCTAGACATATAGGAAGATGAATCAGTCTTTTTTAATTAATTAATTAGTTTCTTAATATTTTATTTGACTTTTTTTTACTTTTAGTCTTAAATAGAAGTATTACGAGATTATTTCAGAAGTAGGTCAGGTAGGCCAAGTAAAATTCGGTGTAACAGCACATAGTTGTTATTATTTTATACAGAGTCAGAGTAATGAATCAAACGACATTACAACTAAGAATGACGCCATTGCTAAAGTTATTTTACAAAAACACAACGCTGTTCCCGCCCTTTTTCCACTCAATATGACAACGTCAGAGAACTCAAATAAGTATTTTATATCAGAATGACAACATAAAGAATCAAATAATTTACAATAATACATATAAATCCTATTTTTATATAATTAATAATTTATATTATTATTAGTATAACAGAAGTCATAGTCACGGGAGAGACCCGTGATCACCTCCCCGTGGCCATGCTTGCTGTTAAATATTCGAAACGTCGGGAACGAAAAATCAAAATAAATCCGCGATAAAATTCAAAAAGATAGTTTAAAAATGCCAAATGTTTACTTTTTTTTTATGAGATTCAGTGACAAACGAGCAGACAGACCAGCAGTACCTGTCGCCCATAACAACTACGGTTCATGCACTTAGGTTTTAAGTAACAAAAATGCAGAACCACAGGTGCGTTGTCACTGTGAGGACTAAGATGATATTATGCCTCTCGCCTGTAATTGCGCTGGCTACCTTATCCTTCAAACCGGAACACAACAATGCATACATTGTTGCTTGGCGGCAGAAATAGTTAAGGGGGTGGTACCCATCCAGTCGGACTCCTCAGGCTTGACAGAGTCCTACCACCGGTGCTTAAAACTAAGAAAATATTATACTCTTAGTTTAAAATAGAGCCATCCTTTACCTGTTTACTGAATAAATAATATTTTATACAAGGTATATTAACTAGGTATAATTGTGCCTATATTGTATACAAATAAGTTATGTCTTAACTTTCTCACCTGTTTTCTAAGTATAATTTACAATTTACACATTTGGTAATCAATTAAATAAATTTTCCGCGGAGACCCTTTTGTTTTCCGTGATATAATTACTATATTAGTGTGCTGTCTTTGTACATTAGAATCGTACAAAATATGGTGAATATCGAATTTGCATGAATTATGAAAATGAATTATCGAAAAGATACAGAAGGTTATAGACAAATTAATAGTTAAAATTTCTATTGATTATATCGGTAATAAAGTAATAAAGAGTGCGTCAAAATAATGTTCAAAACATTTTTTTAGATATTTGAAAGATTTTATTAAAATTTTACAATTGGCGGTCCACGCGAGCGAAGTCGCGATTTCGGGACATATTATATTTTGAAAATTTAAATTGTAAAGGACCTACCAGTAAGTAACTGCCTTTAGTTACTTTAAATTTCATTCAACTCCAAGTGCAGTGACCTATATTCGAAGGTATTTCAAACTTTTGACCAACCGAGCATTCATTTTGCAAAATAAGTATTACGAAAAACTTTGAACAAATAGTTTCAATAAAAAAACCAATTTAATCTTTTACAACGTAAAGCTTTTTTATCCGAGAGCGTAGTCATGCGTAAAACGTAAAAACGGGATAGGTATCGACGTGGCAATATGGCTGGAAACAGTTAACTGTATCGTAGGGTGTTTTTACAAAGCCGTCTAATTAGTCGGCGCCCGCCCCGGCTTACACGACGCGCACAAAGAGCCGATTTCCTAACTACCCGCGTCGATTGAATGCCTCGTTGCTGCCTCTACGCAGGGATTTAAAAATAATTGGAAAAATTGCCTCCGTGTCTATTAAATATTACGATACTTAAAACGCTAAAATATGAAATATGCAGTTTTTCCACTATATTGACCATACATTTTATTTCAGGTTAGGTATTATACAAAAGAGTATAAGTACACTTAGAATAATATAATTTACTTTTTTGTAAAGGCCATAATTGTATCTTTTTAAAGTGTATTTTATATCCTCAGTACCCATCACCCATTCTACTTATTATGGTTATTATAATTAATCTGTAAGTGTTGTTAGTTTTGTTAGTTGATCTATCGATTTGATGTATTACATCGAGAGAGAATCAACAAGCCTTAGAGGTAATAAGAATGCGCAAAAGACTTTTTATCTTTTTTTATATGAACGTATAAAATGGTCCCCATAGGCTATTGAACTTTTGCAATACGTTATGTACAGAGAAACGAAGGCGGTAACTAGTTTATTGGTTTCCTAAATATATCGTCATTTACATTTTAACTTAGTCTTTACTTCTTATTTCTAGTAACTGACAGCACTCGACGTTATTATTTTAAGATATTTTTATGCAAACACAGTATGGCGTAATTCTGCATACAACACATATACGTCGTCTAAAGTGTCTTATCTTCATTCCCAGTTCCATCGCGAAGTATTTGCTTCTCAAGGAGTGAGAAAAGTAAATAAAACAGTCGGATTCAGCGGCACGAAGTTCAGACCGTGGAAATGCGGTAATAGGAAATCTTGCCAACTTTTCAAAGGTTAAACGAATGTAGTTTCCGGCTTACGACTAACTTTATTAAGTTCAATTAAATAATACATACCCTACTTCTTTAAAGAATTAACCTCTTGTAAACGCAAAAAATATAAAATAATTAGGGTAATGCAGATAACATCGTTTTATATAAAGAAAATATATAAATTAATTCAATATTGGATATTTTTTTTTGTGATATGATTGATATGATGATTAATAACATTTGCAAGAAATTGTATTACATGCAATAAAAAAATCGGGTTGGGGCTGTGTCGGGGCATACCGCTTTTGATTTAACATGAAACATCTATTTCAGCGAGTCGCTTTTAGTGTTACAGATTGGAATGGAAACAAAATTGACTTTGTTCTAATTGTTTTAATACTATACTGACACTGAATAGGTAGTGCATATATCAAACTGCCTCGATGGTGTAGTGGCTAGCATGTACGGCTGCACACGCGGAAGTCCTGGGTTCGAGGCCAAATTAGATATTGAGTCTTTCTAAAAGCCCGGATTTGAGAAGGTGGAGATGTTTCACCCCCGTGCCTCGGAGAGTACTTACTTACGGCTTTACGTAAAGTCCTGCGCCATATCTCTTACCGGAGTATGAGAGTGACAGGAATAGAGAGTGCACTTGTGTCTGCGCGTACACTTGTGCACTATAATATCTCCTGCGCAGTTGGCTAGTCTCAATGAGATTGGCCGCCGTGGACGGAATCGATCAGGAGGACATTATTATTATTATATTAGTGCTTATAAAGTTCTTTCGATTAATAATCGACAACAATTTTGCTGAAAATTGGTGTGTGATATGAGAAATAAAAACATAAGGCGTTGTTAACTAAGCAAGCCTTGGCAGCTTTGAGACGCTCTCAGAACCACCTCGCTCGCTCAGCGCCAGACATTGGGGTTCCTATACATAGCACATAACCCTCTCTTTCCGATGTTAGCTGTGATTTATATTTCCGGCTGGCTACAGCACAAGCCGAGGCCGACATATTGAATTTTTATATTTTTTATACACTTCCTGGTTATTATTTCCTATAAATTTTGTCCAAATTACATGTATTTTTATTTAAATCAATCGGTCGGAATAGAATATATAAAAACATGAAATTAGGATCTATCACGTGTGATTCGTGATTTACACTGAATAGAAAGGAGCGAGATTTCGGTTATTCTGCGCAGTGCCCTATCCCAACGACCCTTTTTTTTTGGGAAATGCATTTAGGCACGAGGTGTGGGATTCGCCGGCAAAGCCAGTACTACCCACATAAACATAACGGAACCTCCCCCGTCTTAATCGGGCGTCGAAGGATCGTTTACACACTCAACCAAGACGCCCCGACGGCAGGCTTGCCAAAGCAGACCACAACAGCCATGGGCTTGCACCAACAGTAAACTCTGCTACCAACCAAACGGGCCACTTCCCTGTGCGTTTCTTGGTTTCGCGTCCGGCTGGATTACCGGGCACTTCTGACCAGGTAAACGGACGTTGGGGGGATTCCGGCGACCCTACCCAATCCTGACGTAAAATCAAGGTCACACAACGAGTTGACTATGTAAGCTAAATAATGAGTCTAGATTTATGTTTATAAGACCAATAGTTTTGTAATTATCAAGGTAAGACGATATAGACGATTTCGTTACGGTCCACTTTTCTGACTCGGTACCCGTATGTTTCGTCGTGATTTTAAAGGCGTTTCACGTCAAAACGTTAATATAGGAAAAAAGGTAAACAAATAAAATATTAGAATAAATAAATATAAGGCATTATTTTAAAACTAGCTACTAACATACTCGTAACTTTGTTCTATAATGAAGCACGAATAAAAACGAAATGATCGATTTGGTTTTATGATGAAATGAAAGTTTTTCATGAAAGATAGCGCTGCACGTAAATTGCGTCAGCCTTACGTTCAAAAGAACATGTATTGTGCATGTGCGTTAAACTGTTGTCATTAAAGTTATAGTTATAAGTTATATAGATATTTGGATGCAAGCTTTTTGAATTGAGCTCGCTGCTATACCCTAGGAGAAGTCTATGTCTGTATCCCATATCTTGTGGGGTTTTATAGTGTGTGCGTAAGTGCGTGATTCCATGATGGATCACCCCAGCGACAAAAATAAAAGAAGAAGCCTATATCTAGCAGTGAGAGAAAGTAGGCTGATTATGATGACGATGATAAGACTGACGGGTACTTGTTTTCTATTCACTCTAAAGAACGTAAACAAAACTACAATTAATGGTAACCTTTTACTTCATGATTGCAATTCTCACTTATTTAGCTAATAACCTTTTTATGATATTGTATGTAGATAAAATATGATTTACTGTTCGATATAAATATTTAGTAAATATGTATATGTTACATTCTATCTTTGTACTTAATAATCACATGATGGTTTTTAATATCAGTGAAATATAAAAAGGTCTTGATCTTACAATATTTTTTTTTTAATTCTGCAATTTGAATATGTTCGTATTGAAGATGTTAAAACTTTAATTTTAAATATCATAATGCACCTACAGCATAATAATTTAAGTACTTATTATAAATATATTTTTATCTCTCCACGATTAGTCATTGACGCGCAAGCCTCGTTACTACATAGGTATAAGCTATGAATGCATCTTCCGAGCGGGTTCCGTAGTTAATTGCAAAGTGCACCATTGTTTTTGCCTTGCCCTTTGCGCTCGTACGGCGTACTTCCCATCTTTATAATACATATTTTGAGATGATTTTCCACGCAGACAGTTTTTTCAAAAGAATTTGATGGGAGACCGAGTTTTAAGAGCGAATATCTCGTCAGCTGTAAGGTAATATTGTTTTGAGGAGGAAATGAAAAAGTTGAACAAGAATTCACGTTTACACCACTCCAGCTTTTACTGCGTTAAGCATTAAGAATAAAATCCCATAAAAATGTGTAACCAAGTTTGTTATTTGCCATACTTTTAGAAAATGATTGTGAAACTCACCATCTTAAATTTTTTTAACCACCTAAACTTTTTATGACAGTACTAAAAAGTTTTTATAATAATATTTTTATCATTCAAAAGTTGTTAAATAAATAGTGAACAGTAAATAAATATTTATTTGACCCTATTGTTAATATCGTAATTTTATCATTACAGCTCAGGCACTAGTCGACACTGAATGAAATAACCTTACAGAAATAACTTAATTTGCTATAAATTATTAAAGCGAAAAGCTTGTCCTTTCTACTAAAAGTAGAGCAACCTAGTATTTTTTGAGCTTTTCTAGGTTAATTGCAAAGCTTAACCTAAAATTTTAAGTAAATATTACGTTTTGCGCCTAAATGCAGCGAGAAAATGTAGTAAAAACTAACGTTGTTTTAAGATATGGTCAATAAACAATAGAGCTATTAGGCAAACTTTAAAATATTTTTGAATTAAAAACCTCCATACTTTATTAATAACTAAATAATCGTTTCATTGGCGAACTTAAATAAAATATCATCGAATATCACACCTACATTGGTCTACCTTTGGTCTTATTTTAGCTCAGTCTAAAATATCTTTTAAAATCAATACTGAGCGGAAAGCCTGGCTGGTTGAGTTCATATGCATTGTTAGAAGTTACTGGTTAGGTACATGTTTAACATATTAGTGACTGAGAGTTCATTAGATAAGTACATACAAAAAGATGTAGCAGAAACAACATATTCAAAGTAATAATAATTATTTATGTATGCATTCAAAAGAAATGATTCAGCAATATTACGATAAACTTAATTAAGAGAAACTTAGTATTTTATATAATTAAATTGTAGATAAAAATATCAATATATTCTGCCTGTAGTTTAAACTTATAAAATGATGACTTTTTTAATTTAACACATATTAAGTATATATTTTATTATATGTATAAAAATAGAAAAAAAAAACATTTCTGTATCACTTCCCACTGTTTGTTAACGGATTTTTTTGTTTAGTAGCGAATAGACATATTATAAATGTTGTTGTTAAAACGGAAGATGTATTATTACGAAATTAAATAGGAGATTAAAGGACGGACGTTTGTGGCGTTGTCAATCACCGCTATTTTTTCTCAATCTTGTGGTACGCAATAAAACTGGTATACGTGAATTATTATTAATAAATTATTATTAGTAAAACCCGCGTAAGAATTTAGCGGAGCCGCGAACAATGCTAGTCTAATAAAACTTTCTTAGATTTTCGGGATTATTTGACATTTTTCGGTCACTCATGGTCACGGGAGAGTATCTCCTGTGATCATGATTGCCCTAAAGCATTCGAAATGTCGGGAATCAAAAATCTAAATAAATCCGCGAAAAAATCTGAAAAGGTAGTTTTATTTTAAAATGCTAGTCGAATATAATATGTTGTTAGGATGTTCGAAATGGAGAAGAAAACAAAACAACAGCGCAGTATTTTCCAATATTTGCTACGAATGTAGAGTAGATCAAAAGACAAAATAATACACACGTATCTCATGGGAAAAACATACAGATAAAAATTATAATATTGCCTGTAAATTTATAAATATATTATTAGTATTATCTTATTTATTTACATAAAACTGGTGTACTAGGTTTGTAGTTTCAAACTTATGACAACCGTTAAAAATGTTTAAAATTGCTAGATCAATTTTAAAACAATTTCACCGCGTGTGATAGTAATATTATGAATTGTTATTAGTATGAGAATAGATTAAATGTAGTTATCACTATTATTTAGAGTCCAATTAAATACTCATTTCCTGCCAAGTTTGTAGAGATGGCAGCACCAAAAACTATATTTAGTATGAATTATGATTTTTAATTTAAATATTTAGTATTTCGTAAAAAGAAAGGCAGTGTATTTTCTGGAGTGAGTTGAAGTAATACTGAAAGTTAAAGGTGTCATAATATAAATTCTTATAATTAAATTGTGATTGTGTTAAATAAGCGATAAGTGATGTGAAAAGTGAAATAAATATAGTAAAGTACGAATGGGTTTCTTATACTGGACTTTAGTAAAAAATTATTTTTTACACGTGAAACAGAGATTAGCAGAGAAGTATGTACTTCTCTGCTAATCTCTGTTACTCTTTATTCTCAAAAAAGAAAACATTTTCGACACGATGTGAGAGCCGAATTGAACCGAGGGCAGATCGCTATTATTTTAACAGTTTGCATTATAACTATATTGCCCGTAAATTACACTTAAGTCTGACATCCGCTTTTAAATTACTCTATATTTCCGGACTATCTTCATTGACAGCCTTAAATAAAGCGGAGCTTAAACAGGTCCCACCATAACTAAGACTGTCTGATCGTTAAACCCTCCCTTATGCCGTTGAATTGTGAAAGTGACGGAGCTCATATAAATCGGTAGTTTGATCAATGTGCAGTAACGGCCAATAGCGGGGGCTATAAAGCTGTATATTGGTTAGCTTGATGAGATCACCTCATGAACTGTCCGTATTTGGTAATCGGGTATTTCTATTAGATCGGCTTAAATGAGTTTTGCACGCCCAAATGGTTTGCGCTACGGCTACGCTTGACGTAGTAATTAATGGTTGTTCGTGGTTTCCTTTAATTTTTACAACCTCAACGTTTGTACGTGTTACGGTTTTAATAAGATAAAGAGAATAATATATCTGCAGTATAATGAGATTTTAATGTGGTAGGATGCAAGAAATATTTTGCTTTATAATTAATGTTTATTAAGTAAAAATTTAATTTTTACAGTCTGTCGTTTTGTACGATCCGCTCAGTATGATTTTGACTTTATTCATGTTTTTAGGGCTTACTTTCATTCATCGTGTTTAACGTTGTCTATTTGTTTCTATGTTTGTGTTACTTAATAAAACGACGTGACGGCACGTTTGGCTCAGTTTGTAGTGACACTACTTGCTGTGCTAGCGTTCTCGGGTTCGAGCCCCGCTGGGGGCATTCATTTGTGTGATGAGCACGAATATTTGTAATCCAGTAATGGGTGTTTATATTTATAATATGTATGTATTTAAAGTTATATATGTGTAGTGTATCAACTATCTGGTATCCGTAACACAGGCCTCGTAGCTTGCCATGGAACTACATAGTGCTGTGTGTTAATGTCCCAATTTTTTAAACTAAAATATTAATTGTTGTGGTCCTTTAGACATACATTATTAATTTGTTTAAATATTATTCGTTGCCTGTAGTTAACACATTGGTATGGTTAAGTTCGTTAAAGTAAAGCTGTATATTATTTATATTTACTAAGTTTCTATCGAAAATTAAAACCCAGGTATTATATGTATATAGAAATTTAAATTGGTAGGAACATTCAGATATTATCATTCTCTCTTTATTCAGGTCACCTTTAAATGTTTAAACCTTACTTCACCTTACTTCAGTAACAAGTAACATACTCGCATTGTGCCAGAAAGCAGATTATAAAATAGTTCGCTAAAAGTTCAATAGACGGTCAGTTACATAGTTCTTTCTGCTGGACATACATATAAAGTATAGATATATTTTAATTATCCAATATACATATATATATTAGATAATTAAATTTTTTTTGGGATTAAACAATTTTTATGAAATAATATGTTATGGAGCCCCACCCCACCAAGCAAAATCGAAAGCAAAATCTTATCTATACATTTAATAAAATTCTAACTGAGTCGAATCTGTACCTTAAATATTTTTTGGAAAATCTTATTGAAATATACTTTATTAGCGATACAGAGACCGAATCTATAGTTTTTAGAATTTTTGTCTGTTTGTCTGTTACCGCATCACAGAAAAACCACTGGAGGGATTTTGATGAAATTCTGTATGATGATAACTGGTTATCCGGGTCAACATATAGAATACTTTTTACTGCGGAAAAATATCTCATCTCTAAGAAATCTATACTAAGCGTTAAAACGTAAGCTATTAATATATATTTTTTTACAACGGGTGACCTAAAAATTGCTTACTGTTAGACTATAGTATTATAATATGATCTATGCTATTAGACTAGATTCACTTCGTCCTTTCCTAATATATTTGCTTCTCCTAATATGCAAAAAAAATCAGGCATGTATTCTAGAAGATATATGTATGTATAATCATGAGATAAATTTCTTTTTACCTTTTTAATAAAAAAATTTCGATCGATTTTATGAGCTATTCATGTTATTATATTATGTTATTTATCGATGCTTTTTTAGGTATTTCAATAAAATTTTCACATCACAGCTACTACAAAATCCACCATAGAGACAGACGAATACAATAACTATATATATTTATTATCATATAGAAAATTTAATTTACTAAACGCAAATATTTTTTAATAAATAATTAACTATTATAACTATGAAAAAAATGTATGTGGAATTAGTGTATGGCCCAAATATGTTGCATGAAAATATTGTATTAAATGTTATCTCATATCATTTGTTACACTAATCGTTTTGGACAAGGGCCTTAGTTTGATATATTGTCTTAAGTATAGCTTCGGGACGTGCCCTTCATATCTTATGGGATGTAATTATGATAAACGTCACTAAAATATATCATAATTTTGTGTTAAAAATTGTTACAGATACTTATGTATGTATAGTTTATAGAGCAATGAAAATTCATAATTTTACGTTAAAATCTAAAAGCTGTAATCCACTGAAAGAAGTTATACTACATAGATATGATAAAGTAATAAAGAGATATATCACCTCTATTTTTATTAAATAAAACTAGCGACTCACCTTCGCTCTGCTTTGGTTCGTCTCTAATTACGTTTTAACGTTTAGCTCAACGATGAGATATTTTCCCGCAGTAAAAAGTATCCTATATGTTGACCCGGATAATCAGCTATCATCACTAAATTTCATAAAAACCCCTCCAGTGGTTTTTCCGCAATGCGGTCACAGACAAACAGACAGACAGACAAAAATTCTAAAAATCATAGATTCGGCCTCTGTATCGATAATAATGTCTATTTCAAAAAATATTTAATGTACAGATTCGACTCAGTTACAATTTTATTATATGTATAGATTATTTATTAAGTTTTATAAGGGAAAAAAAAAAACTTTTGTGATATTTCTGTGGTACCTAAAATATAAGTGAAATACATAGTTGTTGTTTTGACTTTAAACTGATCGCCTATAATTCAAAAAAGCTGCACGAAACTTATTTTATCGTACTATAGATAATAGTGTATAAAACTTTATAAAATTCCATTTCATCGGTTGAAAATATCCAAAGATCTGGCATGTAATGCCTACACACAAAGCCGGATTTAGGAAAAGCTAAATAATCGAGGGCTGCATTCTTGGGATTCTATAATAGAAATTTGTATGAAAATGTTTTCGAAATTCGACTTTTAACAAAAAAGGCCATTCTAACAATCGACATGGTAACATATAATTAATGAGGCATTTTATGTAAAGCGCACAACGAAAAAAAATTCAGGTTCTGAAATTCGTTCATATTAGGCATATTTGTATTTCAAGAGAATATGAACATGTACACATAATTTTTTTTTATTTGAGGTTTAATTGTCAAACTATGGGATTCTAAAGAACAGACTTGATTGACGAAAGGGTTTCTTTGAAATATTTAATACTAATAGTCTGCTAACTTCTTTGGTTTATTGTTAATGGCCATCTTCCTTGTTCTATACTTTGCCTGCCCTGGGCCCCCACACTAATTTATCCAGCTTTGCGTAGAAACCCACCGCAAGCCGTAGTTAATACTAAAAAAACACCGAGTATTTCACACATAAACACTTCGAAATCGTCCTCGCATGATACTTTTAATACGTTTTCGAGTTTATTGGAAAACTAAACAATTCGTACAACTAGTTGAATGATTCTATTGTTTAAGCTTAAAATGAGGTAGGCATATAATTGTATTCAAAATTATAGCTATTTTCAGTATTATGGCGTTTGCAAATAAGAAATATATATTTTAATCCTTATACGTAAAGTTTGTTTTTAAACAGTACGCAACTCTGTACACATTAATTACAAATCCAGGTCAAAAGTTTTACCCACTCTTTATGTGTGTCATACCGATTTGAAACTTTGTTTTATAAATACAATTTTGATTGCAACATTGTCATTATAAATCGACATAATACCTAATTTATTCATTGATAAAGAAGGTGAAGTGCATTTTCTGGTTTTGTTTTTAATTTTTAAGTTCAAAAGCTTTTAATAGAACATTATGTCGTCTCTCAATGTTGTGTTTATTATCTGTTGAATTTATCTCATTTACTTCCTGTTTGATTATAATATTATTTTCAAAAGTGTAATGTTAGTCTTTATTGCCATGTTCTAGGCTTTTATAGATTTTATCAAAAATATTTACCTATTTCTGTGATTCATTAATTTTTATGCTAAAATTGTTAGATATATTCGAAGTAACCTTTATAAATTGTAATTAACTGAAGTTTCAATGAAATTGTATTTTATATTTTAAGTAAGCTTTTATAAATTAAATACATGAATAAATTATTATTATATAAGGGGTGCTTTTTAGGATTGGGATTCATTCTAGTTCAGGAAGAGTTATAGTGAACTTATGCTGAAACAGTGTTGTGTAATTTTAGTAAAGCAGTGTTATATGTAGTAATATTATACGTTTGTAGTATACACTGGTGGTTTATATTAGACTATATACATATATAAAAATCAATTGCTGTTCGTTAGTTTTCCTAAAATTCAAAAACGACTGGTTCGATTTGAAAAATTCTTTTCTTGTTTTGTTGGAGGTGTGTCAGCGGTGGTTTGAGTAGAAAAAAAACCAGAAAACCCAAAAGAACAGCTGGAAAATCGAAAAGTTTAAAACTGTTTATTTTCTATGGGAATCACTAACGGTTGAATTTTAATAATTATAACTTACACATACTTGTCATTCCATGCGTCACTCACAGGTTGTTACGATACATTAGTGACAGAGTGATTAATCACTGAGATCTAAGCTCCAAACAAAGTTTCCTACTAACGATTACTAATGATCGCACCTCGGTAACTAGGATGGCTTCGAGGTTAAATCTCAAGCTCTTAAATGTCTTGCACAAGATTTTAGGTTTTAGTATTTAACTATAAGCGTTTATTGTCATTTTTCCTGAAGATCTTTGTTAATTTTATTTACTTATATAATATTTCAGTAGTGATCATTCCCTTTTTATGAGAGTCCTATCCATTTATTAAATGTTAATAATATTAACATCAGTTTAGCTGTACGTTTGATTGGCCAGACTCGTATCATGAAGAAAATGTTCATTAAAATATGCATTTACAAGAACGTTAAAATGAATCGAGTATTGTATAGTGTTAAAATTGTATAATCAGTCCGTGAAGTAGACAACTTCACATAAATATTTACATTGTTATATACAATTGTTTTTCTCTTTATACCTACTAACTTGCAGGAGTCCTGTATATTTTCTGGGAAAAAATGGTTTCAATGGCCTTGCATGTCAATTTGTTCGGAATTCGTCTTACTCGTCCAGCCACCTGATCCTTGGTCTATTGGATTGGCTCGCTTTCCTGGTTCCATGGTAATTATAATGGCCCACTTCTAGCTTTATGAACTAAGTCAGTGAAGTTTATAACATTTCAAACTCTACGCATAAAATAACGCCTTAAAACACCAACACGCGCTTGTAAATCCTAGGCGTTTATTTGGATATTTGTCAAAGACTGAATTTTAGCGTTATAATATGTCAAAATGAAAAATTTAAATCCAGCTAAAACCGGATCATCCATTCCAGAGATTAGAGGAAACAAATTGACTGGTTTTTATTTTTGTTTGAGGCTTGTTATCGGCTCTACTAATAAATATAGGGTAGCTTTTTTAAAATCATAGACACTTCCATTTTATTTATAAGTAAAGATATAGCTCTACTTAGATTATACATAAAAACTATATTTTGTAAGTGTAGTTGTTAAAATAAGCTAAAGATAATAAAATTTAATCAAATCGTTAAAAATAATACCTATTTATTTAAAAGCGTTTAAATTCAACTTTACGACGATGAGTTTTCAAAACCTGCGATAAGAGGTTTCGATGTCCATAGATTTTTCAATGAATGGGATACCTACTTACATTACACTATATCTTGGGTTTCATATCCAAGGGGTCCGGTCGGCATTCTATTGCTGTCATTGCACTTTGTATAGTGTCTGCCTTGCTCTTTTGTTATGGTTTTCCATACTGAATATATCATGAAATCACATGCTTGTGTTTCTCTTAGGAATAAATATTATTATTATATCCCTTTTAAGACTAAATATTATAATTATTACTTCTTCGTTTAATTATGAGACCCTCGTTACAGAGTCAATGTGTTAAAATTCTCAAAACAAATCAAATGAGACCAAATGAAAGGGTTCACTTATTAGTACACTTAGCGCGGTATAACAAACGTCTTTAATTTCATAAGATTATGTTTAAAAGGGTAACATATCACTTTTAAACAATACTTACACTTTTAAATAATAAAACAGTTAATTTTACTCATTTTAACAATTAGTCAATTTATAATTTGGCTACAAGCTTTTTTAATTAAAAAACTGTCGTTAAAAATTTTGGCTTATCTTGAATAAAGAATATTGAGTGTAGAGTATTTTAATTAAAATTAATAAATAATTTTCTAAACACTTTCGTAATGAACAAACGAATTCTATTTATTATATTAATTGAAATTTATTAATAGACATGTACTGTGTGATTGCGTTTTACTTGAAATTCCAGCTAAGTTTGTAGAATTAACTTTAAAGCTGCACAGAGCTTTCAGCATGCGGGTGTTTAAGTCTTAGATAAGACTCCGTAATCACCAACCTAATAACCAAAATGAAACCCATTAAGACGTGCAGTATTTATTGATTGTCACCCATGCTGTTTTTATATGTGATAATTTAGTATAGAAATATAATATTTCTGTAGTAATTATATTTCAAAAATATAACAAAAAGTTTTATATGATGCGTTATCCATATTCTATAAACATCATCTTTAGTGGTTATTAATCTTGTGGGCGTTATTAGGGCTCAAATAATAAAGTATTCAATGCTCAATACACAATTTAATCAGGGAAACAACAATGTTATAAACTTGAAACGGTAATTCTAATAATTTAGCGCAAGCGGGTTCTGGCACGTCGATCATCGACTTCCAAGGACAGTATCAAAATATAACTCTCTATGATCCACCATGATCAACCAACGTTACTATAGTGTATTCACGGAGACGAGTTAGTATAGCGCCTTCTCTATCGCACATTGTCATACAAATGACAAAGACAAAAACAACTTTTTTAGGGTCAGTGGGCGTTAACATTAGAAATGTAAATGTGCGTTCACACTGCACTTCTTAAAAGTTCGCTTAGTTTATCCTGCGGCTTCGTCTGTCGTATAAATTGAGAGACATTTATTTGATAGAATTTTTTTATGGGTACCTACTTTTTTATATATCTGATGGTTATGAAGGAAAGAAATAAAATCGAGAGTTAATGTAATAATTTTCTTCATTATATTATAATGATACCTATACAAGTTTATAACATAATATCATCATCATCGTCATTTTTCCTTTTCACAAGCCGCCAAGTCTCAAGAAAGCAATCAATCATAAAATTCAATACACCAGCCGGTTCACAAGTTGAGCATACAATCACAAGTAAGAGCACGTCTGCACAGTGCGGGAAGTATGAGTAGACGAAAAAGTTCTCGTACTGTGTACACCGCCTTGGCTTTTATCACTGACCAATCGCAGTTATAAAATTGTGTGAGTGAGATAGCGCTCTACTAACTCGTCTCTGTGAATACACTATAAACCACGTATCTCCAATGAATGTCATGATGGCGTCTCGACACCGCTCAAGATGTAGGTCTCTGCTCTAAATTTAAAATCATTTTAAAAGCAATAAAAAGTACACTAAATAACATAGTGACTTTAAACAATAATAAGGTTTTATAGCAGAAAAAGGTAACTAAATCCTCCTCCGTTATATGTAATATTTAAATATAATTTAGTATATCAAAATTAATGATTAGTCTATTTGACTTACAGTGTTTAGATACAATCTCGACAGCTTAAGTGAGTGAGTGAGTTTATGTGATACTCGTTGAAGAAAAAAAAACCGAAACTCTAGGGGCTAAGACAATATATGGAATGATTATTATTATTATTATTCCTTTTCTTTAGCTATTGTAGAATCACATCTCGCCTAGGGGATCCTAGGCGAGATGTGATTGATGATCGTTATACCTATTAGGTATAAGCTAATATTGATGGTTTGCTATATAATAAAATATGTATATCCTCTTTTTTAATATAATAATTTTGATATAATAAATATTATAATAAGTAGATTGTAGATAGAAAAGTCTCAGTATAAAACTATTACTTCGGAAAATGCTTATTAGCATTTAACTTCAGTGAGAAGCTGAAATATGCTAACAACGTCAAAAATTCTATCACACTTGAGAGCCAGTAGCTCTGACTCTAGACCCTATCCTTTTATAAAAAAGGTTAAATACATCCGACCTTTACCTGAGTACAATGGGTCGTCCATCGCAGAGGGACTCATGATTTTTTCTGGTGTCATCGAATTTTATATAGACATATACATTGGGTATACATAATTCTTACGTACATAACATAAATAAAGTCGCCGACGAGCGTCTGTCTATCCATACATACGTATATGCGCGCTAATCTCCAAAACTACTAGATAATTTTTATACGCTTCTTACTATAATGATCTGAATTTTTCTAAAATGGTTTTAGTGTAACAAAAATTGTCCTAGTATTTCTAAGCTAAGCATTGACAGTATTATGAGTTAAGTCGGCAGAAAAAGCTCTGTTTAGTTGATTATCGGCATGCGCTATATAAACGGTTGTACAGGAAAAGTGCACTATTGCAAAAATGTAGACTTTAAATAGTTGGTACAAAAATGTCCATGATTTCATATAGGTACCTATATAACTTTTATATTTTAACAGAAGTAGTTTCTTTCATAGATAAAACAGGTATTTTTGACTAAGTAAAGCTTAGATGCCTTAAACATGCCTGCTTAAACACAAAATATAATAATTCCTTTATAAATAAATTATTTCATAATCACATTACAAGTTCCTGCTAAAGATAAAATTTTTCCTCTACAGAATGTCTTTGTATTTAGTTTAGAAGAATCTGAATTATGAAAATAAACCGCGACTTGCGCGAAGTTATTGAGAAGCGCAAGTATAGGTAAAAATGATGTTTTTTAATTAAATATTTCTATATAGAAAATAGCTTCATAAATATATAAAACCATATACCTATACATAATTAATTGGACTACACTACTACTGCTGCTAGAGTGCGCTGTGTGTGCGCGTGGACGTGGGTGTGGGCGTGCGCGTGCACTTGTGTCATATAATATATATCATCTTTAAATATTAAATAATTCAATAATAATCCTGGATAGTTTAAAAGAATATTAAAATATGATTCTCACAATTCTGGAAATTTCTTTATGCAGCCAGATTTATTATGATGCGTTATTTTTAAATAAAAAAATATAATTTCCATTTCAAAACATATTTCTAGAAGACTTTTGTAGAGAAAGGACTGCTTATAGATAGAATTAATAAAATGTTATATAAACACAAACAAAGAAACACCGTTTTAAGATCAGATATAGCTGTTATTTTGCCAAAACCTTATACATATTCTGAAGGAGTTGAAGTAAACATCTATTCTATAGCTTTAAGATGGTTAAACAAGCCCGACCCTCCTTACTCGACAACAATGAGCCTCCCAACGGGGGACTCATCATTTGCTTCGTTGTTGAACTATACATCTAAAAATTAAAGCCTAGTCAATTTGTTCCCGTCCAATATTATATTGAAGTGTTCTTGATCTTGTATTACTTCTCGTTAAATGAAAACAATCATGTTTAATTAAGCGAGAGTAAGTGAGCCCCGTGGTAACGCGCTCGCTTGGGAGACCGAGTGTAGCGGGTTCAAATTAAGGATCTCGCACACCGATATTATCATGAGCGAAGTATTTTACAACATGATTACCACTTGTCTTACGATGAAGGAAAACATCGTGAGGACATGCAGGCAACATGTCTAAGATAACCTTGCAAGTTTCTGAAAGACATGTGAAGTCCGTCAACCCTCAATTGGTCATATTGGTAGAATATGGCCTGATACCCCTAGTATTGAAGGAGGCCCGTGTCCAGCAGCGGGACGTTCAAAAGTTTAAAGTTTAAAAGGTTTTATACAAGTGAAACTCCAGTTAGTTTGATAAAAAGTAAAAAATGTTATGTAGCGTATTAGATTTCTGTTTACATCACGTGATGGTTTTATGTACATATGTATAAAGTAAATTAACGGTAAATATTTCTTAACTCTTTTTTCTTTTCTCCTACTTGCTTAGATTTATGCGAATATTTATTAAGGATTTAATAACTTTATACAACGTATTATTCACTGAGATTCACGGTTGACCTAGCATTACAGTGAGTATGGCTGAGTGCTGCGGGCTCTCTGCCCTTTATCTCAGAAACGGTTGAGTGTATGAAAAAAATTTTGAAACAAAATTTATCGCAAATTTTATGTTTTGCAATTTTATAATAAATGTTAACATCATCGGAGCTATTGAAACCGAGATAATCGCGAAAAACTGATTTTTGTGAACTTTGACCTTTTGACTTACGACGCAGACACGAGTTTTTATAAGACTTGAGACAACTTTAAGTATACCAAAATAAAGGTGTATACGAGCTTGCAGCTTATTATCTCTCATTTTAAGGTGAAACTCCGAATATGACTGGACTATAGACTGAAACATGATTTTAAGTCATATAGATATTAGGTTCATACATTTTATATTTATTTTATTTATTATCTGTCTCGGTGGTGTAGTGGCTGGCATGTACGGCTGCACATCAAGAGGTCCTGGGTTCGAGTCCCGGGTCGGGCCAACTTTAGTTATTGAGTCTTTCTGTTTAGTAAGTCTTAGTAACAGCCTGGAGTTGGGAAGTTGGCGGTGTTTCACCCCGTGCCTCGGAGAGCACGTAAAGCCGTCGGTCCTGCGCTTTAACTTTCACCGGTCGTGTCGAGAATAATAACAGTTTTTGAAACATTTTACACTTACAATTGTATTGGAAGTTTTTTTTGTCATGCTTATCCGTTACCAATTTTGCTAAAAGGAAGAAAAGCAGTCATGAAGAAGTGGAAACTTAGAACTATAAACAAACAGTTGTTATTTTTGGATATTCAAATAAATGATCTTAAATTAAAATTTGTAAATTAAAACAGTTTACATTTATCTGGTTTTGACATCTATCGGCACTCTGAGTGTTAGCGTTAACACGTCACATGACCATGTTGATGGCGACTTACATTTACTCCCCATTAAAACCTGCCTACAGGAGTTTTCACTTCAAAAAGCTGATACCTTAGCATTCATAATATTAATATGGAAACAAGTTACATTAAAACTATTATAGCGTTGTATGCATGAAAAATAATATATAAACTTCACGATTGCAAAGAATTTTAGATAATATGCTAGTCAGCCTGGTACTTCCCTGAAATTTGTAGTTGTTTCATATAACTAATATGTTGTGTTTTATTATTCCAGTAATTTGACTATCATTAAATTTCTTAAAGCTACTTACGTTTATAAAAATTGTTTATACAAGGCTTTAATAAAACAAATATGTTCCAGTCGAAGGTTATTTGCTGCTGAATTACTTTTAGTTTAGATGTGATTGAATTACCTGTTAGAAAGGATTATTTAAAATTTCTTCCATTTGATAAATAAAGAACTTAAGCCTGGGTAATAAAGCAAATATTTTTAGAGTGCTAGTACCGAGTTCGCTTTGTTTAGGTTTTAACAGGCCCTCGTATTTTCCGTAACTTTTTATCCCACTTGATGTTCTAGCATAAAATTATTTTACATATTAAAAACCTACTCTTGACAAATACTATACTTCTTCTTCTGAGTTCTCAAAACAAATCAAATAAGCTCAAACTCGAATGTTTTACTATAAGTCCACTTTTACTAATTACCTGATCCCACCGACAGACCAGCTCGATCGTATTAAATTCTCGTATCAGGTTGCTCAATGCTCATACTGACAAAGTGTTAAATTACTACACACAAAAATAATAACAATATTATTTATAAAAAGAGGATAAAATTACCATTATATAAAGTTGTGCTTTCTAATTAAAGTTATTTCTTTATGGTTGGTTTATAGGAATGCTAGTTGGGTATATTTTCCTTTTCGCGTCGTACTTTAGTATTGGATATACATAAATCAATGTTGTTTACCCTTTTTATGAGTATCATCAATGATAGACAGTGATAATTGACTTAATAAAATTCATGTTTTGAATTTAGTATAAATACCGCTTGGGCAACAAAATTTATAAGATTTTGTTAGATTTATAAACAAAATAACTTGTGATTATATATTCTAAACAATTTCTAAATAATCATATATTCTAAGCAATTGTACATATTTCTACTAAAATTGTAAAGCTTTTAATAAGAAATTCTTAAATCTTATTTATAGGCGCATATTGCAACCTAAATGTCTCACATAAATTTTCCTAACGATCACACAGTGGTTTTTGTGTTCTACGCTTTTAATGGTATGTTGCTTCGAGGTACATGTGCCTGAATGAAAATAAGTACATACACATATACATAATTATAATATACACTATTAAACCCGTTATATTTTTATATATGTGTATGTGGAATTTGTGAGATTAAAAAGAATGCGTGAAATTATATTTTTAGAATAGAACGAAAAATGATTTGTTATAACGGAAGCACGACATTGGTTTTCTGTAATTTTAAAATAATAAATAATCGGTGTGTTATTGAATGCTTTTATCATGCATCTCCGTATCCTACATGTATGTATGTAGGATACGGATAAAGGACTAACATGGGGCTTCACGACTTCGAGGTGTACCTTGGCACCTTAAAATTAAATCAGAATTGACTTTGTTCGTCAAGAATACGATTATATGCTTTTTTGAAGGTGTAATAAGCAGGGCCGTCTTAAGCCACGCAGGGGCACTTACCAATTTTGGGGCCCTTTAGAAAGTTAAAAAATGTGGATGATGAAATAAAAATTAACTTTAATGAATTCAATAATATATTCAATAATATATATATAAATCTAATTTTATATATTTAAACGAGCAATTCTTGTATATTTATATCTTTATATCTTTATTTATTTATACAAGCGATCTCGGAAACGGCTCTAACGATTTCGCTGAAATTTGGTATATGGGGGCTTTCGGGGACGAGTAATTGATCTAGATTAGTCTCATGTCTGGGAAAACGCGTGTTTTCGAGTTTTCATGCGGTTTTCTTTTGCATTATTCTACGCAGAATATGGTCGATAATTTCTTACACTCGGATGAAAGCATCGTGGTCAAGCGGTCAAGGCGCAAGTTAGATAACACATATGGCCGGAATCGAGTCCCGGTCCAGAATACAAAGTTTAACTTTTATTTTTTTTTGTATTTATTTAAGTTTTTAGTTTTATTTATCTAAAAAATACGATATAACAAAAAAGAAGTCCGAGCGAAGCTCGGTCGCCCAGGTTCTTAGATTTATACAAGCAAATTTGAATTATCAATTTAATTTAACAATATTCAGTCACTGACTCAGTCAACCCTTGAGGAAGCTACCTTGACTCGCAAGGCAGTTCTGCTGAGTAGAGCATCGCCAGGATAAACTTAACAAGTGCTCTTTTTATAAATCAAATTACACTATTTAATACATTAAAGCTATATATAGCACAAATGACTGAATTTTTCTTAATTCTACACAATTCAAAAATGTTAAAGACAGATTCGATTCATTCGAGTTAATTGAACACGTGCCTCAAGGGAATATTGAAGAGTTCATGCTAAAATAATACTATATCTACGTTGTTTTTGCGTTTAATTATAATAAACGTAAAAATGGTTTTACAATTAGTATTTTTTTAATATTAGTGACTTAGCCTTACTTCGCTCGGGTTTGTCCCTAGGTCTCTTCTGCCGTACACTTTATTTCATTATTTCAAACCGTTTGAATAAAAATCTTTTTAATAAAAAATATACAAAGCGACTTCAAAAAAAAATACTAAAAAGTAAAAAAAAAACTGATTATAAACCATATATCGACCAGCCGAGTTATTACTCCGAGTAATAACTCGGCTGATCTATATAAGTATAAAGTAAAGATTAGAGTAGTAGGTACTTAACTGTTTTATAATTATTGGGTCCTTACCAGTTCCTAAATGTACAAAAGTCTTTAATAAAATGAAAAACAATTAGTAAAATTCAATCAACGAAATTACTATTACATATTTAAATAACTATGAAAACTTGTTTAAGAAAAAAAAACATTTTACTACTAACTTAAATTAAAAATGCCTTTTTTACCCGACTGCGTGACGCAAACGAGGGTGATGTGTTTATCAGTCTATGTATGTGCGTATGTTTGTTCCCATGTGGCGATGTGGAGACCAAACGTGTAGGCCGATATTGATGATTTATACGTCGTTGCATTCGTCTTGATAACGCGAGTGTAATACTTCATAGACTATATAAAAATAGGTAAAAATTAAAATGGCGGATTTTAGTTGCCAATTTGTGTCTTTAAAAAAATTCTTCCAAATCAATCGAGTACTTGAATTAAAATCCTCTTTGATAAATAGTAAAATTGTATCGAAGTAAAAAAAAAAATCATTATTATTTATCTAGGTCTTTTTAATAAAATCGGGCCCCAAACAAAATAAAAAAAAATTACTATTAATAAACTTTCGCCTTAAAACCTAGTGATTTTCATAAAATATAATAATATTCATCTTCATGTACCTACAATAGGCTCTATTTATTAATTTTGCTTAGTGGCCTCTCAGAAATCCACGCTGTCAATAGAGTGGCTCCCCACGTTAAAAGGGGGTTTTATAATTATACTATCAAAGTATCCCAGCTTGGCTTGGTTTTATTTATTTCTTTTTATATTTTCGATAGTATTAAAATAAATGTCAGTTTTAATATATTATTTTACAAATAAATACATTCTCTTCGTATAACTAGGGTAGCGCAAATGATTATATTTTAGGGTCTCACATCTTAAGAAAAAATGGAGAATCTCTCGTATGTCTGTCTGTCGCTCTGTCCATTAGACATACTGTTTTCTACGCATCTACTGGACCGAATAAATTAAAAAGTATACATAAAGTTAAGTACTACGCTGACTTACTTACTATACCTTATTATCAGTTCTGACTTTACCATAAGGGCACACGGGGCACCGGCCCAGGACCCCCAGTCTCACGGGGGCCTCGCAAAGACAAAATATTCGTTTACATGGAACAGAGAGAAACTTGATTTTTTGCCTATTATTACTGTATGAACTATCAATTTTTTTAATTATATATATAAAATCAGACCAGATTTCGTAATATTTTCAAAACAGGAAACATTTCACAAAGAAAAAAAATAAACATCTGAGCTATGTGAGATTATTAGAATAAATAAAACTAGGTATCTTGTTAAAAGACCCGTTACTACTAATTTACTACTTTAATTTTTGCCTAACGGCAAAATTTAATCATATTATAAATTCAATCGTATTTCACCTTAGTTTTACATAACCTCATAAAAACCGATTAATTAGAATGGATTTTTCCGAATTTAGAAGTTGCAGTAAGAATATTCCTTTCCTTAATGGTCACTATTACTTATTGGTTACTTTTTAAATATAAAGAACGTAAAGATATTGTGAGCCTCTCTGTTGAGCAAACTATTGAACTAGCCTGCACAGAGCTTTACTTCATTGTTGTATGCGTACTTATACGAGTACTTTAAGAAAGTATTAGAAGAAGCTTTGTTAAATTAAATAGTTCTGATAAATTCATTGTTGTTTGTGGTGATTTTAATATAAACATATTAGATAATTCCACTATAAGTCTCAGATTTAAACTCATGCTCCTATCATATAACCTGAATAGTTTATTTCTTGAACCAACTAGAATCACTACTACCAATGCTACATGTATTGATAATATATTCACAAATTGTAAACCATCCTGTTTATGTATTATAAACAAGTTGAGCTCAGACCATTGTGGTCAAATAGCTTTATATTCTTATACTTTAAATGCTAATAAAAAAAATGTTAAAAAAGGCTTTTGTCCCTAGTAAAAGTACTACACGTAACTACCTCTAGTTATTCTATTAATAAATATAATAAAATAAATAATTTTTTTTTTATATAAACATCATAGCTTTTACTGTAATAAAATATTGTTTCAACGACTTGTTTGCGTTTTACTTACGAACTCATCAAATAAATATCGATACTTCAAACGTTTCTACTCAAAGATCTGATTCGAATATAATTATATTTCGAACTATCGATAAACATTCGGTAGTGCTGCAAGTTAGTTCAAATTGAGTGTTCAGATTGTAGCTTGGTCGTTGCATTTTAAAAGATGGGAGAGTTAAGATCGCCACTTGACGTATACCCTACGCGCATGCGCGTCTCAGGGCCGCCTATCAAATATTAAATTAATAATTCAATTACACGAGTTAGCTTTAAGTTTTGATGTTACTTCATTGGATTAATTTTAAATTCTTGTAAGTTCATCGGAAGGTACAGTAAAACGATTAGACTTAGTACATAAATCTGGCAATGTTATAGAAATATGAACTCATTAAAATCTACAAACTTTTTAGATGTAATACTTAACAATTTAAGTTTCTTTGATAAGTAAAATATTAAAAAACTTTAATAACATTTTATGTCAAAAACATTTTGAAGAACTGTAACCATGCAAAGTAGTAGTAGTCGCTAAGACCAAATAGCGGCATATTGTATCCTTGGGAGAACGAGCAACGGTTAATGTAAGGCAAAGTTGGCTCATCCTACCTTATCACTGGCGGCTCTTATCACTGGATTTGCTAATTTACAATCCACAAATGAATATTTAATCGGTATGTGTCACCCCTGAAAATTCGGCCGTCGTACTACCGTCATAGAGTATTTAATTGTGCTAAATTTGCAGATATGGCATAATATTTTTATTTTTTTTATAGCACAAATATTATAGATTTGTAACCCCTGGGCTAAGATGGTATTTAGGTTAAAAGACATACATATATACATACATTCGAGTCATATAAAAACATATTTATATGTACGCGCAAAAATTATCCGAAAACATATTAGACAATTCATGGATTATATAGTTTACTGTAGAAATTTATTTTATACAATAAAGTTTAATTCATGATTCTAAGTAATATAATATGTATTTGTGATTGGAGAACGTCTTGATGAATTTTAATAGTTCCTATTTATTCTATCTATGAAAGGCTGAATAAATATAACAACGTAGCAAAATAAACATAACAACAATTCTGAAATAGAATTTAAATGAATGCAATTAAAAACGCGTGTATTTCAATAATTAATCCATTTAAAATATTTTAAACCAACTCTCAATTATCTTTCTAAGGAACATTAATATTTTTGAAAAGTTATTGGAAAGTTATATCTGAGTTAATGCCTACGTGCGCATCTACGATACGTCTGTAGGCTACGCGCGGGGTTGGGGGGTACGGTGCCACGCAGCCTCCCTTCCCGGCAACGATTACTGATTAGTGAGGCGGCCTGAGCGGCGGGCCCCGCACGAGCCCTAGCCGCGTGCCGCCATCAAACACTTGCCCCCGAAATACCCCGCGCTATCACCGATTGATTATCGCGAAGAACAGCTGATCACGTGTAAACATGTGCTCTGTACAGTGCGACTTGAATGTATTTGGTTGACGCTTGTGTGTTACGGCCGCGTGGCAGAGGTAAGTGACATTTCGGACGTTGTCCCCTACATTTGCAGTTCTAAATATATTTCCTACTAGGTAGTATATAGCGCTACAAATCTCCTCAGTAAGGTTTGTGGTTAAGGTAAGAGAGCATGAGTCAAAGGTGAAGCGAATGTTCTAATCCTGTTTTAATCACTTAAATAGTTTCACAGGTGGTAAAATAACTCTATATACGTGAATGTACGAAACAAAAGTATGCAAGTTTATCAAAAAATTGTGATTTCGAGCATGCTTTTACTGTACTGGCATTCTTTCAGATTGAGGTTATGTAGACAACAAAGCTTATCAAGTTTGCTACGGATGGTTGTGTTTAATAATTTTATTTACGTTTACGTGTTTACGATTAATAAATAAAATGAATTTTAAATTTTTATAGATGTTTTAACTCATTTAGAATTAATTTTTATTTTTAAAATAATGTCATTATAATTAAGCGTTATTCATCATAATAGTAGTGATAGAAATATTGAGTTTTATGAGAACTTATAAAGTATAATTCGATCATCTCTATTAAGTAATTATTTAAACTAGACATACATTAATTTATAATTTATGTTATAAAAGCTATTTATATTTTTGTCTCAATTCAACTACAGGAAGCATATAAAATAAAATAAGGTATATTTGTAGAGATCCCATAGCATTACACTATGAATTTACATAAAAATCTTTTATTTTCCTCGCCTCGGAAAATTCTTTGTTTCGAAATCCCTGTAGAAATTTGATATGAATGTTGTAAAGACGATTTCTCTTGAATCCTATGAGTTATTAAAACTACATTATAGTGGATAAAATAGATCTGAAATATATATAAATATATATGTATGTATGTATTTTATATTTAATTCTATTGAAATACGTAGTTATAGCGTTTAATAAATTAAATACAACAAAATTTTTATTATGTAATAATTATAGTACGAATATTAATAGTTATTATGACTTAAGTATTCGGTATTGAAGTATTTACATAAGTTCATTTTACCTCCTCTTCCTCTCAGTCTCACTCTTAAATTGTCACTCTAAGGCATAATGAAGCAATAATTTAATAATTTATTTAATAAATTACTAAGTGTTACATAGTAATGTAGCTCTTTCATATATACTTACAGAATGGAAAAAAAAATCGTTTTGATATATAGAGTTAGATGATCCAATGTCAGGTAGATAGCGAAAATAAATGAATGCTGTTGCTAGAGCTTAATATCGGTGGTCGAGCTAAAAAACTAGTTCTTTTATTTTTACAATATATGGAGAACTCCTCCAGGTATGACACGTATTTAATCTATGTTTTACAACTATAAAATTAACTATTTATTTATATTAAAGTCAAAACATATGTACTTCTACAAGAGTAAAGGAGATAGTACGGTTATATATAGAGCGCAAAACCCTTTAAAATAAGAGCAAGGATTTATGAATAGTAAACTGTGTTTATTATACCTACATATGCATAAAATATGAGTAAGATTGAAATGAAGAACGTGAAATATTAAAGATAAACAGGGTAGGCAGACTGAAAAAATATAGCATCGTAAACCTAAACGAGGTTTCTTTTAAGTGTCTCTACAGATTTTCTTTTACAAACTACGGCTTTGTTCAATAAAATCATAAGTTCTATTTACTTTATAATAATTGCGTTGTTTGTAACAAAAATATTTTATTCTTTTTTATATTAAATTTTGCTGTAACAAAAGATGAAATTTTCTACGATTAAATGCTTAGAATTTTCTTGTAGGCAATTTTGGAGCGTGAAGCATTCAATAGCGTAGCCTTGATGTAGCTTCGCAACATATCGTAGTATCTCGTAGACATATATCTCGTAGATATACGTAGATATATAAAATTGCTCTACAAACATTTAAAAAGAAAACTGTTTTTTATTGTATAAGTTTTAATTTAAACAATAAATAAGCACAAGTAAATAAATTAAATAAAATTTTACACCAAAAGAACAATGTGAATATTATTTTACAGTACAGTATCTCAAGTAGATTAAATGATGTGTATGGCTACCATAATACATATTATGTGTTTATATATAATATTAAATTGTCTTGACTTAAAAAAATATTAATTCCTTCTTCAAATTACACTTTTAGAGCTAATGTTCGTGGTCTATTTAACTTGAAATCATTTTCTAAATAACAAATACTCTATGCTCTGCTCTTATTACTATGCTCCGTAAATTTAAAACTTATTTTTCACTTCTTATTATGATTTTATTTAAAAAAAATGAAAAAAAACAATAAGGTACTTCAAGTCTAGTCAAGTTAAGTCAAGCTTTCAAGGAAGCTTATATATGTTGATAAATTCTCTTGATTCCACCATAAGTCTCAAAATAGTAGCAGGAAGTCGATATGGGAACCCTTTGAATGTCTACCTCTTGTTGCCTAACTTATCGAGTTTCGGATAATTTGATTTATTGCGTGATTAAGCAAATATATGGAATTTAAAATGCGGCTCCAAATAACTTTATAAATACCTTAATATGAAGGTAGACTTACGTGAAAGTATTTCGTATTATTTTAAAAAATAGTTTTCGTTCTAATAATTCTGTAAAGTATTTAGTATAGTTTCGGAGATGTAATTCTCATAAATTGTCTTAATATCTTTTAACTGTTTACTCTTAAATTTTATTTTATTTTTGATAAACTTTATATTTATATTAGCGAATGACCCTCGCTCCGCTCGGTTTCGTTCCTAGTTACGTTTTTACGTTTATTATAGATATCTCAAATTTGAGATATTTTCCCGCAGGAAAAAGTAGTCTATATGTTGACCCGGATAACCAGTTATCAACATACCAAATTTCATCAAAATCAGTCCCGTGGTTTCGTTGGATTTTTCGTGAATGCGTTCCCAGACAGATAGTTCTAAAAAGTATAGATTCGGCCTATGTATCGATAATAATGACTATTTAAATAAGATTTTCCAAAAAATATTTATTGTACAAATTCGACTTCGTTAGAATTTTATTATTAAATGTAATAATACATTTAATTTTCATTAAATGTAACATGTGATGTACAGAATACATTAAATGTAACATGTACATTAAATGTAACATGTGATCTATAGAATACATCACATGTTACATTTAATGAAAATGTTGTTTATTTTTCAAGTATTATCCAATTAGAATTCATTTATTCACGATCTACGGTCGTCATTGGGTCGCTCAAGTTTAAACAAATGTTAATACTGTGTCACATATTTCAATTTCAGATTTTTGTTTCAGTATATTAGGTGAAAATGGGGTGTCATATTCCGATAAATATCCAAACAAGTGATTCTAGAATCTCTTCTGTTTTCTTCCTTATATGTACAAACTCTAATATAATATTATCAATGCGAAAGTGTATTTCTTGTTTAGTCTTCCACCGTCGTTTAGTAAAGTGGCGATGAATAGACGTGTTTTTATACTTGTAGATATTAAAATAGAAGGCTTTATTATTGAGTTTAGTAGTAAATTTTAATATTTACTGGCAAATATTAGTTTAAATTATGACCTGAACACTAGACACCTATCCTAAAAAATAATATTTATGTTTTCTCTACTAAAGGCAAGGTACTTCTATACTATTACAAAATCTATTTTATTATATTAAATAAATTATTTTTAAAGACACTGAATTCTAATCAAAATATATTCAAAATATTTTATAATAGAAACAGAAATAAAAATTCAGTTCATCTTATGCCATTGCCTCCAACTTACTCGTAATTCAATGCTTTACGAAACACGATAAGAGTTTCACCGCTCTTAACGACGCTTTTGGAATATAAGCAGCCTTATCATCTAAATATGAATATTATATACTATATACCTGTAATATTAATACATATTCTGAATACTTATATTTTCATAAAAAATATTAGTAATAAATAATTGTAGGTTACTACTAACGTTTAATTTAACTTAATAATAATAATAATATTAAAATTGTAACTATGTTTTTCTTATTATGTCACAAAAAGACAACCTAAGCTAATTTGTTAAATATATCATTGCTACAAGAAGACTAACTAGAAATATTGATATCTAATTTATACCACTTTTCAGTTGTTTTAAAATATTTAAAAGGTTAACATTTAACACTTTAGTTTAGTACAATGTAATCGCCCTTTGCGGGTGTCAAAATCCTTATCTCGAGGATAGCGTCTGACCATTACAACATATAACTACAAGCGCAGATTAAATACTTCCTACTACAAGTTGTATGACTTTGTGCACATACAGGCAGTATTGTTGCATTATTTTTTATATATTTTTATATGTATTTTGATAGCCAAATACAAAGCTAAAAACGTAACAAATTATTTAATTGCTTAAGTTAACTTAAGTTCATATTCTATTCACTCATTGGTATTTATCGACAGTTATTAATAAATAAGTACAACTATAATATATATTAAGTTGTTTGATCTCACACTCATCTAAAGGGTTGAAAATTTTGACACTCCATTTCTACTCAGGCGTACATACCACGTCATACCTACACCGCGTGTAGGTACTACAGCTACATCGTATACGTCATCTTATATGAAGGTTTTTCCACAAAAGGATTTATTGAAATTCAAACCTTAACCGGGTAGTAGTTTCTATAAGAAGATATATGTATATTATGGGTGTCAAATTAAAAAAAGCACCCCATCAGTGCAGGCTAGTTATGAGTATTTATAACATTATAATATTTATATGGTTTCATGAATCTCAAAATATATTTGATATTCATCAACATTCAAATATATTATTATTATTTTTTTAATCTACGAGCGAGAAGCAATTTACCAGATGGAAATATTTTCACAGCTAAAAATATTTTTGGAGTTATTTAGATTGTTTCTGGTTTCAGGGAATATTAAAATATAATAATGTTTACATGTATTTTGTTACGGTTATTAAAGTAGTTAAGAGGAATTTTGTTTAGTAACTAAACATTTTAAATTTGCTTAGAATAATGTTATATTATGTAATAAATTATGAACTGG
This sequence comes from Argynnis bischoffii washingtonia, assembly GCA_033884665.1. Classification (NCBI taxonomy): domain Eukaryota; kingdom Metazoa; phylum Arthropoda; class Insecta; order Lepidoptera; family Nymphalidae; genus Argynnis; species Argynnis bischoffii. Next base: position 5,642,241 of record CM066623.1, on the reverse strand, counting down.
AATCAAATTATCTATAGCTATTATGTGGACTGTCTTACGGGGCATGTTTCTGACTGCCACTATCAAAATGTTCAAAACATCGAAGGTTCGATATTTGCATCTGTTTGGATAAGTATAAGTTCAGTATACATATTCGTACATAAACAGAAATCGGATGTAGAATGTTTTCTTTGTCTTACGTAGTAAGCAGATATTGCACGTAAAGCTAACAATAATATAGGTAGTTCTTGCTTAAAGTAGACAAGTCTAGGTGAATAATAATAAGTGATGTATTCTTACTAAATCGACAAAAAGTGTTTTGTCTAGACAAGAAAAAATAGGTCATACACGATTTGTAATCGCTCGTACTTTTTTTTTCCTATAATAGCAATTACTTTAGCGGTACCTACTATCTATACAGATAAATAAAATTGAAGTGTCTGTTTGTAATATTAAAATAACCGCTTTTTACTAAATGCATATGGATGTATACACGGTACACATACCAAAACAACATTTTTTACAATTTTTGTCTGTCTGTCTGTCTGTCTGTCGGTCTGTCTGTCTGTCTGTCTGTTGTTCCGGCTAATCTCCGAAACGGCTGGACCGATTTTGACGGGACATTCACTGGCAGATAGCTGCTGTTGTAAGGAGTAACTTAGGCTACTTTTATTTTAGGAAAAGAATCAGGGTTCTGCGAAACAAAATTAAAACCCATGAAATTGTGAAAAAAATCCGCGTACGGCGTACGCAATAACGTACGTACGTAACGTAAATCGTTATATTATAATTTAAATGAATATCTTAGAAGTAGCAAGCTACTATTTATGTAGAAACATAGCTAACCGCGAAAACGTACCTAGGGACGAACGCGAGTGAAGCGAGCGTGAGTCGCTAGTATAAAATAACTTATTGTTTAGCAACAAATTAACATTGACAAAATCCCTTCTTTACATCATTCATCATTTTATTAATTTTTATCTGTTATTTTTGCTCTGAAGAACGTATTACGTAGAAGTTAGAACATCAAACAGTTTTTTATTATGTTGTGAGGTGCTTGTTATATTGTTATATTAATTTGTTTTTATTAATTAACCTTTCTAGTCGGTTATAATTTTTAAGTATTTGTGAAAGTGAAGTGTGAAAATTATATAGAACTTGCATACTAATAGACATATATCTGCCTTAAAAGATAATGCCATTTTACCCAATATTGTGTTAATGTAATTATCACTGGTGGATCTTAAATAAATAATATAAAAATATTATATTACACATTTCAAAGTCTATGTCAGTTCTACAGAGTTTTAAGAATCGCCTCATTTATTTTATACATTGACAATTCCATTGTGTTAGCGACTATCAAAACTGCCATTTGTTTAAGATGAACGATCTACATGATAGAAATGATAGCTTTTTATTCTATCACGTTGAAGGAACATTTGAACTTGTCTATGATATTTTCCAATTCTATTGCGCTGAAAACGTCACGCTTATGTTTAGTAGAATTATATGTGAGTAGAAATATGTAAATGCATGCTAACTGACCCATTAATTCCCTTTAAAACTTCACATGTAAATCGGGGATCGTAGCAAGTTAAATTATTTTAGATAATAAAAAACAAAGATTCATGTTGTTCATGTCAATAATTCATACGAAGGTTTTTTCATCTCTTACGCAGCAATAGATTGATATGATTTTTGGTATTAAATGTAAGAGCCGGATATTTTTTATCTCCGTAAATCAGGTACCTTTACGTGATATTAGTGTTGCAAAAAGATACATAGGAACGCGCATTGCTTAGCTTACCTGCTGAATGATAGATAAAAAATAAACGAAATATAACGTATTTCGACAGAATTATACTGTCCATCGTAAGTAGAACTCAACTTAGTGATTTGTGGTCGTTGGTATTTCAGGCTGGAATACTGAACTGTGTTGTGGTCGTTGTGTGCTGTCTTTGTTCATCTAGCTGCCTGTATTTATATTATTGTAGAGCTTTGTTTCATTAAATATCAGTTATTGTCCGTAGTTAAACTTGTATTAAAATATCTCTCCTACGTTAATTGTAAATAGGTATATATACTGTGAACAATTAACTATAGTCCTATACTTACAATGAACTTACAGAACTGTAGCGTACATATGTTTCTCTTATGAAGTATAAATATGATGATGTTTCATATTTTTTCCTGTTCTGGTAACGAATTTTTATATTATCTATACTATAATAAAGCAGTAACTTAGCAAATTCTGTACATGAAATATTTTTTAAAAACAATGACTGTAGCGTATTATGTATATAATATAAACCCTAAAACAATAGTTATTAAAATTTTTGTCTGTTTGTCTTTTTGTCTGTGCGCGTTTCACGCAAAAAGTAAAGAACCGATTTCAAAAAAATTTGGTGAAGTGATAACTTATTACTCGGGTCAACATTTAGGATACCTTTTACTTCATGAAAATCTTTCTTTCTCACGGGAAATGACAATAACTGGTTTTATCGAGTCCTCTTTAGAAACATTCCACTGGCTAAAACTTAAGACATACATCAAAACAATGTACTAAAAAATTGTAGATCTCGAAAAGGTTAACAGAAAAATGTGCAACAGTATATGTCTATCTCTTAAGGTACACTCGCAATATCTATTCCTATCTTATCGACAGGGAGTTCATGCCCACACACTGCATCCCAAATGGTCCCGTACAGTTCGTTTTCAGAGAAGTTTCCTCCCACGGACCATCCCGCTGTGGAATGAACTCCCTGCCGAGGTTTTCCCAGAGGGCTACAGTATGAGGTCCTTTAAAAGGGGAGTAAATAGGTTTCTAAAGGGTCGGCAACGCGCATGTGATGCCATTGGTGTTGCAGGCGTCCATAGGCTACGGTAACCGCTTACCATCAGGCGGGCCGTATGCTTGTTTGCCACCGTCGTGGTATAAAAAAAAAACCTATAATAAAACGAACTTAAGTCAAATCGATGTGCGCGTTTCACGCAAAAACTACTGAACCAATTTTAACTAAATTTTATATAGTGATGGCTTATCACACGGGTCAACATTTAAGATACCTTTTACTACGGCACATTTTTTATTCCCGCGGGAAAACGCAAATACTGGTTCTATCGAGTCGTCTTTATACAGGGAAGTTCGCAATAGTTTACGTCTATCTCCTAAGGTACATTCGCAATTACTATTTTTATATGTCTTTACCAGCTTTATATGTTCATACTAATATTAAATGCGAAAGTAACTTTGTCTGTCATCTTTTCACACTTAACCGTTGAATTGATTTAGATGAAATGTGGTATGTAAATAGTTTGAGACTGGGAATGAGGTAGTTTTCATTTCGGAAAACATATCATATATGGAAAGGGTGGTGGAAGATTGGATGGGGAATCAATCATTTCTCAAGTAAAGGATATGTATATATATAACTTTTTATAATAGGTACTTAGCTACTTTTCTATACCTGTTTTCCTGTTATAACGCACCTAGAGATGAACCCGAGCGAAGCGAGGGTGAGTCGCTAGTCTGATATAAAAATTCTATTAAGTACAAAATAAACATGCAAAATGCAAGTACAAGGTAGGTACTTGTCATTCTGTCTGTCATCCATAAAATGTTGATTATAAAACGGACGTAATTCATTATATAGACCGAACAATAGCTCCAATAAATTAAGGCCAGTATTAAAATAAAATAACCGCTAAATAAAGGAGGGAATTTAAATAGAAAATCGTCAACGAGCTTGTCAGGCGTCAGGCGTCACGTTTCAAGATGGCGTCGGCGCCAACCACTTTGGCGGGAAACGTGACAGCTCGGTTCATTCGGAATTAGGATATCGAAAGTCTCACCGTTGTTAAAGTATACGTAAATAAACAAGTTAATTTTTTGCTAAGTTTATTTAATTATGACCATCTGGCAAATTAACAATTAATATATTTTCGTTAAAACCAAGAAGCTTAAACTAAAGCTTTAACAAGTATATTCACTGTCCGTATTTTACATTTAATGTCTTGAATGTAATATTTATTAATTTAATAATTATATTTAGCAGCTACAGGGAAAATTTTATGAGAATTAATACGTAATATGAGGGTCGCGGTGCTGTAATTAGATTTTTTATTGAGTTGCAGCGAGCAACGCTTTATATTTCACACCTCGTAATGAAACCCACGACAAAATAGAGGTGTTTCTCTGCATTTATTTCAGACTTAAATAGTGGTTATTTTTTATTTGTAGGAGGTGTATTGAAACATAGATCTTCTTTTATTTAATAACCGACTTCAAAAAACGAGGAAGTTCTATGTTCGTTTGTATGTATTTTTTGTCTTACTTTAAGATATTGTCTATTACTTATTAAAATTAATTATAAAAAAATAATATAATGTAGTTCTCTATAAAAAATCTATATAATTAATGTTTCAATGTCGACAGACAGTCTTTATACTTTATCAAAATTGTAATCTATAAAAAATATTACATTTATAAAAGTTTCGACAAAAATGATTAACTTCTAAAGTTTTTTAAGTTATGTCTATTTGAAAATATCGAGATTTTCTGACAGATTCCTTTCGCACGGCGTTGGGAATACGCTGTTTTAATAAGTAATGTATTTCAATTCCCTCTGGCACGTAATGGCTGACGATCGATCACCTGCCATATGGTATTTCGTTATGATTTGTTACATAACTACCTGTTACGATTTGATTCATATGATATATACGATTGTGTTTTTAAGGCTTTGTTCACATTTTGCCTTAATATAACCGGATAAAATTTGGATGTATATAAACATGAAAAATATAAGCATACATATTTTATTACACGTATACATATTTCATAACATGTACTTTATTTCTTACTTTTAATATGATTCTAGCTATCTACCTTTGTTTTTTTTATCCTAACTACGAGATGGAACGAGTCTTTTTTAAAAATAGCGAACGCCGTTTTTTTTTCTGTGCCTATGGCATATATTGTTTAGGCTAAGCTGCTACTTTAGCGATACCCTATCTTAATGCATTTAGTATTCTTAAACACGTAAAAAAATAATGAAATTTTTTCGGTACGTGCTGCAGTGTTATGGAACAAACTCCCTTAAATTCTACAGGAGAGCCCTTCTACAGGTGCGTTTAAAGTCAACTTAAAAAAGCATTTTCTAGCTTAATCTTGAACTATTTATATAATTTTCCGTTAAGAATTCATGTACATATGTATGTTTATGTATATATATATTTATATATACATATATGTTATATTTTTATAATTTTGGTATGTATTATATGTTTATTATATCTCTACTTGTATTTATGTATTTATACCTATATAATATGTATGTAATTAATATATTTTGTATATATATACATATATATACATTTATTTAAGTTTCATTTATGTTTTTAGTTTTACTCTTATATACTTTACAATTCTTCTCTGCACTTTCTCTTTCTGTCCCGCTACTAAACACTATTTCCCACATACATGGGTTGGCTGGAAGAGATCACTTATAGAGATAAGTCCACCTTTGTCCACGTCACTTTCTATATATATATATATTTTTTTGTATGACTAATTTTTTGTGCAATAAAGAATATATAAAATCGGACCAAACGAAAACCCTCAGGGATCAGAGATGTCGGTTTTATATATATGCAAGTAATTATGAATATGAATATCTAGAGAATTGGTCTTAAATGAAGTTATACGATTTTGTGACAAAACAATTGTATAAAAAATAGATTTACATTTGTATTTTTATAAAATATATATAATTTATGTTATATTTTAACCTTTAAATCTTTCGAAGGTTGGTTAATACATACATATAATACATAATTAAGCGTTAGTAAATAATTAAATCATTCCAACTATGCTTAAACTGCCTAATCAAAAAAGTGTGTTTACTAGTCATTTTTTTATTAAAGAACAGATTGACTCAAATTATTGCATATTTTTTCGCTACTTTTATCATTGTTTATCAAATGGGTTTTCGTGGAATATACATGCTTTATCACAATATAGTTGTTTCCTATCTCAAAACTCAACAACAACTGAAGTATATTTTTTTGACTTGTAGTTAATAAAAAAACGACTATATTTTTCATTTACTTGTATGTAAATATTAGCAGAATCCGGGGCGTCGCTCGTGATAAAACTACAAAAAAAAACTCTAAAAAGGTAGATTTCACACAAACTTTCATCCCGTATTTTGCCCCCTTATGGGACGAATTTCAAAAAATGTTAATACACGGATTTATTTAATTGTATTGAAAAGAATTAATACCAAGTTTCAAGTAATTTTAATCATAATAATTTTTGGGATGTATTATAACTTTTTTTTTTCGTGGGAATGAGATAATCTCCTGAGGTAAAAAGTAGTCTATGTTAATCTTCACTCCTCCAACTATCTTCACACAAAAAATCACGCCAATTCGTCACTATGTTTCGAGGTGAAAGATGGACAAACAAAAAAACAAGCACACTTTCACATTTCTAATCATATAAAAATAATAGGTCTTTACCTGTAAACTTGCCGTTTTACAATACTTGCCATTTAAAACGTAATTTTTGAATGGCCGGCAATAGATTTTAATTTTAAATGAAATTTATTTTAAAAGTATGGAGTTCTATTTTCAAATTCAGTCATTTGTTTATTGATTAGTGTTTTGTTTTCATTACATTTGTATCTTTTTCAACAATATGGAAACAATAAAAGACTAGTAATTATGGAATACGTGTTTTGTCGCGGTAGCAATGTCGCACAAACGGCTCGTAACATTAATGACGTGTACGGAGTGAACACTACAAATGAACACACGACTCATTATTGGTTTGAACGCTTCCGACATGGAAATTTTGATCTAAAAAATGAGCCCCGTGGTTGCCTGAAAACTAAAATCATCAACGACGAATTAAAGGCGATAGTGGAAGCTGACGATACTCTCTCTATTGACGATACTCAATCTACGGCTGAGTTAGCAGCAGCTTTCAAAGTTAGCATCAAAATAATATTGGTTCATTTGTGTCAAAAAGGCAAGGTAAAAACTTGATATGTAGGTGCCGCACGAACTGAGTGATCGCCATCGGGACGAGCGCGTTGAGGTATACCTTGTGTTGCCAGACACAGCAACAAAGGGATTTGAACCATTGTCACTTGCGGTGAAAAATAGATTCTTTTTCATAATCGTAAGCAGTCATGATGTTGGTTCAGAACTTAGGCAATGCCCCAAACGAAAACTTACCCCTAAAAAGGCATGGTCACTGTTTGGTTGTCTAGTGCCGGTATAATTTATCAGAGCTTCTTACCGTATGGTACCAGCATTACTGCGGATGTGTACTATGAGGAACTGGACACAATGATGGAGAAGCTCGCAAATCTCCGGCCAGCCTTGGTTAATCGCTCGTCCTCGCTGCTTCTACACGACAATGCTCGACCTTATGCGGCACAATAGACGGTCTCTAAGCTACAAGAGCTAGGGTTGAAAGTTTTGTGTCGTCAGACAGACTTCTACTTTTTTCAAAATTTGGACAACTTCTTGAGAAAATATTCAATACCCGAGAGGCAGTACAAAATAGATTTGAAGAATTTGTTGGCTTCCGAACATCTGGCTTTTCTAAGAAGGGAATTGAAAAATTACCACTGCGCTGGCATAGATGCATCGATAGCATGGGTGCATATTTTTATTGGTAGAAATTAAAAATATATATAAAAAATGACTAACTTTCTGTACATGTTAAACGGCAATTTCATAGGTAAAGACCTAATATTAGTATGGATGATTGTGTATGCAACGAGTATAATTAATATTTATGTTTTATTATTATTATACTATATATTATTTTTGTTAGCATTTGATATTTTAATAGTTCAAAATCATTAAAAATGTATTAATTACTAAGTGATTTACAAAATAAAATAAAATAATGGTTTATATACTTGGTTAAATTCACTCTTTATTTTCTAAGTGTAAAGTTAATATTACGTGGATGTTGTACAATATTGATAAAATATCTGCGGGCTATTTATGCGACTACTCATTTATTATGTTAGACAATAGTTAATAGCAACAGAACATTTTTAATTAAATAAACTCACATTACTTTGTATTGTTGAACTTCAATCATATTAACTGGAGCGCCTTTTGGTCCTTTTCAAATGAATTTCCTGGAAAAACTAAATTAATTACAAAGTTCGTTCTAAGACCTATCAAGCAAGTTGGTAAAAGTTGACTGGTTTATTGCATTGTATTTCAGTTGTTCATTTAAATTAAATAAATAATTATGTATATGAATTTTCTTTTATCACGTTGATATTTTCTGGTGACTCACTAATGTTTATTAAAAGCTTAACAGCTTCCTTTGCAGGCTAGATTTCATAATCCGATAACGCCTTTGCACCTTGGTATGTTAGTTTTGTTCCCCAACGTTGCATTTGGACCTAAATCATACCGATATTATAATAAGTTCGAATATTCATCATTTGATTACGTTTTACAAGAAAACCCAAAACTGGATTTTGATGAAATTTGACACGTATACTAATATTTAGATCATGTAATCATATATAGGTTATTTTTTATTCTAGATGGCGAAGCCGTAAATTTTAATATAATTAAATGACATTGACCTGTTGTAGTGTTAGAATATTTTTGTTTATTAAAAATTCATGATGTAATATTATCTTTATTTATTAGAGCCATTTGGCTTAAGGCTAAACCCTAATAGACCCTACTTCTGCGCAGAAAGGGTCACTGAGACCAGCGTGGCTTTTGACGCGCGTTTTAGTGTTCTTATAGGTGTTCTGGGCTATTCTTAGGTAGTACTCTGTGACATTTTCGGCTCACATTGCTTGCCATATTAGGCTTCAGGGTACTCTATCGAAGGCCTTTACTAGGTCAATGAATAGGAGGTACAGATTCTCTTTGTTCGAACGATGCTTTTCTATCACAACTCTAATAGTTTGTATGGTATCGATGGCTGATTTGAAAGGTATAGAGTAGGCTGGTCTAAGAATATGCACTTAAAGGGTTCAAATAGACCTAAAATTAATTTAAATATCTCTAGATAATATTGTACTTAATAATCACATCTTTCATAAAGCGACATGAAATGTAACAGAAAAATGCAAAATCTTTAGAAAAATATATAATAGAAGTGACAATTGCGTACTCTTACAAGAGCTATTGGATTGGAGAGTACACATGTGAGTTGATAAGAGTACGCAGGAAAAATTATCTCATAATTCGTGTCCTGTAGCTCGTACGGGCTTCATGCCACCACTCCTGGCATTTGGAACATCCTATCCAATCTTCATTTGGGGGGTCCACTCATACTTCACCTTATGGAGGGCATCTCCAAATGTTCTTTTTTGGTGTCTTCTTTAGAATTTGGCAAAGTTTTTTAGCCTTCTTATTAGTAGTTTCGCAAACTTTATTAGTTTTTTTTTTGGTACTACTTTTGAGGAAAAAGTGTGAAAAAATTAACTGCCTCATAAAGTGCAGTGGGACGTGTGGTTATCTAAAATCAATAGTATTGATTTAATGTCTTTGTGTGTAAGAGTACGTGCGTACTCTTGTAACATACTCAAGTGCGTACTCTTGCATGCATTCGTGGATTTCTAATCGAGCAAATCGCAACGCCATTTATTAGCATTGATCCGAAACTCTCTCGCTGTGACCCCTAGGTGAATTTCTTGTCGATAAAGCCGCATAATCCTATTTTTCGAAATATTTGTGGTTTTATCGCAAATACACTTCCAAAATGCTAAAATTATTTAAGAAAACAGATGAAAATGTGTGTAAATATTTTAAATTAAGCAATTTCTGTGTTTTTGTAGGTTTTTCTCTTTTTTTTCGCATAGCACTTCTCGCTAGCTTACACTTTAAAATAACATTGAAGTTAGCCGCGGATCGTAAACAACGTTGTGGCTATTGACACGACGTATTATATTGATAGGTAGGAGTATATAAATAGTAAAACAAAATTTAAAACCTTCTTCAAGCTGACCTATTTCCTGTAGCGTAATGATGGCTATTTGGTGTTATATTCGATTTTGCAGGCCTACGGTTTCTCGTTTGCCGCATATTATACAATGTTTATATTTTTAAAAATCTCCTACTCAAAAACAAGGTTACCTACGTGGATTCAAAATGGCATGATTTATAACAATATTGGGTCATTTTGTAACGAGATTGATTTATTTTATTATAATTAGTTACATCTAACATATTGTAATTTAGGATAAGGAAGCTTCTTTAAAGGGTTCTAAAAAAACGAATTATTTAGCCGACTTTGCCAATTCTTTTTAATATTATCGTAGGTATCCTAGTTAGCTAAGTAATCAAATAATGAGATTTTTATGATCAATTTTACTATTCGAATGAAAGTTCTAAATTCTTACTCATGATTACTATACTGTTGATTGGTCCATTAATAGTATGATAAAAACAGAATTTATCATTCATTTTGGAAAAAAATACTTTGGGGAGCGCTTAAAATGTAATAAGTAACCGTGTACATAATATAGTAAATATTATACTTATACTCTTAACACTACTACTATTTTTGTATAATATTTACGACCATATATAAATAAGTAACCATCCTATTTAAAAAACGTGTTATGGGTTATGTACTCTATTAATTGTTAATACTGTTTAATATGAACGTATAACGTCTACGAATGTAACTTGACATGACAGGGGGTTCTGTCACAAAAGAGGTATTCACTGGCAGGCTTAAGCCAAGATTTCAAAGCTAACTAGCAGTTTGAATAGATAATGCATGTTAAACAGATGTTTGTGGTATTATCGTAGTATTGATTTCGTTAAAACTCTCGTTGGTTTAGTGGCTAGCATGTAGGGCAAATTCAGAGATACTAGGTTCGAATCCTGGGTCAGGCGAATTATAGTTATTAGATATTTGTGTCAAGAGGTTATCAGTAATTACATCCCTATACCCACGTCAAATTGTCACCGTTGACCCCACCCCACTCGTGCACTGTGATATCTCACAGATGACAAGTGCCAGTAAGATTAGCCGCCATAATCGAAATCGGGATAGATAGAAATACGGAGAATATTCAGCGATATCTATCCCGATAATACAACAATAATAGTATGAACATAATATTTTTTTTTATTTTACTTGTAGATACAATAAAAAAAAGTCTATTAAAACCGCAGCTACTAAATCCAGAAAAATCCAAAAAAAAAAAATTAAAAAAAAATATATGAAATTTTAACGTTGTTACGTTTTTGTCATAAAGTCCCGTAGATGTACATTTACAGGAAATACGGCAACAGAGTTCATGTTTTGAGCTTATATGTATTTTGTAAGCTGTGAGTAATAAATAATGAAACGAATAATCAATGAAACATATGCTTTTTATATTGCAGAGGTATTTTTTTTTATTTTTTGTAAAATAAAATAAATACAAAGAGAAAACCAAGAGCATAATAGCATTTTCTTTTCCTCTGTTGCCTCTCAAAAGCTCTTACAAAGTACCAAAGTCTAATTTATAAAGTTGCGGAAAAACCACCATTCTCGTTCTCCCAAACAACTTGAACACAAAACAATGTAAAAACAAGTCTGATATTTACTTTAACGTTATCTTTATATATTCGGTACAACGTTAATTTTCATTTAGATCAACAGCTTTTATTTATTACATAACGCAAGACAAAAAAAAATTTAAAAAGTTTAAAATAAAATGTCAATAATATGTAATTGCACTAAAATAAGACTCTACTTACCTTATTAAGCTACAGCTGAAGCATTTTAAATAAAATATAAGACATCGAGGAGAAAGTTAATGAAATATGTCCTCGGTCCATAATAAAATATTCGTTTTCCTTATGTACAAATTGGAATTATATTTTTTTTATGTTGGAAACGTTACTCAAGAGATGGCTTGTACAAAATATATTAAAAGATAAATAAGCAAAAGTATATTGCTTTCTTAGCGCGTTTTGCTCGACGTGTTTAGTTTAACAACGAGGTAATTTTACGCAGCTTGTACGTTTTTTGTAAATTTATAAATAGCGGGCTAATATATTATTTGAAATTTTAATCTGTTTACTTTTTATTTATTTTAATAAATTAATAAGAGTTTTTTTTATATTTTGTATCAGTCTTTGAGGATCTTTAGACTTATTTCTAAAACTCAGTGATTTTTTTTAAATATACAAGAATGTACTTGTTACATACATACATATATGTAGGTTGCCAACAGCTTAAGATTTCTTTACTATGCAGCCCTAAAGTATAAAGTAAAAGTGTAATATCTGAATTTAAGAATATTACGCGCACATTACATACACGAGATATCTATATTTTTTTTATTTTACGCTACGACAATAAACAGGAATTTTTGTATATGAGAGTGTACCTTTATTATTCATTCACGCCAAAAGAGCTGGACAGTTTTAGATGAAATTTAGTATATCGATAGGCTATGACTTGGAGTAATTAAATTTGCCAAAACGTGGCGATGCCTATATATATATATATATATATATATATATATATATATATATATATATATATATATATATATATATATATATATATATATAATATTATAAATACAAAAACACTCCGGGGCGCACACGAGAGAACTGAGGAAAAGTCGCTGGTTATATTATAAATGTCAAAAATGTATTTGCTGGTTTAAAAATAGATTTGGAACAATAATTCATGCAATGACCAAGTGATTTTTAAGAGTGAAGAAGTTTCTGGGATTGAATAATTTCGTAGGATATTATTCTATTTAAAGCTACACAAATATAAGCAATATTGCATCGGTTACCTAGTACACAAACATATCAATAAATAATATGTTTCCGATTTTATTGATTACGAGTGGGCGTTTTTAAGTTCGCGAAATGGGGGGTAAGAAGTAGAAATAAAAGTATGGATTTTCCTTTTCAATATATACACCTACTACAATTATAGATTTTTCCGATCTTTCAATTAACTTACGTGTACCTTCGAAAAAAAAATGTTTTCTCTTTGTCTCAAAAATACGCCGAAACGGCATCCTTCACTTCTTCATCCCTTGAAAATTTCTTCCCACAAAGACTTTTTCAAAATTTGGGAATAGGTAATAATCGCTGGGAGCTAGGTTAGGACTGCCAAAATTTCGAAACCCACCTTCTGCAGGGCAATCATCGCAACACGGCTCTTGTGAACGTTGTCATGCAGAAGGAAGACACCTTTGGTCAATTTTCCTCTTCTTTTTTCTTTGACTGCTTCCTTTGACCACTCTAGGATTGAAGCATAATATTCTCCGGTTATGAAGAACCGTTATCTTTATAATCGATAAACAGGATCCCTTTTGAGTCTCAAAAACTGTCGATCGACCGGCCTGAATGTGGGTTGTCTTCAAGTGAGCCCCTGCCTTGCTTAGAGGGTATGCCACTTGTAAACCATGGTTTTACCTGGGCAAGATTCCCCGTAAAAGGATGACATCTCTTCCATTATGGTTTGAACTGATTTTCCTTGCTTAGTAAGGAACTTTATAATAGCGCGGTACTAGATTTTCTCCATATTTCACAATTTGTTCCCGATTGGTCTTGTTTGGTCGACGATAATTCAAAAAGTAATGACCTAATTACGATAAAACTTGGTATTTATACTAATAATGAGCTGCTTAATTCGTAATGACTCGAGTAGATACCCTCACTAATGACCTACCTACCCATTTCGCGAACTTAAAAACGCACCCTCGTACTAGCGACTCATCCTCGCTTCGCTTCGGGTTCGTCCCTAGACAAAAACAAATCTATCCCACGGGAACCGCACATTTTTCCGGGATGATATATAGCCTACAACTTTCCTCAGTAAACGGATTATCTAATGCAAAAAGAATTTTGCAAATCGGATTAGTAATTCCTGAGATTATCGTGTGCAACCGAAAAAACAAACAAACTCTTCAGCTTAATAATATTAGTAGGTATAGATATGTAACTGTACATTAAAGTTTCATCTTCACGTGCACATTTCCTCACAGAACATTTGTCAGTTTCGAAGCAAAGCAATTTCATAGTAAATGAAGCATTAGTTGGAGGAAATACATATCAAAGAATGAATAAGCGAAAATACAGTGCTTTCTTAGCTGAATACACCCGACGTGTTTCGTTTTACAACGAGGCAACTTTACGCAACTTGCTTTTAAAGACTTTTTGTTATGGAAAAGAACTTTGAAATATTTATAGTTTTTGTACTGGCAGATTTATGTTAGGATTTTCTATAAAAGAAAAACCAAATCCAATTTATAAGTGGATTTCTTACTACGCATTTCAAAAGTATGATAAAGTATAAGAACTTGTAAACTATTGATATAAATATAAAAAATATATTTTCTTTTAAACATCAGGACCAAAATAAAGCTAGAAAGATACGAAAAATAGATCTGTATGCAAAACATTGGGATAGTATCAGCATACATGTAATGTTAGTATTTGTTTCGTTCGCTATCGCCCGCATTTATACGGTTGACTGAATACGTAGCGGCAGCAATGTGCCGATAGAATGTGCTCACTAAAATAAACTAAATTATATTATGTAAATTGTTTGTGCATTACATTTCATGATATCGTTTCCAAATAATAGTGAATGTATTGTTTACTTTATCACTTTATGATAATTTTTTTATTTTTATTATGCATTTTATTTTTATTATGCTTAAATAGATTTTTAATTTTAATTTCAACTTTTTAGGCCGCCTAATTTGTTATATTTAGATCATGAGATAATGCAATATGATATGTAGCGTGGTAAGGAAAGTATATTATTCCCATATACTTTTCTATTACGTAGTATTTTGTAGTTAGTACTTTATGGTAGAATATAGCCTATAGTAGTACTAGCGACTTACCCTCGCTTCGATCGGGTGCGTCTCAATTTAATGGGTTTTAATTTTTTTGCACGGAACCCTGATTCTTTTTCTAAAATAAAAGTAACCTAAGTTAGACCTTACAACATCAGCTATATGTCAGTAAAAGTCCCGTTAAAATTGGTCCATGGCCAATCTCCTTTCGGAAATTATCCGGAACAAACAGACTACTTATCATGTAGAATGTAACACTTTCAACTTTTAGAATCGTGATATTTTAGGAATGGTGATTATTAGGAAAAAAAGTATTATGACCATTTTTGTAGATAATTTTATGATATAAATTTTTTGTCTAAACTATATTTACCCAAGGTTTCTACCAAAATTCAGCTCCGTCGGAGTTTTTGTTATTTGAAATATCCTTTTGACCGGACTATATGGCGTTGCAGTGCATTATTTAGAAGTAATAACTTAGATCGCTTGACTTAGATGAATTTGAAGGTATTAAAACACAGCAAATTATAATTTTAAGTCTTAAAATTATTGAAGCTCCCTAATATTCTTTTAGCTGGAGGGCTAATATATATATATATATATATATATATATATATATATATATATATATATATATATATATATATTTATATAATTTAAAAAGCTAGTATAAAACATGTGTATCTCTGACTGCATAATACTTATATGAATAATAAATAATGTTCCTTCGTCAACATGTTCCCATCTTTTTTGTTTGCATTTTACGTACATATTATGCATTGTACACATGTATGTGGGCATGTACATACAGATCAAACAGCACTTCGCCGTAGTCGGGTAAAAATAGGCCGTAGGGCAGTAATCAACATTACTACCAAAACCGTAGTTTATATGCGCGGAAAGCATCACTGACACGCTTCGCAGAAGTCTAACAAGTTTAATTTCAAAACGGCTCAGTAATATTAAGAGTACTGTAATCTCTAACGTTAAAATAAAATGTCCAAACAGTGGAGAGGTTTAAATGAGATTAACTTCAAACATATAAAACGTGCTTGAAATAAAAGAATACCAATTTAAAATACATTTTGTTCCCCATCTCATTTACAATTGAACTCGTTGTCTCAAATATATATGAGGGATGTCCCAAGACATTTACTACATCTCTTTAATAATAAAGTACTTAGTAACGTGCAGTCTATATATTTTTAGTGGAAAGGAAAAAGAGGACGAAATAACATTTGCTATGATTTTTATTTTTTTATTCCGCGTCTATGACTGAAACGTGCCGTACTAATGTTAATTAAACATTAAAGATCCATTCTAGTATTATACATGTAAAAGTTGATCTGAAAGAATCTGGATCTGGATAAAATTTGGCACAGAGATAGATTATAGTCTGGAACACATACAATATAAAAGAGGGGCAATGTTTAGTATTCAGTTTTAATTAATATAAATATGTAGTAGTTAAAAATGTAAATCTAATATACATGTACAAGTTACTATGTAAGCGTACCAGCAAAATGTATGAGAAACTACAGGTCAAGGGAGGAAACTAGTTTACTAACTGCATCTTTGCGGATTGTGTGTTTTCATTTAGTCGGCCTTCTGAAAACATGACCTCTCTTGACCACTGCAGTATGCCGTATGAATATAGTGACTTTATTTAGTTCTATTTTAATTTAATTTTCGATTAACGTTTATCAAAAATTTTCAATTACAAAAAAATTGTAAAACGAGTTAAATTATATTAAAATGTGCAGATAATTAAATTCTTACTGAGTCGAATCTGTACACTAAATATTTTTTGGAAAATCTTATTGAAATAATTATTATTATCGATACAGAGGCCGAATCTATAGTTTTTAGAATTTTTGTCCGTCTGTCTGTCTGTTTGTCAGTCTGTCTGTTACTGCATCACTAGAAAACCACTGGACAAATTTTGATAAAATTTATTATGATGATAGCTGGTTATCCGGGTTAACATACCTGTAGGATACTGTTTACCGCGGGAAAATACCTCATTTCTGAGAAATCTATACTAACCGTAAAAACGTACCTAGGAACGAACGCGAGCGGAGCGAGGGTGAGTCGCTAGTTAATAAATAAAATTATTAAGTGCTTTGGTCCCTATTTTATATTAAACATCAAAATGGATTCCATTCATAAGTTCGAAGCCATTACGTTCTAGTCGGTACTCGTAGGTAGTAAGTACTTCTTCACAATACGTATTTGACCTACGTTATTACAAACTAATGCCTAATGACTTTTCTATTCGCGCAATATTTTATCCTTTATTTAAGAATCAATATAAAATAAGTATTGTTTTATATTTAAAAAGAATAATTTCTGGTAAAATCAACTTTGAAAAATACTTGGGGCTAAATCGCGTACAACAGATTTAGAAATCATCAGTTAAGCGATCACAGAAGTGAATTTAAAACCCTTCAAATTTCAATCTCGAGATGGAAAAGTGTAATATCAATAATACTTCAAGCATTCGCAGTACAAACATTCTATTCACAAGCGATAACCATCTGACAAGGAACGCCGCACCCCTCGTATTTCTTTAGTCACCAGATCAAAGGAGGGTGGGATAGATGTAATTCGGGGTTCTCGATAAATTGGTCGAGTTCTAACCCCCAAATGGGTTAATCGGTTAGAGTCGTTGGTGGCAGCTGCACCTGACGGTCTGAATTACGATATTACCGCTGTAATAGGCACGATACGGATATAAAAAGCAGCTGGCGAAAACTTGTACATTTTCTGTTTTGTTTTTGCTTAATTTAAAATACCCTTGCTAATTGTTCGACTAAGATAAATCTTGGCCATAATAAAATTTAAGCTTTCGTCAAATCTTTGAATGATTGCGTTGGATAAAAAAAGTACTGTCTATAACTGCAGTTACAAGTTTAATTACCTGATTTGATTGTTCCCCAAACAAAGATGGGATTGTCTTAATTTTTTGTATCAAAGAGGCCCGAATTTAGTATAAAAGCTGAGATTTGAAGAAAATCTATTCATATAAAGTATAGTCTTTATCTATCCCATATGCTATAAGTAGTATAAATGTATCTTATATTGTCTTTAAGTCTTCTCTTCATCAATAGCGCTCTGTATAGTTAATAAGTTAACAAGATAATTAGGTGACATAAAAAATTAAACCATTTATTAAAATGTTAAGTAATATCTTAGCTCCTAAAACGTCTGAATTTTATAAAAATATACTTTAAATTAATTTAGCTCGACTTGGTTCAAATGGTAGCCTTATGGACATGTACCTTATCCTAATTAAGTTTGACCTCTCGCGTGGTAGATGGAAGGATTTTAATAGAAATTCCACATTTTACATAATATAATGTTTTCTATACTTAATTAGCTATTCCAGTTTTTTTTTATTGTTCTATTTTTCTGCTCATAGCAATATGTTTGCAGCTGAAATGCTTTCGTAATATAAAATATAGCGCAATATTCGTTATATCACAGCCGCGAGATAGAGTTAGCCGTCGCTTTATTTAATCAAATATTTACATCATCTGCACACAACGTGGGTCTGACGTTTTTCTCCTTTCAGAATGTCAATAATGACTTTTATACGAGCGCCTGACAGCTGCCACTGCTTACTTTTAAACCGGGATTTTATGAAAGGTGCGTTGAAAATGAAAGCTTTGCTAAAATTAAATGTGTGTCACGTTTTCGAATTATTATTTTGTCTGAAAGTTTGAAATTTTCTTCGTCAAAAACCTTTTAAGAATTTATCTTTTAATTTTCTTAGTTTTCTAATATTACAATTTAATATCCACCCACCCAAGTCACCCAATTTTCATTGCAAGAACAGTGGTGGAAAGCGGGAAGTTTGATAAAAAATATTAAAATATTTACGTTATCTAGTTTTTTAAAGAGGAAGTGAGAAGATGTTATAATGTAGCGACAAGCGCTCACTTCGCCTTCCGTAAGTCACAGAAACCCTTTTCTTAATACAGCATATTTTTAAACAGCCTTTAGTTTAATTGTAGTATAATAATTTGGTTTTTTAATCTTATTATCTTTGTCTAGACAAAATTGGAAACAGAATTCCAACTATTCACTAAATAGACATTAAGAAGTAATATCACGTTGGAGGAACAAACGTTTGTTCAGATTGTGGTTAATGGATACAGTGCAAATACGAATTCCAAACGTTCTATACAGCGAGATAATCTTGTAAAATAGTATTTGAATTAAAAAAATAGAATGGACGAACATGGCATCACTATCACACTACTATTATAACTGCAAAAACATGTATGTATATTTGTTACTCTTTTAACCTGAATTTTCTGGATGAATTTTGATAAAATGTTGTGCAAAAATAGAAATTGATTTGAAGAAAAAAGTCTGCTTAAGTTGTTATTTAGAATAATTTATGTTTAATTGCACATCACTCGAGCAAGAAAGGGCTTAAATAGATTTGAATAAAATAGGTTTAATAAGTAATAAACCTGAATAGTTTATACTAATAAATGTGAAAGTCATTTAATGTGAGAAATGGATTTCGGTGTTTTTCTTTGTTCGTCTTTTGGTCGATCGTGCCTATCCGTGATATAATTTTCGTAGTCTATTCCAAAGCGCTCGCTAAGGCTGAGTCTCTATTATAATATAGTTAAGTTTTTTTATAATCGATCAAGTAAATCGATATATATTCTAGGGTTGGACGATATTTTTTCAATTCATATGGAAACTGAGTGCTATCTTGATAACGCGTAACATATACAAAAACATAGGTGCAACTATGAATTCGATTAACCTTTCTAAAGTCAAATCAATTAAAAATTTTGTTTTGACTACACTCGCGCTTTACTCAATTTACATATTATGTAATCCATACTAATATAATATTATAATATTTTAATATTATAAATGCGAAAGTAACTCTAGTGATAAACCTTCGCTTCGCTCTGTATGTCTGTCTGTCTGTGTGTCTTCATTTCACGCTTAATCCGCTGAACCGATTTAGATGATATTTGGTATGAAGATAGTTTGAGACCCTGGAAAGGATATACGATAGTTTTATTCCGGAAATCATCCCTTAAGGGGGTGAAAAGGGCGATGAAAGTTCGTATGGGGAATCCTGTCTCAATAAGGGATATACATATATAATGGATATATATATATATTTTTTTATTTTTAAAGTAGGTACTTATTTTTCTATACTTATGTATGTATATATACATATAGTTTATTTTATATAAACTGTGAAAATGTACCTAGGGACGAACGCGAGCGAAGCGAGCGTGAGTCGCTAGTTAAAAATAACTTCATGTTTATTACCTACAAGTAAGAGTGTAGATAATATCTTTTAATTTTAAGTCGAATAATAATAGAATGGATAGACAGTTATTATTTTAAAATGTGTTAAAAAATCTATTACATAGTTTACTTAAAAAATTCACATGTGAAAAATAGCTTTTATAATTTTCGCCGACCTAAATTTGAATGACTCGTGGTCCTATTTCCAGCCTCTTACGACTCACAAGAGCTCCTGTTTCTTAAACAAAACACTGAACATTTTAGAAGAAAAGCAGATTTTTCTTGTTTAATAAAAACATTGTTGAAGTACGTGTCGCTACTTTTTTAATTATAACGGTCACCTGACCCAGTTGTTAGGAGTTTATCTTTTATCAACAAAGTCCACTAGTTTGACAACTACATTAGAAGATCGTTATTATGTTCTACTTATCATCATATCTTATTTTGATCACAACACAGGTTGGTTCAACAATGTGGTGATAAATTGTGTTCCCTGAACACATATACCTAGACAACTAGTGATAAACTTTCGCTTCGCTCGGGTGCGTCTCTGGGTGCCAAGTGTAGTAGCATATATATTACTCCAGGTCATGGTTTAATTTACGTTCTTACTGAATTTAATCAAATTGAAAAAGTAACATTTGTATGTTACATATATAAACTTTTGTATTTCAAATAATATTTCAAATAAAACTTTTGTATTTCAAATATTACCAATTTGATCCTAGGCCCTATAGGTATATATAGAACTCCGTTTTCTGTTCTATTGTAAACTAGAAGCAATTTTAAGCAGCAAGCAAATGTTTGATTGTTGTTTTTGAAATGGGTAGATTTTCAATGCAGAGTGAAAATTCTAAGAGCTATCAGTACGCGGGTAGGGACCACCCAAGGTATGGAATGAAAAATGTAAGTAATAATACGAGGTGATGCAGAAGCACGTAGCTTGTTAGGGGATAGGACGTGCGCTCGATGCACTTATGTATAGTACATACAGTCAGCGTTGAAGGATAAATTGATAGATATGTATAACAGCTATACAAATAACAATTAATTTATATAGGTGACAATGTATGCTTTATATAAAAAAAATTAAAATTTAAAATGTTCTTTTAAGAGTACTTTTAAGAATAGTGCCTTAATGTACTGTGAAAGGTTTTGAAGATTAGTTCAGCGATAAACTGACGATATATGCAGAAAATAGAAGAGTTTGTTTCTTCTCACTTTGTGTAAGTTTTCTCGTAAATATAATAGGATCATTATATTAGCTGTTGTCTATATTAAATTATATTTATGCTACGCTATTTCCACACTCTTGTTTATTATTCTTTTAATTTTTAATTTTATTTCAATTGGTTGAAATAATTAGAGAGAAAAATATAATTCAGTAGTTTATCCATAAGATCAAGCTTCGTATCACTTTTGTTTATTCGACTCGGTGATAGTCACATATGAATAGGAGATTCAGTTAGGAATAAATATAAGTGGTACGAATTCTTAGAACGAGTACGTTTGTACACTTTTTATGATCATAGCAATCAGCAGGTACATATGTACATGTAATCGTAAAAATATTTATTTCAAACTGAAGAATATAATGTATGATTAAATTTTACTGCAGCCAGTATACTCATACATACTTAGTTCAAACTTGCAAATTATTTACATGTTTCAAAGCAACTTGCAAATTAAGTATGCATTTTAATGTTCTCCTGAATAGTATGATTAAAGTTATATTTACCGTTTTTATTCAATGTTTCCTAGATTTAATTGCTTTTGAAAAACTTACGGTTGCGCGCTTTTCTTTTATTTAACATTACATAAATAGCGCTAATAAGTATTCATGCTAATGTAAAATTATATGTTTTGTAAGCTGACGTCTTCTCATGGCACCGGTGTAGTAATATTTTGTTTAAAATGCTGTGTAAAATACAGCTATAAGTATATTATGTAAAAGCGAAATATCGCTTATAAATATTGAATACGAAATATATACTCTTCTTATCTCACTTTACACTAATAATAATAATAATCCCAGAAAGTATAAAAGCTTCTCTTCTTCTGCCTGGCATTATTATTCCCGGCTATTGCCAGGGTCTGCCTTAAAAGCTATAAACTTGAAATTTGACAGGTAAATTTTTTATAGAGAGTACGAATACAATACGCTTGTAACGTAACGTATAGGTATAGAACCAACATGCGAGTACACTAGGCCCCTAGGTGAATCTGAGTCGGGATTGTGGGTACCTAAGTGAAGGAACTGTCTAGACTTTGAAAAGTATAAGCAACTAGGGATTTTCTAAGTAGTAGTCATGTCTGGCAGTGGGGTCTGAGTTTATGCTGTCAAGGCCACGTTTTAAACTCAATAACTTTTACATAGTGATGTACGACTGAACTCATGCGATAGATCTTATAAAATATTAGGTAAATTTTAAATAATACATTGAATGTACTACTTAAAATTTTGATAAAAAATAAAATTCATATTTGAAACGTAAAAAAATAATTAACTCATTAATTTCTTATCACTCTTAATATTTTACCCTTTATTCAGCCCGTCATATTCAGTAACAATGACACGATCATAATAATTAAAGTTGTTAAATTACAATGTGAATAATAAACATCCGATAACATAAAAATGAGTGCTTAAACCATTCATTATTGGTATCATATTTACATTTTATTTATTTTCGCTATACTTAAAAACGATAGCCCAAAAACGTTAATTAAAGCTGTAACTCTCAAAATATGAGGTCAAATTGAGAATTTTATCATGATTATTTGATATACGAGTGAGGTTAATGTGTAATAAATCTTATTTCGTATTTGTTTTCCACTTAATTTTATTCCATATGAGTTTGTTTTATAACAATATAAACGATGAAATGAAATTTAAAAGTGATATTTTATTCGTACAAGAATCTAATAATCTAATATTAATAAATACAAATAATTAATTTATTGGGGGTTTTAAACATAATTCAAAACGACGAACGATTTATATTTACACTTATAAAATACTAGCGACTCACCCTCGCTTCGCTCGGGTTCGTCCTTTGATTGCTTCCCAATACAAACATTTCATCCCCATTTTCACCACCTTGAGGGATGATTTCCGGGATAAAAAGTTGTCCTTCCCAGGGTCTCAAACTATCTTCTTACCAAATTTCATTTAAATCGGTTCAGTAGATCCACAGATTACCCCCGACAACCTCACAAAGTCACAAACTTTACCTCTTTATAATATTAGTATAAATAATTAGTATTCTAGGATTAATTCTAAGGTATTATTCGCATGGTTGCTCCTGGTACTTTTCTGATAACAGAGTGGACCGTGAGTGCAACCCCGTGGTTGTTGTGGTTTGTATCGGCAGACCAGCCGTTGTGGCTCCGTGGTTGAGTGCTTTAATGATCTTGCGTTGTCCCATTAAGACGGGAAAGGTTCTGTTGGGTTTTATTAGGCAATACTGGCTCTTCTAGTCGATGAAACTCGACATAACCTATGTATATGTATGCAGATGGTATGCGTAAATCAATTTTCCAACGTTAAAAGAAAAGGGATTATTACCATTAAAAAAATCTGTTTATATCTGTAAATATCCTATACAACAAGAGGATAAGTTAGAAAACAGGATAGAGGACTAGTTAAATTGATCGTAATGAGATTTTCAGTAGCGAGTTTCCGTTTGAGGATTAGAGTATAAATAACACGCTAGTAGATTCATGAAAGAAAACTATTTTAATAGTATAATAAAATAGGGCCAAGGTCCAGGTGAACTTCGACTAATTTTATTGACCAAACATCTTCACTATATATTATAATAAAGTCCCCCGCCGCGTCTGTCTGTCTATCTGGAACGCGATAAACTCAAAAAGTACCAAACGGATTTCCATACGGTTTTTACCAATAGACGGAATGATTCATGAGGAAGGTTTAGGTGTACAATTCATTAAGTTATATACACACGTACTTAGAGGCGCACCCAAGCGAAGCGAAGGTAAATCACTAGTTTTAATATATTTTTTAAGTTGGGCTTAAGTAAATTAGTGTGCAGGGAATATTTCAGATGGGCGTGGAATACGAAGTTTCATTGAACTGGTTCGATTTTGATAAAAACTAAAGGTACATTATTAGATTTTATACAAAATAATTTGCTTAGCTGGTACAAAACCCCATTATTTTCTAGTAATAAAGACTTATTATAATTCAGTCATATGTTCTTTAGGATTTGATATAAAGAAATAGCAAAGAAGAATTTTAAATAGACTTTTATACTTTAAAATTTAGAAAGTATGTTATGTGTATATAGATTCAATATAAAATTGCACCGTCTGTAAGTGTGCACTCGCTGGTTTCAATATGGAATGATGAATTCATTTAATAAAAGACCGAGAGCCGGCACGTACGCCACGTCGCCGAACACATTTGCTTCTAGGGCGTTTATTGTAGTATCGATGCATTCTTATGGTGTGAAAATTGCAGAGATATAGAAATTATGGCGGTTATTTACATAATTTAAACTAGAACGATAAGTTATGTAGCCATGTTTATTTAATTTTTTAAATATATTTTTTTATTATAACGAACTCGCGTATTTAGTTTTTTAGTATTTGAGTAAGCTTAGGATCTACCAGACCATTAGATAATTATTTTTCAAGTTTGTATAAAACATATGTCTGTCTGAACAGCTGGATGAATATCAATGGAACTTTTTTCCTAACAAAGATAGAATAGGGACTAAGATTCATTTCAGTTTATGAGTTGATTCAAAGTTACAACCTGAGCGTTCTATGCGCATTCATGATTGTCATATAGTGAAGGGTAATGTTGGTTATTACTTCTATGAAGCCGCGAGAAGTTACTTGTAAAGTTTAAAGCATATACAATATACATATTCATGTACATAGTTATATTATTATTTATAGAATTACAGAAGTAATATATGTGAATGTACCTGCCTGTTATAGGTGTTTTTAAGTGAATAGGCGTATATTAATGTTTGTACTTAGTTCATCTTTAATGAAATGAAATCTTAAAGCGCTTATAACGCCAATTTGATAATTAATTTTCTAAAATATCAAAAGTATAATTAATTTCTATCAAATCAAATCAAAATATTCGTTATTCAAATAGGCTTTTACAAGCACTTTTGAATCGGTAGTCGGAAATAATTTTTAAAATATAAATTAAATGTCAGTTTCTAAGTCCGTGAGGAGTCTAGCACCGGCTCGGCACTTCTGCAGGGAAAAGCCGGCGAGAAACTCAACAGTTACTTTTTAAAAATAATAAATATATAAAATGTAGAAAACAAATATACACTTAATAATTATACATATATTGTATAAGTCTTATCTACGTGTAGAAGTGACAACGTGGGCTGCTTCGCTCTCTTCGCAATCGCTATGACAAACAAACAATATAACAAAATGGCTATTATAGGCGATAATACGGGGAGTTGTTTTTTGGAATTCAAATAAATATTAATTTTTGTTGAAATTTTGACTGTTTTTAACATTTTTGTAACTTTTAGTTATTGAAATTCAAATATATGGATCTAATAAATATTTTTTTTCAAAAGTCACATTAAACTTTTACTAAGCTTATTAACTGGAACTCGTATGTTCAATGATGTTTAAAGTTCCGTATGAAGTAACTTTAGATCGAACAATCAAAGCTTATTCACTTGGCGTGGCATAAAAATGTTGACGCGGGTTATATGGGATACTTTGCACTTTGCAACAAATTTATTGAGAATGTTATAATGTATAATTTTAATCTATTTAATAAAAAGTGGTAAGTTCTCGATTGGTCTGTAAAACATTTTTATAAATTCGCACAGAACTTTTTTGTTTAGTAATATTCTAAGCAAGTTAATAATAATAATAAATTAAATAAAAGTTGGTTATTTAATAAAAACAAAAGATTATAATGTGAAAATTATTTGCTTTAAAATTTATGGCATTGGAATAAATATGTTATTGGGACATTAACACACAGCACCATCTAGTGAAATGGTAAGCTACGAACCTCATATTAATAATAAATACATACATATTATAAATATGAATACCTATGACTAGAGTACAAACATTCGTGCTCATCACAGAAATTAATACCCCCAGCGGGACTCGAACCCGCGACCGTTGGCGCAGCAAGTAGGGTCACAACACACTGAGCCAATCGTGTCAATGATTCTCTGAATAATGATTTTCCATATTTTTGCAATACAATATTTTGGTTTTTAGCCCCTATCTATCTCCATCTGAATTCTTTCTTGGATGGTCAGTCCTTACCCTATTTAAGAAAATATTGTTATTATGTAAAATTGTAGAAAAAAATAAAATAAATCCTTTCAAAATAAAACTATGCATTCGGATTTTTTCGCAGATTCCGCTTTTATTTTGATTATTGGTTCCCAACGTTTCGAATGCTTTACAACAATCATGGTAATGAGACTATGTTTCTTCCAAAATGTCAAATATTCGTGTTAATCTAAGAAAATAAATTCTATTTCTTCTTTTAGTCAGAAATATTTAATAAGAGTAAATGAAATGTAAAAGTAGCGACTAAATTGGCACAATAAAAGGAAACTATTCTTCACTGAACACTACCTATTAGACTGCGGTTGAAGGCGAAGCGGATCCTGTTAATTCGTCCGAAGAATGACCATTAGCTTTTCTAATATAAAGAACGACGTTTAAATGTACTAAAGCAAGGAAAATTCAAGGAAAATTCTTACTATTTTAAATATTAACTTTGTGAATGTGCAACAACAAGCGGTTTAATCGCGTAGGTTTCATTTCAACTAAATAACTTTGTATTTTCAATTTTGCCTTCAAATAGACGTAGAATAACTAATTTAAAATAAAACAAGATTTATCTAACCTATAAAATACTATAAAGATGTAATTATGTAATTACGTAAATACAAGAAATTTATTGTATTTAGATAATTTAAAATTTAAAAAACATCCCCAACACAATATAACCTATTCAATGAGGCCATTTTAATGAGCCTAAACATGATATTACAGATTACTGCAGTATTTTAGTAAAGAATTAAGTATCTTGCAGACTCTAGATGACGCTGCAGCATCAGGCCAAGGTCACCATATCGTTGCAATGTCATAAAAGTAACAGGATACCAAGTTTCGGATCGATTCGATCTGTAGAAGTTGCTCGTATCCTTTTATCATCTAGAAAAAAGATGATTGCTTACTAACGGCTGAACAGATTTTCTTTATTTATAGCTAAGAACATATTTGATTGAATCACCTTTCAGACGAAACAAACTAAATTAAAATCGGTTCATCTATTTGGGCGGTACGAAGCCACAGACAGATATATAGATATACAGACACACATTAAAATTATAACACCCCTCTTTTTGAGTCGGGAGTTAAAATTAACGTTGATAATTTTACTTCGTAATTTCGCTACATAATATTTATACTAATATTAAATTACCACATGCTCATAAAATTTATAAGAGCAACCGATATTTATACTCGTAATGGACGGGCGATTCCCTGACCTAATGTGACCGGGTAGCTTCGGCCCGAGGCGTCTATTGCCTCATTAATATTACGGGATATCTATAGTAGGCAGTGGAGTTTAGATTTGTTACTCTTACGTAATGATATAGCTTTTATTATTTTTTATTATAAGTATAATATATAAATTAATTTTTAACTAAAACGGTAATATGACTCAAAATCACTTCACAAGTAATTTATGGACTACTTACGACATTAAAATTTATTTGCGTGATACCATATAAATTGAGTATAACCTACGTATTAATTAATAAAGAATCAAGAAAAGCTGTTGGCGAAGATATTGCATAATATACAGTATACTCTTAAACATACTTTCTTATATTGACCTTTACTTTTGACATTGCATTAGTCAAAAATCTGAGAATTTTGACCGACTCTCAGCTTTATAGTACGAGAGCATATCTACGCGACAAATCGTCAGAGATGGTTGGCGTAGTGATTACAATAAATATCTCGACACTGGACACAGGACAATTTGTATAGGCCATATATCTGTTTCTCGCGGTAGCAGTAAAGTATCCATTTATACATTTGATGTTTCACGAATCTTTTATGAAACGTTTTATCAAGTCAAAGAGTTCTTTATATTTATCTTGAGAACACCAAGTTCTTTTTTATTAATTGAATGAAAATACAATTTTCTTAAAAAAACGATTATTTAATTTTCAATTGTATATTACATAATGTAATAATAATATTATTTCAGCCCCTCCTAATAACCCACTGTTGGGTGCGGATCTCCTTCAATGCTAGAGGTATCAGTCTATCAGATATATAGTTGGTGGACTTAATTTGTCTTTCGAAAACTAGTTAGGTTATTTCAGGAATGTAGGTTTCCTTCCTCACTATATTTTACCACGAGGCAAGTGGAAGTCTTGTTGAAAATGATACTCACATAAAAATATCAAAGGTCTGAGACCCTGAGTTTAAATTTGCTTCACTAAGTTTTCCATGTGAGCGCACTACCACTGGGCAAAACAGCATTGATTGCATTGCATAGTTAAAACAAGCCTTTTTTGAATTCCCGGGTTCTTGCATCAATGTTATATAGGTATGTATTACTTTAAAGCCTTAAAATAACTGTTTTAATTATTTTTTCATTCCGTAAAACTAAATTAAAGTCTCAAATTACGAAAAGCTTAAAAAGCAACCAAAATGGCTAAGTTGCTAGTTCTTAAAGATGCTCAATTTTATTTCTAAATTTTGTAATTTTATTCAAAGAGCGAAATAAGCAAAAGGATAGCTAAAATTATTAGAACCAGCTTAATTCACTGCTATTTAACATAGCGGAAGTCATTTGAAATTGCAATTTAGAAATGTAGGTTAGGTTAATAAGCGGATCCTTAGTGAGTAATGCGGGCTTATAGGATGAAATAACTTGCCGTTATTTCGCGGTAGGGCGAAAATATTAGTGTATTTATGCGTATGTTCTTATAGAATTATAGAAATATGGAAAAGAAAATTATTTATAAATTTTGAATGTATGTTTTTAATTTATTATGTTGATGCTAACTTTTTAGATCTTCGGGTTCCATTATATAATAATTACACTACGAGACTTAAACGCGTTATATCTAATATATTCAAACGAGCAATTCTTGTATATTTATTTATTTATTTATACCGGAGATCTCGGAAACGGCTCTAACGATTTAGTTGAAATTTGGTACATGGCGGTTTTCGGGGGCGAAAAATTGATCTAGATTAGTTTTATGTCTGGGGAAACGCGTGTTTTCGAGTTTTCATGCGGTTTTCTTTCGCATTATTCCACACAAAATATGGTTGATAATTTCTTATGCTCGGACATAAGCATCGAGGTCAAGCGGCCAAGGTGCAACGATTTACAGGATTTGAATTCCGGTTGGATACAAAGTTTTTTTTTTTTTGTATTTATTCAAGTTTTTGTTTTTTATCTAAAAAATACGATATAATCAAAAATAACTTCGAGCAAAGCTCGTTCGCCCAGGTGCTCTATCTTATTACCGACGCTTCGATTGGGTTGCAACAGCCGTAGTTACGTACGGTCTTCCCGTCAAAAAGTAAAATCTATAAATTACAATTTTATTATACGCATAGTTTATTTTCTCACTTATATGCAATATAAGCCTATATCTATACATATAATGAAATTGTAATTCCAATCTATACATTAAATATTTTTTGGAAAATTTATTGAAATAGTAATTTTTATATTATTGATATAGTAGAGGCCGAATCTATAGTTTTCAGAATTTTTGTCTGTCTGGGAAAGTTTCACGAGAAAACCACTAGGCAGATTTTGATGAAATTTGGTATGATGATAGCTGGGTATCTTGGTCAATATATAGGATACTTTTTACTGCGGGAAAATGTCTCATCCCTGAGAAATCTTTACGAAACATTTATTATATGTTAACAAAATCATAGTACCTAGTCTATTTAGTTACTGGTTAGTGTTTCGCAAATCATTTTTGTATTTAGTATTTAAACAATGCACTTCGTATGCATTGGAGCAAGGCTACGTTTAAAGCTACTTTGAAATATTCAGTTTAAGGTCATTCGTTCGAACTGTGAATTTTGAGGTAACATACATACATGTATACTACCAGCAAATGTTTTGCAATGTAAATTGCAAATAATTCAAAATATTTCACATCTGTAACGTCATTTGAAATTTCAAAGATACATACATACATATACTAATGACTCACCCTCGCTCCGCTTGGGTTAGTCCCTAGTTACGCTTTAACGTTTAGTATAGATTTCTCAGAGATGAGTTATTTCCCGCAGTAAAAAGTATCCTATATGTTGACTCGGGTAACCAGCTATCATCATACCTAATTTCATTAAAATCTGTCCATTGGTTTTCTCGCGATGCGGTCACAGACAGACAGACAAAAATTCTAAAAATTATAGATTCAGCCTCTGGATCGATAGTAATGACTATTTTAATAAAACTTTCCAAAAAATATTTTATGTACAGATTCGACTCACTCAGAATTTTATTATAAGTATGTATTTGATTTTTGATTATATGTATGCATGTTGCATGCTATTTCTTTTTGTCTTATAATTGAAGGATAGAAATCACATTTCATTAACATCTTTTAGAGACACAGTACTCCATTCCGTTCTTCATACCTATAAGAGGTGAAAATAATTCTCGGAAATGCTCTTAAGACCTCTAACGCAATTAAATTTGTGGCGCTAGTCAAGTAATTAATAATGCAAAACCATTTGTTATAGTACCTGGGCGACCGAGCTTCGCTCGGAGTTCTTTTTTGTTATATCGCTTTTTTATAAAAAAGAACTAAAAACTTGAATAAATATAAAAAAAAATAAAAGTAAAAACTTTGTATTCTTAAATTTTATATTAAAACTCGAAAACAGGCGTTTTCCCAGACATGAGACTAATCTAGATCGATTTTTCGCCCCCGAAAGACTCTACATACCAAATTTCAGCGAAATCGTTAGAGCCGTTTCCGAGATCGCTGGTATAAATAAATAAAGATATAAAGATATAAATATACAAGAATTGCTCGTTTAAATATATAAGATATTATTAGATATTAGATATATATGTAGTATATCAACTATCTGGTATCCAGAACATTAGCCTCGTAGCTTACCATGGAACTAGATGGTGCTGTGTTAATGTCCTAACATATTTATTTTTTATTTATTACTAGCGACCAACCCTCGCTTTGCTTTGGGTTCATCCCTAAACAAGAATAAATCTATCCCACGGGAACCGTACATTTTTCCGAGATGATATATAGCCTATAGCGGGCTCCTCCTCAATTAACGGGCTATCTAATGCAAAAAGAATTTTTCAAATAGGATTAGTAGTTCCTGAGATTAGCGCGTTCAACCAAACAAACAAGCAAACGAACTCTTCAGCTTTATAATATTAGGATAGATTATTATTTCTAATAATAAATTGTTAGAATTTATGGATAACGTAAATATTATTGAAGTATTTTTTCGTAGACGATATAAAAAAAAACTACAATACTGATATTTTTTTTAAACTGCTTCAACTATGCCAATAACTATTCAATTTATCACAAAAATATTTTATGAAATTTAATTGAAATTCTTCTTGTTACGTGCCGTCCGATAGCAGTAGGAAATATGTCAAGTGCTCGCACTCGACTTTTGTATTGATAAATTATGCTCGTTTAAGTGACTAAATTATAGCTAGCTGTCAATAAGTGTTTATTTGGAGATTCCCTTATTGACAGCTTACATCACATACAAATAATTGATGCGAGATTTTATTGACTTAAAAAGTTATACTTCTTTTGGCATGTTTGGAAAAAAATATTGGAGTAACATTTTTACGATGCACGCGCACACCGACAGCCAAAAAGCGACATGATTAAGTTAGTTGAAAGCGACATGATGAAGTTAGCTGCATTCTTTTTACAAACAAATTGTGACATACGGAATGAAATCTTTAGTTATTTTTGTTCTGTTACGTCAAACAAGTATAGGTTCTTACGTGCGTACATAAGTACACATACACGTTGTTTTACTATATAGTAGATATATGTAAATACAAATAACTGTTTCTCCTTTGAACATACATATGTATGTATAAGTACCTATATGTTTTATCAGGCATGCACAGTTATTTAGACGATACTATTTCCAATTCGTTTCTATTTGTTTTATCAATTATAATTCTAGACATAGCAAAACTATATTTATTAAAATAAAATAAGTAGCGCTTTTCGAAATCTTATAATTTATTTTTAACTTAAAGCGTTATTAAAAACAATTAACTATATCGTCATGTGCTGTAAAATTTAAGTGGTTTAGGTCTAAGGCTTTAGTCTGCGCGTCGATGAAGTAGTCAGAGCAATGAACTTTATATAGACAGATATAAAATGTGTGTATGTTGTGTTGTGTGTCAGTGCATGAATAAACATGAATCTTTTCTTTTTTTAGTACAGATACTTGAGTTTTTGAAATAATTAACTACCTAGAGTTAAATGTTTCGAGCTATAATTTTCTTCGTGCAACTGTTTTGGTAATCTGTTACTTGCAGTGGAGTTGAGGTGGTAAATAACATTAGTTTTAATTTCATTTATTTTAACTTGCTCTCAAAGCACAGCGTAATCCTGCACGATACCGCATTGCGATCATTTTCTTCAAACATTTTCGTTGTTGCTGAGATTTAACTTAATAATAACATTGACTTAGTTTACATGTTTTACTTTAGCTTGTTTAAATTAAGTCTTTGTAAAGTAGAAGTATCGAATAATTTTATTGTTATAGTTTTAAAATGATTTAATAATTGGCCGCCCATGCTGTTTTCGGTCCCTAACTGTATCCGGCGGTTCCTTCCATAACATTATATCATCGACATCTTATAAAATATTCATTGAAATGTTATCATTTGATTTGGTTATTGCTGTAGTATATAATTTATAATTCGAATGATGTTATGTCAAAATAAACAGTCTGTGTCAATGGATCTTGTATTTTACTTCATGGTGACAGCGGTGCGCATTTAAAATTAAAATTATTTAGCTTAAATGTACAAAAAGTTTTAAGCAATATTTGTATGGTGTAAAATTCATTTATTTGTGCAAAGATGGAACATGCGCGGCCGCCGAGTGAATTATCATTAGAAGGAGGTCCGGCAAATCGAGCAGATTCATGGCGGCGGTGGTTAAAGCAATTTCAAGTGTTTTTGAAAGCGTCTGGTGTAAACAAAGAGACCGGTGACGTACAAGCGAGTTTACTGATCAACTTAATAGGCCCGGAGGGATACGATATTTATTCCACTTTTAGATTTAATTCTGAAAAAGATCGTGATGATATCAATATATTAATTGAAAAATTTAACTGTCACTTTGGAACAAAGACAAACACGACTATGGTCCGTTTTAAATTTTTTACTCGCAATCAACAGATTGGCGAAAATATAGATGAGTACGTCACGGCGTTAAAATTATTGAGTCAGCAGTGTGAGTTTGAGCACTTGGAGGATGGGCTAGTACGTGATCGCATAGTGTGCGGAATTACAGATTGCACCGTCCGGGACAGGTTATTGAGGACAGACGAGTTGACGTTGGATAAAGCGATTCGTATATGTCAGAGTAACGAAATATCTAACGAAGAAAATAAACAAATCGCAATAGCCAAAAACGAGCCTAAGGAGTCGGTGGACGTCGTGTGGAGTTATCGCGGAGGCGCGCGCGGGCGCTGGGTCGGCGCGGGCGCGGCGCGCGGTCCTGGGCGCGGCGCGGCGCGCTGTGCAGACGCGAGCTGGGTCGCGCGGCGAGGAGCGTCCGGCGCGAGCGGCGCAGGCAACGTGCGTGCGGCAGCGAACGGGGTATGCGGCTCGTGCGGTGAGCTATATTGTGCTAATGACGAACGATGTGCCGCCAAAAAGGTTAAATGTTACTTGTGCGGCAATAGAGGACATTATAAAAAAATGTGCCCGAATAAAAAGGTAAACAGAGTGTACGAGCTGCGGGAGAATAGTGACAGTGATGATAATGATAATGGGTTGTTTTATGTTTACAATATTGATTCAGAGGACACGCTTATGGATTCTAAGTGGTATGAAAAGTTATATTTGTACAAAGATCGTTCAAAATTTATTTTATTCAAGTTAGATACTGGTTCTGATTTAAATATTATTTCAAAAAATTGTTTTCAACGTTTGGGATTTACAGCTACCGATGTTGAACCGGCTAGCGTAAGAGCACAATCATTTTGTGGTAATTTTTTAAACATTTTAGGGTCATGCTATATAGATTGGATGTACAAAAATAATAATTTTCGTTTAAAAATGTATATTACAGATGTTAACAGCCAAAGTATATTAGGTAAAAGTGCTTTAGAAAAATTGAATTTAATTAAACGTATATATTCTTTAAATATTAAAGATTATAACGAGTTATTTGAAGGCTTAGGTAAATTGCCTGGCAAATACAGTATTCCGTTAGAAAATAATGTTTCTCCGTGTATATGCCCGGTACGAAAAGTTCCTCTTGGTTTAAGGGATAGATTGTTTGATGAGTTATGTCGAATGGAGAAGTTAGGAGCTATTCGTAAGGTGACCCATCCGACTTCTTGGGTCAATGCGATCGTTATAGCTGCAAAAAAAGATGGTAGTTTTCGTATTTGCTTAGATCCCAGACCTCTTAACCGTGTCATACGTAGACAACATTACCCGTTACCTACTCTTACAGAAATTGCTACGAAGCTTAAAGGTGCTAAATATTTTAGCAAACTTGATGCTAGATCTGGGTTCTGGATGCTGGAGTTAGATGACGCTAGTGCAGACCTCTGTACGTTTGGTACTCCGTTTGGGCGGTATCAATTCACACGATTACCCTTTGGTATAAATTCAGCTTCAGAAGTTTTTCATGCTAGGGTACGGCAAACGCTCGAAGACCTGGAAGGCGTCGATTCGTTTATCGATGACTTCATAGTCTGGGGGTCCACGCGACAACAGCACGATGAACGGTTAAAGAGTCTTTTAGAGCGAGCCAAAGATGTTGGTATAAAGTTTAATCGTGACAAATGCATATTTGGTGTTACAGAAGTTACTTACCTGGGGCACGCGTTCAGTGTAGATGGTATGAAAATTGAAGAGGCAAAATTGAAGGCCATTTTAGACATGCCGATACCTACAGACAGACAAGCTTTAGAGAGGTTTTTAGGTGTTGTTAATTACGTGTCTAAATTCATAGCTAACTTCTCGAGTAAAGTAGCTCCTCTGAGATCTTTATTAAAAAAAGACACTGAGTGGTGTTGGGGTCAACAGGAGGATATAATTGTGAAACAGTTGAAGCAGGACCTATGTACAGCTCCAGTCCTGGCATTGTATGATGCGAAAGCGCCGGCGCTAGTGTCGGTAGATGCGAGTTCACATGCGTTAGGTGCGGTGTTACTTCAAGGGGGACGGCCGGTGGAATTTGCTTCGCTCACTTTAACAGAGACGCAACAGCGGTATGCACAGATTGAAAAAGAAATGCTGGCCATTGTTTTTGCTTTAGAAAGGTTCCACCAGTATGTGTATGGTAAAGAAGACGTGGTGGTGGAAACGGACCACAAGCCACTTGAAGCACTCTTTAAAAAATCATTAGACAATGTGCCCATTCGCCTACAACGTATGATGCTGCGTGTTCAGAGATACGATTTCTCAGTCAGGTATACACCAGGAAAGTACATGTTTATCGCTGATGCACTGTCACGGGCTCCGCTACCTGATCGCATGAATGAGAACGTGTCAGAAGAGCTTGAGCATCAGACTTGTTTCATGCTTCAATGGATTCGATTTAGTCCTGAAAAAATGGACATTTTAAAAAAAATAACCAGTTGTGATAAAGAATGTCTCGCTTTAATAAACTATATAAAAGACGGATGGCCACTGCAAAAATATCAAGTAGATGAGAGTGTTCGTCGTTTTTGGGATTGCCGCGAGTCTCTAGAATTTATTGACGGTATGTTATTTAAAGATAACTTAGTGTATATTCCAAAGGCTCTGCGTTCAGAAATGGTGTCTAGAGTTCACGAGGGTCACTTGGGTATCGACAGGTGCAAGCGACGGGCTCGTGAAGTAATGTTTTGGCCAGGCATGTCAAATGACATTGAGGTGGCGGTTCGTCGTTGTAAAACATGCATTCTTCATGCGGCGATGCCACGCAAAGAACCTATGATTCCTCATGAAATACCGAGCCTGCCGTGGCAAAAAATTTGCTCTGATATATTTGAGCATAACAGAAAGCAGTTTTTGATTTTAGTTGATTACTTTTCAAATTTTGTTGAAGTTTGTCCCTTAAGCTCAATGTCTTCTAAATCCGTAATCTTAGCTTTCAAAGATCAATTTGCACGTCACGGTATACCTAGTGAAGTGGTCACCGATAATGGTCCATGTTATGCGTCTAAAGACTTTAAGACATTTAGTGAGAGTTGGGGATTTACGCATACAACGTCCTCGCCTAATTATCCCCAATCAAATGGCAAAAGCGAGCGCACGGTGCGAACAATTAAATCTTTGCTTATTAAATCACTTTCTGATGGCTCTGATTTTTATTTGAGTTTATTGAATTTTAGGGCCACGCCAAGAAATGGTTTAGCGAGTCCAGCTGAATTACTAATGAGTAGACGACTCAACACTCGTTTACCCATTCATCCTAGTAAGTTACAGCCCGCTAGAGATAACGCAAATGATCACGCTATTATGATTCAAAATCAAAGTAACCAAAAGGCCTGGTACGATAAAAAAACCAGTACATTGCCCGAACTACAGACTGGTGATTATGTAGTCACAAGAGATGATGGGAAAAATGGTCGTGAGGCTCGGGTAGTTCGGCGTGCGCCACAACCACGCTCGTACTTTGTGATTGACAACGCTGGTAGGTGTCTTAGGAGAAATCGCAGGCATCTGGTTAAGCTCCAAAATGATCTTCCTCCAGCAACATTTAGTTCAAAAATGATGAACCCGGACGATGAAGTCATGGTCAGGGACTGTGACAATTCAGGTAGTGCTGAATTACCTGCACATTATACTTCCCAATTACAAGCCGGTGGTTCTGGTAACTGTTCACCGCAGAACTCTAGTAAAAATAACGGGGAACGACGTACCAGGCTTGCTGCGAATAAAGCTAGGGAAAGAATTAAAAGTTGTTTAGCAAAATAAATACAGGTGATAGTAGATCATAAATATAAAAAATATATATTATATAATACCTAATAGTTAATCGTTTCAGTTAGTTTTATTAATAATCGTTTTAGTTTGTTTGCAAGTTAATTTCATTATTTAAGGGGAAGATGTAGTATATAATTTATAATTCGAATGATGTTATGTCAAAATAAACAGTCTGTGTCAATGGATCTTGTATTTTACTTCAATTGCCATTGAAATATATTAATATTTCATGGCAACCGTTTAATAAAATGAAATTAAATGGTTTATGTTCTTCTCCAAGTCATAAGCTACGTCCGTACATAATAAATTTTAAAACTATTAGCTGAGGATTCACGTATTAAGAAGTGATAAGTAAAGAAATATGTTCACAAACACATTTTCGAATTTGATACATTTTATAAATGTGAATATTCAACAAATTTACGAAAATTGTTGCAATAAATTTAAGGAAATACGCTTTACCGAACTCTATTGGATTGCGGTTAGAGACAGATTCGGTTAATTCTGCAAATGGCGATCCTTTGGTCATTAGCCATTTCATTGCGAAATGATCACAGATATTTTAGAATAGTAATTGTTGCACTGTATACTATATGTCTTTGTAATATATGCGTTTTTAAGTCATCCATAGGATTACTATGGAACTTTGAGAATAGACGTGCTTTAGGGGTTTACGGATTTTTTATTATTATTAATCTGAATAAAGCATAAGCAAATAAGCAGTAAGTAATCTAAGTAAATGGATATTTATGTATCATTTTTCAGTTTGCACTTAGGCGAAGCTAGTATTATTATAATTTTAAAGAGCATTCATGATGATGAGAGAGTGCAGTGTGTCAGTGCATAAATACCGCGTTAATATCAATACCGCATCCTATGCTTTCGATCATTATTACACAAAATCACACATAGCATAAAATAGGTGCTTAAATAAGACTACAATCGTAGAAGTATCAAATTATGATTCTACTAGTGACTCACCCTCGCTTCGCTCGGGTTCTTGCCTACTCCCTAGGTACGTTTTAACTGTTATTTTGGAATCGATAGTCGAGCCCTTGCTCTATAAAAAGCAAAAAGAAATTTATCCCACGGTACACGGACAAAAAGTAACCTATATGCTATTCCAGACTATAATCTATCTTTGTGCCAAATTTCATCCAGATCCCAACGGCTGAACCGTTCTAGCGTGATTGAGTAACAAACATTCATTCAAATTTTCGCATTTATTAATAGTAATAAGATGATATATAGATTAAGTTAATATTTTCGATAAAATTTTAATAATTACTATTCTTCAACGATTTTATATTGGCCTAAGCCCCCTGGTTATAACTAAAATTGAATTCCACCGACAAAACAATATATTGCGCCTACATCGGTTTGTATTAAATTACCGCTTAGCGATAAAAGTTAATAAGAGTAACCGAGGATATTTGTACATATAATGGATGGGCAATTCCGTGCCCTAATGCGATCGGGTTGCGTTGGCCCGAGGCGTCTATTGCCTCGTTAATATCCGGCCGTATGTACACACGGGTGTTTGGCAGAATGGGTGCACTGTTCTCTCTATGATTCGGACACAGCTCAGTATATTGCTACTGTAGTTGGCGTTTCAGTTTCATTGTTATTGGACTTGTCGTTTTAATTGTTTTTGTTTCAATAGTGTTCTCACAAATAGGGTAATTCAAAAATATCCTTAAACCATCGGTACTATTAGTACTAAGTTTTTAAGCTTCATGCTGCACTTTCTAACTACGTCGACTAGGGTAAGTGTAGCCTGATACAGACAACCGAGATAGTCAGTTCTTTGAATGGTTTGAGACTGTTGTTGTTTACTAGTAATCCTGATCCTGTGGTTGTCAATTAACTATATTATAATAATAAACTGGTTGCCAAAGGATTGTCGTTTTTATTTGTAAAAACCATTACTTAAAACATTTTCTCAAAATAATTATAAACCTTATCTTTATACTAGTTTTTGTCCTCGCCTTTGTTCACGTGATAAACGGGGCAGGGATCAAGGGTAGCCTATTTCCAATCCCAGAATGCAATCTATATCCTTGCCAAATTTTATCAAAATCTGTTTAAGGGTTTAAGCGTGAAAAGGGCAGAGTTACTTTATAATATAAGTATAAATTAATTGATTCCATTAGATTACATTTTTTTTTCTGAATTGAAAATATAAATGACAATATTTGAGCAGTATTTTTTAAACGTGTAAATATTTAATGCCTAGACGACATACTGCAGTCTACTTAGACAATGTACTTCCACATGCACAAGAACAAGGTCAGGCAAAGAGATACTAGAATATTTAAGTCTTACCTTAACTCTTACATTTATATTTTTTATTACGCTTTTATATATGTATGTATGTATGTATGTGTTTAGAGTGAGTTAGAAATAAGTTTTTAAGTTTGAACCCAAAATAAATAAAACTATGTTTTTGGATCGTTTCGCGGATTTATTTTGATATTTTATTGCGGAAATGCTTCAAATGCTTAACAACAATCATTGTCACGGGAGAGACTAAGGTGTCTCAAAATTAGATATAGTTATTACAGACGACAGTTATCTATAAAATTAACTATTAATTTGACCCTGTTCCAATTTAATATAATATTTTATTAAAACGGAACTGAACAAAAGAATTGGCTTGAATAGTATTTAAATTAAATTATAGATCAATGATAGGAATATTTTTATTAAAATTATATATAATATAATAGCCTAGACAATAATCAGATATTTTAAAACATGATAAAATTAAAAGAACTATTTTTCGGCTATTTATTTGTGGTATATTGCAAGAAAACATTATTATATACTAAGTGACACATCTTTTAGTAAAGACAAGATTAATGTTGATTAAAAATGTTATATGCTTGTTTTAATGCACGTAAAGCTGATCACGATCTATATATTAGTTACTAGCGACTTACCCTTGCTTCGCTCGGGTTCTCGGTTATAGACCTTTTTAATGCGTACAATACTTTAGTATATTATTTTGATCTATCTCGTAAGGTTCAGCCAGCGTTTGCAATGTAAGCGAAAAAAATGTGTTTATTTACGATATGACATTAGAAACCTCTAAAATTATCAGTGTTTCTCTACTATATTATGCATGTATTATACATATAAACCTTCCTCTTGAATCTATCTATTAAAAAAACCCGCATCAAAATCCGTTGCGTAGTTTTAAAGATCTAAGCATATATAAGGACAGACAGACAACGGGAAGCGACTTTGTTTTACACTATGTAGTGAGTAATTCTAATTTTCTACTATTTTCGAATTTCGTTTCGAAGTTCTAGTTTGTGAATATAATTATAATAATAATTATATTCGCAATCAAGTATACACGAGTTTACAAATAATTATTTATTAGTAGATACGAGTACATTAAATATGATTAGAATTAATCCAAGCTGTCACATATAAACACTACTTCAGATCTCAATTGAAAATACCAAGTTACTAAATAGCAATTATTATATAACATCAAAGGGTGTCGTTTGATATTAATTAGAACGTATTAACCATTCAAGAACAGAGTATATTGTGTAGATTCTATATATTATGTTTCTTATGTGTTATTAAACTAAATTAGTTTCATTACTGGGGGGTTTGTATTGTTTTAAAAGGTCGTAGGATCCATTCTAATGCTTACGCCCAGGTAAAGTGAATGCAAAACAAAAAAAATAATAAGAAAAACACTTCCAATATGTACGAGTGCAGTAAATTCAAGAGTACAAAATAAATCTTTCAGATAGTTTCAGACAAAAGACGTTGTTTCGTGTACCGTGAATCATAACAAAGATTAATGTAAATGCATACTTTCGACTGCGCTACTAGAAATGTTCTCAGAGCAGATTTCCATCCATCCGCATACTATTTGTAGGTAAACAAAAATATAATACAGATCATTTTACAAATTTTTTTGTCACTGTGATTGATATGCATCACTTTGTTGTTAGTTCTGAATTTGGATTCTTAACCGACTTAAAGAAAAGGAGGCGACTCTATTCAGGTATGTGATGATTGTATGTATGTTACACGATATCTTTGCCCAATTATTGTGAACTGATTTTTACGACTATTACATAAACAGAATACACCCAAATAGTGGTCATATTAACAATGCCAATAAACGATAGAGTAATTAAATTTAAAAATAATGTTGATGTCAACATTCCATTTTAAATAAAAATTTAAAAAGTCTTTTGCAAGACATATCCCAAGCGAAACTTCATATAATTGTACAATGTTACAGGGAAAAAACCACCTTTTTGGTAAAAAAATATTATTGTTATAGAAATAAATTACGCCAATCTGTTGTTCTATTTTAATGCACAATTCATTAAGTATTTGCAATACCTATAAGTTTATATTTATTTAACTATTTATATAAAAAACGGAGTGACACAACATTCTGCTTATTCATCCCACTATTAAATACCAAGACTATACGAAATGGTGGCAATTTTAAGAGATATCTATAATATATGTATGTAGATGTTTAATGTTGAATATATACCCATATTTAATAAATATTTTGTGCTATAATCTCTTCCTTCTTACAATAACAATTTATACATGGCTATTATGTATAATTAAACTTGTACATAAACTAATGTTTTAAATTAATTCAATCATGTGTAAATCACTAATGCCGTGTTTATATTATTATAGTAAGTTATAAATGGAAATACTATGTTTGCGGTGTAACAGACCACAGTCCGCAATTGAGTAAATTTGCACAAAGTATTAAGCAAAATGATGAAATTAATTTAAATCTTACTACGAAATTCTATTAGAAAAATCAAATTAAGGTAGACTATTTTTTAAGTAAAACTTCTTTACGCACGCTTGACTTGGAGAGTAAGTTGGTGAATGCGTTACGAACCGGTAACCGGTATTATTGTCTGACAAATGATGTATAATATTATATTCTTTCCTTAAATGATATTCTATAAATATATGACTGTAATATGCCTAATATGCGTTATTTTTAGTATCTCACCTATCCTAATTATTTAAAACGTAAATTGAATTTCATAAAGAGTACCGATAACCTACAGAAGATTTACTTCTTGCGCGTGTATACATTCATACACGCACTCTTTTTTTTTTTACTATATAAAAGTAATGTTAAAGAAAAACAATACATTTGAGCAAAGTCAGATATTTTGTCTCCAACTATTTTATTTATGTACTTATTTTGAAAGTAATAAATAGATAAATGTTTTAGGCAGTCAATTTCAAACCATTACTAATATTGTGAATGTGAGTTTTTTTTATATATCACTCCTTAGTTTGCAAAGTTTTAACGATCGACAAGATTTATTTAGAGATATCTCGTCTTCTTACGATCTTTTGGAAATTTTCTATTTATAGATATACTAGCGACTCACTTCGCCCCTACGTTTTAAGGTTAGTATAGATTTCTCAGAGATGAGACATTTTCCTGCAGTAAAAAGTATCCTAAATGTTAACCCAGCTACCATCATATCAAATTTCATCAAAATCTGTCCAGTGGTTTTCTCGTGATGCGTTCCCAGGCTGTTAGACAGACAGGCTGACAAAAATTCTTAAAACTATAGATTCGGGCTTTGTGTCGATATTAATGATTATTTCAATAAGATTTTCAAAAAATTATTTAATGTACAGATTCGAATCAGAATTTTATTATATGTATATATTATAAATTAAAAAGTTCTTATATGTATATCTTAAGTTATAAAATCAAAACAGTTTTGCACTAAAAGATTAAATACCGATTCTATGATTTATAGAACCATTTATCCACTTAAGTGTAATGTATTCTTTCGAAAAGCATTTTACTACAGTGTAGCCCATTCGACTATTATGCAATCTCGATCGTAAAACTTTGATCAATCTTTGTAAGGAATCATAAAAAGCGGAAGTAATTCTTAAGAGCTACGATAAAACACCGTGAGTAATACTTTTATATCCGCTTTTCTGAGTTATCATTTTTTGTGAAAAATAATAGTAGCTTAAAGAACTCAAGAGATATATTCAAAACTAGTGATTTACATACGTCTCTAGATGCCTCTTTTATTTATTACTAGCGACTTACCTTCGTTTCGCTCGGGTATGTCCCTAGGTACCCACAGAACGTATACTATGTAATATTTATTATATACGTTACTCCAGATCTTAGTCTATCTGAGTTATAAATTTCATCCAAATCCGTTCAGCCGTTACAGTCTGAGGCTAACTTAATATAATAGTACAAATATTATTTGTACTATTATACTAAGTAAGCCTCAGATCACATACGTATAATGTAGCATTCAGACAGATATGGGTGTTCAAATCATCCTGGTATAAATAAATCTTTGTCTCAAATGTGATTTCTTTTCGTTTTGGCCTACTTACGTACAATCGTCATTTATCTATACATAAAATAAAACTGTAGAAGTCAAATGTCTGTACATAAAAAAATGCTAAAAACCAAGTCAGAGGGGATGTAAGAACAGAAATAGAATAAATCCAGATTTTATCATTTTTTTTTGTTTCTCTGTCTGTTTGTCTGTTTGTACGGGCTAATCTCCGAAACTGTTGGACCGATTTAACTGCAATTTTGCATAGTGGTACCTTATAGTGGTATCAACGGTCAACATTTTAGATACTTTTCATCCCGGAAAATTAAAGAGATCCCGTGGGATAGTTACAAAACTATAGTAACTTATACAGCTTAGTACACAAAAACTACTGATTGGATTTTAATAAAACTTTACAATAATTTAGTTCATACATCACTATAATAAATAGGTTATTTTTTTCCTGGAAAAATGTACGATTCCCGTGGGATATATTTATTTTTGTTTGATTAGAGGCAAACCCGAGCGAACCGAGGGTGAACCGTTAGTTTGTTATAAAGTTGACTCTACATCTGGGTACTTGTTCTCGGCACGCTATTATGAATCATAATATTATTATGAGGCAACGATTTGGAAAATTTTGGCATTATAAGTCAAATAATATTGAGCTATGTGTGAAAAGTAGTATTAAAAATACGAATTGCTTTTATCTTAGTACACAAATAGTATGTTAGAAATAAAATTTACCAAAAAAGTGTCAGTGCCTGTGTATAATATAAATACAATAAACCCGAAAGAAACGAGGATGAAAGGTGAAAATGGCTAATGAATGAATAAATGTAAATTTTTCTTTCAAATTTTTATAAAATAAGTATAAATATTAATATTAATATATATATTATAAATGTGAAAGTTTGTGAATATGGATGTTTGTTACTTTTTCACGCCAGAACGGCTGAAATGAAATTGATGGCACAGAGATAGATTATTATAGTTTGGAATAACACATAGAGTACTTTTATCCCGGAAAAATGTACGGTTCCCGTGGGATAAGTTTGTTTTTGTTTTCCTAGAGGCGAAACCGAGCGAAGCGAGGGTGAGACGCTAGTGTATTGAATATTTTTTCTATATGGCTGATAACATTTCTTTTATAAAATAACAATTCTTTTATATGTATAAATAAATTTCAGCACTTTTAAGAAAAGA
Source organism: Argynnis bischoffii washingtonia (assembly GCA_033884665.1). Taxonomy (NCBI): domain Eukaryota; kingdom Metazoa; phylum Arthropoda; class Insecta; order Lepidoptera; family Nymphalidae; genus Argynnis; species Argynnis bischoffii. The sequence goes on along the minus strand of CM066623.1, from coordinate 5,597,371 downwards.
TAGTGTGACGAGATAAACAATAAAGGAGTACTTTTTTGTAGAGTATCGTAAATCTTCAGGTAGTTTCAGACAAAGGCGACGTATCTATACGCTGTAAATCAAACGAAAGATGAATGGCCTCTGTGTATTTCGACATTTGTCAGAAGAATATGTTCAATTATTTTTTGGACGTATACCTATTTCTTTTATCAATATAATGCAATAAACTTAAGACGTAAATCATTCTATTTTATCTACAACCATTAAATACGAATTTTACATTACATATATGTATGAGAGTGCGTAAAACCGAGAATTCAAGATAACTGACAAACAATGATCAACCTTCACCGCTGGTTCAGAAAATGACGGAAGAAATTAATAGCATTGTTGATTTAGTTTCTAGCACAATTTAAATTTTACCACACCTTGCCCAAATTTTTGGCTCTCTTAAAGCAATTTTAAAGCTGTAAGTTATTTTTAACCGACTTTGAAAAGGAGTGTTGCTTATTTTGTGTTTAAATACTACGTTATCTTCGCTAATTGTGAATCAATTTTCTTTTTTTTAGGAATAGATTATACCTCAAGATATAAAATATAAACTACATTAAAAAAGAAGATCCATCCCTAATGGTGTTATAGTCACTTCTAAGTGATTTTGAAGCCAGTGTACTTTTCTTTACTTAAAAATTAATTGTTCAGGAGTTTTTACAACTTTAAAAGTTTTGAATCAGCACCAAATGCATTATTAACGAAAAACAGTCTATTTTTTGTTTTTACGAGATTCTTTGAAGAAGATTGATTCACTACCTGAAATAACCACAATCATACATCCTTTTTTCAAAACAAGTTTTTCTAAACTTTTCGAGGTCTTGCCTTGTACGGAGAATTTACTAGTTCTATTTTCAATTTCAAAGTTCAATAACTTATAAATAAATATAGCGACCGGGCATAGTTAGTTATAAATAAATATTAGTAATTTTAATTTAGAAATCCAAGCTGGCGGCTTTTTATTGGAATAATTAGAATAATAATGATAATTGACAATACAAACAATAGTTTGTTTTAATGGCAAAGTTAAAATAAAATCGCTTAAAACGACTGTTGGAATGAAGGCATAAATCATAATATTCATTGTCTTTTCAGTCGACATATTAAATTTTTATTTTAGTAAGTATATTTTTAAGATTTTTATTTCTGTTTTGATTTGATCAGTTTTAATTGTATTAATATTGTTTACTATTTATGTATTAATGCTTAAAGGAATGTAAAAATTTAGTTATATCTTCTTAAAACTTTTTTTTACACAGATATTTTGTTATTTAAGTGATAGATTTATACTATTCTTTATTGCACTTATATGTAAAATACAGAAATTAACATACAATAAAATTGGTTAGCAAAGGTGGACTTATCTCTAGTAGAGATCTCTTCTAGTCAACCTATGTGAGTTAGAGGATAGTAGGTATTGAAATTTTCTTTTTCTTTCATTTTCTTTTATTTTTAGAAGATAAGTGAGCAACAATCTTTTTTTTTTAGTTCAACAAATATTATTTGCATGATATGTCATAATTAGGTACAGGCTAACTTCCAAATAATAGCAGTATATACTTTGTAACAGACTTTTTCATATATAGTTATATGTATTATGGAAAAGTATTATTAGTCTGTAACGTAGGCTGCCTAATAAATAAATAAAATATCATTGAATTCGTTTCTGCTCGTAAAACTCCCGTTTACTCGGACAAAGAATCATAAAAACAGCGTAAGTAATTTTTTACGTCAACGATTTATCCTCGAAACGTCCTATTAGAGTTTTTGTGAAAATTCAGTTCGGCCGTTGTAGACTTTTTCAGGCAGTGTTTTTAAATATACCAAGCCATTTATACTGGCTACAGGCATAGGTAAAGTATATGACGCTTTTGCTTCACATCAACACATAAATAGAAGAAAAGTTTACATGCCTAGTTGAATATTTTATCTAAAAAGTTTTATACTTGAGCGGTTGCAACAGACATTTTATGTAATCTCATTTACATATTAATATTTCCCTTATGTGGTTACTGATGAATTTAATTGCTGATGCCATTATGCTATATCTCATTTAAATACGCTAAACCTGTTTTATCACAATATAACTAACACTGTATTAAGCCCTTTCTAACGTCTTGCTGTTGGGCTCCCTTCAATACGACGGGAATCGGGCCCACCAACGCTGGCCAAGTGCGGTTTGGCACACTTTTCATATCTTTTGTAAACTTGGTAAATTCTCTGTAGTACTATGCAATACATGTCTGAAGTGGAGTGAAAATCACGTGGAAAATGATTGGCACATGAAAATGTCAGAGGCACAAGACCCGAGATTTGAGCCTACTTCACTTAGTTTCCCAAGCAAACGCATATAACATTAGATATTACTTATAGATATTATTTATTTATTTTGATTTCAAAATCACTTTCAGTTAGATTATTTTATTTAAATATATTCACTTTTATGTGTGAATAGTTTCTTAAAAATTGTTTTTTAACCACACATTGAGCTATAGCTTTAGCTATAGCTTTATTAAGAAGTTTTTTTCTTTCATAATTGGTCAATAATATAATAGACAAAAAAGTAAACATAGTAATGTACAGTGAGGTCAAAAGCGACCTTTGTTTACATATTTAATAAGAAAATTGTGTTCAATTTACCCCAAATAAATTTTTCAACTTAAAATGTAATATTCCATATAAAATTCAGAATATGTACATAAGTTACAGTTAAAATTCTTAACCTGTCATAACTAATTTTGAGTGTAAAACTTACTTAAATACTAGCAAAGTATTATGATATAACCTGTCAAAAAAAATTGGTCGGCATTTGTTAGAATTAATTTAATCAATAGCTAATTAAAAAGAGACAAAATAATAAAAAATAATAAAAAGAAAAAAAAGGACTTTAGAATAAGGGTAGTCATATATCTATATATTTGGTGGGAGGGAGGGGTGGTAAGGGGTGAATAGATAACCCCCCCACAAAGGAAAAGTGGAGGAAATGCATAGTTATTTTTTATGAATTTTTAAAAATCTCATTTTGAGGTTATGTTTTGTTAAGTGTTTACTTCAATTTTGCGTGAAATTCGATTTTTCTAGTTTTATGGAATTTAGAGTTTATGGCACTCGCCGGCTGCATTGTTGTAACTGTTCAAACCTAACCAAAATTAGACGACCATTACCTAAGTTCTAACCTAATCACAAAGTTCTTGCCTAATGGTCGCCAGAGCATTTGCGAAAAAACTTTAAATTGTCACAAAATCAAAATTTTCGTAGATATTCGACCATGCGCGTTAACTTATGCAAAGCTATTTCAAAATTTGTTTAGTTTATGGCATGTTACATTTTTTAAACGTCTATTTTAACTTAATTATTTTTCACGGTGCCAGATGCAACTTTGGCAATATCAAAATTAGACTTTATTTTATTAGACTTTGCAGCTAAAAATTGTTTCGACAGATTCAAACATTTGACAGTAATATACACTATCAATATAAACGACTACGGACTATGGTTTTTTTTTCATTTAACATTTCTCGTTCCTTTTATTTATCTCTGTTTTTATTTAGAAAGTCAACGTAAATTCCATGAGAAAATTAATCGTGTTTGTTCTTTTTTTTAAATATTATTTATATAGTGTTTATTTAAAAAAAAAGAAAAAGATTTTAATTATACTAACAGTTAATATTTTATTTCCACTGTATTAACCTTTACTAAGCAACATCTGTGACGCACAAAGTTAGTATCTCAGTTATTATACTTCAATTTTGTTAAAAAATAAATGTCTTGACTATTATTTTATTTTCAAGTTTTTTGTTGGAACGAAGTTCTGAAGGAAGAAGACTGTATAGCAAACGTCTACCAAAAAGCGAAAGGAACTTCCGACCGGGACCGGGAGTCCATAGACCCCTCATATTTATTTTTTTATTTTAAACTTTATAAACTCTATGATCCGCCATGCACTGTATTACACATTGTTGTATATGTTACCCATATTGGAAAGGAGGTTGTGAAAAAATATGTAATGGGCTATTTTGTTGGCGGCCATATTAGATTTCGTTTTTTTTTCATAGTTTATTGTGTTCTACTAGTCTAGTCCTATCATTTGATACTCATATTGAAGGGGTTGTGAAAAAATATGTAATCCGCCATTTTGTGGCGGCGGCCACTTGGATTTACAATGATACTGTATATATTCAATTGTATTGTCGTCAAAACTAAAGGTTTGTAACAAATAACAGATCAATGTATCAACAGGAAAGTGGTAAAATTTGAATTACTAAATTTCACCCAAACCAACAAGGCAAGTTTAATAAAACCGTTTAATAAATATAGCTAGTTGATTTTATCCAGAAAAAGCTCATTATGTCACTTAGGTACGTTTTATACAAATAATCACAAAAGAGTATGTTAAAACGCTCACATTACAAGTGAGATATTGTAACAGAACATTTTCTTGAATTGAATTTCCTCTTAAATGTAGACAGACAAGTTTCATTAGAACGTGACATGATTGTAAACATTGGCGATACAAAATCTCGATATCTTGATATACACTTAAATCAATAATAATAAATATGTTTGAAATTGGATGTTTTCCATTGTAACGTATATAAGTACTTTATTTCGAATAAAGTAAGGCAAAGAAAGGTATTTTTTACATTTTTGTTTGAATTGAAATATTTATTCGCCCTGGACGTCTATGGTGGGTGGTTAGACAACCCTTGCTTGCCCAAGAGAGAGCTCTTGTTGGTTTGTTGATAGTGCACAAAACAAATTTAAAATGTTATCCATTTATAAAATTAAATCATTACACTTGAAACATCCGAAAAATAGAAGAAAGAAAAGAAATATCTAGAAGATTTCATCTGAGTGCATAAGATCTTATTAACAGAAGACTCTGAAAATACCTACTTAAATTGTTTTTTTTTCTTGGCAATATTTTACCGGTATCTAACTTAACACTACATCTTGAAGTAGTTTATATGCGAGTGAACTTTATACTTCTTTTGATACAGAACGCGAAATCTGATCTTAATAAATCTTTGTCTCAAAGTGATTCTTCGTTGTTCTGACCTAGTTTCCTGGAAGCAGATTGTACCCGATGTTTCTGGCGTTATGTAGTCGACTTTGCACCTGGTGCCGGCTTTGTGGCTCGACACTGTCTATAGAACAAGTAATGTAATATAGCTCAATATTGATGGGCTTTTATTGTTTATGTTATACATATAATATTATGTACATATATTAAAGGAATAATGAATGTAAGGAAACATTTTAGTTTACCGTTCTAATTAAATTTAAACCAAATCAAAGTATATGTTAATCAAAAGATGTTTATAATATAAGCGTTTTTGAATCGAGTTTTACATTTAAATTTATTGTCATCATTGCAAGCTGCGAGGAAGCTACAACACACACATGTGAAGATTCAAAAATCCGGACAAGTGCGAGTCAAACTCGCCCACCGAAGGTTCCGAACAAATTTGTAGGAAATCTGTTTAACTTTAATTTTCAACTTTTTTATTTTTTGGATTTTTTCCTTTTTTGTGCAAGGTTTTACAGCACAAGTATAGGGAAAATTCCGAAAAATAAAAAAGTTGAAAATTAAGGTAAATTTTGGTACCTACAAGTTTTCGCGAAAATTTAAATTTGCCCATATCTTTTTATCGTGCTGCTTATATCTAATAATGACTATAGACCTCAGTATCTGGTATAAATTTCAACTTACTAGGTCCACCTGTTCCTGAGGAAATCGGTGGTGATATACGGACAGACAGACGGACAGATGGACAAGAGAGTGATCTTATAGGGTTTCCTTTTTTACCTTTTGAGGTACGGAACCCTAAAAGTACAGATAGCACTTATTTCAATTATGTAACTTACCAATATTAATAATAATAGAAAAAATTTTTTTGTCAATTTAATTTAATTATCTTAACATATTATTCATTATTTTTTTCCTTTTCATTTTTTTTTCTTGGCTACGAAATAAGTTCTTAATTTATTGAAGATTAAGTAAGATTTCCTTGCAACCAAATCGGAATAAAAAAAAATGTTGCCAACAGTTTTTATTCGCTTCCAATTTGGATAGATCGGAAGCGGAAATCAAACACGAGACTCTTAGCATAGCTGGTTGCAGCAGCTACCTATACAATAACAGCTTATTTATATAAATAAAGGTTTTTCATTAGATGAAGAGTTTAGTAACTTTGACCTGTTAACACAATTCTTAATTGAATTTATCGTTTCATTAATGTCACTTTGGGGCTCGGGCTACGGGCATTGCGAACACGTGCCGTCTAACGCCGCAAATTAATATTAATGGTAATGAATACGGGGCATATTATTGATTCTCACTGGAAGCTAGAGGCCTGACTTAAATAGAACAATGATTTTTATAATGTGCTTAGTTACTGTCTGTGTCTGAGTATTCTATCAATAACATGACCTCCACGTTCAATGAAATTGTCCTATGCTTTTAATTCAGTAGTGCTATTCTATAAGAACTTTTAAGTAACCCAAAAACTGAATCCGTGAATATTTTTCATCGAATACCTAAATTAATAATTGAGCGAGTTAGCGGATTCAGCTATCGAATTACATAAGAGTACTTATAAAATGGCATAATGTTAACTAAACAATAAAAAGTTCCATGTACCCACTCACGTGCAATAGGTATGTGTCTAAACAGACGGGTAAACATGTAAAATTTAGATTTGGTTTTATTAATATGTTATTTATACAGATAAATAAAATTTTAGTGTTTGTTTGTAATAACCGCTTTTTACTAAATGCATACGGATGTATACACGATACATATACCAAAACAACATTTTTTTCAATTTTTGTCTGTGTCTGTATGTCTGTCTGTTTGTTCCGGCTAATCTCCGAAACGGCTGGACCGATTTTGACGGGACTTCACTGGCAGATAGCTGCTGGTATAAGGAGTAACTTAGGCTACTTTTATTTTAGAAAAATAATTAGGGTTCCGCGAAAAAAAAATTATAACCCATGAACCGGTGGTAGGACTCTGTCAAGCTTGAGGAGTCCGACTGGATGGGTACCACCCCCTTATCTATTTCTGCCGCCAAGCAACAATGATTGCATTGTTGTGTTCCGGTTTGAAGGATAAGGTAGCCAGCGCAATTACAGGCAAGAGGCATATCATCTTAGTCCTCACAGTGACAACGCACCTGTGGTTCTGCATTTTTGTTACTTAAAACCTAAGTACATGAACCGTAGGTGTTATGGGCGACAGTTACTACTTTCCATCAGGTGGTCTGTCTGCTCGTTTGTCACTGAATCTCATAAAAAAATAAATAAAAAATAAAAATGAAATTGTGAACAAAATCCGGGTACGGCGTACGCAATAACGTACGTACGTAACGTAAATTGCCATATAATTTAAATAAATATCTTAGAAGTAGCAAGCTACTATTTATGTATAAACATAGCTAACCGTGAAAACGTACCTAGGGACGAACGCGAGCAAAGCGAGCTTGAGTCGCTAGTATTTATTAATATGTTTAATATTTTTAGTAATTCTTCTGTCTGTCTTTAGAATATTTAAGGGCTTAAAAAAACGTATCGTTCATTCGTCAGTAACTTTTAATAAAATATATTCTTTAATTGCATTAATATATATAGAATAAGTGTAATTTTATGATAAAAAAATTGATTAACGGATTATTGATTAAAAGCGAAGAAGACACATTCATCTCAAAAGCACTCTGAATAATAGTAAACATGTTTTGCAGGAACAGAGTGCATTATTTAAATAAAACTAACTTTTTGGATTCTTTCGCGGATTTTTTTAGATTTTTGGTTCCTGACGTTTCGAATGCTTTACAACAATCATGGTCACGGGAGAGGCCGTGCTAAAAATTGGAAAAGATAGTTTCTCTAAAAAAGAATCTAAAAAAGTATTACATTATTTAAACAAATACAAAACTGTATACTGTATAGTATATAAAAAGGCATTCTCTCTCAAGTCAATCAACTCAAGATATACAATTTTCTGCGTTTCCAAAAAACCCTTAATAAGGTGTGCAAATTCGAAATTGTGCACCTTTTTCAAATCTTTTTTGTTCATTGCTTTTAAATGACAACATTAAAACGCACGTTGTTTTGTTTAGAAAAGTACTTTATGTGATATGCGTAGTTTCAAATTTGTATTTAGAAAAATTATTAGAGCTTTCGATTTTTGAATTTTATTCTTTGGTTTGATTTAACGTCACATATCGACACCACTTTTTGAAGAGTTATTTGTTTGGAAATGTGTATCTATGTTTTTATATACCAATGTGTATAAACTATAAGTTAATAAGTAAAAGTTGGTATATTACATTTTGCAGAATATTAAATTTAGAAAGGTCCGGTTTAAATAGATATCGTCCTAAGTGAAGCTATTCCTTGAACGACCTAACGTTTAGGTAAATGATATGAAATTATCAGGGTTGCGTAAAAGCTTGAAAACTAACGTAATTATGATTATAAAACGAGTGATATAACGCACGTAAGAAGTTTTGTTTTGTAAGTAATTTTTTGAGTATTTAAATAAACTCGTTTTTTTAAGTTAAATTTTTTTAATGATTTTGCTTTTTATCATATTCTTCTTAGCAAACCCTTTCATTTGATATTCATACCAAATGAAAGTGCATGAAAGAAGTCCACCATCTTTGGGAGTCCGCCATATTGAATTTACAATAACGTCATTTTGCTTATGCACGCTCATCAAGCCTTTTTATTTGATGCCCATGTCATAAGAGTCACTGTGGAAATGATAAATCGCCCTTTTGTAACCACCGCCATATTAGATTAAAAATGGTGACATTTAGGTAATCGTGTGGTCACGAGAACCAAACGTATGTGCCAAATTTCAGCTTAATCGGACACGGGGAAGTGGGTCAAATTTAACTTGCAAGATTTGATTATAGACAGACACCGGGGACCGGGACTAACTTCATACTATAGTCAATAACGACTATCTTTATACTGTCTAAATCTGTTGTATCGTAAAAAAATCACTCTCGTCATTCATTTTTTATAACGCGCCAAAAGAAGTATAACTTGAAATTTTTTTAATATCAAAATAAAGACAGTTTCTTTTAGAATTTTGTGAGGTAATATAAATTTTGGAAAAACTTTAACTTAAATTTAACTTAATTTAACACCGGTATTAATATTTTTATTAGACTATGTAGACGTATGTGAAAAACATCTGTAAAATTAATTCAATTCAATTCTTTGTAATTTAGCAGGTTACTTCGTTAATGTCGTGTAGAATGGTGAAGACACGACGTAGATTAGGTATTAACCGGTTAAAAAAGAGATATTCACACTGAGGTTATTTGCATAAAAATATGAGCAATTAACTGTTGTATGTAAAATTAATTAATATTTATTTTCAATGTGAAGGAATCGAACCTGTAATAGTGGGTCCACACGATACTGAATTTCATAAACTATAGAATTGTGTTTGTGCAGAAAGCAGTATCTATACTCAAACATCGGTGTGTCATAAAATTGGAAGTCCGCATGCTGCGTATTTGTCGAAGCCCCATTAACTAATTATAAAATAAATTAATTAGTAAGTCTGAAGTAGTGAAAGCACTTCACAAAATTCCGTGGACATTCTGCGTGAAATATTTTATATATAGGTATGTGCATGTAAAAAATTGTCTTTATCGTGTAGACCCACCATATTAATGTGTTTGAGACTCGAGCTTCAATGCTTTGTAATTAGGAAAATAAAGTAATTTTTATTTCTTGACGCGTTTGTGTCGATAACACTAATAGGCATACTATATAATAAAAGATAAATTAACATTCTTGGTAACCAAGCTAATATTCAAGATACAGTAATATGTGATATCTACGATATAGTACTGTAAGATATGTTTAATTTTAAAATTATTTGTGTAGTAACTTGCATCTCTGAGTAGCTTTAGGTAAAAGAAAAACCTATTAAAATTTCTTAGAAAGTAAACCGAATTAAAGAATATTTTTCTTTTCAGGAAAGTTGGAAAGATGAAGCTCTGTACATATTTACTGCTGAGTTTCTTGGGTAAGTTATTATTTATTTTGCTCACTTTTTAGAATATTCTTATATTATTTACCAACCTCTTACTCTGAGATTTCGTGCTTTTTATCTTTTAAGTTTAGAGAGAAGTCTTTTTAATAAATAATAAACCTGTACCGCCGATGTTTTACACTATACTGCCGCAAAATATTTTATTTTAATATTGAAACTTTGTAACATCTTCTAACGTGTATTGACTTTAGATTTTATTATTTTCCACATGCTATGTAGGTTAATATGTGTTTTACACTTTCTTTATATCGTACATATATACGTATAATTAAATAATTTATCATAAGAAATAATTTTGCAAACCATTCAAAGCAATAATATACATAACTGCAGGATGCAGCGACACATTAGATGCTTGTACCATTTTGCTTTGGAATTTAATATAATTTCTAGCATATTTGCGAACACGTTGAAACATTCCAATCGTGTGACTCTCGAGGGACGTGTATATGCTCGGACATAGACCTCCTGGGCGTGAGCGCTGTTGGTATCAACTTATTCTGTACGGTTAACAATGTTTTAGATATCTTATATAAAAAAATATCAGATAAATTGTTACTTACTCTTTGTATGTATAAAAGTGTGTCTTAAATATTAATATTTAAAACTAATTTAAGTGTTATATAGGTTAGAATATTCCTCCAAATACTATCGTACTATGTTGAGATCATAATCATGAATTTTGTCGACATATTTTAGAATTCTTTATTTATACAAAAATATTGGTTAAATGAATATGAGTTCTAATTTAAATTTGTCATATTATATATTCAAAACTTTAATCTCATAACAGTTTGCTGTCTGTCATTCAGTAAAACTTTTACAAGAATTTTGGTGTCAATCTTCAAATTTTATTTAAGTCATTATAGTCGGTCTGTCTGTAAGATATCTATCAATGTCTCGGAATAATAACATTTATTCCGTATTGTAATAAAAAATGAAATAAAACCTGTAGAACCGTAATTTGATTAAAGCACATCACAAAAAGTTACAGCTACATCCAAAAATCTTCACTTGTTCTATATTTTCAGGCCTCTCAACCATTGTGTAGCAACATTGCGTGTGGTAAAGGGTTTACGAGAAAACTTGTGCCGTCTTATCTCGCATTGTTCTCCCCGACTTACTACGTAACAACATTTCAACAGAGTTCTTTGTTAGTATCGACGTGTACGTCGTACGAATTAAAACTTTCTTATATTTAAAGTACTAAAGGTAATTTAAATAATTTTTATGAATATAACCTGGAGTTAGGTGTAAGTGTAATAACTATCTTATAAGTTATATATTAGAGTTAATGGGTTCCATTACATAGCAATAAAATTAAAAAAAGAATGTAAACATACTTCAATGTGGTCTAGAAAGAGAGAGAGAGAGAGAGAGAGAGAGAGAGAGAGAGAGAGAGAGAGAGAGAGAGAGAGAGAGAGAGAATGAGGAAATTAAGTTTTTTTACTATATATTATGTCCTACAAAAACTATGTTAATAGTGCTTTTCGAATAAATAAACTGTAGTAATATATTTATCAAAGCAATTTGTGTTAGTTTGAAGCCAATTATTACAACTAAAACAAAGGTCATATAGTACCTTGTTAAATATTTACTACTCTGAATGTATTACTGATTAATAACATTTACACATTGTAAACAGGGTATTTCTTACGTATTGATCTCAATTCAATTTAAAGATTAAAAGGATTTTCTCTCTCCTTACAGAAAAGTAAACATATTTTAACAAATACTTGTGTCTTATTATTAAATAACGTTACTATACATTGCGAGTCAAGGTAAAAGTAAAGAGAAGTCAAGGAAATGGTTTTTTAATTAAAAATCATAAAGGGAGGAAATCGAAGGAAGCTCACTCATAAGAAAATTCTTATTGCATCGTATGTAAGAAAAAATATGAGGGTTGTGGCGTACTTTAATCCTCGCTCAACAAGATTTCATATATTATTGTAAATTTTCATTGTATGTGAGCTAACAGTTGTTAGAAATTGTTGAGCAAAAAAATATAGTTTTAAAACAACGATAAAAGATTCAAAAGGAACTGAGTTATTTACCTACTAGAGTAAAAGATTACTTTTAGAATGAAGCAAACGAATATATCTCACGTATAAGTGGACTATATAGACTAGACAGACAGATCCTACAAAACCATTTCAGGATAATCTATGACATTCGCCGGCTCATAAATTGTATTTAAACAATTACGAAATTCAACAAATGGGCAAACGCCAATTTACAATATTACTAAAAATATAACATTAAACTAAGTTGATAGTCTTGTGGCTAGCATGTCCGGATGAAGATCCGGAGGTCCTGAGTTCGAGTCCCGGGTCGGGCCAAATAACTATTGTGTTTTTCTGTTAAGATATTTTCAGTAGTAGCTCGGAGACCGGAGTTGGAAAGTTGGCGGTGTTTCATCGCCGTGCCTCGAAGAATACGTAAAGCAGTCAATCCTGCGCCTTAACTCTCACCGGTCGTGTCGAGTTATCGTCCCACCGGAGTATGAGAGTGACAGGAATAGAGAGTGCACTTATATCTGCGCGTACACTTGTGCACTATAATATCGCCTGCGCATCTGGCTAGTCTCAGTGAGATTGGCCGTCATGGCGGAAATCAGTCAGAAGGACATTATTATTATTTATAACATGAAACAAGTAGAACTTAAGTTAAACAATTCACAGAAATAATTTATAGCGTATTTCTAAAGTATATATTGCGATCAGCTTGAAAATAAACGAATCAAATGCATTATGCAAATATATTCCAGCAATCTCTTCAAGCATTTGTAGTACGATCACAAATAGCAAAAAAAAGAGGTTATTATAGACGGTTATGATGAGATTCTCGTTTCTATTTATAGCTTGATTCGTATTGATTTACATTAGAATATTGATACATTCACTGAATCGAAATATAGGTGGGGTATGATTTTCATAGAATTAACATTTGAACGAGTATGTACAATGTATGTTACATAAATACTACTCGTAATTTCTATATTATTTGAACAAAATTTTACAAATTTGATATTGTTTTGTATCTATATTAAATGAAATATTTAATCTATACTAATATTATAAAGAGGTAAAGTTTGTGATTTTGTGACGTTGTAGAGGGTAATCTCTGGATTTACTGAACCGATTTAAATAGAATTTGCTAAGAAGATAGTTTGAGACCCTGGGAAGGACATATGATAATTTTTATCCCGGAAATCATCCCTTCAGGGGGTGAAAAGGTTCAAAGTTTGTATGGGGAATCAAGCTAGGGACAAACCTGAGCGAAGCGAGGGTGAATCGCTAGTACTATATAAAATACATATCTTTGTTCGGTGGTAACGTATGCGGTCCTAAGTCAAGTGTACGATAGGTAGTGTACTTATTTTAATATAACAGTTTATAAAAAAAAGCTGTATGTTAGCTTTTTATTAACACACATGTATGTATGTGTATTGTTTTGTATTATAACGTAGACTTAAATAGCTGAAAATATTTATTTATCTACACTAATACTATAAAGAGGTAAAGTTTTTAAGTTTGTGAGTTTGTTTGTAGGAAGTAATCTCTGGAATTACAGAACCGATTTAGATGAAATCCACTATGAAGATATGAGATCCTGAGAAGGACACAGGATAATTTTTATTCCGGAAATTATCCCTTAAGAAGGCGAAAAGGGGGATGAAAATTTGTAAGGGGAATCAATCATTTCTCAAGTAAAAGTTATGAAACTGAATCATACCTATGTAGTATGTACATATATATTTACACTATACTATATATATATATATATATATATATATATATATATATATATATATATATATATATATATATACTATCTATTCCATTCTAACCGTTAAAACGTACCTAGGGACAAACCCGAGCAAAGCGAGGGTGAGTCGCTAGTATGAAATAAAGAGCCACTTCTTTACAGATTTGTAGAAAGAACGATATTCTGAGTAATCGAAATAGCTTATAAGCTATATCTGAGACTGGATAATTATACTTAGTTATCTACACTAACCTCGCCATTTCCGCATGTGAAAGATAATGAGGGCAACTGTCAATCTTGTATTAAATGTATGTCTTTTGAACGAAAGTAGAAAATGTAGAAGATTTAATTTGAAGGTATATAAATAGGTTTATAAATATATATATCCTGTTATGTTTTAGAAAAGAAACAGAACTGTAAATAAATATAAGAAACATAGGAATTAAAATAATTATGTTATAATATACTAGCGGCTCGCTTTGCTCGGGTTCGTCCCTAGGTTGATTCCCCATACAAACTTTCATACCCATTTCCACCCCCTAAGGGATGATTTCCGAAGTAAAATAGTATCCTATATCGTTCTCAATAGATCCAGAGGTTACCTCCTACAACCTTACAAACTCAAAAACTTTACCTCTTTATAATACTATAGTATAGATAACTAAATGGAATAGAGTAGCAGTATATTTGAGATATTATCTAGTTCACTAGATAAGTGTATACGATGTCGGCGCGAGCGGCCGGGCGTAAAATTTACTAACAGTTCGCAAACAAACTTGCTTCAGGCTGTCACAGCCGCCTCGTACAGACTAACTTAAGTAACTCCTGAACATGTATTACAAGTATCTGTAAAACGTGTGTTGATGTATTTGTAAGAAATCATCGCGTGTCTATCTTTTAGTAAGTCAAAATGTTTTTATTTTTATTGAAATTTGATAATTTACTGATAAAATTTACTTATGCTCTAAAAGAATTATTTTATAATTTCAACGTAATTATTACGAGTATATACTAGCGGCTTACCCTCGCTTCGCTCGGGTTCGCCTCTAGACAGACAAAAGCAAATCTATCCCACAGGAACCGTACATTTTGTAATTCTAATGTATGAACTATATTATTGTAAAGTTTCAATAAAATCCAATCAGTAGTTTTTGTGTACTAAGCTTTATATAAGTTACTATAATTTTTTAACAATCCCATGGGAACTCTTTAATTTTTCGGGATGGAAAGTATCTACAATGTTGCCGGGGATATAAGGTACCATGCAAAATTGCATTTAAATTAGTCCAACAGTTTCGGAGATTAGCCCGTACAAATAGACAAACAGACATAGAAACAAAAAAAAAAATAAAAAATCTTTATTTGTTCTATTTCTCCTCTTACATCCCCATGACTCGGTTTTACGCTTTTTTTTCTATATACAGACATTCGATCTCTACAGTTTTATAAGTATATGTATAGTCTATATATAGTATACCTATGTATACAGTATAGATAGGTATATACTAGAAGTCGCCACAGAAATTGTCGTGGCCAAGTTTTGATAAAAACCTATTAATTTATAATATTTAATTATGACCTGTAAGTTCATACACAAATCCTATGGAATAAAGCAGTTTTATCCTTTTTTAACCGACTTCCAAAAAAAGGAGGAGGTTCTCAATTCGACCGTACCTATATATTTTTTTTTTATGTTTGTTCGCGGATGTTTTCGTCGTTTATGAACCGATTTTGATAATTCTTTTTTCGTTGATAATTCTTTTTTCGCTGGAAAGGAGATATCCCAAGAGTGGTCCCATGATAAGGAAACCAGGATCTGATGATGGGATCCCAGAGAAATCGAGGGAAACTTTCGATAATTGTATCGGCGACTAGTGCGTTTGATAACATTTTCATTAGGTATTTTAAAGCACTACTATTTAATGAAGGTCTGGAGTCGATCTGATGATGGACCCGAAAGATAGTCGAGGGAACTCCTCAACGATTTACAGCAATTACCTGGTGTTTAGGCTTGATTAATTTGTATTGATGATACGTCTACACTAAAAAAGGAAAAATTAAAACTTAAAAAAAAAAACGACTTCCAGGCACTGAAAAGTAAAAAATAACTAAACGGAGGTTTTCATTTAGAATTTTTTCGAAGTCGGTGCCAGCCGATACAAATCAAAGCATTATATATCTATTCTAAATGAAAACCCCCGTTTAGTTATTTTTTACTTTTCAGTGCCTGGAAGTCGGTTTTTTTTATCTTCTAATTTCTAGGTAACTCTCCATCAAAACCTTTTTAGGAATATGAGTCGCTAGTGTTATATAATATTGTAGGATCGACAATTTCAAAGTAATTATTACATAGGTACTAATTGTCCCCACAAACGTTGTCCTAGCTAAATTTCAATAAAGTTTGTGATATTCCAGTTCATACACAAATCCTTTAGAATAAAGTACTTTCTTTTTGTCTCAATTTCCTAATTTTCGGTCAACTCTTTCCATCAAAACCTTATTATTATAGAGACAGGTCAATCCACTCGTTCTCGTCTAGTACAAAGTTAAAAAGTTATTAATAATTTGACGGTACGTTTGGCTCAGTGTGTAGTGACCCTACTTGTGGTGCCAGTCGTCGCGGGTTCGAGTCTCGCTGGGGGCATTCATTTGTGTGAGCACGAATGTTTGTACTCCGGTCATGCTTGCTTATATTTATAATATGTATGTATTTAAAGTTATAGTACCTGGGCGACCGAGCTCCGCTAGGAGTTTGTTATATCGTATTTTTTAGATAAAAAAAAATAAAAACTTAAATAAATACAAAAAAAAAATTAAAGTAAAAACTTTATATTCAGACCGGGAATCGATCCCGGGCATAGTGTTGTCTAACTTGCGCCTTGACCGCTTGACCACGATGCTTATATCCGAGTGTAAGAAATTATCGACCATATTCTGCGTAGAATAATGCAAAAGAAAACCGCATGAAAACACGAAAACACGCGTTTTCCCAGACATGCGACTAATCTAGATAAATTTTTCGCCCCCGAAATCCCTCATATGCCAAATTTCAGCGAAATCGTTAGAGCCTTTTCCGAGATCGCTTGTATAAATAAATAAAGAAATAAAAATATAAATATACAAGAATTGCTCGTTTAAGTATATAAGATAGATATGTGTAGTGTATCAACTATCTGGTATCCATAACACAAGCCTCGTAGCTTACCATGGAACTAGATGGTGCTGTGTGTTAATGTCCCAACATATTTATTTATTTATTTATTTTATTTAATAGTCATTGTAAAGATTTGTTTGGTATTTTGTATTGTATATCTATCAAATTAAGTTAATTAAACTATGTAGTCTGAAAACACGTTTATCTAAAACATATTGTCTCGACAAATTTTTCAGTAATCTTATTTTACCTACTTTAGACTTACCACTATAGTTATAATTAAATATTAAAATTTAATTTGTTGCTAGTGACCGTACTAACATATTGCAGCGTGTACTTATCTGAACAAATAAAAAGTAAAACTTAAACTAATATTATATAATATTGCAGGATCGATTATATACAGGTTCTCCATATACTGGTCTAACGAAACTAAACGCGGTGTTATCTACAGTTGAAAATCATATATATTTCTCAATATAATTAAACACGAAAAATAGAGTGATATCTATACATATAATAAAATGGACAAACATTTCTGCCTAAAAGTACGTTCTCTACAGGCTAACATCCGCGAATTTACTTGCTTGGAACAATGAAAAATTGCTTTAAAACCTCAGTTAAAAATTAAAAAAAATCTGTCAGTGACCACCGTAAGTGAATAGACAGGCAAATAATGGAATTAAACAGGAGAAAATATTAATAAAAATACAAAGATTAGGCGTAATTGGGGGGTTGTTTTTAAGTTAAAGTGGGTTCCAGAGCATATATTATGTAGTTGCAAAATGTACACACGAATAAGAAAGTTGTCACGCTGTAGTTTATTTGCGTGCCTCGACTGTATTTATTCTGTGAACTTTGTCGGCGGTGTAGAAACTAACTGTTTATCCAAAGAGAATAAAATATATAGCAAATATAGATGATACAAGCGCAAATGTTTTTGTTTTTATATTTATTTAATAATCTACTTCTTAGAATATTATTATGATACAAAGATTTTTTATTAATAGGATAAACTAATGATATATTAAAAACTAACGACTCACCCTCGCTTAGGACCGCACACGTTACCACCGAACAAAGATATGCATTTTATATAGTACTAACCATTCACCCTCGCTTCGCTCGGGTTCGTTCCTAGCTTGCTTCCCAATACAAACTTTGATCCCCATTTTCACCCCCTTAAGGAATGATTTCCGGAATAAAATGTATCCTATGTCCTTTCCAGGGTCTCAAACTATCTTCTTACCAAATTTCATCTAAATCGGATGAGTAGATCCAGAGATTACCCCCTACAACCTTACAAACTCACAAACTCATAAACTTTACCTCTTTATAATATTAGTATAGATTAAAACAATATGAGATAATTCCTAATGAAAATTCAATAAATTTTTATAATATGTTAAATTTACGTCTTCAGCTATAAATATTAAGTGTACAAGATACAATATTGCTTGAAATACCTAAACCTCAGATTTAAAAAATATTTCTTCATGAAAAGTAAGTAAGTATAAGTAAAAAAAAATGTCAAAGAATAACTCGTACTAAAATAAGTCTAATACAGACAACAAATAAACAAGTGTAGTTTAACTAGCTTGCAACGTGTGTATCCAAAATTAGCTACACAAATAAATTTTAGCCAGTACTTAGCACACTGCTTAGTGCTTACTAAGGATGTCTTCTGTTGACAAATAATATAAAATTAATTAAAAAGTTATATGTGCTAATTTAATAACCTTGTAACCACCGCCATTTTAATTTTTTCTAAACTTATATGTATGGAAAGAAGACATCTAACATCTTAACAAACAAAAATGACAGCAAGTCCTAAGGTGTATATTAATGAGAAATATGTGAAACATTATTTGAATAAAACTAACGCTTATAAACAAGTAATTAGTTCATTTCTAATAATTATACTAATTTTAATATAGCGACTTTCGCCTTCAGATATCCCGGAAACGACGTAATTTAGCACGCCATGCCACTAATATTTTTTTAATTTAAGTATATTCTATCATATATACCACTTTCATTGCAAGCCGGTAGTTTAGGAAAAAAAAATGGCGGGATACTGGCCATGCCACAAAGATTTTATCCCCTTTAACACCACTTCAATAGATTACGGTGCATCTGTTACCCAGCCAGTTAGTCTACTTTATCTGTAAGCTACTACTACAAAGATAGCTTTGATTTAAAACCTAAGTCCATAATATGTTCATTAACCTACATTGGGGTTTGTCTCCGATAGTTCATCATAAGACACAAATAATTAAATTTTTACATTCGTATAATGGATACCTAATTAAACTGGAAGCATATTTAAATTAATAAAAAAAAAAATATACATTTATTGCCAAAAAAACAAACATTAAAAAAAGAAACAGAATCAATAAAACTTAATCTATGATAAAGGGTAATTGAGCTGCTGCTACTAAGGCTGAATAATACCTAAAATTTATCTCATCGTTCAGAAAGAATTTTATATAGAAAAATATAAACAAAGAGCTAACTTTCATACGTTTTACACACTTTGTAAAAAAAAACTTAGTATATATACAAAAATATGCATATTACTATTCCAAGGATATCTCAAGGATGTTATTCAAAGCCTGGTAGAACGCTTTGTGTAAGTTACTCTGACAAAGGTCTTATTTGTGTACTTACCTTAGATTAAAACCGCGATAGCAGCAAAACCAAGTAAAGTACTAAGTTGGAGAAATTCAAATCGTAACTTTTACTTTACATTATTATTGCTTTATTCAGCTACTTTGTTTTACATCTAATATTTTTATATCTGTACAATCAGAACTCGCGGCTTCGCTCACGCTAAAACTACAAAAAAAAACTCTTTGGCTGTATGCAAAAGGTATTTTTAAATGGGCTCGGTAGTTTCTAAACCTAAAGCACTTAAACATATTTTAAACATCAGTTTTACAATAATGTGTATAGAAGTCTGCCCGATTTGCTTACATTTATGACTACTGCTTCGCTCCCTTGGGTAATAGCATGATGATATATATAGTCTATAGTTTTCCTCAATAAAGGAGCTATCTAAACTAACAAACAAACAAACAAACAAACAAACAAACAAACTATGCCTCCATATAATATTAGTATAGGTTGTAGGTTTTATTTAAACCATGTATACGTGTATTATTGTATTTGTGCCGATAAATTAGCTTGATTTTTTTTAGCGAGGTATTCAAATGAAATTTATAAAATTATGGCGGTTATTGTAAATCATAAAAAAATATATTGTATATGTTATATCGTTATGGTGAAAATATTGTAAGGGTATTTTTTACATTTTATATTTTTTGAGAAAATATTTATTGGATCTTTATACATCTAGTTGTCTTTTTCTTTTTTATGGATAACTATCAGTCTGCTGACTCCAGTCCCTATTACTACGCTTGTTGTTTGTCTCTCAAATAATAGAAACCTAGTTGAATTTTTTGCAGGAAGTGTATTAGTAAGATGAGAAGTGGAAGAATAATGAAAATCCTAACTAATAAATAGTAATAACAAAAGACGATTCCATAATAGAAAAATATTTCATTATAGGTTTTTCTTTGTGCTATATCGTAAAAACTATACTGATTTTATTGCAAATAGTAACGTAAACAATCAAAACTGGTAAGCTGTAGCTCGTACTACAATTTGTCTTTTAGTAGCGAATAAACTTGCTATACCTCTTATTTTAATATTTTATTACTTGCTCAAATTCTAGAAGAGTTTTTAAAAACAGGTTCTTAATTTTAATGTTTACCTATCTTTTAAAAATATATATTAGTAAAACTTTATTTATATAGAAAATACTTCAATATGACTAGTTTATCGTAAATTATATCATATTGGTAACAAAGCGAACTACATATATATTGTTAGTGTGACTGTAATCCTATTCTGAATTAAGCCCCGGTGGCATTTTAGTGCACATTATACGGGTGCAGGCACGTATGTTAATACCTATAAATCTATAGACTGTTTAAATTTAGCCTTTAAAATTGTATATATCATAATTAATCTGGCTATCGATGTTTTCATATGCCAATTACATATTATACTCAGAAATATAGGCTCATTAAATATAGTTTGTATTTGTATATATGGTATTATATTCACTCAATTATATTGCAGTTATCCATGAAGAAATTATTTATGTAATAATATTATTTATTTATATTTCTTAATAATACTAAAATAATTTAATAATTAAAATCATGCTCAATCATCTGTTAAAATCTTATGGGAAATATTTAAATATACTTAGTAAAATACATGGAGTAGGTATATTATCTAAATATTAATCATCGAAATTATGTTAAAAAGATAAAAAAAAGTATTATCATTTATATTTTTATGGCTACACAGACCACATGGTGTATGGTTTTCCACATAGCTTATAATAATATAAACTTACACTCATAATTATATATTTAGTAGCAAGTTAACATATTATATATGTATGTATAATTGTATATGCAACATACAACAATGTCTATCTTTTGTTTAGAATACGACGGAAGCAAGGGGTTTAAAAGCGTTTGGACCCTACTTGTTGATGTTTAGTGGATCAAACGGAAACATCAAAGCTTCCCTTCGAATTTTAGTCAAAGTCTAGCTTTAAGGCAATCTTGGTCCCCACTTGTGGGAGCTCCGTTATGTAAAATCAATGTAGGGCTTAAAGTTTGCTGACAACAGACGAATTTTAAACGTTCATATCTCTGAGACGGATAATGAAGTGAATGCTTCCTTAAGGGTTCTGTTGGAACATTTTTTTAAAATTAACACATAATCTGAATTAAAAATTTTATTTCGACATACACTACAATAAATAAATTAATGAAAAACTATTAACTACGTTGAGCGTTTGAGCTCGAAAATCATATCCATTTCAAACGCCGATTTTCGGTGGCTGCCTCGTGGGTTCTGACTATATCTAAATAACGTGTCTCCTTTATATCCTTCTGTAATCTTTGAAGGACCCATAAGATACTCATGAAGCATTCATAAATACAGCTTTTAAAGTAATGGGTATACGGGTAATGCTACCAGATGTACAAAAAGATGATTTCTTATGTCATGTATTTAAATTGTTTAAATGTGTCAGTTCTTTATTAACAAGCTATTAAAGCGTTTAGGTCCATAAAAGGTTTTTCAGAGATGAGATATTTTCTCGCAGTAAAAAGTATCTTATATGTTGACGCGGATAACCAGCTATCATCATACTAAATTTCATTGAAATCTATTTAGTGATTTTCTCATGATGCGTTCCCAGACAGACAGACAAAAATTCTAAAATCTATAGATTCGACCTCTAAATCCATAATAATGACTATTTCAATATGAGTTTCCAAAAAATATTATTTATTGTACAGATTCAATTCAGTTAGAGCTTTATAATATGTATAGATTAAGAAAAGTAGCAAGTACTCGTAGTAGTAGCAAGCACATTCATGATTTAATAAGACTTCAGCTACATATTTTCTAAGGATATTAGCGTGTGTCAAGAGCAGCCTGTTGCGTCCGATCTTAATGATTCGTAAAAGTTAAACGACATGGTTACTAAACTGGCTTTGTTGTTTATAATGTATGATTTTTTTTGTTATAATTTTAGATTATAAATGGTTCATAAAGTAAATTTCATCAATTAAATCTTTAAATAATTTTGCATACTATACCATAATACCATACCTAATACTTTCTTAGATTTACGCGAATATTTAATACTTTTTACATAGTACTTTACATAGTATAAAACAAAGTCGCTCCCACTGTTTGTACACTAAGATCTTTTGAACTACGCAACAGATTTTAATGCATTCTTATTATAGTACGGAAAAGCCTGGAAAATCAAAGATTTGTATTGTGCGCTTACATAACCGTTAAAACGTACCTTCAATAAAACTATCTTTTCGGTTTATTACGCGGATAATTCGAAAAGATAGTTTTATTTCATTTTGCATACTTAAGGAATACGAACTTCGTATAAATATGGAGCATATGTGTGTAAATAAGAACGTAATAAAAAAATAGTCAAGTGTGAATCGGACTCACAGGATAGAGAACTTTGTAAGTTATTACAAATTAAATAAATATAAAGATTTGAGGCATTATATACAATTTTGCAATAAACTTGATAATATCTGTTACATATTTCTAAATTCTGGAATTTTAAAAATAAAGGGAATGTCCAGTTTCCGATCTCATTTTTTTAACTATCATATTTCTTTTATTTTTTAACTTTAATTCCATTTTTTATAGCAAGCTATTTTATTTGACATGTCATAAGATGCACTCGACATAACTTGAGACTAGTTTTATTACTAAAATAAGTGGCCAAAATTGGAATTAATTCGTTTAGATGAAAACGATAATATAGTCAAGAAAACCAATACCAGATACATCTGGGTTTTTTTTCTTGACTATGTTATGTGCACATAATTTTCAGTTCTACTGTCTACTCGATTGTGAGAAAACAGACTATAACAGATCGATAAAGAGACCGGTACACGAGTAATCACTTAAAAGTTCCTTTTATTTTCATTTGAGATACGAAAATATTAACAATATTAATTTTAAATAACACCATTTTTTCGTGGAGTATTCGCGTAAATCTAAAAAAGTATTGATTTTTAATTTTATTTGACGACAATGTCTAACAGGATAACAAAAAATAATATGGTGAAAACGAATTTATTTTAAGAGTTTTACACCCCACTTACAATTTTTTGTGCAAAAGCCTAAGTAAATTTGAAAATAATAATTAAGTTTTAGGACCAAAATCTCATAAGTAAGAGAGAGTAACCAAAGATAAGATTATACAATATAATTATAATGCCTCTCGTAAAAAGAGACTTCGTGACGGCTTACTTCGTATGGGATTAGCTACATCCTATTCTTCGTAACTACTAAAGTTGCTCAAAGTTCGTGGTGAGCTTTAAAAATTTAAGTCAATTTTAGTTGAAGCTAGCATACTCTCTTGAGTAACCTCTATATGTAATCTCCTAAATTTATATGAGATGTCGGTGCTATTTCTGCAACCTTCACTTTTAGTTTGAAGTTTTAATAAAAAATAAATTAAAATAAAAAACTCAGTTAAACGCGAGCCGCATTTGCACACCGACGGTAACATACACTCCACAAAATGATCTATCTACCTTTAGAGTCTTATCTTCAACTTCAAATTCAACTCACATTTGACCAATGTGTATATTTGGTATTTTGTATAAAATATACATATTTTATTCACTTATTTAATATAACACTTATATTATTAAAATGGCAACGTAGGAAAACATCGTTCCTGAGCATGTAAAATAAAATGCCTAGTTTTGTTCATCTAGCTTCGTACCGCATTAGCATTCTACACACATAAAGATAATACTCGGAACAATATTACTTCTGCGACTCATGTTTGTACGTAGTTTAAATTATGTATATTCCTAAGTATACGTGGTTGTGGTCCTGAAATTGCACTACTTTAAGAATAAATTTTGTTAAATTATATTGTTATGGTGCGACGATAAAGTACGGAATATAAAGCTAAAGTTAGAGCCTATTAAGGTTTTATTGCCAGTGAGGGGGGGTTTACTGTGATAAATAATCCGTTTCAATTGAAACTATTTTTTACGTTGCGAAAATATTTGGTATGTTTTCTTGTATATCTGTAAACTTTTTGATTCTATAATATTATTTTATAGAATAAAATTGTAATAACAACACTAACTCTTTATTATTTACCACGACAAAATGAATTACCGTCATAGCGAAGTTGGGATACTGTCTTCTGCACAAGACATCGCGGGTTTGAATCCCATTAGAAATATCGTGCAAATAGTTCTCTTAGCTAGTAAATGTTTGGTTGTCGTGGCTTGAATAAATCTTTGTAAAACCCCATTACGAAAAGTTTTAAATTGCTCAATAATTTTTGCAGTAATAGTGATGAAGTTGTTTGGTATATTGATTTTTTACGAAAATTTATACATGGTTCATGCGTTGTAAAGTTATAGTAAATAATGGTTAGTTTTAAAGTTTGTTGGCTCTATGTATTTTTGTTTTTAATTGTTTTCAAAACACCAACAGTTATGATGTTGTGAAATGGAATGCTATACACAATAATTCTATAGTGTTAGTATGTAGTGGATTGTAGTGTTAGTCAGCATTATAAGCATATATTATAACTAGCAAAACTCGAGGCTTCGCTCGCGCTAAAACTACAACCAAAAACTTTAAAAAGGTAGGTTTCATACAAATTTTCATTCCTTATTTTATCTCCTTATGGGATGAATTTCAAAAAACGCTAAAACATGTATTTATTTAATTGTATTGAAGAGCATTAATACCAAGTTTCAAGAAATTCTGATCATAAATATTTTTGGGTTGTCTTATAACGTGTACTCCCGTGGGAATGAGATAATCTCCCGCGATAAAAAGTATCCCATATATTGATCCGGATATCCAGCTATCATCACACCAAATTTTATCAAAATCCCTTCAGTGGTTTTTCTGTGATGCGGTAACAAACAGACAGACAAAAATTCTAAAAACTATACATTTGGCCTTTGTATCGATAATAATGTCTATTTCAATAAGATTTTCAAAAAAATATTTAAGGTACAGATTTGACTTAGAATTTTATTATATCTATAGATTACCTTTAAGTTACTTAGGAAACTGGAAAATAGATAGGTAATTGTGAAATGAAATGAATTGTGAAGTGAAATATGTAAGGATTTAAATAAGTTTGTTCTAGAAGAACGATGTTTCTCTTCATTATTTCAATCTGTTGAAAGATTCTGCCGACAGCTTTTTTCTTTCAAAATTCTCTTGATCTCTTTTGTAGTAACTTCGCAGTAACTTCAATCTTTATCATCAAGATTTGAGCTTTGAAGATTAAGGGCTTTATTTCTGATCATTTCTATATATAAGAGACTGTGAGGTTGCCGCGGTTTCATTTATTACTTGTCTCTACTATTATATATATTATATATATCTACGTCTATTTATACCTTTATATTGGAGTAATCGTTCCTCTATCAAATCTATGCTTAAGAAAAAGCATTGGAAATCTATTTCTTTTTATTAAATTTTAAATTAAATTTCTTTTTTACATTTTTATAATGTACGTACTCTAAGTTATTTTCATTTATCGATCTTGATAACTTAGAATAACAAGAATATCATGAATTATGTGTAATTGGATAATTTAATCTTGATGCCTACAGGGTCATGAAGCTTTATTTATTACACTTTCCCTTTAAATAAAATTCAAATCACAAAATTTATAGCTGTACTTGGCTATAAAAGCTATTATTTTAATAGATTCGTAAATTAAGAAATGATAAAATAATAATATTTCTCTTATTACGGCCTGTGCATACAAAATAATGAACATTCTATGTGGCAGCGAAAATTAAAGAAACCTAAACGTGACGAGAATAAAAGAGATAAATTAATTAACATTGCGACCTTTACCATAATTACTTTCGTGTTACGTATTTACTCTGTCCCTCTAATATAATATACTTGCGTACATTATTTCATTTTTTTTTAATTAAATATGTTTTAGACAGATAAGTATAATGTAGTTTAGGTTAAAATTAAAACTATGTAAAAATACGTTACTAAAGTACATTTTTATGAGCTTTACATTAAGTTGCCATTTTCGTATGTAAATTGTCCGTTTCAGCAATTTCAATATAGCAAAACATTTT
Source organism: Argynnis bischoffii washingtonia (assembly GCA_033884665.1). Lineage (NCBI taxonomy): Eukaryota > Metazoa > Arthropoda > Insecta > Lepidoptera > Nymphalidae > Argynnis > Argynnis bischoffii. The sequence continues at coordinate 5,570,616 of CM066623.1, read as the reverse complement.
TTCAACCTTTTTGTAACTTGGTAAACTTATGTAAGTATTTTTTTGGTGATAATGAAATATTATGGCGCCATCGAAATAAGCCGGAATGTATACAATGAAACTCCCTGATGGCATATGAGACAGCCAAATTTGGGATAGTATGTTTGTTATTATGAGTACTTTCAAATGATGATGATCTGGATGAATTAGATTTTTCTGATGGAATGTGCTGTTTGGGAAGTTTGGACTCTTTTAATTTGTTGTCTTGAGTTCCTTCCATTTAACATGGTGATGAGGGTCTGAAGATAGAGCCAGCAGATAAAAAAAGATTTTTTTTTTATTTATGTTATAATTTATATATATCTATCTATACATATTATAAAATTCTAACTAAGCCGAATCTGTACCTTAAATATTTTTTGGAAAATCCCATTGAAATAGACATTATTATCGATGCAGAGGCCGAATCTATAGTTTTTAGATTTTTTGTCTGTCTGTCTGTCTGTTACCGCATCACAGAAAAACCGCTGGAGGGATTTTGATGAAATTTGGCATGATGATAGTTGGATATCCCGGTCAACATATAGGATACTTTTTAAAGCGGGAGATGATCTCATTCCCACGGGAATACACGTTATAACACAACCCAAAAAATATTTATGATCAGAATTTCTTGAAACTTGGTATTAATGCTCTTCAATACAATTAAATAAATACGTGTTTTAGCGTTTTTTAAAATTCATCCCATAAGGAGATAAAGTAAGGGATGAAAATTTGTATGAAACCTACCTTTTTAAAGTTTTTTGTAGTAATTTTAGCGCGAGCGAAGCCGCAGGTTTTGCTAGTTTAATTATAAGTCCAAAGATGATCGTGGAACGTGAATCGTGAATCGTCTTCGGAACCAAAATACCAACGAAAGTTGAGACAATATACATAATAATAATAATAATGTCCTTCTGACCCGGTGGCGGCCAATCTCGATGAGACTAGCTAGATACGCAGGAGATATTATACTGCAGTAGTGTACGCGCAGACACAAGTGCACTCTCTATTCCTTTTACTCTTCAAGTCCAATGGGACGATACATCGACACGACCGATGAGAGTTAGGGCGCAGGACCGATGGGTTTACATGCACTCCCCGTACCTCAGAGCGGTGACTCGCGATTTCACATAAGCTTCCTATATCTTATTTCTTTCTATCTCTAGCAAGATGTAGCATTGATAGATAGGGTATTGGTGTTCACTTTTAAAAATCCGCCGCCAATGTCAGTACATAGTCACAATATTGATGACGGAGTGAAATAAACACTTTCCTCATACTCGGTAAGGTAAGGGCTATATGTATGAAAAACTTAATTATCCTTTAATTACAAATGAGATAAAACTATGATTATAAAATTGTGAATTATGAAGTATGTCTTCAGTGAAATAGAAAAATAATTTGAATTAAGCAAGCCATTAACATTTTGTATGGTCGATTTAAAAAGTATGATCACTTTAATGCATTCTCAAATGAGATCAAAGGGAGGTAGCGAAATGTACACAAACGAATGCAATTTCAAATGTGTACAGTTTAATGTAAAGGATGTGCTCAGGATATAATGGTAAACAATTGTTATTTATAGAATCAATCCTTTTATCAAGTCTTTTTTTCAAACTCTGAACTAAACTACCTAATCATTCTATGTTATTTATGTATTTGAATAGATTAAATTATATCAAAAATAAGTCCGGTAACCCGCACTTGGCCAGCATGATAGACTATGGCCCCTTGTATTGAAGAGAGGTCCGTGCCCAGCAGTGTAACGTAAAAAAGGTCTGAATACATATCAAAAATATATTCCCGCCGAATTGATAGATGTTTACTTAATTTACCTTTACGTAGTATGTATCCACTATACCACAATATCTAATACAATACAATACAAATATACTTTATTGCACACCAAAATATACATAACATAATATATAATACATAACAGAAGGTATAGCACTACAGGCGGCCTTATCGCTAAGTGAGCGATCTCTTCCAGCAACCTTTGGGCAGAGAGAAAGAAAAAGATTGGGAAGGGGTGCAATCAAAAATTTTGCAGAGTATATATGTATGCAAATAAATACATACATATATACATACATAAATACATACATACATACATACATACATATATATACCGACAGGAATACCAATATACCTATACTATACACAAAATAAGATACTAAGCAGATTACAAGTTAAGATAATATTCCTTAGTTAATCTAAGTGACTGTCCATATAATATAAAATTATATAAAAAGTAAAATTTGATTTTTAGTTTTATATAATAGAAAAGTATAGTATATGAAGCAAGGCAAGCCTCTCCGTTTACGAGGCTATGAAATACAGCTATTATCATAAAGGCGACATTTTCGTCATTCAGTATGCTATTAGATAGCGATGGGGGAACCGACGTCCTTATCCCTGCGAGCGCACGTACATACATTGAATACGTAGCTCTTGTGTGTAGAGACAAAATAAAACGCAGCAAAATTCAAGAACGTTGTTGTGTTTGGGTAAAAATGTATTCTTAATGCTGTTAGCTATTCTTCATTTTACATTTTTTTCACTCAACTTTATATATATTTACTTGTGCTTTTACTCAATTATGATGCGATTCAATTTCATTCATTTTATTTTTAATTTGAAACTTTTTGTTGTTTAAATAGAAAAAAGTTTGGATATAAGTTTTGATAAAAAAGATAAATGTAAGTTACATACAACTTCTTTACAGCTACGAATTGTTATTGTTTGTTCTAAATCAGATCTTTGTATAAGAAATGAATGTATAAATATTTATATAAATATAAGACAAAACGTATGCTTTGTCGTATATTTGTTTCATGAAACTGCTAAAACTTTATTACATTCAAACATAAATGGGACTTGTTGCTCAACTCAAATATAAGTCGAAACGAATGCTCACATGTGATTATTTCACTGTCGAACTTGTAACAAGCTTCTTTCACTTAGAAGTAATTAAATCTTAAAGTTTATTGTACTTCTTTATCATCGTTTATACTTCCCATACGGGCCAGACACCGAGACTTCTTCTTCGGTCTTCCTTATGTTATTTCCATTAGTCTTATTAATTCATGTATGTTTGTACTAACTACCCAGTGTTTCCAGTTTTACACAGCGCATATAAGAGAGAGATCACTAGCAGAATTTTTGAATCCTTTATTATGGACCTACCACTAAAATATTTTTAATCTAATTTAAAAAAAAAACAAAACACGGACAAGCTATCATATTTACCTACTATTTTTATGAATGAATTACTTAGCAAAATGCAGGTTAGATACAAAATATTGGTAATCTTGTATACATATGTATATTAAGCTGAAGAATTTGTTTGATTGACTGCACTTATCTCTTCATCTAGTAATCTGATACGAAGAATTTATTTATGCGTTGAATAGCCTATTTATCATTGAAGGTTATAAGCTCTTACATCACTCTACGACCTATGTGGGCGGTATAATTCTACAAAAAAGACGCGAGTAGAGTTGCGAGATAACGCTAGTAATAATAGGTATATAAGTACATAATATACGTTTTCAGTGTACAATAAAGAAAGCCTACGAAAATAAAAAAAATACGTCAATATTTCTGAATTAAAAAAAGTAATATTTGTAACATAACATATACATAAGTAAAAGTCAAATGTATTTAACTCTTTTTAAACTCAATTTTATTTCAATCGATTGACAATAATTATTGAGTAAAACTAAGACATAAGTTGGCAGAGAGACTCGTGTATAGTGATAGCAGTTTATATTTAGAAATAGTGTGTGAAATCGCAGTAAGAGCTAGCTTCACTATAGCATAAAATTCTTAAACTTAATAACTAACATTGTATTGTATTTCCATTATCTTCACTAAATAACTTTGAAGCAGGCGGTAATTCAATTTTAGTGTTAGCGCCAAGTCGCAAACAAGTTTTAAAACGTATTGGGTATCGGTTACGGTAACCCGAGGTTCTCAGACTTGATACACGTTAACGTTCAGATAAAAATCTTTTCGTGTTAGTTTTAAAGCTGTGGAATGAACATGTTACTTTTCTCGTTGAAAATAAAAGAAATAAGTTTGAAAAATAAAAGAGGGATGGACTTTTAAGATATATTTTCTAGTAGGTAGTAATTGGATTTTAAGTGTAATATACACTATTAAGTCTCTCTTTGCTGGAACTGATATTTCATTCTGACCTATTCCGTAGTTTAATTTGCTTTAAATAGATCTTATCTATGTTTTTTTGCAACTTTTAAGATTGTTGCAGCTTTTAACATATTATATTATTATGTTGTGAATATAATGCTGTGCAAATTTCACTGACATAGTATCCTTATCTTTAACTTATTTGTGATTAAAATCTATAATACATATAATAAAACTATAGAGGTTGAATGTCTGTACATAGAAAAAAAGTGCTAAAGACCGAGTCAGAGGGATGTAAGAAGAGAAATAGAACAAATCCAGATTTTTTAAAAATTTTTGTGTCTCTGTTTGTCTGTTTGTACGGGCTAATCTCAGAAACTCTTGGACTGATTTAAATGAAATTTCGCATGGTGGTACTTTATATCTCCGGTCAATATTTAAGACACTTTTCATCCCGTAAAATTAAAGAGTGGGATAGTTAAAAAACTATAATAAATTATACAGCTTAGTAAAAGCCAAAACTACTGATTGGATTTTAATGAAACTTTACAATAATATAGATTATACATCTAAATAAGGAATAGGCTACTTTTTATTTCTGAAAAATGTACGGTTCCCGTGGGATAGGTTTGTTTTTTTATGTCTAGAGGCGAACCCGAGCGAAGCGAGGGTGAGCCGCTATTAATAAATATAGTAGTTTATATATATAAAAAGACATGTTGATATTTATCTAGTAAATTAAAAGCTAATCAACAAAAACAAAATCATAACACCATACAAATAAAACGCCAAATGATAAAACAAAAGCTGACCTCGTCACCCTCATGATAATAAAACGTGCTATCAGGACAAGCAACGTTCCAAATAATCAGTTAAGGTGGAATCTTGGGAAAATATTACGTGACCGAGAAACTGAGGCTTTTCCAAGTTTTCGAGTTTCCAGAACTAATGTTGTTTATCTTTGAGATTTATCTAACTTTAATCATTGTATGGTCGTTATTTAATTACGCAACAATTAAAGCATACATAATAATATGATATCTTTATTGAACAGCATTTGTAGAAGAAAAGATCCGTTCTTATTTCTTTATTCGCGTTTTATAATGTATCGCAGACCGACATCAAGACTATTTGTATTTTTATGCACAATATACTATAACAACAACAATAATGTAAATTGTTTAGATATCACGTAACATTCACTCAAAAATGTCGAACCAAAATGACCTTCTCTTTTGAAGTCATGTATTAAATAGTAATATAATATTCTTAAGCTTCTAACTGTAGCTGCACTCTTGAGTGAGTTAATTTTTGATCTATTACATGAATCAACTCGTTAGATTTTTTTATTTTTTTAACTTTAGACTATTTATTCACGTGACAATTACTGACTAAAATTAACTAAAATCAATGTAGGGGTTTACATCTGTGTGTGTAGCATGTGTATAGGTTTTCGTATGTGTGCTTAGATTATAAAAAGTGTAACCGCATCGCGACGTAGTAGTCGCTACTCGTTACTCGCTACTCACTATACAGAGTATGCACAATAAACCTATTATTGTTGGACCGGCGTCTCATTTAATCCTCATGAACACGAATACTTAAAGTGGTGACCCCGACGTGATAACACGATGACGACCCCAATAAAATCGCAAACGGAGATTGTGGAATTGGCTACAGTAACAGTTTCGTCGCGAATACCCGAATTCTGGTGTGACCAGCCACGACTATGGTTCGTACAATGCGATGCAGTTTTGAGCCCACAAAAACTCAGCGACGAGGCCAAGTTTAACCTCGTCGTTACGAAGCTTGGCAAGGAAGTAGTGCAGCAGGTTGGCGACATCCTACTGAAACCGCCTGAAACCAAAAAATACGAAGCTCTGAGGGCGCGTCTCTTGACTGTGTATGAAGAATCAGAAACTCGCCAGTTTCAAAAACTCCTTAGTGAAATGGAATTGGGCGAACAAAAACCTTCACAGCTTCTACGTCGAATGAAAGATCTGGCAAGGGATAAAATCCCTGATGACACGCTGAAGCTATTGTGGCAAGGACACCTTCCATCACCAGTGCGTGCTGTACTTGCCGTTACAGACCTGGACCTGGAGAACCTCGCTAAAATCGCAGATAAGATTATGGAGACTTCGAAACCCCTACAAGTAGTCGAGATCGCACAGCCGCAGCCTAACTGTCCTACGGATATCGAGAAGATTATGGCAGAAATATCGAAGCTAAGTTGTGAAGTAGCCGACCTAAGAAATTCAAGGCCACTATATCGACAACATCGGAACACCAACCGTACACGCTCAGTATCCCGAAATCGTAGCCGTAACCCTTCTGTACAGCGTCAGCGTCGTACCCAGGAGTGCCCGGACTGGCTGTGTTATTATCATCACCGTTTCCGTGCGAGGGCCAGAAAATGCGTCGAGCCCTGTGCATGGAAAACCCGTCAGGAAAACTAGAAGAGGTGCAGACAAAGGCGGACATCTGCGCCATCTCTCCATGCCGCCGCCTTCGCATCACGGACATGAACTCAGGTTTACATTTTTTAGTCGATACAGGCGCTAATATTTCTGTGTTACCGATAACAAAAGTACGTAGGTCGCGCGAGTGTAGTGACTATAAGTTATATGCAGCAAACGGGACAGAAATTAAAACGTACGGAGTTAAGACGCTAATTTTAGATTTTAAATTACGCAGACCATATCAATGGGATTTCGTGATTGCAGATGTAAAACAACCAATTTTAGGAGCAGATTTTTTGTGTCACCACAAGCTCTTGGTCGATATAAATGCACGGAAACTCATTGATCAGGTTACAGATTTAAATGTTTTAACATCTATTGTAAATGTAAGTAGTGAACCTTCTGTATTTTCCGTCAGCATTAATCACCCTTATCACGATCTTTTAACTAAATTTCCGAGTATCACAAAACCTATGTCATTCGTGGACACCCTACCGATATCCGTACAACACCATATAGAAACTACGGGACCGCCTGTTTTCGCTCGAGCAAGGCCGCTTCCGCCCGACAGATATAAGCGCGTAAAAGCCGAATTTCAAAAAATGATGGAGTTAGGCATATGTCGTCCTTCAAAAAGCCCATGGTCTAGTCCTTTACACGTTGTAGAGAAAAAAAACGGAGATATTAGGCCATGTGGAGATTACCGCCGTCTTAATTCAGTTACTAAACCCGATAGGTATCCGATTCCACGCTTACAAGATTTTACTTATTTATTATCTGGCAAAAATATTTTTTCAAAAATTGATATTAATAGAGCTTATCATTTTATTGAGACTGCACCAAGCGATGTTGAAAAGACAGCTATAATAACACCTTTTGGATTGTTTGAATTTCCTAGAATGACCTTTGGACTGCGTAACGCAGCCCAGTCATTTCAACGGTTTATGGACACCGTCTTTCAAGGTCTAGATTTCGTTTTTAATTATATAGACGATACTCTTGTGGCTAGTTCAAATGTAACCGAACACCTCAAGCATCTCAGTATCGTTTTTCAAAGATTAAGTAACTACGGTATAACTATTAATTTGTCTAAATGTATTTTTGGTCAAACATCTCTAGAGTATTTAGGTTTTCATGTATCGACAAAAGGTATCCGCCCGACGGAGGATAGAGTCAAGGCCATCATCGACTATCCAAAGCCCGAGACAGTAGAAGAACTACGCAGATTTACAGGTATGGTTAACTTTTATCGTTCTCATTTGCCAAACGCAGCGTCATATCAGTCTTTGCTCAACAAATATCTCGGCAGTTCTAGAAAAAAAGATAAGACTAAGATTCAGTGGACAGACGAAACGAATGAAGCTTATGAACAATGTAAGTTAGGTCTTAAAAAGGCCGCTACGTTGTCACACCCAAAGACAGATACGACTCTTGCGTTAATGACCGATGCCTCTGATTCTTGTGTAGGCGCAGTCCTTCAACAGGAAGTTAATGATGCATGGGAACCGCTAGGTTATTTCTCCAAAAAGCTGACTGCAGCTCAACAAAAGTATTCAGCCTACGATCGCGAGTTATTGGCTATATACATGGCAATAAAACACTTTCGTAAACTTTTCGAGGGACGCCAGATCACCGTGTACACTGATCATAAGCCGTTAACATACGCATTTTCAAAATTAGGTAAGGATTCTGACGAAACACCTCGACGAATTAGACAGTTATTATATATTAGTGAATTTACCACTAACATACGTCACATAAGCGGGCATAGCAACACGGTAGCTGATTCGTTGTCACGTGTTGACACAGTTTATTGTCCCACAATTCTCGACTACAATAGAATCGCTGAGTCGCAAGAAACGGACACCTATGTGCAACATGCGCAATCTAATGCAACTTATAACACTTTAAAGAAATTATATGTACCTACTTGTAATAAACCAATATATTGTGATATATCCACCGAAAATGTCCGACCATATATACCAAAAGAATTTAGGCGTATTGCATTTGAAAGTGTACACAACCTTAGCCATCCCGGTATACGTGCTAGTCGAAAATTAATTAGTAAAAAATTTTACTGGCCTAATATGAATACAGATATTAACAATTGGTCTAAAACTTGTCTTAACTGTCAAAAGGCAAAAATAGATCGTCATACTTTTTCTAAATTAAGTCAATTTTCACAGGCCAACCGTTTTGAACACATCCATATTGATTTAATCGGTCCTTTACCGATATCTCAAGATGGGTATAGGTATTGTTTAACGATTGTAGACCGATGTACACGCTGGCCTGAAGCATTCCCAATTCAGGATATTAACGCCGAAACCGTTGCAAAAATATTATATACCAACTGGATTTGTCGCTATGGATGTCCAGTGAAATTAACAAGCGACCAAGGTCGCCAGTTTGAAAGCTCACTCTTTCAACAATTAATGAAATTGCTAGGTATCAATAGGATACGCACCACCGCATACCACCCGCAATCTAACGGAGCAGTAGAGCGCTGGCACAGGACTCTAAAAGCAGCACTTATGACTCGCTTAAATGGTAAGTCATGGGTAGAGGAATTACCCACTGTTTTATTGGGACTTCGCGCAGCATGTCGCAGTGATAGTGGAGTATCAGCAGCGGAGTTAACTTTTGGTCGAACCTTGCGTCTCCCAGGGGATTTCTATGACAGCAACAAGGTAAATATTTTAGAACCTCATTTATTGTTGAAGCAGATACAGGAGAATATTCAGAGTCTAAAGCCAATACCAGAACCACATCGTAACTCCCGTTCGTGTTTTGTGCATCCAGATTTAGCCAAAACAGATTTCGTGTTTGTTCGGGACGATTCTGTACGTAAATCTTTAAAACCCCCTTACGACGGTCCATATCGTGTTTTACATAGAGGGTCTAAGATTTACACTATTCAGTTACCCGGTAGACAAGCGAACATATCGATCGATAGGTTAAAACCAGCCTACATTTTGTATGAGAATACAGATGGTTCAAGTAAGTTAGATTATTCAGACAGTATAGTTAGTTCACACATTTTAAACGACGTACCAAAGAATCGAACAGGAATTGAACCCGCACCCAGTACTTGTCGTATATCGCGCAGGGGCCGCGTGATAAAACCACCGGTCAGATTTCTATTATAAAAGTGCACAGTGCAAGCGAATGCGAAGCTAGGCGATGTAATGCGGACATAGCGAACAATGCATACAGTTAGTTGTCAGTATAGAAACGCAGCATTACCTCGCATCGCATTCACTATGCCAGTAGTTTTAAAAATTAAGGAAAGTAGGTTAAGAATAAGCATTATTTTCTATAGTTATATATATCATTTACTTTATAATATCATTTTATAATAGTCTTTTACACAGTTATACACTTTTAATTTATTTTAAAATGGGTAAAAATTACAGTAAGCAGGAGGAAATTATAATCGCACAAAATGGTGCAAACAATGCAAGCAATAGCTCGTTGGAACAAAAGATAGAAAAGTATTCAATTATTCTAACAGTTGGTATAATATCATTATTATTAATTAGTTCTTGTATATTTTATTTAAAATGTAAACGTGGAATAAAGAAATGGACAAGGAAAGAAGTACTTTCCGTCATTTCGTCAAACCAGGATAAAGTCGGTCAACAACCTGCAGCTGTACAATATGCTTAACATCGATAACGTATGTATGTATTAAAAGCTATGTTATATCTTATCTACTTGTTAATTAAATTGTGTTCTCATAATGTTTTATTGTATTCAATTTGTTATAGGTATCATATAACCACTAAGACACATCGTTATCATAACACGTGCTAATGTCCCAGTGAAATTCGACACTTGTATTATTGTCAGTGTAAAGTTACGGACCTTTGTTTTTTTTATGTCCATGATTATTTCAATATGTATAGATACTAATTTGCTTGTAAGTAATTCAGCATAACAAATTATACTGTATTTTATTTATCCATTAAATAAATTGTATTTTTTTTTTCAAAAAGGGGAGGAATGTTGTAGGGGTTTACATCTGTGTGTGTAGCATGTGTATAGGTTTTCGTATGTGTGCTTAGATTATAAAAAGTGTAACCGCATCGCGACGTAGTAGTCGCTACTCGTTACTCGCTACTCACTATACAGAGTATGCACAATAAACCTATTATTGTTGGACCGGCGTCTCATTTAATCCTCATGAACACGAATACTTAAATCAATAAAACGTTAATTATAAGAAATGTATTTGTCTCTCTTATAAATCTTAAAGTATAATTTTATACTCTATTTCAATTATTAAAAAAAAAACAAAAAAAAACCTTATCCATTAACCATTAATTAAATCCTAACATCCATAACAACTTATGAATTAATATTGATATATATTTCATATCACGTACTTGCCGCCTTGTAAATAACAGGGTATCGCATTTAACATTTTGACGGGTAATTTGGCAGTGGCACACGTGCACGGCGACCACTGAAAAATGGCTTTACAGATATTAAACATTTCCCACTCAAACCGCCGTTTTCGTCAAGATCGAGTGAGGAGAGAGAGGTCACACTATGATTGCCAACCCTAAAGCTTTTTTCGAAGGAAAACCTTTTTCAGCTCTATATTTACCTTTTTAAATATAATGATTTAATTGAATTGACAAAAAAAGTTTTACATGAAGTTATATAAAAGTGTAGTATGTTTTTGCAATTACTTAGATTTTGAAACATTTTTTCCAGTAATACAAAATTTCATTTCTTGAGCATATTATGTTTTTCTAGAGATACATATGACTACTGTTTACTATAGGTAATACCTGTTCTCTTAATTAAAGGTTTATTTTTAGGATCTGAACTATGAAGTTCTTAATATTACAAAACCTATGAATAATAATAATAAATATAGAAAATTGACCAAGTACTTTCTAACTTCAAACTATTTTTTTTTATCCATTCAATTTGAAAATAAATAATTAAATTAAAATAAAACAAATATTTAAATGGGGTCCCTTTTAATATTATTTTATATCCCTATTTGGAAAATATTACTAACAGTAACCTACGTGTTACCCCAGGTCATGGCCTATCTATGTGCTAAATTTCATTCAAATATATTCAGCTATTTCGGCGTGAGGAAGTAATTTTATTTGTAACACAAAAAATTCTGGCTCTAAGATCAAAATCAAATTATCTACTATTAGCCGTTGAAGAGTTCCACCTATCTTACTTCTAGCCTTACCATCAGATCAGGTCGAAGATTCTGAACCACTACATTATCAACGGAAATAGAAACACTTGCAATGTTTAAGTCAATATAACAATTAAATGTAGGTTAAATTCATCATTAGCTGACCAATCTGGAAGTATACACTTTCAAACAAAATAAAATTTGTCCAAATCGGCTAATAAATGACCGAGTTCTGAGGTAACAAACAAAAAAAAACATACAAGCGTTTTGAGAATCTTCTCCTTTTTGAAGAAGTCGGTTGAAAATCTCGTGTCATGGTGTTTGTGGTCGCACTCCTCCGAAATGGCTTGACCGATATAATGTATTTTTTTTTGTATATTTCGTAGGTATAATATAGGTCGTAAAGTATTTTTCACCCTTCCACCCCCACCCTTAATTTTTTAATAACAATATTATATAAATACATACATATAACATAAAGCCAAAGAGTTTTTTTTTGTAGATTGAACACGGGCAGATCCAGTTCTGCTAGTGTTATTATAAGTCGTATTTTTATGGAAACGTTAGAAAATGGCATATTGAAATAATATTTTTTGGTCGCAATCCTAATACGATGTCCTTGGTGACAGTTGTGATTAATGTCCTCATCAGATGCGCGTAGAGTATTGCCGTTTTGTAAATAAATGATATCAATCATTTTACACATAAAATGTAAATAAGCACATCATGCGGTGGCACGAATTCCAAACATGAGTTGCGTATGTTTTATTTTCGCACCACCTATTTACTAGGATATTTTTATATCTATTTACTGACACTACATTTTAGTCTGTGATTTGATTTACAATTTATTTATAAACGTTTTAAGTACATAAAATTGATGATTTCTTGCTTATATTATAAAATGTGTTTAGTCTGTCTTTTGTTGTCCGTTCAAATAGAAAATCGATTATTTTTTTTAATCCAATAATGTACTTTTTTCAAAATGTTGAGCATAAAAAGAATTTTGCACTATAAAGTTATATTTAGCCTTAGTTATTATTAGTATTTCTCGATCATATATATATATATATATATATATATATATATATATATATATATATATATATATATATATATATATATATATATATATAGGATACTTTTTACTGCTGGAACATATCTCAACTCAGAGAAATCTACACTAAACGTTAAAACGTAAATAAAATAAAGTTTTTGCTCTAAGTCAAAACACGTGCGAAATACCTTTAGTCAGTTGTCAAGGCAGCTTTAATTTGGCAAATCGTGCCCTAAAGGTATAGTAATTGTCCTTCTGCTTCAAATGAAAAACTGTACGACGTTTAGGTATTAATTTGTATCTAAATGAAAAGCCTAGCTTAGTTTTCTTTCAATAAGTCATTGCAGTGCCGGGTGCACGAAGGGTTGTAATTAAGGTCGCCGCAGAGAGTTCATCAACGCTAGGCAGGGAGAACTCAATTCTAAAACCCGTGTCGTTAACCTTCGGCAAAGAGGAAGACTTTTTTAATTGTTGAAAAAGTTCTGCATAATATTTCTGATTTGGAAATAATAAACAATGCATAACCTTTAATATATTGTTTTATATATAACTAGCGACTCACCCTCGCTCCGATCGGGACTACCGGTACCTAGGGACGAACTCCCTAGTTACATTTTAACGTTCAGTATAGATTTCTCAGAGATGAGACATTTTCTTGCAGTAAAAAGGATCATACATCTTGACCTGGATCGCCAGCTATGATCATACCCAATTTCATCAAAATCTGTCCAGTGGTTTTCTCGTGATGCGTTGGCAGACAGACAGACTAAACCCTGTGACTATTATTGTTTGGACTAAACCCTGTGACTATTATTGTTTGGACGTGAAGAGCGTTAAATTATCATTATCATTATGGGTGCAGTGGTAGCCCAGCGGTAACGCGCTCGCTTAGGAAACCGAGTGAAGCGGGTTCAAATCCCGGGTCTCGCATATTATATTATATATATATATATATATGATATTTTCATGTGCGAATCATTTCCAACATAATTACCACTTGTCTTACGGTGAAGGAAAACATCATGAGGAAACCTGCATGTCTGAGAGAACCTAGCAGTTTTCAAAAGACATGTGAAGTCCGCCAACCCGCACTTGGCCAGCGTGGTGGATTATGGCCTGATCCCCCTCGTACTGAAGGGAGGCCCGTGCCCAGCAGTGGGACGGTAAAAAAAAGGACTGAATACATACATATACACACACAACTTTATGTTCAGTGTTAAATATTTTCCAACTTTTTTTCAAAGTACTAATTTTCCAATGATATATTCAAATTAATATCTTAGGTACGTTTTAATAATAAAATAATGAAATATTTTGAATATGTAGGTATATCTATTACCAACTATTTTAAAGAAAAAGTAATGCTTTTGTCATACATACAATCCGTACTAATATTATAAATGTGTTTGGTTGTTTGTTTGTTTGTTTGTTTGTCCTTAAATCACGTCGAAACAGAGTAACGGTTTGGCGTAATTTTTTGTATGGAGATAGATGGAGTGCTGGAGAGTGGCATAGGCTTTTTACCGTGGAATTATTAGATTCCTATGGAAAAACACGTTATGATACAATCCTAAAAGATTATTTATGATCAGAATTAGTTGAAACTTGGTATTAATGTTCTTCAATACAATTAAATAAATACGTATTTTAGCATTTTTCGAAATTCATCCCGTAACCCCTTTGCCCCCGTAAAATAGGGGCTGAAAATTTATATGAAACTTACTTTAGAGATTATTGTTGTAGATACTTTTAGTATCTACAACAATAACTTAGAGATTATTGTTGTAGATACTTTTAGTATCTACAACAATAATCTCTAGTTCTGCTAGTATATTATATAACTTCATTTCCACTAAGCAAATATAACTCATGTAAGTGCATGACGTTTGCTACAGCAATATAACAATAGAATGCTAAATGAGCTTTTTATTTTAAAACTAACTTTTAATACAGATCTCTTGTATGCTGATTGAATTTTTAAGAATAAATGCCACAGTAAATTTAATACCAGTTTACGGCCAGAACTTCTGCTGTTTCTGCGGTGAATATTTCTAATATTATGTCACTTATTAGGTCAAGATTATGTATATGTACATATTTGCATTAAACAAATTAATCTTATGCATAAGAGCTTTTTTGTTTATAAATATATTTGTTAACTAGCTGCTCACCCTCGCTTCGCTCGGGTTCGCCTCTATGCAAACAAAAACAAATCTATCCCACGGGAAGCGTACATTTTTCCGGGATAAAAACTAGCCTATTTGTTATTCTGATCTATGAACTAAAATATTGTAAGGTTTCATTAAAATCCAATCAGTAGTTTTTGTGTACTAAGCTTGCCTCGCAGGAGGTTCCTAACCCTTTTTTTTTTTGATTCGTGGGGAAACCCATTTACGGGTGCCCGTGTGCGTGGGGCGCGCGGGGATATGGGACTCCTGCCGCGAGAAGCGCGACAAACTACCTACTAAAACCACCACGGTGATCCCTATTGCAAAAGACAGGGCCACGGGATCGCTTGCGCATTCGACCGCGACCCTGTCAGCGTTGCCCGACCGCAGTCGAGCCCTCCTAGGAGGTTACTAACCCTACGGAACTAATTACTAGATAGGACCTTCTGTCCAACTTAAAAGTCGCGTTAACGCTGTCAAGGCCAGTAGTCCCAACAGCACTACACATTCCGAAAAAAAGTTACTAAGCTGTAAGTTACTATAGTTTTTTAACTATCCCACGAGAACTCTTTAATTTTCCGGGATGGATCTAAGATGTTGACCGGGGATATAAGGTACCACCATACGAAATTTCATTTAAATCGGTCCAATAGTATCGAAGATTAGCTCGTATAAACAGACAGACAAAGAAACAAAAAAAAATGAAAGAAAACTGGATTTGTTTTATTTCTCTTCTTACATCCCCCTGACTCAGTTTTTAGCATTTTTTTTACATGTACAGACATTCGACCTCTACAGTTTTATTATATGTATAGACAAGTGATATACCCTCGCTTTATCTGTATGTATGTAGCCTATGTATTATTCCAGGTCAAAGCATTAAATTCTATCCAAATCCTAAATTTCGTTCAGCCACTTCAGCGTAAAAAAGTAATAAGCAAATACACATAAACTTTCATACTTAAAATAGTAGTCCGATTAGATACAAAATCTCACTCCTACTATAATATATCAACTAGTTTCAATACTATACCAGAAAACTTAGCTAATCTGAAGTGTTTTTAAAAGCAACACAATGACTGAACTTATATAATGAGTTTTTTTTAAAAGAATGTAGACTTCTAGAAATTTTATTTAACCTTTTAATTCCAATTTTACTACACTACGACTTGAAGACAACTCTATTAGCTGAAGTTATACCAGTGGTTTTTCTTGAACATTTTTACACTAAACTTTTCTCATCAGAGGAAAATATTCATCTCCTTAGTTTTATTTTCCAATCGTTGTCGTTTTTACCTTATAATTTTCTTCAATCCCTAATGAATTTGAGATAATTAATGAAGGCAATTTGTTTTAATGGAAACGCAAGGTTCTTAGCGGTACGCCTACATTTTAAGCGATATTTTGTAGTTAAGTTACTTTATACCCTATAATATTATCTGATCACGTAATTTTGAATTATGAGAGCTTTAACAAGCTTACTTCTGTAATACCTGTATAATTGTAATTTATTACAAAGTTGAACGCTATTAAAAATCTCAATAAGATGAAAATACGAGTGTGTACCTATGACTTCACCTTTTTCTTGGCTATGGCAAGTTATATATAACTTTTGATTCACTTAACCTAGTTCTTATACTATGAGATGTGCGCATGTAACCAGTTAAATAAAAATTTTAAAAACTTTTCTTTCTTTCTATTATAATTATGTTTTTGATTCTTTTTAAAATAAAAGATAGCCTTACGTTTTCAAAAAAATCACATGTTAACCTAAATTTATTTCAGCATACTTTTTTTATTGAAAAGTACTTCATTATAATAGCTCTTGTATAGAATTTAATAAATGGCATATAAGATTATACAGAATTCATTTCCTAATTTAACCGAACTAACTTGGGCGGCAGGTGTGAAGTGTTCAAAAAGCAATTTTCAATTAAAATTTGCTCTGCTATGACAGACGTTTCATTAACCCGGTTTCATTTCGCGGGAATTCCGAACCTTCATATACTGGGATTAAAATCGCGATATTCCGTAATAATAGTGCTAATAAATGTTAGCTATTGTTCTCGGGTAAAATGTAATTAGCTATTTTGATTAACTTCTCTTTAAGTAACAATTGTGATAAAGTTATAATGTATATGAAAATAGCATAGTATTGCGATTTGTTTTGGAATGAAGTATGTAAAGATAGATTTTTTATCTATAAATAACAATTATGTTTAATAATATATTATAATTAAACATAATTGATGTTATCTGATATCGATCATTACATAAAAGAAATAAAAAAAGCTTTGAACTTTAGCTCGATAAGTTAGAATTATTATGTATTTGCTTGCACCAACAAATTCTTGCACTCAATCATTATACACAGAAAAAAATCGTAGTTGTTAATGGTCAACCAAAAATTGTCAAACGAATATTGCTTTAATTTATCCGATATAATAATTAAATATTGATAATTTCTCTCTAAAATTGTCTCGCTTTCTCACGAAAACTTTACGAGGCCTATAATTCAGTTGGACTTTCAAATTGCTAGAACTTTTATTGAAAAATGTAGTATTTTTTTCGACTACGTGATATATTTCGAATTTCATAATTAAATTATATAATATATAATATAAATATGTTGGGACATTAACACACAGCACAGCAGGCTTGTGTTATGGATACCAGATAGTTGATACACTACACATATATAACTTTAAATACATACATATTATAAATATAAACACCCATGACTAGAGTACAAATATTCGTGTTTATCACACAAACGAATGCCCCCGGCGGGACTCGAACCCGCGAGCACTGGTGCAGAAAGTAGGGTCACTACAAACTGAGCCAAACGTGTCGTAGTTTCAATATTCTTAATTCTTTAACCACTCCAGGATAATTTCTAAGAAATTAATTGTTAATTAAACCACCGGTGTTCCCGCGTCCCTCAACACGTTAAGTATAATTAATCAAATATAGCTATATCTATCGAGTCTACGATCCACTCTTGGAATAATACAATATTTGTCAGATGCACTCTTGCATACATAATACCGTTTGCTGATATAAACACACGTACAATTCACTTTAATTTTAGCATTTCTTTGTTTAATATCGACCCGGAGATTAAACGTTATTAGATATTCGTTTCATATGACAGATAAAAGAATCTTTTTTTTTATTTTAATTCAACTATTGTTTAAAGATATAATTTGATTATATTTTAAACAAACGTTATTTGTTACTTATCTTTTGTATATTAGTTTTTTTTTTGGGATATTCATTGAAAATTAAGTTTATCGTGACGTTCAAATGGCCTAATTACATCGACGTCAGCATAATTTAACAGATTTACTGAGTTTTATATGCAATGATATGTTGAGAGTTATTAGATTGATTCATGACGTTTGCAGGTACCTATACTTTATCTTTTGTGTGAAAACCTTAGTATTATTTTATAATTAACGACAACAAAAAAAAATTCAGATGGAAACAAAAATCCAGTGAATAGGTATAAAGTCATTTCGGTCACATCGCTGGTTGTGTAAACGCTATAAAAATTTATGCTAAAGCACACAGGAAATGTACGTCGAATAAAGGGATACAGTCTCATGTCAACAGAATGTTTATTTAAAGGGTTGTGTCAATTTGTGTGGCACAAATACATCTAGGTGATTGACCTCGTTATACGTACATATCCCATGGGAAATAGTGAGATTTAAGTTACGCCGAGAAGGGTTCTATTGATGGTTGTTACAGTTGAGTGCAGTGTAAACATCAACATATTTGAAGGTTTTTTTTTTTCATATTACATATACAACGTGATAATAAATAACAAAATTTTGTTATAGCTAGAATTAATACAAATATAATAAATAATAATTAATACAAATCCCGGGTCTCGCACCTCTGATATTTTCATGTGCGAATCATTTTCTAACTTAATTACCACTTGCCTTACGGTGAAGGAAAACATCGTGAGGAAACCTGCATGTCTGAGAGAACCTAGCAAGTTTTCGAAAGACATGTGAAGTCCGCCAATTCGCACTTGGCCAGCGTGGTGGACTATGGCCTGATTCCCCTCGTCTTGAAGGGAGGCCCGTGCCCAGCAGTGGGACGTTAAAAAGGGCTGAATACAATAAGAAGAATTAAATAAAGTGTTTTAAGTTACGAGCTTTATATTTAGAACTAACGGCTCCTCTATATGCTTTCGTCTATGTGTAAAGGACACACGTACCGTACGACACACTGTAATTATGAATTGGTTCTAGTCTCAAATTATCCAAATTGCTTACCATCTACATATTATATTACGAGAATATTGCATGCATATACTATATCAATAAACTTTGTTTGCATGTTCAACAAGATTATTATTTATTTTCTAAGTAGTGATAGTCCAGTGGTAGCGGGCTCACTTGGGAAACCGAGTGAAGCGGATTCAAATCCCGGATCTCACATCCCTGATATTCTCGTGTGCGAATCATTTCTAACATGATTACCACTTGACTCACGATGAAGGAAAACATCTTGAGAAAACCTGCATTCTGAGAGAACCTAGCAAATTTTCGAAAGACATGTGAAGTCCGCCAACCCGCAGTTAGCCAGCGTGGTGGACTATGGTCTGATCCCCCTCGTATTGAAGAGACGCCCGTGTTTAGCAATGGCATTTAAAAAAATATATTTTCTACGGTACATGTTACACAAATTGGCTATTTAAACAAGTAATATTATTAACAAGGATATATTAAGCTCTTACTAACGTAGAACATACGAAAAACATAAATTTAGAATCTTAGGTACACTTAGGAGCTTTCTGAAACATAAATATGTAATAAGGGCATTGTTGACAAAAAATAGACGCAAGAATTGAATTCTATGAATGATTCTCTGTTCTTTTTGAAATTAATGTTCCTGTACGCATATACTTGGAGAAAACAATATTAGCAAACATAGTATAACAAATATTAATATAGCAAAGCTGGTGTGTCCGAACGTATCACGTACATAGCGTTAAGTTTATTTAAATAAAAGGCTGTAGGTTTAAGTGGACGTCGAATGCAGTCCAAATCCCGTCCTCCCCGGGCAAGTCACGTCCACACTTTACTGATGTCCTGGGAATAGAGGAAATTTAGTGCGCTTAATATGTGAAATATGCATATGAATTACGTTTATTTATTTTACGTTACAAGTTGGACAATTTTTACTTTATATGTGATTGTTAAATTATTATTTTTTAGAAAATTAGTAATGTAGGAGGATAACCTTCTGTTACAAATTGAAATTTATTTATTCAGGAATGGAACTTTTAATTCTCTGGGAACCGTTTGGCAAAATACTAAATTTATTACAAGTAAATACTTGAGTGCCGAGAAGATAGTGTTAATAGATTAATATTCTTAGAGAACCACTTCATAAATCGGAATAAAACGTTAAAATGTACTCTGAATAAGATATCTTTATGTAAAATCACTTCGATTCTTTACTGGCTTTCTGTGGTAACAAATCACACTTTGGATTTATAATTTTATTAAAAGAGAAGATTATACAATTCTAATATTATAAAATAGGTGAATATATGTTTGTCTTTTTTCCTTTGTTCGTTTGTTTGTTTAATACTTTCTTAAATTTACGCGAACATTAGACATTTAAATAAAACTATCTTATCAGATTTTTTCGCGGATTTATTTTGATTTTTGGTTCCCGATGTTTCGATTGCTTTACAGGAATCATGGTCACGGGAGAGACTAAGGTGTTAGATATCTCAAAGGCATTATATAGTTGTTACAGACAGTCTACCCACAAACTCTTTTGTGGGTAGAATCCGAAAAGATAGTTTTATTTAAACGTTTATTTATTGTTAGGAATAAGTAATAATAAAGTATTTTTTGAAGCCGGAAAATATATTTTTCAAACGGGAAATTACGTTTTAAAATTCATACACATTTTCTGCTTGGAGATAGTCAGAGGCCTCGAGAGTAGCATGAGCATTTTCTGTTTATATAGATACGAACCCAAGCAAAGCACATAGTATTGAAGATATATTTTTTATTTAAAAAAACCTTCTAAGATATTATTCTGCAATTTCCGCCTAAAGTAGCCAAAGTGGATAGTTTTTTTAGAAACAAATATGTCAATAAACGGGTTAAGTTAAATGCTTGCTGTATTTTCCTCTCATTTTTAATTAAATAAGAGTATCCTAGCTTGATTTCAATTTCTAAAATAAAAAACACACAACATATTAATCTTGTAAATAAGTAATAACAACACTTGTCTATCTGTAAAATATCTTTTTTCCTTATCTGTGAAAAAATATTTTTATTTGATTATTAAGTTTCCACTTTATACAAAGGATGTATAACTTGTTTTTGGTGCTTAGCAAACAAATTAATATATAAATATTTGCGACTAACCCTCGCATTGCTCAGGGGCGTTCTTAGGTTCCTTTTGTAATTATAATAGAATATAACTGTGGTCAAATTTTACTTCTAGCAGTGTTCTATATAATGTTACTCCAGCTTATAGCCTACCTGTGTACTAAATTTTATTCACATTGGACCAGCCATTTCAATGGGAGAAAAAAAGCAATTTACATTACAAACACACAAATACGCATTTATAATATGTTCGCACGTATTACACTACTAGTACCTGGGCGACCGAGCTTCGCTCGGAGTTTCTGGTCCACAATACAATTTTCTTTTCAATTTGGCTTAAATACAAAAAAAGTAAAAACTTCGTATCCGATCGGGATTCGAACCCGGACGGACACCTTTGATAATATTGCACCTTGGCCGCTTGACCACGATTTTCATACACGCGAAATTATTAGCATATTTTGCGTGGAATAATGCGAAAGAAAACCGCATGAAAACTCGAAAATACGCGTTTTTCCAGACATAAGACTAGTTTAGATCGATTTTTCGCCCCGGAAAACTGCCACATACCAAATTTCTGCGAAATCGTTAGAGCCGTTTCCGAGATCGCCGGTATAAATAAATATACAAGAATTGCTTGTTTAAATATATTAGATTAGATATAATAGTGATACGATACGGTTTTCATATCTAAACATCTCTACGATTTTATACTAAAGTTTATCTTCGAATAAATATGCGTTTAATATTTTAAAAAATGCTGTATACCATTAAAACAATAAGTAATAAAGCGAAATTCGTAAAAAAAAATTGCTTTTCTTTATTAATTAAATACGAATGATCTGAACTGGCTCTTGTTTGCAGTACGAAGTAAAATTGAAAATTGAATATTAAACAAATATTATACTCTTACAACTTATTAAGTACTCGTAGTCCAACAAAAAGTGATTTATGAACAAAAGCAATAATAAAAGTGAACCGGCGTCGCCCTTTCAAGTTCTATTATGTGAAAATGAAGGCGGTAGTAACGTTTCATTCCGCCAGACGGCAGCAGTCGTGAATTGTCTAGTGTTAACAGCCTCATAAGAGTGTAATATTATAATTTTAGCGGCGCAAAATGATTAAAAATAGAATTTAATCTCGTTGTACTCGTTATACAGCGAATAATAACATCTATGTACAAACAATATTTAAAATTGTACAAATTTTCAAGGACCTAGAAACGTACCCTATAGCTGAGATAAAAAAAAACGCTAAGCTTGCGCAAACGTTCAGTACTTATACAATAAAAACGTAATCAAAATTGGCATACTTTATATTTAAGACTTGCGAAGCAGTTACTCACCTTTACGAGGGTAAAGTCGTTTTTAAACGAGTTAGTGAGCACGCAATCTCGACCCAAGTGCCGGATTTATTTATGTGCTGGAAACACGATTATTCTTTAAATTTAAGACGCTTGTAACTCTACTTACTTTATTTCAGTGGTTATAGCTATGAAATTTGGACGGTTCATATTTTTTGCGCTTTGGAACTCTTGATATATTACGCCATTTATAGTAATGTAACTTGGATATAAGTTATGTCTCTCCCCTGTGTAATATAATCTACTATAAAATAATTTTGAGCGAAGAAGAACGTTTACTTCTAGTTTGTATTCAAATAAAAAAAAATTTACTACGAACATAATAAACAAGAAACTCTAGAGGAACATACATATTTTTGTTCAATGTACATACATACATACATACATTCATACATACATATTAGGAAATATTTGTCATATTAGACAAAGTTCGTACTGATTGTCAGTCGAACTTTATCTATGCTAATATTATAAATGTGAAAGTTTGTGAGTATGGATGTTTGTTACTCTTTCACGCCAGAACAGCTGAACGAATCTGGATAAAATTTGGCACAGAGATAGATTATAATCTGAAATAACACATAAGCTACTTTTTATCACGGAAAAATGTACGGTTCCCGTGGGATAGGTTTGTTTTGTTTTCCTAGAGGTGAGCCCGAGCGAAGCGAGGGTAAGCCGCTAGTAGAAATATAGACAAAGCCTGCCTCTTGGCTCAAATTGCATTATACCTACATTGTGTTATCAGCTTTTATCGCCGCAGCCAGCCTTACCACCTCATTGAAATTCCCAAATGTCTCTAAAATTAGCCTCTCCAATATTAAATTTAGCGATATAGCCACGAACTTTCAGGACGAGACGAAATTTTAATTTTAACGTTAGGGTTAATTTTATTCGCTAAAACTTTTGAAGGCCAAATATTTGTCAAAATAATTTTGAACTTCGTCGTTTGTTTTAGCCGTTAGTGAGCCGATTTTATATTTAATTAACATTTCCTAATGTCTAGACCTAAACAGATTTGAGCTAACATTGTTAGTATAGATTAGAACAATTATTACAAAAATTATATTACTCTTACAATACAATGAATTTATTTGAAAGTTTATTAAAACTACAATAATGTTTTAACAGCTATTACAAAATTAGATTTAATTAAATATTCCAATTTCTCTGTTGAATCTAAAAAAAAATGTTGTGCTAATTACCCGTAGAATATAACAATTTACGCTTATATTATAAAGAAGTAAGGTTTGTAATTTGAGATGTATGAGTCTTAAACAAGTGAATACTAAAACTACTCCGATTCCGAACTCCGATTGTGAAAATTCTCTCACTACGAGGAAACTAATGCCATATCAACATAATGCCGAGTGTTATAGGCTATTTTTTCATTGCGATAATGCGTTTATTATCAGAAATCGATAGATCCGATTAAGTAGCACTACTGCATGATTAGTTGCATAAGTTTTTTATTATATAATTTTCCTAATATAAGTGAACTATGTTCTTTGAAATAAATGTCTTTAAACCCAAATCACAATAATTTTAATTGAGGTTGGAAAACACTGGATGTTGAGTTGTTTTATCAGCATGCGCTGCATGGGAAATGTATGTCAAAAATACACCTAGAGACGCCATCGAACGAAACGAAGTTAAGTCGCTAGTCTATACTAATATTATAAATGTGAAAGTTTGTAAGTATGGATGTTTGTTACTCTTTCACGCCAGAACGGCTGAACGGATCTGGATGAAATTTTGGCGCAAAGATAGATTATAGTTTGTAATAACACACAGGCTACTTTTTATCCCGAAAAATGAACGGTTCCCGTGAGATAGTTTGTTTTTGTTTTCATAGAGGCGAACCCAAGCGAAGTGAGGGTGAGCCGTTAGTATAACTATAAAAATCAAAGTAAAATTGGTGTTTATATGAAACCTTTGTAGGTACAAAGTAGAGTGTTCAATCAACATTCCATGCACAAAGCAGTGACCATAAAATGAAAAAAAGAAAAGATAATTGTCCTTGTCGTTAGAAGCGTTTAAAAAACTAATATTAATTCGGTGCACGGGGCGCTGAGAACACTGAGGCGTAAAATTCAATAAATGTTGTGCACGAGACGGCGACGGAACGACTTGTTAGTGCCCTATTGGATTATATAAACTGAACGTTGCCACGTTTTAGGATATTTTCGCACGCTCTAGTGGCCCTTTGCCACACTGTGTATTAAAATTATTATGCCGCTTTATGCTTTTCAATTTATGATTTTTAATAAACGTGTAAATTATTGCTGTTTTTGGTTTAATTTTCGTTTGGTGTAATAAATCTCCCGAATGTATGTTTTAAAAATAATTACATAATTTAATTGAAGCGAACCAATTTTTTTTTTTCGTAAGTTTTGATTTAAAAATACACAATATAAAGTAAATAAGTATGAAACCCTGTCTTAAATTCAAGGTATATGGGTTATTTTTATCTAGTAATCTATAGAAGTAATTTATACTTCTAATCGTCTCCTCGCCTAATTATCCTAACTAGCTTAAGCTCACCGAAAGCCATAATTATAGAGCTTAAATGTAATCCATAAAATGGAATCTTTTTTGGCAAAATCTGCATTTAACACTACGTAATTGAATAATTAACAAAAGATTTTATTTGTTAGCCTTACTTTATTATTCAAAATATAAAGTACATATGTATATGATACGAGTATATGTATTTCAAACTTTAAAAATACAACGAATTTGTTACACGAGGCGATAGACGGAGTCGAGAAATTCAATAAATATTGTCCAAGAGACAGTGACTTACGACCTGTTGAGTTCCATCTGGACTATATCAAAGAACAATGTTACAGAATAAAATAGTATATGTACATAATTTTTTTATATACAACGCGTTATCCATATACCACGATCATCGTTATTGACTATTAATCTTATGGGCGTTATCAGGGCTCAAATAACAAAGTATTCAATGCTCAATACGCTACTTAATCGGTGAAATCATAATGTTGTAAACTTGAAACGGTAATTCTAATAATTTAGCAGAGCAGCGGGTTCATAGTCACCAATCAGAGTTTCACATTCAATATCAAAGCATAGTTCTCTATGATCCATCATGATATTCATTTTAGACGCGTGGTTTAGTAACCAACGTTACTAAACCACGTGTCTTCAATGAATATCATGATGGCGTCTCAATCCCGCTCGAGACGTAGTCTATGCTCTAAATTTAAAATCATTTTAAAAAGCAATGAAAAGTAATCTAAATAACATAACGAATATAAACAATAATAAGGTTATAATAGCAGAAAAATGTAACTAAATCCTCCTCCGTCATATATTTTTAAATAGAAATCAAATAAAGTATAATAACTTTAGCGAAAATATGAAGAACAATTGTTATTTATTAAATTTATTCAAAAATAATAATATTTCACAATTATTACCTAGAATCTCGGCAAATAAACTGTGTATATCGATAATATTTATTAAATAAACATGAGTTCGATGAGTCCCTTTAAAATAGGTCTGTATTAATATAATGACTAAAGTGAAAATATTTTTAACCTCTCCAGGATTATTTCTAAGAAATTCGTGCGAATTTCCGAGAATACAATTGTTATCGTACACGCCGGCGTGTATGCGGTCCTCGAGAGGTTAAGGGTTGAAAATTTTATATTCCGCATATATAAACGTATACATACACTAAGGATTAAGCAAGATACCTATAAAAACGAAAATGAAAACCACCGAATTTCAACCCCAAGTGAAGAGGTAACATATTTTTGTACTAACGCAGGTAGTGCAAAGGTACGCTTTACGACTTACGCCGCGAGTATTATTCTGACATGGAAGGCTTTATCCTGCAAGATAAAGTTTTACAAAAGGCACAAAGAAGGAAAAACTCTCTTAAAGGGCATATTGTAATTACTTCTCCTTCACAAAATCTACATTTATTTCATTTTTTCTCGAGTTATATTAGATATTGTATTATATAAAAAATTTATTGAGCGATTTTCTAAAATTTAAATTTTAAATTTAAAATATATATGTATGTAGTGCTATATAACATATGTATATGTATGTAAAACTTA
Organism: Argynnis bischoffii washingtonia; assembly: GCA_033884665.1. Taxonomy (NCBI): domain Eukaryota; kingdom Metazoa; phylum Arthropoda; class Insecta; order Lepidoptera; family Nymphalidae; genus Argynnis; species Argynnis bischoffii. The sequence goes on along the minus strand of CM066623.1, from coordinate 5,543,758 downwards.
CACTGCTATTGTTTATATTGTCGATAGAAATTCCTATCGGGATAGTTAGCAGTTTTGACAAAGCAAGCCTGAGGAGTCCGACTGGATGGGTACCACCCCCTTATCTATTTCTGCCGCCAAGCAACAATGATTGCATTGTTGTGTTCCGGTTTGAAGGATAAGGAAGCCAGCGCAATTACAGGCAAGAGGCATAACATCTTAGTCCTCACAGTGGTAACGTATCGTTATCACTGCGGTTCTGCAGTTTTGTTACATAAAACTTAAGTGCATGAACCGTAAGTGTTATGGGCGACAGGTATCGCTTTCCATCAGGTGGACTGTCTGCTCGTTTATCACTGAGTATCAAAAAAAAAAAAGTTTATATAATCTCTCTTGAATAGAATGTTATTATTGAGCAAGAAATCTATTCAAATAGGCTTTATAATAATTTTAAGCTAAAATATGTTTTAAATATTTCATGATCTCAGCATAGAATTTAGGATCACAATCTATATAAATAATAACAACATACAATTGGTTGAGAAGTGAAATCAAATGATTGTTTTTATTAAAACCATTCAAATTAAAACAGTATTGTTTTGTAATGATAAAACAGTATTGTTTTGTAATGATATCAGGCCGATAAAAAATTGTCATTACAATACAAGAGTTTGTTTATAATTAATAATATATCTTGTGTAGTCATTTTTATTACTATTTTAATAGGTTGTATTTTAAAAAAGTATTACCCACACTTTGTTAACATTTTCATCTTTGTTACAATTGAAATTTAACCTTAGTAATATACTTTATATTACATATAGTACAGAAGTCTAACAATAAAACAGCTGTTACAAGTCATGTTTTAACTAAGCACATTTCATTAGTGTTGTTTCAAACTTACCCTTAAAACGTCTCGTCTGTGGTAAACGTAGGTATGAGTATCTAAAGAGCAAACCATACTTCCATTTAAACAAAGCTCCTGTAAGCCGCCCCTTGTAGTGAATAAGATGTCGAAATAATATGTGAGCTTTATCACATTTGAATGTTAGAATTATGGTATACATATAAGTATTTGTTGAAAGGTCTAACAAACAACGCGTCATATGTAACTTGAATGATAGAAGAAAAACTTTTTTCTTAATCTCGTAAAATAGGGTAGGATTCGATAAAAGGGTTGCTAACTCGAAAAGATTTGTATTCTTTTGTTAAACTGCTCCTTTAGCATATTAGTTTCAATTTCTTTTACACTTTTATAAACATACGTATGTATTTAGATAGTGAAAAACAAGCCTGAGGTACTTACCAGCATATCGAGAATTTTAAAGTGGACGTGCTTTTTATTTTTAGCTTTTCTAAAGCACTTTATATTTTACTAGCGACTCACCCTCGCTTCGCTTCGGGTTCGTCCCTAGACAAAAAAAATCTATCCCACGGGACCCGTACATTTTTTCGGGATGATATATAGCCTGTAACCTTCCTCAGTTAACAGGCTATCAAATGCAAAATGAATTTTTCAAATCGGATCAGTAGTTCCTGAGATTAGCGCGTTCAACCAAACAAACAGACAAACAAACAAACGAATTCTTCAGCTTTATAATATTAGTATAGATAACAAAGAAAATGTAAATGTCGCAGGTAAATTATTTTATCAACTGAACTGGATAATGTTTCAAAGGTGTCTATGTGTAGGATCTATCTGTCTTAGAAACTTTTATAGAAATTATATTTCTTAAATACTAAAATTACTATGAAGGTAAGGTAATATAAATATATAGGTATATATATGTATATATTTTTAAATATAATTTAATGTTGCTTTTAGGATTGTCAGATAGCATAGTACTTCACAAACGTCGAGTAGAATGGAGAAGACTTGGTGAAAATTAACTAAAGTATAGAGGGGATATTTACAGATCTGTTTTCAACTTTTCTTAATTTTGCACTTCAAAAAGCTATAATATAAAATATAATATGTCAAAGTATATTAATATCAAGTTTCAAATTAAATTAGCAAGAAAAAATATTATTTTTTATAGAAGTCCTTGAAATCCTTTATAAAGGCAACTTTATATTAAACATGTTTATTTTAGTAAGTTTTAGAGCTTAAACAATAGTAAACAGGCAGGTACCAAGTACAAACAATAACCTCCTTCAGAAGTCTTTATTTATTGTATCTTACTATATTTAATTAAAACAAATTATTCTGTTTGAACACTCAATCTTAATTTACGAAGTTCACTCAAATTGCAAGCCCAATAAAATTTGCTAGTGACTAAATTTAAAACTGCCGACGTCAGCGTGGCGTCTAAGTGTGTATATCTACATTATGACAGCCCTTTCAGTTATGTGTTCTAGGGTTCCCTTATAAAATTTAAAATGTACCTTTTTTTGTATTTCTGATTATATTAAATACTAATTACATTATTTTAAATGACACGTTTGGCTCAGTTTGTAATGACTACTTCTTCGATCAACAGTAGTATTGTTGATCGAAGCCCTACTTGCTGTGCCGCGTGGTCCCCGCTGGGGACATTCATCAACTATCTGGTATCCCATAATACAAGCTTCGTAGCTTACTTACCATGGAGCTATATGGTGCTGTGTGTTTATGTCCCAACATAAAAAAACTCCAGTCATAAGCGTTTATAAGTATTTATAATATGTGTGTATTTAAAGTTATATATGTGTAGTGTATCAATTATCTAGTATCCATAAAAAATAAAAATAGTATTAATATAATTTCATCTATATGCCACAACTCTCTGCTTGTAAAAGGAATGATAAATTAATAAAATAATTATATAAGGCATATTAGGCATATTACAATCGTATATATAGAATATCATTTACGGAAAGAATATATATAACATTTGTCAGACAATAATAACGGTTACCATGGCAACAGTTATCAGCTAACTTCATCATGTCGCTCTCATAAATTTTTCCAAACGTCCCAAAAGAAGTATAACTTCAAAAAGTTATAGTTATAATAGTTATTATTATATTATGTCTTGCTACTTCTTAACTTAAATTATTGCTTTATACATATAGGTAGTACAAAAACAGATTCAAACTAACAATGCAACACCTTCAAAAGCAACAGCAATAATAACAGTGACACGGGGTTCAATATCAAATGTTTATTCTAATCGCAATAGGTAAGATGTACCTAATCTAGCTATGAAAGTTGAAGAATTGTACTATATTACATATTTTCTCCCCTTTCGAAATTTTAAACATTTTTAGAATAAGTACCAAAATTATCCTGAAGATGATTAGCAATGGTGATCAAAACCCCTTGTCCTTAACGTAATGACGTGCTTTATCGCCGCCATCATCGAACGTACTTCAGGTATCTTTGAAAATATCTATTTCAAGGATTATTAAAAATTATTATTACGGTGCAAAAAGATTTAAAATATATTGGCTGGTGTATCTAAAAATATCGTTTTTTTTTTGTTTTGAAGATTTTTATTGAAAATATTTTAATGTATTTCATTCTTATTTAATGTAAATGGAACTCGATTATGAAATATGTGCTCTAAAACTTGATATGAATAAAAATAAATAAATTACAACTGCCTCACTAAATAACATAGATCTTACAAAAACACTCTTCTAAGACAAAACAAAAATAGTATCAATGTCACTTAAAGACACTTGACGCGAGGCTTAGACCCTCCCACTCTAAAGTCTTCCAGACACGCACGCACTCTAACCTTTGTTTTGGTTTTCATTACAAGAGGTACGTGGTGAATCATTAATAGCCCCCTGGTGAAATCCTTAGCTATATATGTATAATATTTAACTACGACATTCGAGTTATTCTTTCACCGTAGATAAAAAGTGCACCAAAAGGCAAAAAAAGAGTTATTTATGACAAACGGCCTATTAACATGAATCAATTTTTTAGTAATTATTTTTGACATTTTTCATTTAAAATCATTACTTAGTAATTTATTAAGTTAAAAGAGATCTCTAACTCAGTTGCAAAGTGTAACAAAATCTGTATATTATTAGTTCAATGCACTTTATTTATTTATTTACTTATTAGCTTATATTCAAGCTAGTTGCGTACAAATCAATCATTACATCAATGTAATGTTGACTTTAGGAATCATGTTGTATGTAAGACGTAGCTATTTGAAATTATACTCTTTAACTGTATTAGCACTATTCAATAGAAATATTTTATTTATGTACTACAGGTAAAAAAATCAAAAAAATCACAAAAACATATTTAAAAAGTCAATGACTTATAGACAGTCCCAAAATATATTAGGTATATAATTGTTTCAGTGTCATTGAATCATGCATTGAAAAACGGTTCATTATTGAGTCTTGCTTCAATAATTGCTAGCAACACCCGCAACAGTAGCGCGTCGATGGCTCTCGTGACGTTGATCGGACTTCATAGACTATCGGGGGAAACTCAACAATGGCGGCAATACGTAATTAAAAATGGCTGCCGATCTAACAAAGACCTCAAGCTTTCTGCCTACTGAATATCGCTAAAACTTTTGCTGTACTCGCATAAAAGTGTTGACTTAGATTTTTTGTTATTATATAAACCTTATCGTGATCAAAACATTTTTTTTAATAAAATATTTTCATAAATATTTGTGGCCAAAAAAATAACTTTAGAATATTTTCTATCGCCCATTTTTTTTATTTTGAAGCGATAGTGAAATTACTTTAATTTTTAGTATGCCTAAATTTTAAATATTTAATAAAAATGAGTAGATGAAAGGTTTACTCTGAAAAATATTTATATATTCAAAATAAACAATTTTCTTAGGTATGTTTATGTGTATATTAAAACAGTAATTTTAAGACACATATTTAATTGTTAAAAAATAAACTTATTTTTAAAGATTTTTTGACAACAATTATTGTATAAAATGTGTAAACATTATATACATAATCGTTTATAAATTCAATACGTACCTTCTTATCTATTTATTTCATTTTTGTTACCTAAAACCTAAGTGCATGAACCGTAGGTGTTATGGGCGACAGGTACTGCTTTCCATCAGGTGGCCTGTCTGCTCGTTTGTCACTGAATCTCATAAAAAAAATGCATAATTACTCTTATTTTGATAAAACTACTAATATATTTGTATTAGTAGTTTTATATTTAGTTTAAAAACGGTTGTCTTTATATTACAATTAAATTTTACAATCATGTGTTTAGCTTTCCCAGCTTTAATGCTTTTTGCACGTAGTCAGTCAGTATAAAGGGCTTAAGGCAGTTCTTATTTTCATCTCAGATGAGATACGTGCGAGAAAGTTCTATGTAGCTTTGCTTTATTAAATATTTGAAGGTATTCAGCATTTACTAAGAAAATTTTTGCGAAGGATAAATAAGAAGATATGGGGTGAAACCCCTGGAGAAGAGCGTTTCATTTTTGAATAGTCCTCTATTTAAAATTAAAATGCTAATGAGAAACATTTATAAGAAATCTAAATTATTTTAACGAAATTAATACATATAAAGTTATGAAATCTTAAAATTGCAAATTGAAGTTAATTTTCCATATTAGTCTTTTTTAGTCCATACGAATCCTTTATATATACTATTTAATATATAATTATGTAACAGAATCAATACCTTTAGGCACAATCACATAATACTATACTATTTAGGTTTAGTTACATATATAATCAATTTTATTAGAAGTTTAGTTTTAGCATAATAATACCTACCATACTTAAATACTTATCTTTTTTATCTTTGGGTAGATTATAAAAAAATATATTTTTTTTAATTTTAAGGCCTATTTCTAACCCCTTCTCTATATTTATAGAGTAGTAGAGCTGGATTTTTTAAAGACATAAAATCTATGTTATAGTAAAATTATAAAATATAGGCATTTGTAAAAATATCATACATTGATAAAAATACTTATACAACGCCCGAGTTTGATTTCGCATGGGAATTGCCATCGCATCGTTCATATTGCTATCTAATTTATACCTATCTTTTTATTCTTTTGTTTTTAGGTAGAAATTAAAATATCTATTGAATAATAAAGCTATAGTTATAATAGGCTTGTATAGAATGTGCTATGAATATTTAGATTCAATATTAAAGTTTTAGGATTCGAGATTAATATGTATACATACAAGGTGTGATCATTTTAAAATGTAATTTTATTTATGTTAACATATTAAAATTATCTGTGCTCAAATTTCAACTTAGTCTCAACTCAAAAGACCCGGTTTTATATTATAATACAGATTTAACTTCATGTTATGTGTGTGTTTAGTTTATTTCACATGTTTAAACGGCAACATAACACATCATTATCAATGGTACCAATTTTCGAACTATATGAATATTCTTTATGTGTATTCAGCCCTTTTTAACGTCCTACTGCTGGGCACGGGCCTCCCTTCAATACGAGGGGAATCAGGCCATATTCTAACACGCTAGCTAAGTGCGGATTGGCGGACTTCAAATGTGTTTCGAAAACTTGCTAGGTTTTCTCAGACATGCAGGTTTCCTCACGATGTTTTTCTTCACCGTAAGGCAAGCGGTAATCATGTTAGGAACAATTCGCACATGAAAATATCATAGGTGTCTCAACATGGGATTTGAACTCGCTTCACTCGGTTTCCCAAGCGAGCGCGTTACCACTAGGCTACCACTGCCTACTGGGCTACCACTGCCTATTCTTTATGAAAATTATAATATTTAATCATGATTGAAATTTATTTGAATATGGATTGGTGCAATTTTTCAGTATAAATAGCCAAGTTATGTTATTTTAAGAAAACAAATGCTTTAATTCAATTAAATTTTCTAGTTAATTTCATCAAAAAATGTCAGTTGACTACAGAATACTTCACCTATGTTACGTGGAATGGGGAAGACACGAAGAAGCTTGGTCCATTAAATTACATAACGATGAAGAACGAAGCGAGTCACCATAACTTGTCAATTTAAATATCACTTGAAATGTACAAAGAGGAAAAATATTTTAGTCATTCGCAACTATACACAATAATATTACCTATGTCCATCCGTTTTATGTATTTTGTTAAAACTTAGTAGATGAATATCTTGAACATATTAAAATAATGAAAGCCACATCATTCCTCGCTAGAATACATTAAGGTAATCAAAATTAAGTTATGGTAATAATTATTCAAATGAATGCCTCCTATATATTATTATGTTTTAGAGCTTGAATTTAAACAGCTCATAGCGGCAAGTTCGCATCATCTGGCTTAGTTAAATTTTCTTAAATCATAATTTAAGTTACTTGAGCTTAATTGATTTGAGTATTTTCATTAAGTTATTTTGTTAATATTAAATAGTTCGTCCCTAGGTACGTTTTTACGGTTAGTGTAGAAAAAATTATATATAATATGTACATACATAGGTATAGAAAAGTAAGTACCTACTTTAAAAATTAAAAAAAATATATATATGTATATCCCATACTTGAGACATGATTCCCCATACAAACTTCATTCCGGGATAAAACTACTCTATGTCCTTCCCAGGGTCTCAAACTATCTCCATACCAAATATCATCTAAATTGGTTTAGCGGATTAAGCGTGAAAAGGAGACAGACAGACAGAGTTAATTTCGCATTTATAATAACAATTAGTATATATTAATAAGTATGGATCACTAACTGAATTGAATGTCTTATAAAGGCTACAGAAAAGTCCGCGATAGCATTTTTCTATCTCCTAAGGTACACTAATAATTATTATTTTTATCTATTTAAACATACCTAGGTACCCGAGCGAAGGGAAGGTAAGTTGCTAGTACATATAAACTTCCTCGACACAAGCAGATAAGTGTTTGCAATATAATATTAACTTTAGTTTCCAATTAATATATAGACTATACATATAATAAAATTCTAACTGAGCCGAATCTGTACATTGAATTGTATTCAGCCCTTTTTAATGTCCCACTGCTGGGCACGGGCCTCCCTCAATACGAGGGGAATCAGGCCATAGTCCACCACGCTGGCCAAGTGCGAATTGGCGGACTTCACATGTCTTTCGAAAACTTGCTAGGTTTTCTCAGACATGCAGGTTTCCTCACGATGTTTTCCTTCACCGTAAGGCAAGTGGTAATCATGTTAGAAATGATTCGCACATGAAAATATCCGAGGTGCGAGACCCGGGATTTGAACCCGCTTCACTCGGTTGTCCAAGCGAGCGCTTTAGACGCGAGTCCAAGTACATTGAATATTTTTGGAAAATAATATTGAAATAGTCATTATTATCGATACAGAGGCGGAATCTACATGTAGTTTTTTGGAATTTTTGTCTGTCTTCCTGTTTGGGGACATCACAAGAAAACCACTGGACAGATTTTGATGAAATTTGGTATGATGATAGCTAGATAGGTCAACATATAGGATACTTTTTGCTACGGGAAAATATCTTATTTCTGAGAAATCTATACTAAACGTTAAATCGTAACTTAGGACGAACCCGAGAGGAGCGAGGGTGAGTCGCTAATTTATAATAAATTGTTTTATTTTCACAATCAACTAGGTTTTTTCAATTCGTGTACGTTAAGAATAATGCCTTAATTACACTGACTTATTACAACTCCGTTCGTTGTGTAACTATTGTCACTAATGGCATTAGTAATTCCATACACGATCTCTGTATTATTATATAATGGCTAAGTTACCGTTCTGTGTTTTCTGCGTTTAATCCTCACATGGCTTACCATATGGGAAATATCTAATTAGGGAAAAGATTATTATTATAAGTTAGCAGCTGAGTAAAATAAAAAAATAAAAGGACTCAATATATTTGTATGATTTTGCAAAAGCTTTTGGTTTTAAATATAATAATGAAAAGCAATAATTATAATCTTTCTAAAATAAAAAGTAATCTGGAGATAACTTTATGAAATCAAACCTGCATCAGTTTGATTTCATAAAATTTTTGTGGCACATTTAAAAGACTCGTTACTAAACTCTATTTATATGTAAAGCCCACGATAATAAAATGATGCTAAAACGTCGTAGGAGCAACAAGGCCTCGGCCGTGCATCAGGGATTTGCCAAATATTCAGCGAGAGCGCGGCCATCATTCGCCAATGAATTAGCCAATAAAACCAAATTGAACCAAATAAATTCGCCTTTATTACCTTTTTCTATTTCCTTTTTGAGTGATTCCAAAGAATACTTACAGCTACAAGATCAATAATATCTGTCTGTTCATTGCTGTTTTTAGTAATGTTTGTTTTTAAGATTTTAATTTTTTAAAGGTAAATCATTATGAATATCGTTGATTAATAATGTATTTAAACAAAATGAGCACGAGAATGCTTAAAGTTGCCAGAGAACTTTATTAAAGTTCGCCTGTAAACTAAACACTCGAAGGGTTTCGTACCATCGTACATATACTTTTTATTCATATGACTTTCTCTCTATGTATGTTCTATATTGACTTCGTTGATCGATTACGAACGTTAAAAAATGTTTCTTGTATTTTCATTTATTTATTTTTATTATTTGTTGTTATAGCGGCAATAGAAACACATATCCAGTGAAAATTTCAACTCTCTATCTATTACGGTTCATAAGATATAGCCCTCTGACAGACGGACGGACGGACGGACAGCGGAGGCTTAGTAATAGGGTTCCGTTGGCACCCTTCGAGCACGGATCCCTAAAAGTGATATTTTGCAATTCAAAGTGCAAAGAAGTATTTTTATTTAATGATTCTTATATATTATATAATACACATATTTCTTAACAAAAAGGAAGAACTGGATAATAAAAGTATTTATTTGTAACGTGTATTGCCTTTACTCAAAATTAGAAAAAAAAAAAAATTAACTCAAGTGATTCTGACGGAGCCATCACTTTATAATCTACAGTCTTTCGATAATCTCATCACCTGATAATATAATGTACTCAAAGTCCAAAAATGTTGAAGAATGTAAACTGCACCGTAAGTATTAGTATTTTAGGCTCAGTTTACTTTGCGTACCTTTATTGCATTATTTCGAGTTTCTCCCCTAGAATATATGTTTTATATATATCTTAATCTCTACGAGAGAAAGAGGAGGAAGTTTCTCGAAGATTTTGGATCGAGAAGTCATTTTATCGTAATTCCATTTTTAAATATCGTATGGACAATTTTTACGCCCCATATTCCTCTCGAATCTTCGTTTAATAATCAAATTCTCCAGGCTAAAAATTCTTGTGTAAAACTTTCACATATATTATGTACTAGCGACTTACCCTCGCTTAGCTCGGGTGCGTCCCTAGGTACGTTTTAACTTTTTTGAGCGAAAACCTAATTCTTTTTCTAAAATAAAAGTAGCCTAAGTTACTCCTTATAATATCAGCTATCTGCCAGTGAAAGTCCCGTTAAAATTGGTCCAGCCGTTTCGGAGATTAGCTGGAACAAACAGACAGATAAAAATTTTAAAAATTGTGTTTTTCTTATAAGTACCGTATATAATTTCATATGCATTTAGTATAAAGCTGTTATTTTGACATTACAAACAGACACTAAGAATATTATTTAACAAAATCCGACTTGTTTAATCTACGATGCCAAAGGTCGATAGTTATATCCTTGCACAAAACAAATATTTGTATTGGTCCTTCAAATATCGCCCCAGTTTGGTGGATATCACGGCGATATTATTAAAAGTGTTTTAAGTACCTATATGTTTGACCAACTTCTTCATAAAGAGGAGATACTAAGCTCAGTTCTATGGTTTTGTGTGTATTACACGTTAACTTCGCCAGTTGTATATCGATTTGTATAATTATTTTTTTTTATTTAATCCATACTAATATATTTATTTAAATCAACTGACTCGGTGATGTAGTGGCTAGGAAGTATGGCTACACATCGAGAGGTCCTGGATTCGAGTCCCGGGTTGGACCAAGTTTAGTTATTGAGTCTTTCTGTTTAGTCTCAGAAACAGCCTAGAATTGGGAAGTTGGCGGGGTTTCACCCCCGTACCTCGGAGAGAACGTAAAGCCGTCGGTCCTGCCCCTTAACTCTCATCGGTCGTGTCGAGTAGTCGTTCCACCGGAGTATGAGAGTGACAGGAATAGAGAGTGCACTTGTGTCTGCGCGCACACGCGCTGCACTATAATATCTCCTGCGCAGATAGCTAGTCTCAATGAGACTGGCCGCCGTGGCCGAAGTCGGTCGGAAGGACATTATTATTATTTATTTAATATAATTATATATGTTTATTGTTTAATATATATTTCATATTAGGTATAAATGTGAAAGTAATTCATTCCCTTACTTTTTCACACCGCTGAACAGTTTTTATAAAATTTGAAAACATACTATCCCCACTTACCACGCGAGCGAAGCTGCGGGCTAATATAGTGATACGTAAAACATAGCTGTGTTACTTTAAAATAACTTCTTTTTAAGCATATTATTTTTACCATTAACTATTAAATCATCAATCAATTTCAACAAATTCGAGTAAAATATTGCCCCGTAATTTGGCAGATCTAGTTTAATTGCCAAATTCCATGACACAATGGTCAGTGGACATAAAAGGAGATTGATTTGAATCCTGCCATGCCAACCAAGTATTCAGCAAATTTCTGTGATTTTTTCTCATTCAACTAACCGCGCTCGTCTTACCAAAAATTTATTTGCGTGGGAGGCAGTAGCTCTTCTGAATGAAATAACAAAGCTCGTTTGTCTTACACATTCCCATTTTGTTATCGTAGACTAGTGTTTGTAGCGTTATATCCTTTTAAAAGTAATCAAGTTTTTTTTCAAAATCTAAATAGTGTATTTTTGAAAATTAATTTGTTAGAACTTATACTTTAATTTTATAATTAATTAGTTTAATTTGTAAAATACATACAAATTTTGTAAAATATATATTTTCTATAAGTGAAAGATTTTCTAGAATAAGCTAAGTAGTTCTATACAAAAAATTAAAGAAAATAATATTTTTTATAATAATTTAAATTATAAATTGAAAAGAAAAATTAATTAATTTACATAAGTGCTTACTAATCATGATTCAATTATATGGTAAATGTGTAACAATTTCAAATATTCCATTTCATGAGGCATTACTTGCTAAATACACTAATTACCGGAAGTTGCATTTAATTAGCTATAATAATTTCCAGCAATTATGAATACGATTGCGGGAGTTAGGCATTGTGCTGATGTAATGTTTCTATTAGGAGAAAGCTAAAAGCTTTTATAAAGGCAAAACGACCATAATAACAAAGTAAACAATTGTAGTAATAAAATAATATAATATGGAAAGAAATATTTAAGGAAAGAATATAATATATCATTTGTCAGATAATAACGGTTACATTGGCAACAAACGTACGTACATTTTTTCGTAACGCCTTCACCAGCTTACCCCCCAAGTCAAGCGTGCGTAAAGAAATTTTACTTGAATAAGACATTTAAAATATATTTAATTGAGTAACAATCTATATACTCATAAGAATGTAATATATATAAACTTACAAACTTTGTCCTAGTTGAATTAGCAATGTCTAGACCTTAAGCGCTGGACCTGAGGAATCAAAATTTGACTGTAAAAAAGGTTATTTTTATTTAGCTCTTGAGAAAAGATTATAGCAAAACTTATAACTTACCTACTATTATTATTCTTATACAAATGTGAGCAATATTATGAATTGTTACTAGTATAATAATAGAATAAACGTCACTATTATTATCGCTATTATTTAGAGTGTATCAACTTTCTGGTATCCATAACACAGGCCTCGTAGGTTACCATGGAACTTGATGGTGTTGTGTGTTAATGTCCCAACATATTTATTTATTAAAAATAGCCTCGTGAATATTTATTGGGACTTATTTGTGATACTGATGAGTCAGAAAAACAAAGTTATACCTAAGTTATACACCACTCGACCGAGTAAATCTATCCATACCCCAGCGCCCTATCCTATGCACTATTATAGAAAACAGAGATAATATTATAAATGTGAAAGTTTAGATGTTTGGATGGATGTTTGTTACTCAATCACGCTAGTACGGTCGAACTGATCTGGATGAAATTTGGTACGGAGATAGATTATAGTCTGGAATAGCACATAGGCTATTTTTTATCCCGGAAAAATGTACGGTTACCGTGGGATTGATTTGTTTTTGTTTTAGCCGCAAGCATACGTATAATTCCCACGTGGTCAAAACCACATAAAATACCTATTAATAATTATAATCTGGAACCCTTGTATATTGTAGGCATTATAATGCACTTTTGTATGTATGGACAATCTTGCTTTTTTTTTAAAAAAATATTTGTTATACAGTAGCATAGATTTTACGTTGTGATTAACCTCTCGATTGATGGCGACGTGAACCCTCGACGCACAACTTTTAACGAGCTCTTCAAGTTAAAAAAAAAACTTTTTATTTTTAAATTATTGACTTTTTAATGGATCCAATGCTGTAAAGGACTTAGCATAATTTGAAGCATGGCAAAAAAATCTTTTTTAATTAATTAATTTTATATGTAGGTATTTTAAAAAGATCTTCTATACGCCTACGTGTTTTAAGCCTTTATTTGAAGTTTATTGCATATATTTTACCCGTATATGATATGATTGGTTTTGTCCAAAACAAATGTTCCATGACTAAATTATAATTTTAATTATATAAAAACTGAAGGAATATACTTAGTTATATACGGCTACAGATGGCTGAAAGCAATAGAATTGAATTGCATTATATATTAGACTTCATTGATCTATTTTCCAGCTTTCAAATGTAGCATGGAAAAATAACAAAAATTTATCACTGCCGTGCAGCATACGGATATGAAAATACACCGTCCATATTTTTTGTTACTTCCTAAGCGAGGACATAAAGGTAGGACATTTATATTGAAAATTAAACGTCCTTTGAAATTTGCTACGTCGTATGATTTGTTACCAGGCCGACCTAACAAAATATACATTTTTCGTTTATTGCTTTGTATATTTACATATTATTTTGGGAAGAATTATATTAAATTGTAATTGCTGTTATAATGTCGCTTATAAAATAAATAAAGACTTCATAATATGTAATAAATATGTGAATGTACAAACATTAAAATATTTGTTAAAGACATTTTTTGTACAGATATTTTATAGATATTAATTTTCATATGAAATACATGTTTATGTTATTCTTAGAAAATTCTCATATCAAAAATAACAAAAAGTCGCACTAATAGATTGTATAAAATACTAGCGACTCACCCTTGTGATTCTTTAAATTGACGTAACTTTTTTATTTAGAACCCGATTGAAATAAAACAAATACTAAATATTAAGTGAAGCTACAATACATTAGTGAAAACCGCACCCAAATCGGTTAAGCCGTTTCTGAGATTTACGCGCACAGATAAACAGACAAGCGGACATTCTAATAATCATTTTTGAGTTCCATTGCGTTTATAAAGACTCCTAATAAATGATTTTCTCAAATATCTCCCATGTACAGACGACGATCAGTTACACTTATTATATGTATAGAAGATATAAATTTCTTTATTACGGTTAAAATAAATTTCGTCTACAATTAGGAAACAAATAAGGACAAAACAGGAGAAATTTAAGTAGGAGCAAATATTATACATTACTACAAAATTAAGAAAGGCTTGTATATAATAGTTAAATTTAAAGAAATACTAAAAGTATAACTTTGAAATATTTACATAGTATAAACTTTATTTTTTTATTGAATACAATATATCTTTTATGCTGACATTATTATTAATAATATTTTGTATTAATAGAAATAAATTTATATACTAGCGACACACCCTCGATACGTTTTAACGGTTCTTAACTCTCACCGGTCGTGTCTCGTGTCGTCCCACTGGAGTATGAGAGTGACAGGAATAGAGAGTGCACGTTGTGTCTGCGCGCACACTTGTTCACTATAATATCTCCTGCGCAGTTGGCTAGTCTCAATGTGACTGGCCGCCGCGCCGTGGCCGAAATCAGTCGGGAGGTCATTATTACATGAAAATTCAACATACAAATTGCTGCATATTTTGAAGGTTGATACAATATATCATTATATGTTTATTTAAGTATTTCTTCGTCATAGAATTTACTCTGTATGATTTCCTTAAATAAACAAAGTTTAATAACTTACTTTTTCCGCTTCTGTTTAATAGCTCTATGATAAAGCGTATTAAACTCTGGTCCCTTTTACATTTGACTTTTTGTCGTTATTTAGTACAAATATCTGTAGCAATTGATGAAATTCCTGTACCCTCGATTGTGTAAACCCAATAAATTTCAAAGTCAAAAGACTTTATCACAAAGAGTTTAAAATTGTTATTTTTTGTTTCAGTGAACGGGGTTGTAATTAACGTAACGTGTGTTTTTTCGGGGTTCCGTAGCCAAAATGTAAAAGTAAAATCCCTTTAATTTCATCGTGTCTGCCTATCTAAATATCTCTTGTGTGTATGGTTTCAGCTATATAGCACAAATGACTATATAAGCTGCAAAACGATATTTAAAAATGAAACCTTTTTATTTAGGCTTATATCTGCCTAGTTATTACACCTCCTTATGTATCCAAAGTTACAAACATTATAAATAACGATTTAATATCAAGCGACATAAAACGTAACCTTTTTAGTTCATTAGTTTATGTTTTGTGCATTTGGTTTCAAGTTTCAAACTTCTATTAAAGTTTTACAGGAAAATAAAATAGCCTATAGCATTTAGCAGTAAAGTATGTAGCTTCCTAATAGTGAAAAAAAAAGAATCGAATTGCTTACTAATTAGTAGTAAAAAAATAAATAAATAAATAAATATAATACATAAAATAAAATAAATATAATAAATACTTAAAACTTTACCTCTATATAATAAAATATACTTAATTTACCATATAATATGCTGATAAATTTAAATATATTTTATAATTTTCTTCATTATGTCTTCAAGAGCTTTAAGTTTGCTGTCAAACTTCAAGAGCCATATCTTTAAAGTATTTTCACAAACTCAACCTTCATTTTCAAACACTAAGAATACAATCATCTTAAGTTTCCAAAGATTCAAAAGCAAATCGTAGAAAACGTTAAAGCTGTAAAAGTTTGACCTCATTTGAAATATCGGCTGGAAGTCTTCCAATATTTTCCCATTGTCTTAGTTCTGATATTTTCAAAATAGACACGTTCAGCTTAAGTCTAAAAACGGTGCCAATTTGACAGTTCTAATGTAAATCTCACATTTAAATTAAAGTTATACTGCTTTTACCATTTAATTTTTGCCGTCACGCAGATACTTAGTGTGTGGATGAATGTTTGTTTATATTTGTCTTGTATATAGGCTTAGTAGATTTGAGTGAAATTTAGAATGATTAAAAATTAACATATACTGTAGGAAATTGTATAAAATTTTTGTCGCTTGTGCTAAGAAACATTTTATTTCTATTAAGTAGTATTTCTACATAGACTACACACCTCCATGAATGTTCGTATTAAACTTATTATATCTTTTAAAGAACCTCATTCAATCTATAATTTAAAGGTTATCCAAGGAGATTTGTAGCAAAACTGGCTGTAAAATCAAGTAAACTAAATTCTTACTTAAATGCTATAGTGTGGTTTAGATTTTTTAAATAATCCTTTTAACATGTATTGCCCGTACGGTATTAATTATAACGCTCTTTTAAATGAAAGAGTTACAGTAGCTGTAAGGAAATAAATTATGTGAAAAATCATTAACTTATAATAATATATATTTTTACA
The DNA here is from genome assembly GCA_033884665.1 of Argynnis bischoffii washingtonia. Lineage (NCBI taxonomy): Eukaryota > Metazoa > Arthropoda > Insecta > Lepidoptera > Nymphalidae > Argynnis > Argynnis bischoffii. The sequence goes on along the minus strand of CM066623.1, from coordinate 5,527,037 downwards.
AGATTTTCTACTTTCATGCAATTTGTAATGATCTAAAAATATAATAATATACTGCGGCATTGCCTGAAGATTAAATCGATCAGTTGGCGAGGCATCTCTTTTGAACAATTACTTAAGAGCCTGTTGACCTATTTCAATGGAGTCGGTTATTTGGATCTTGTACTTATTTTTTCTTCGATAACTGTAATAATACGTGTTATGCTTAATTTTTACTTTTTTAAGCACTCTCATTACCGATGATATTCTAATTTAATAAAATCTTTCTATCGTATCACATTAGTTTGATAAGACTCAATGTGATTATATTTTATATAAATAATCATGCTTCAATAAATCATCAAAATCTTACCATTTAAAATTTCTAATATTGTATATGTATAAGTCGTATAATAAAGCTTTTTTAATAAACTTCGCAGAAGAATGTATTCAATATTAATGGAAATCTATTAAACGATACGACAATCAAAAATTTGTCTAATATTAACGACTGTTGTCTCTCTCTTTTAGTCACTTCATATAAAAAGTTGAAGGTTATTAGAAAAATAGACGGAAAGTCTAAAAATTATATAGATACATACACATGTCGTTACTTATCTAGATTAAAATAAATATATAGCATTTCAGGTATATGCACGTCTGACCTAAAACGTGTTTTACGGATTCCAAATTTTAAGTGTTGTGATATTTTATAACTTTAATCTTATTAAAATATCACAGAACAATTTTTCAATCACTTTTCCAATAAGTACGTACTGCAGTTCGTTTAAGTGAAATACCATGTAGTAATAAATGTTACCCTGAAGGCTCTGAAGCGTTTAAAACTTACAAACAGTTTCATTAATTTTATTATTGAATGACTGTTTCGATATAATTAAATAATAAGTTCAATTTAGTTTTTCTCATTCATAATATTTAACTCTAACTTCTCAGTGTGAAGAGGTGTTTATCCGAAGAAGATCCATACATATCTGTTGATAATTTTATATTTCATAACTTATTTATTTTTTCATAATATTATTTGTTATATTTTGTATGGAAGTAATTAAATCTTAAACTCTTCGGTGGGCGGTGTACCACGCGGATTGCTCCTGGTACTTCTCTGATAGCAGAGTGGACTGTGGAGCAACCCTATGGTTGTTGTGGTCTGCTTCGGCAGACCTGCCGTCGGGGCATAGTTGAGTGCGTAAGCGATCTTGCGACGCCCCATGAAGACGGGGGAGGTTTTGTTGGGTTTTAGTGGGTAGTACTGGTTTTTCTAGCGGGTGAGTTACACATAACCACCTGTATGTCCACAGGTGGTATGCTTTAATGCATTACCCAACATTAAAAAAGAACCTCTACATATCTCTTTGCTTATATGTAGACAGCAGACTACCGTCCAATCCTTTAAAGTACTACTAACTTATTAGTCTATAAATAATTTGGTCAAATTAATATTGCATTTTTAATCACTGCGCCACACGTATTATATAAATCTAATGAAATATGAAAGAGCACTTTGAGCCCTATTACAATAATATCATGGCTATTATGTCTATGCAGCAATCATTACATAGCCTGATGTTTTAATTTTTTTTAATATACCTATTTATAAACGTTGTTTTTTTTTATTTGAAATAAGAAAGTATTACGTTGTTAGGGTTCCGTACCCAAAAGGTAAAACGGGACCCTATTACTAAGACTCATCCGTACGTCCGTCTGTCTGTCTGTCTGTCTGTCACCAGACTGTATCTCATGAACCGTGATAGTTAGACAGTTGAAATTTTTACAGATAGTGAATTTTCCGCTATAACAACAAATACTAAGAAACAGAATAAAAAAATATTTAAGTGGGGCTCCCACACAACAGACATGATTTTTTTGCCGTTTTTATAGATAATTGTACGGAACTTTTCGTGCACGAGTCCAACTCGCACTTGGTCGTTTTTTTTTAATTTTATTAAATTTAAACTATCAATGTAATGAAATAATCTATACTTATAATATTATAAAGCTCAAGAGTTTGTTTGTTTGTTTGTTTGGTTGAACGCGCTAATCTCAGGAATTACTTATCCGATTTGAAATATTCTTTTTGCATTAGATAGCCCTGTGGAAGGCTATAAGCTATATATAATCCCGGAAAATTGTAGATTTCCGAGGGATAGATTTGTTTTTTTCTAGGGACGAACCCGAAGCGAAGCGAGGGTGAGTCGCTAGTATTATTATATTACATTGATAGCTTAGATACTAATATTTATCCTCTCTTAGTTCAGAATTACCATCTAATAATACTGTATATCAAAACTATCATTAGGAAATACGATCTCATCTTTTACAAAGTGCTTATTCGGGATTTCTAGTAATAGTTTTGCAGGGACTCCTAATTTTCGAAACAAACACTATAAAACAAAGTGTTTTCTCATTGCGCGCGTCTATCCTCATATCGGGATCATTTCCACATAATCCCGCGGAGGCACTCGGATGCTGTACTATAATAAACTCGCCGGAATTACTTCCAATGCGAAACTCGTGGGAAGCCATTAGGCAACAGGCGTTCAACTTATTTACAACTTTCCTCCATTCACGCCCGTAATATCTTCTCTGTTTATCTCCTAACAAACCTTATAAAGATTCGGTTAATAACATTACTTTGTTATGGAAAGATACTTTAATGGTTACCTATTAGGATTTACTGCGAATAGCTATAAAGTAAAAAGTCTTATGTTACTTCGTACTTTTGTTTTACAATTTTGATGAAAACAATTTAAAAAATGTGAATAAAATAATTAAAAACTCTTGTAGTAGGTACGGAATAATAATCTATACTTATAATAAAATTCTAATTCAAATCTGTACATTATTTTTTGGAAAATCTTTTGAAATAGGCATTATTATCGATACAGAAGCTGAATTTACAGTTATTAGAATTTTTGTCTGTCTGTCTGTTTGGCTAGGAACGCATCACGAGAACCACTGGACAGATTTTGGTGAAATTTAGTACCATGATATTAAATATCACCAAAATGTGTATTTATCCGGGTCAACATTTAAGATACCTTTTACTGCGGGAAAATATCTCATCTCTGAGAAATCTAAACTAACCATTATATTACGTAATATGTATTCATAAATATGTTTATACCATTACTTGAAAGACCTAGTTTAACAAAAGAAGCCGTAATTAAAAAAGAGGTCGTGAACTAAAAAGATTAATGATCAGCATCTCAACGAGGTAGACAAATGATATCCAATTTATATAAGAGAAATAATATAAAAGGGTGACTTTAAAAATTATATTGTCTTAAATTAGGAGAGATTAGCTTTAAAAGCTTTTCAACGTATAATTAATCATTCTTGGTTAATAATGGAGATAGAAGAACCTCGAATTTGTTAGTATATGTATGCTTAACATTATTTATACTTTAAAAGATTGTATACTGAAATACTGAAAGATTGAAAAATACTTAAATGTTAAGAATTAAAATTAACAAATATTGTAAGGTACTCTTTTGCCATTTTTGAATCTTTAAAATCATTTTTTCTAAAATTGTGGGTAGGCACTGCCTGTAACAAGTATATAACGCCTTTGAGATGTCTAAAACCTTAATCTCTCCCGTGACCATAATTGCTGTAAAGCATTCGAAACATCGGGAACCAAAAATTAAAATAAATCCGCGAAATAATCCGAAAAGATAGTTTTATTTAAAATTTTTAAAAGATTCTTAATATAGTGGCTTACATCCAGCAAACGACTACTATGCAAGTGTAAAAAGTTATAACAGAAAGTAAATTAGCTATCATTAAAGTGCTAATCAGAGCTTTGGCCTTGCAAAGGATATTTAAAGTCAAGTCAAAATAAACGCGGACAAGAAAATTATCATTTACATACTTTATGAGAAATTACTCATAATAAAATCTACTGATCAAAAGTTTTTTTAGAACATCGCAAGAACGATATCATATATTACGAGAAAAAACTATTCTAATGCATACAAGATTACCCATCAAATGATACTTTATTATTTCTAAATAGCAACTTACCTTCGCTTCTCTTGGTGGTGTCCTAAACTGCCAAATCGTAACCTATGTGTTACATCTGGTCATAATATGTTGGTTGTTGTTGGTACATTAACACACATCACCATCTAGTTCCACGGTTAGCTACGAGGCTTGTGTTATGGATACCAGATAGTTGATACACTACACATATATAACTTTAAATACATACATATAATAAATATAAACACCTATGACTGGAGTACAAACATTCGTGATCAACACACAAATGAATGCCCCCAGCCGGACTCGAACCCCCGATCACGGGCACAGGAAGTAGGTCACTACAAACTGAGCCAAACGCGTGCTCAAATCTATCTTTATACTGAATTTCAACCAAATCCGTTAAACCGATTCAGCGTGAAGAAGTAATAACACACACATACAAACTTTCGCATATGTGTACATGTACATATAACCATAATTTTATTTACATGGCCGATATACTATTTATATATGTGATTTTATCACTTACGTTTGGGTCTGCACGGTTCAAAGTCGCCTCCGAAACAATCTGACATCGAATTAAAATCGATCGTCTTGGTTATAACGACAGTTCAGATACAGAATATTATGAATAAATCTAGCATAGATTTATAATTTAGTTATTCATTCAAGAAAACGATGTTTAAACATAAAATAAATTTTATTTCTATATTCAAAGATTCCTCTCAAACAATTTATCTGTTTTAATATTTAATGTGCTACGTCTGTTGGGCCATTATCTTCCTTTAAAAATCAACAAAGAAAATAAATAACTACGAGTGATTTCACAGGATTCTATTATAAATTATGTTTATTACTCCTTCACATTTAAAAGACTGAACGAATTTGGATGAAATTTCTAGTATACAAGTGGACTATGACCTTGATAACACAGGGTACTGTTAGTAATAAAATTTTCCAAAAAGTGGCGCTGCTTGTACGTAATAGTTTAAAAATAAAACAAAGGTTCCTAGGGATGCACCTAAACGAAGCGAGGGTCAGTCGCTAGAAATTCATCCCATTAATATTATAAATCCCATAAATATTAAAAATGCGAAAGTTTGGATGGATTTTTGTTACTCAATCACGCTAGAACGGCTGAACGTATCTGGATGGAATTTGGATTATAGTCTAGAATAGTATGAAGGTTATTCTTTATCCCGAAAAAATTTACGATTTTCATGGGATAGATATGTTTTTGTTTTTCACTAGGGACAAACCCGAGCGAAGCAAGGATGAGTCGTTAGCTACTAATAAGAATAGAGGCTGACAACGAATTAGTCTTATAGTATGATACAAATAAGATATACTCGTATATGAGTGACGAACTAAATATTTTATTTGTCTATGAAAATGAAGAGATTTTACCGCACTAAATAGTAATATATATATATATATATATATATATATATATATATATATATATATATATATATATATATACATATATATATATATATATATACCTATACATACATATGTCAATTTTAAAACCCACTACTAGTATGTAGTTAATTTAAAAAATATTTCATGAACAGATTTCGCTTTGTTACTATTTTATTATATTTATAGATAGTTATTTTTTTACATAATATTTATTGAAATGACGGGAAACGTCAGTAGTATAACTTCTTTTCTGACGGCGTAATCATGGCGTCGTCTCGAGTACAGCCACACTAATTTCCACTTGAAAACACTGCCAGCATAAAGATGGCGGGTTTTTTAACCATTTTCTTAAAGATAAAGTGTTAAATCGTAAAAAAAAAATTAAGCATTACATATTTTCTAAAATATAAGTTTTTTTATACGGTGAAACAAATATATTTAAAATTAAAATCGTGCCCTCATTTCACTCAGAGATTCCTATAAATTAATATCATACGAAGAACTGTTAATGCCCCAGAAAGCCCAAAAAAAATACGTTGACTGTATCACTCTCCAGCTTATAAACTATACTGTTAAACACTGTTTAATTTGCTGTTTGTCAGATGTTTAGATTATATATTAAATTAAATAAAAATTAAATATCATACTATTTTTATCTTTATAAAATATCAATAACTAGTGTAAAATTTATTATTACGTAGCGTAGCAGATAGATGGTGTAGTCACGTAGTGTGGTTGGTTAGTTTTGTTTTATTTTTATATTTATAAGTAATACGACTTACTCGTAGTAATAAAATAAAGTTATTAAGTGCAAATATATGATTCATAAACATAAATTAATTAAATTACGAGGCTTGTGTTTTATCCATAATACAAGCCTCGTAGCTTAACCATGGAACTAGATGGTGCTGTGTGTTAGTGTCCCAACATATTTATTTTATTTATTAATATAAATTAGTTATCTATCTACTGTGTAGAATCGATATAATATAAATGCTCTTAAATAATAAAAACTATACCTGTTAGAAATGAAATACTACTCGTTGATGACACTCGTATATTTTGACTCAATTTAAACTCTAATGACACATCTTTCAATTGCCTTATATATAACGATCAGAAACTTTAGACAGCGCGGTTCAGAAATCAACACACATAATAACAGTGCCATCTCTTGCAAAAATATTAAATTAAAACTAATATACATTTTACACAATACCTATAATATAAAAGTTAAATTAAAAAAAAAGCTTATTTATTTTTTTATGTTTGATCTTTATGATAAATTTACTATCTAACATTTCCTTACTACATATATTCTCTAATACAATACTATACCGTAAGCACCAATATTCATGACAGTTCAGCCTTCGAAAATCCTTAGTGGTACAGTTAGTTCAGAGAGTAAGAGCGTTTATTACTTTGAAAGCTGTGAATAAGCGTATAATTTCGTCACTTCACATAATAAAGGAGTTCATTAGTATTTCGTTATTCATTACATGTACCAGAGAAAGTTTTATTAGATATCCTCTTGGGTGGCTGTGGATAGCTATATGTAAATAAGGCTTTATGGACTTAGTCTAATTACAAGAGATCCCTCATTTGTTTCGAAATTGCAAACAATTAAGTGAGTGACTTTAATTAAATAATTATTTCACGAAAAATAAGACAGTGGAGCCTTTTATTAAGCTAAGTCCGTGAAATATATGTGGTATTTATATACAGAAACAAAATGATAAAATGCTTGTTTTAATTCCTATCATCATCAAGTTATTAAATAATATAAAAGTTGTATTCAGCCCCTTAACGTCCCACTGCTGGGCACGGGCCTCCCTTCAATACGAGGGGAATCAGGCCATAGTCCACCACGCTGGCCAAGTGCGGGTTGGCGGACTTCACATGTCTTTTGAAAACTGCTAGGTTCTCTCAGACATGCAGGTTTCCTCATGATGTTTTCCTTCACCGTGGTAATTATGTTGGAAATGATTCGCACATGAAAATATCAGAGGTGCGAGACCCGGGATTTGAACCCGCTTCACTCGGTTTTCCAAGCAAGAGCGTTACCACTGGGCTACCACTGCTGTGATTAAGTTATCATAATATATTAGATTTTGTGTTGATTTAATAATAAATTGTTTTAAACTATAATTTAGGAAATCTTTGTATAAGATGCTAAGTTTAATACGAGTATGTATACGGAATGCGATCCATCATCTCGGTCGGCCTCCCAAATTGCATGTTGAACTCAAGAAGCCATTATAGCGTGTACCTAAATACCTACGAGTTATTGATCTGTGTATAAGCTAAAATTTAGTACATACTCTTAGCTTTATGCCAAAACCACCATCAGTATATATTGGAATTTCAATATACAATATATTTCATGCGGGGAAAGAAAAATTCAAAACTAAGGGCTATAAGAGAAATGTTCAAACGTGGCACTAACTCGATTATGATAAAAAAATAAAAATGTTTTAAAGAATAAAACATTGCTAGACTAATTTTTTTTATTATTATTTTGGAAAAACAACAAATATGTATTTTAGCTGATATATTCTGAAAAATATTAATACAAATGTGCTAATCCGTCAGCTCTTATGGAGTATTATTAGAATTCGCAAAAGATTACGCTCCGATTATAGCTGTTTAGCGACTAAGCTAAACGGTTTACCAATAAATAAATAATTTTATCATGATATAAAATATAAGTCTGTCAAAAATCTTTGTAAGATAAGAAATTACATGTAACTTAAAAATATCAGCGACCGTATATTCGCGCTCGATTAAATATTGCGTGAGGAAATCGAGCGGGACTGAAAATCTTCCGTAAACTCAATAGACCCTAAACGTGCTCATTTTATACTTCCCTTACGTATAATGGTAAAACACCCTTATTTAACGTTAATATTTCAATATTTGGTCAGTTATTTTCCTGATTTTCTTAACTTTATCGCAATTCGCAACATTTTCAATTTTTTTTTTATTTAAAATTGCACGTATAAGTTCAAATATTTTCTGTGTTTCGTCTTTTATAAATACATATTTTATATATAAAAAAAGTTAAGTCAAAACCAATCAATTGTTTTACATAACTTGATGGTCAAAATATTTTAACATCGTGACGCCAAATGATCAAAGATCGGGCTCATAGTATCACTTAGAATAAATGATGAAAGAATCCTATGTCGTTACGGTTATTTTAAATTTTTATATTATTATAAACTAAATTACAATATTTTTTATAATTACACATTTTTTTCAGACTATTTAAGAAGTCTAACGTTTCTATACTCAGCCTTAGCAAGTTAAAGCTGTGATCAAAGCCTTTTTAATTAGTTTATGAAATTTCAAGATTTACTCGACCTAGAGACCGACTAAAGTTAAAACATTTTTAAAATTCATAAGATGATCATATTAATATTATAAGTAAGTCATTGATAAATGAGTGTGAATGTTTGCTTCTTGGTCATCTTCTAAAAGCTCAACACATTTGAATAAAATTTCACAATGGACATAGCCTTTATCCTGGATTTTATGTATTGAGTTGCATAAAGGATGTGTGTAAAAACTAGTAGTCTATAATAGTAGATAGCTGAATACTTAAAAAATCATATATAATCATTAAACAAATAGTATTTTAATACTTATATATGACCAGAGTTTCACCCTCGCTCCGCTCGGGTTCGTCTCTATATACGTTTTAACGGTTAGTATAGATTTTTCAGAGATGAGATATTTTACCGCAGTAAAAAATATCCTCTATATTGACCCGGATAACCAGCTATCATCATACCAAATTTCATCAAAATTGGTCCAGTGGTTTTCTCGTAATAAGTTCCCAGACAGTCAAATAAACAGACAAAAATTCTAAAAACTATAGATTCGGTTTCTGCATCGATAATAATGAATATTTCAATAAGGTTTTCCAAAAATATATAATGTTTTATTATTTAGATATGACCTATGTAAAAAAAAATGCATTACGCACTTCATAAAAAATTTTTATTTCTTAGTAGAGTGTTCAAATTTGTGTTTAAAAAAAGTGTAAAAATTTTCGAAGTGTGAACATGTCAAAATAATAACGTCTTCGAAATTTATATAAAAATATATAGAAAATTAGCTAAAATCTTTTAATAATACTGTGGAAAATGCGTTAAAAGTTTATCGTGTTAAAGGTATCGAAAATTACTGTGTCATGTGGGGAGTAAACATTATTGGAGCATACGCAAATATGTACTTACTAGAAGAATTGAATTTAGGAGCTCCCCAAGGAATAAGTAACACCTAAAAACAAGCAATTGACTGTGCCAGTGAAAATGGTCATAAAAATCATTTAGTACGATTAAGTTGAATTGCGCTCGAGGTGTGCTCATTATGGATTGATAACAAGTAATACTGAAAATTGGACTTAGAAACAGCAAATAAAATAAATAAGCCTTAAGCTCATCACCACTACAAAATTTTAGCCGTGTAGCGCTTGGCTTAAAATAGAGCTACCCTATCTACTTCTGTAGCTGTCGTAGGAGACAACTAAAGGATCTAAGGACATCGCACCTTGAGTCCTTAGCTAGTGGGCGGGTAGACAGGTAGGCGGCCGGTCGGAAAACTTTTGCCAAAACCAATAAGCAGTATGGACGTACTGCGCCGACCCCAAGTAATTTGGGAAATGGGCAGGGAGATAGATAGTGTTCATATTCTTATTAAGTCTTATTAGCAATATTATTAACAAATGCATATTAGGTGTTTCTTCGCTACATCCCTCTATAAAATCTTTAAATTTTTCTGATATCATAAAACTGGATAGCTAGAAAAGTGTCGGTAGAATAAGTGAATGTTATATATTATTTGAAAAGTAATTTCAATCTATAAATCTAAAATTTAAACTACTGAATGAATAACTTATTTTTAACGCTCATCTTAATGCAGTTAACTCTTTCAAGTTTCTTCATTTATGTTAGACAAGCTGTTACACTGAAAGCTTCAGCGACGACGTTTTTTACATTAACAGCTCTTCGCTATCGATGCTCTAGATACTTAACTGTACTATATTAGTACATAGGTAATATTTAGCCACCTAGAGACCCAACCGAGCCAAACGAGTGTAAGTCACTAGTGAAATAACAAAAAAATCTAACTAAAGCTACCAGTAAAACATAATTTCTATAACACGTCCTCATCATTCATTTTATAGTAGAAATGAATAAAATGATGAATTCTTACTGCGACGAAGCGGAGTGTAACACGCAATATCTCCTAATGGCATTCCTCGCACACCTGCCCTGCCCACAGCTTGCATGTTATTCAATATGGAACCTACTACCTAGGAATTACCTATTAAATTGCACTTTTTAATCGTTTGTACCTGTACGGTATGTCTTGTCCTGCATATTTTCTATACTACTTTTTTTATATTTTTGAATAGATTTTTAAAGCGAAATGATTAATTCAATAATAAATAGCTTTTATGAGCGGTTCCATAATGTTTTATTTAAATCGTCTTTTATAAATTATTCTCAATATACATATATCAAGCACTCTATATTCGGATCGTCTTGAAAATTAACCATTTTGATTTTTAAAATAAGACTCTTAATAATATAATATCTAAACTAACATTATAACGAGTTTTTGTATGTTCGTATGTAATAATCTCTGAAACCACTGATCCGATTTTCATGATTTTTTTTTTTTCACTAATAGGAAGATAATAGGAACATCTCCGAGTGCTATAAGCTATTTTTTATTCCAATAAAAATGTGTTTTTTGGCAGAAATCATATTTTTTGTTGAATTTTAAGACTTTATCGGCTATTGTAAGGCACCTAAGTCCTAAATCGCTAGTAGATTATAAACTTTAAATAAAACAGTCCATAAGTTTTTTTAAATACTAAATGTTAGGTAAATTCAACTCAACACAACTAATAATCTATACAAATAAATAAAATTGGAGTATCTGTTGGTAATATTAAAATAACCGCTTTTTACTAAATGCATATGGATGTATACATGGTACATATACCAAAACAACATTTTTTACAATTTTTATCTGTCTGTCTGTTTGTTCCGTCTAATCTCTGAAACGGCTGAAACGATATTGACGTGACTTTCACTGGCAGATAGCTGATGTAATAAGGGGTAACTTAGGCTATTTTTATTTTATAAAAAAAATAGAAAGAAAAAATAAAACCAAAAAATAAATTAAAAAAAGTTTGTTTTAGGAAGCAACCTAGGGACGAACCTGAGCGAAGCGAGGGTGAGTCGCTCGTTTTTATATAAGAGCTGCCATCTAAAGTCATGAAAACCTAAAAAGGAATTTTCTGAAACTTTGCCATTAAGGGAAAGACATTGAGTTTCATAGTTAGTATAGCATAATAAGTTTGATAATTACAGGTGATATAGCTCAAAGTTACATCCGTCAAGGTAAGTTATACTATAGGTCTACTAAGTCAGGTACAACTTTGATTAAAATATAATAACATAGTCGATATTAATACTCTTTTTTTCTGGGCAAATCCTTCATGAGAAATCTCACAGTACCCTGCCGGCGGTCATAGGGCAGGGCACTACCTAGGCATGTTCTTTATATTATTTACTATCAGTTAGAACAAAATTCGGCTGGTTAACAGAATGGTGAAAAATAAAAAAATTAAAAAATAATTAATTTAAAAATAACCTGATTTTCGTTTCGATTGGCAAGCTATTTTATATGTATACTTATTTAATAATTTGTTATTAACTTAGTTATCCCAGATCATTTATCATTATTTATTTTATTCATAATAAATATATTTTATCGTACATTTTTCAATTGAACTCTATGAACTTGATATTTTATAATATAAGTTATAATGACTTTATAGCAAACGTCTACCAAAAAGCGAAATGAACTTTGTTCCGACCGGGGGTTCATTGACCCCTCATTTTTTACTTTAACGTAGGCATAAACTGAATGAGTTGATAAAATCAAATTGTCCAATTTCATAATGGTAACATGGATTCTTTATTATAAAATTAATATTATATAGGTTGGAAACTAATGCTATATAAATATAATATTTTCGTAATATTTTCCCAATAAGTCAAACAGAAACTTAAATAAATGACATGTTAAATGACGGAAATCAATTGAAGTGCCTAGTTACAATTAACTAGGTAATCTGCATTAAGTGATGGGTCCCCGTTTTTATATTAAGTAATTCATTTGAGGACTTCCTAAGTAATCTGCAAGCTAACTACCAAGCATTAGTTTAAGAGGAAAAATAAGTACTTCGTTTAAATTAAACATTCCAATTCTTTTTCGTGAAGCTTATGTAAGTTTTTAAAAATACTAAATCTTTATAACAAACAAAGATTTGGTAGTATTAAGAATTTTCATTTACTTTATCTATAAAACCATACATTATCTACCTTTATTTCTTTCTGAGGAAATCCATTTTGTCTAAATTAAATTCCTATTCACTAAAGCCTCAACAGATCATTATCTTCTACCGAGACATTGTAGAAACGCGTATTCTACGACGACGCGGCGGCAGATATTAAGACACGCGGCAGCGTGTCCAGCCAAGTCCAAGCCAAAGAAACTGGCGACGCAGCACCCTGTGTTATTTTACACGAACCATTTGAAGCCACTTTTGACCTTTTAATAACCCAAAATCTATTTAACATAAACACATAGAATTTGGTTCATTTATTAAATCTCCTTAGATAAACTAGAACCCTTAATTTTATAAATACAGCTCAAACGGTTATTGAGATATTAATGTCTAAAAAACTTTTTCTTTTGCAGGAGAATAGATTCCATGATGAAAGTTTTTTTTTAAATTAGCAGATAAGCATAGGTCGTAAATTCTACCAAACTATCCGTCATCAATATTAACGATATCATAAACTTCTGTCAAAGGAAGATGAAATATACATTAGTGTTACCTACATTAGAAATCATGGAAACTTTTAATAAATAATTAAGAGAACACAACATCACTTTAGTCACTTCTAAAAGTTTTAGTAGTTGGTCTGATAAGGAAGAGTCTTGGAACAATTTCCGGTGTTCTACTGGCAGCTGTAGAAGCCTGTGTGTGTAAATAACTTTTTCCTGTGTTGCCTATTCCACTAAGAAATAGTCGCAAAATTGTAAAAAAAAAATGATTTTACAAGTCGCTTTTGAATTATGAATGATAATAATTTCTTTACAAAAAGTAATGGAGTCCCATCAAAAACATAAATGCTAGCTAGTTTTTACCAGTAAATCAAATTTTTAGAAGAGGAAGACATGTTGACCTTACAATATAAAAACAGAAAATGGCGTATAGCATAAAGAAGATATGGATAAGTGATAAGCCAAATGTAAGATAACTCGTATGTAAATAAAAACAAGCCAAGTTAAATTTTGAACTTCAATTTATCCTTAATTATTTCCTCAGTGTAAATAATTCGACTGTTCAAATTTAAGAAGTTCTATTTTTAAATAGAAAAAGAAAACACGAAATTGTGTTTTATATTTATTTTAGAATGTTGTATTATGTTTATTATGATTATCTATAGAACTTGGCACCCATTTAGATCTCAATTCTTTTGTCGGCGAAGTCGATAACCACACATATTCTTAATATTGAACTTGACTCTCATTTTCACTTTTATGTTTTTGATGGAATCCGAATACTAGTAGGGTATCCCAAATATCATACGGTTAATAGTCAACGGGCCCTTAACACTACAGCTCTTGTAGGGTAAAAGAAGATGTGTAAAACCCCATGTGGATACTTGACCTACCTTACAGATATCTACCATATTAAGAATAAAATTTCATACTTTCTCATACTGTATTCTTAAATAATTAAGTAGACTGTCTAGTTAATCTGCAGATTATTTAGATTTACCATTCTAATAGTCTAAATGAAATAAAAACAAATCTAATAATCAAATACTGTAAAAGCTACATCCATTAAGAATAGCGTATTCTTATTCAGAATAATAATGCCACAGATCATATAATACTGTACTGTAATGCCGATTTTTTTGTTGAAAAATGACCAAGTTTCCGTCTCACCGGTGAAGTGATAAAATAAGTTGTCATGTCTTCTAAGAAGTTTTTAGCACTAAAACTTTTAGGGCTAAGTGTTTATGCGGTATTCGGTAAAGAAATATATGATTTTTAAATTATTGTAACCTTTATATTAAGTAACTTGCAACTCATAAATATTCTTGATAATGAGCGAATTTTTAGGACCCTACCGTATGTAGAAGCTTTTTTTTTATTTTATTGTTGGGAAATGCATTTACGCATACCACCCGTAGACATATAGGTGGTTACGTGTGACTTACCGACTAGAAAAGCTAGTACTACCTACAAAAATCCAACAAGACCTCTCCCGCCTTAATGGGGCGTCGCAGGATCACTTACGCACTCAACTACGACGCCCCGATGGCAGTTCTGCTGAAGCAGTACGACACAACCATGGGCCACCTCCCTGTGCGTTTTTTGGCTGCGCGCCCGGCTGTACTGCCAGACACTAATGAGCCCCCCCCCCCCCCCCCCCCCTATCACGACAAGGTGAACGCACGTTGGGGTGGACTGTATGTAGAAGCTAGTCCAACCGAGACGGATTGAAATATTTTACTCATTACAGAGTAATGCCTGTTACTATGTTTTTCCCTTGACAAAAGGGTCTAGCTTTAAAAGAAACCTCACTAAGCTACCTCGTTCCATTGTGAAAGTGTCTGATTAGATTTAAACGTGGCGCAAGTTTTAAATAATTTATTAAAAAAGGATTTAATTACAGTAAGAGGAGTCTGATAACTGAATTATTATCCTAAAAGTACTATTTCTATCGTAGTTACTGTCATTATAAATGACTAAAATCTATAAACGTACATTTAATTAAAATAATAAATTTGTCAAATTATGAAATTTAATAAACAATCTTACTACCTAATACAATATATAGATACATAATATATAACTTAAATACAAATCCTAGAAAATTTTAAAAAACTTTTACCTATTGCCGCAATTAAATCATTGTGTGTTCAAACGTTTTTTAAACAAAATAGGTGTCTTAAAAAAATTACAAAACCAACACATCTGCAGCATTTGATTAGTTCTAAACGATTTTAATTTCATTAAAAAAAACAATCAGATTCCCTGAGTTTTTCTTTAGGACTAAGATATTTTCCGAACTGATGATAGATTTAACACTAATCTATACATATAATAAAACTGTAGAGGTCTAATGTCTGTACATTGAAAAAAAAATGCTAAAAACTGAGTCAGGGGGATGTAAAAAGAGAAAGAGAATAAATCCAGTTTTTTTTTCAATTTTTTTGTTTCTCTGTCTGTTTGTCTGCTTGTACGGGCTAGTCTCTGAAAATGTTGGACTGATGTAAATAAAATTCTGCATGGTACGTTATATCCCGGTCAACATTTTAGATACTTGTCATCCCGGAAAATGAAAGAGTTCCCGTGGGATAGGTAAAAAAACTATAGTAACTTATACAGCTACAGTATACACAACAACTTATATATGCACCTAATTTAGTAAAATTCGGCATGCAGATACCTTGTACTAGAAAAATGTACAGTTGCCGTGGGATATTCTTATTTTATACTATTTACTGTACTCTGTTTATATACATTTTAAGAACGCATTTTAATTTTTTTACTTATATACATACATACATACCTACATATCTAACCTAATAAATGTAAAAATCGTACTTTCAATAAAATTTGTTTACGAAACCATGAAAAGAGATGAAACTTATCCAAAATGTAAAAATTACTTTCGAAGTAAATAATATTTAAAGTAAATAATTTTCTGAATAGTTACATAACATTGCTTATTAGGGAGGACTGCAATCTCGCCTCTCGTGGTGCGCACCAACAACGAAAGAGTATTGTTTATATCTACGATTATTTACGCGGTATTGTATCACGGGCTATTGTCCCGCTAATGAGCGATCTGAAGCCACGCACGCTATATTCAGAGAGACTGTAATGAGATGTTGCTACGACCTGGCCTTTGAAATTTTATACGAGAATTATCTTATAGAAATTAGTTTGTGCTACTCATTACAAGGACTTAAGCCTTGTTACCAGCGACTCGCCTTCGCTTCACTTAGGTATATTATAATTACATAAACCTCTAAATGATATCGTAACCCATGATGACGATTGATAATAAATTTTATAATAAATTTTATTCCAAAAAAACAATAACAATATGAAAAAATCTAATGTCTGTTAAATCTAATTCCTCTTTTTATCATAGGCTACATATTCATCACGGGTCGATAAGAAATTCATGCGTCTACAGTTTAAAAACAAATACAACAAACAAGCACATTTTCGCAAAAATTAGATCAGGTCAGAATTAAATTAGAATAGAAAGGAGGGAAGGTTTTTTGCAATAAGAACGAAATATAGTCAGCAAAAGAATATTGACGTCTTCTGGTAAAGTAGATACAAAACCATGTCTAGTTATTAATAAACTATAACAGTATCATTTTCATATCTGCAATATTTAAGGAATCAATCAAACAGAAATATAGCGAACGAGATTATTGTAATGTCCTAAATATTTATGAAGTACATTTCAAGTTGAATAAATAAACGGATGCTGTAGTATCTTGTGTATAACAATGATTTACTGCTAAGTATAATAGCTGGGGAAGTTGCGGCTAAGTCTCTGTGTGTAAAATATGAACTAGTTTTTGTGACAGGTTTTTCTACTTTGAATTTTTTCTTCTTTCAACGTAAAATATTGGAAATCGACAGCAAAATTTTCACTCGCCTAATTAATTTTCAATTAGAATACCCTAAAATAAATGAATATTAAATATGTAGAAGTAAAAGTTAACCTGTAAAGTTTTTTTAAATTAAATATGCAAAATTCGTTGGCATCGCCGGGGAAATTTGAAATTTAAAAACTTTGTTAAAAATACAGACTTTAATGGCGCTTAACGTTGCAACAGGGGTTTGAATGGAGGCAATCAGTGTTCTAAGAGATTGGAGACTCTACTACAGCCTTTGTACAGTCAACCTTACATATACTTAAATAGCTCGTAACTCTAAAGTCATACTGATCATATTGCATTAAAATATCCTACTCGTAACTACCCTCTGTACGCGGTCGCCATAGTCCCCGCTAATAACAATACGATGCTTAAAACATGAATGATTAAGATTTCCTTTAATAGCTAAGTCGTGTATTAATATACGTAAGTAGCTTGTTGCTTTAATCAAGAAATCTAGATAATTATCCGTAATATGGCATAATTGGTAATTCGTAGAATGACACATTAAAGTCCCTATACCATACAAAATTTCATCCCCATTTTCACTCCCTTAAAGGATGATTTCCGGGATAAGAACTATCCTATAACCATCCCAGAGCTTCAAACTATCTTCTTACCAAATTTCATCTTAATCCGTTCAGTAGTTTCGGAGCCTATTCGGTGCAAACAAACAAACAAACAAACAAACAAACAAAGAAACAAACAATCAAATCCTTCCTCTTTATAATATTAGTATACGTAATTTGTTACATTAAACGTAACTTAAAATTTTACCCATAATATATAGTATACATTATTCACCTAGTGAAATTTGGATTTTGTAGCTTTTCTACGAGAATCAAAGTTAATTTTGTAAAAATATCCCATACCTTAAAAGTGTACATATATATCACAATTATTACGACTTTAGAAGAATATAAGTTTGCAACTATTGGTTTGAACGAAATTTTTATTTTTATTTGGTGTAATTTGACTGCATAATTGTCAAGTGATTCAAATGAGATATGATGAATCTATTGGGGTTCTGTTAAGATTTTTGGCTATGGAACCTTTAAAAATAAAATGTAGGAAACACTATTTTTAACTTTAGACAGTGTAAATAAATATTTTTTCAGACCTATATTATGACAAAGCTGTATTACAATCTATGTATATTTTTTTTAAAGATGGACTCTATCAGCATCCGGATATTTTCGACCGCTTAATTGACATTGGCAACGCTGTCTAGGCAGCTTCCGTGGTTTGTTTTCCTTTTATTGCTATACCTACATAATAATCGATATCGATCGACACGGGTCTTTTACAAGCCCTATTGAGATTTTTCTGAAAATTCTTCTGATATGATGGTTTATAAGATACAATTGGATTTTAATGCAGGCTTACTAGTCTTGGAAATATCCAAGATTATAAAGACTGCGTAGTAATTTTGTAAACGAAACTGATGTTTTACACTTAATGTAGCTCATATGAATTAATTAAATTATCTTATTCATATTCTGAATTCATGCAACCCATTGACTTAATATATTTTTTGATGTTATACTTCTTTCGGCACGTTTGGAAAAAAATAGAAGTATGAAATTTTTACGATGCGCGCGCACACCGACAGCCAAAAAACGACATGATGAAGTTGGCTGAAAGCGACATGATGAAGTTAGCTGCATATGTAGGTACACAAACACGTTCTTTTTTTTATTATTTTTAATGATTTGCTTGCCAAACGTATAATATAACAACAAATAGTATAAAATTACAAATAAACACGCCGATCAAATCTAGCATATACCATATACTTTAATCTGGCTTTCAATATGAGAATTCTGCTAATTATTGTTGAAATCACTGTATTCATCGTCATAATAAACTCTTCATACGTCCCGTTCATGCTACATAAACAGTAATTTATTCCTTCAAAAGACATTAATTTGGATACACAAATCACGGACAAATTGTTTTAAACTTTTGGTAATATATTATTTTGCGTTATCTTAAACGTCTGATATTTTCATGTATAAATTACATTATGCCCCATACTTAAAGTAGTCTTTCTTTTGTGTTTGATTATATTTACTGGAGAAAAATAAACACAGAGACATAATAATTGCAAAATTATAAAATCAAATCCTACTCCGGTTAACAATATTTAATTAATTTTAAAACGTATAACATCAGAAAGCATAAATTAACCTATATTTCAAACGCATGTAAGCTTCTCATAAATTGTTACTTATTTTTCGAAAAAAACAGACCACGTAGTGGTGAACGCAAATCCGAAATAGGTAGATAGGATGAAACGTCTTGTAAATGTCAGCCGCGCTCCGGGCTTTCGCTTTACTGTCACAATCTATTATAACACAATTAATACTGAGATGTTTGAAACTCTATATTATGTATCTGCAAGTCAAGCGACTCGCTCACATAATATAAAGCAACATTAAAATAATTAGCATTTCTAGAATATGTTGAATTAGCACTAGTAATTGATTTATATTAAATTGAACATATTCAAATAATGAAAACTAGTTTTCAAACTAAAATACTCCATTCACATTATCCATATCTATACTTACTAATATTATAAATGTGAAAGTTTGTGAGGATGAATGGATGGACGTTTTAATTTTTCTGGATGAAAACTATCTAAGTTGTTGACCGGGGATATAAGGTACCACCATGCAAAATTTTATTTAAATCGGTCCAGCAGATTCGGAGATTAGCCCGTACAAACAGACAAACAGACAGAGAAACAAAAAAATTGAAAAAAACTGGATTTGTTCTAATGCTCTTCTTACGTCCCCCTGACTCGGTTTTTAACATTTTTTTTCTATGTACAGACATTCGACCTCAACAGTTTTATTATAGTATAGACATTCGTCCGTCCTATCTTGGAATACAACAGCATAATCTGGAACCCACATTATGACCTACATCAAAAAGTTAGAAAGTGTTCAAAAACGTTTTCTCTACCATCTTTCTTACAGTGATACTATGGCTAAAAACCTCCATAACTATCACAATAGACTTAAATATTATAAGATGACTTCGCTCGTTTGTCGTAGAAAAATAGCTGATATTATAACACTCTATAAATTAACCCATTCGAAAATTGATTGTAGTGAATTACTACAGCTTAAAAATTTAACATACCCTCTCGCTTGCCTCGGAGAAATACATATAATTTGTTTTATATTCCATTGTGCAAAACGAATTTGGGATATCACGCCGCTATGCCAAGGATCTATAGACAGTACAATACGCTTTCTAAACAATATGTTCAATTAGATATCTTTTCCACAAATATGTTTGAATTTAAAAGTAGTCTTACTAAATTCCTTTGTTAACTTTGTTAGTATTGTGTAAATATGTTGTATTATGATTTGTTTCTTTCTTTCTTTTTTTTATGTTTCTTTATAAATGATTTAAGAATTGTTTCTCGAAATGTACCTACCTAAGCTCTTCCTGTTTACTTAGTTTTAACTTATAATACATAAATGTGCAAGCTGTGGTCTTCTATAAGTGAAGGAGCACACATATTGTAAGTCTTAATTACTTTTATGTTCTTAAACGATGTAAAGTGTGTATCTCATGTTGGAGGTCCTTAACATAATAATTAAATAAATAAATATTTTATATATCTATAGTTAGATTAAACCATTTAAAAATAAAATGTATTTTAATAATATGTAGATTAGCTTATATGGTAGGACAAACTTCATGAAAGATATCATAGAAAATGTTAAAAAAGAATCGTATAAAATCTTTACTATTTTATGTATTACTAGACTTTATCCTATATAGAAGGTAGGTAGCGGTTGTCGCAAAATTAAACGGAAATCGAAAGCTGCGGCTTGCGGTAAAGCTATAGAATACTATAGATATGCTTCTCAGATACCTGTCTGTCTGATGTTATCGATGTAATTTACAATCTGCTTGGTTGTGATTGCTGTATTCTCGGGACTTTTTCAATATATCTTTATTTTTAACAAGAGTTTCCACGACCGAAATAAATTTCTTAAGCAAAATTAAATGCTTACATTTATTTAACTTACATTTTTATTTGGATAATTTATTAGGTGTATACTATTTCTTATTTAAAAATATATGTATTGCATTATTTATTATACTTACTTTTCAAACGTAATTAATATACCCTCATTACTTTCTCTAACAATTTTTATGTACTTAAATTCTAATATTTATATCACTTAAGTCAAATTCTAATCTCTAATCTTTTAGTATGCATATTATACATACATAACTAAAGTTCTGCTGTTAGCTTAACATTAAATCGCACATCGGCCCATTCTGCAGTGTAATTTTCTTTCTTCAAAAGATTTAAATAAACATTCACACTATATTACTTGTGGGGAATTCAGAAAGAAAAGCTCCTTGCGCGCTAATCGTTAAACGATCTATATAGTACTAAGTACTCTTGCTTCCTTTCTCTTTTACACTCGAGGGGTCAAAACCTTGCCGTTAAGGAAATATGTTCTTAAATTTTCTTTTAAATTAAATTTTAATATTGTGATAAAAATATCAGCCTTTATTAGATTGGATCTTCAGCTAGGGCATAAACAAATTTGTAAAACATTTCGCAGTTCGACACAGGTAACGGTATATTCGAAAGTGCTATTAGACCCGATCCTTTTGGCTAATGTCTCCCACGGGGCTTAGATAAGTATGAAGTGGGTTAACTAAAAGGTTTGACCTGCTTATTGACTATAATCTATCTATTTTTGCTTATTTTATAATGTAATAGTATAGTTGTAATTTTGTAGTAATTTTAAAGTACCTTCTTAACAAATCTAGCGATGTTGATTAATGGAAATGTCCATAGTCTACATAAGTTTTCTTAATTAATTGCCCAACTAGGAAACATTACTCAAACTTATTTTAAATCGGTATAGCACAGAGTCAAAAATTAATACTTATCCTATTTCAACGCCTCAATAAAGTACCTCAAAGTTTTATTCTAAAGGTGTAAAAAGGAAATAAACAAAAAAGTGTAAGCCGATTTGTAAAGCATTTTCTATAATACCACGCTTACTGCCAGGTGTTGTAAGTGCTATTAGATTCGGTCCCTTCCGCTAACGTCTCCCGTGGGACTTAGATAACTATCAAGTAAGTTAAGCGATGGCTTGACCTGTTTTTCTGATAGATACAAGTTTCGCGTGTTAAAACTGATTTTATCCGTTATTCAGAAGATCACTACGGTGGTAACAAGTAATTGCTCTATTAGGACAGAAAGAAATTGTAAGACAGTTTACGTTGCCAGTGAGAAAATAGGTTACATTTTAATATTTAATACTATTCATATCGTTTTTAAGAAATTTTATTTCTGCTGCTACAGATAAAAAACAAAATTATGTATAGAAAACATTTTTATTTCATCTTTGTGGAAAAAAAATTATGTCCGATCAGACACAGAGATCGGGGATTTGAGTTCCGCATCAGGTAAAATGTATTATTCGCTAAGTAGAAATATTCCTCCTGTTCATTTTTTTCATAAAGCACTCGAACAGTTCTCAATGTAGATCATTCTGAAAAAGAATACCTTTTTAGATACTCTATATCTATATTGTAACTAAGTAGCAGTAAAATAAACTACATACCAGACATTTAATCTTAAGAGCCTTAAGGTTACTGCTAATCTAATCTTCATCATGCCTCCTTCATTTCACCTAAAACTAGAGTCATAAACGTAACGCAATTAGTACGCCTAAAAGCCAGAAAATCTACTTAATAAAACTCTAACATTGAGTGACAGATTCCGCACAGACTAAACCGACGTATCTAGAAGCATGCAAATAAATTATGTACAATAGTTCTTAATGGAAGTCTCACCTAGAGCACTATAGTACGATTTTCGAAAATACTTTTCCTAATGGATTTCAATATGGGTAGAAAGTTTATTTAGAATATAATTATTTTGGAAGATAGGTTTTTAGTAGTTGGTATATTTAGGGCACATTACACTTAATACACGTAACAAAATTGAATAATTTATAATAATTTAATATTTTTTTTCTTCTACAGCAGTTCGAGCATCACCAGAGCCTCGTAAATCCCTAACAATCACAGAACCACCGCATCACGTTGAGTTTACCAACGATACAGGCACCACACTCACCTGTTCCACTAGAGGCCAATACCAGGTACTTTAATTTTTGATAAATCTGCAAAATTATCATGATTTTTATTGACATTATATATGCAAATAAATACGAATGAGTGTTGCTCTGTCCTTCTTTCACGTAGTTATGCAGTAATGCCTTCCGAGATTTTGAGCTGCTTCATTATATTTTGATCCAGGTGCACGTGAAATAGAGACATAAAGTTTCTTAGAAGTTTGAATCCCCCTGAATAAAGCAAGAGCGTATTACTAAGCATAAATATGTGAATCTTTATA
This sequence comes from Argynnis bischoffii washingtonia, assembly GCA_033884665.1. NCBI lineage: Eukaryota > Metazoa > Arthropoda > Insecta > Lepidoptera > Nymphalidae > Argynnis > Argynnis bischoffii. The sequence continues at coordinate 5,503,430 of CM066623.1, read as the reverse complement.
TAGATCGTACGTACGTTGTTAAGTTCTTATACATTATAATAATTATGCTAACGCACGCCACGGTAACGGTGCTAACGGTAACTAACCAAACAAGAAACATTCTTGTAATAAAATTCATAAATGAAACCGTTCTCTTGTTTTTTTAAAAATAATAAAACTGCACTTAACTAAGAATCTATTTGATACGTATGTGAAATTATTTTTCACCACATATTATACTATGTATACAAGCAGGAAACTCAATAGGTGCACTATAATATCTTCTGCGCAATTGGCTAGTCTGAGTGAGATTGGCCGCCGTGGCCGAAATCAGACGCCCTGGCAGGAGGGCATTATTATCATATACCATAACTACCTCGTTAGTCTAGTCCCTAATAAATGGACATCTGAATTCTAAGGGCTACATACGAGATATACAGCTTCAAACCCCCAGGTCCTGGGTTCAAGTACCGGGTGAGACAAGTATAGCTATAGGGTTTTTCTGTCAAGGAACTCTCAGTAACAGTCTGTGGTTGGGAAGTTGGCAGTAGTACGCTACGTGCCTCGGAAAGCATGTCAGAGCCATTGCATCTTGCGCCTGATTTTTCACAGTGCTGTCAAGTTGTCGTTCCACCAACGTTTGAGATTGAAAGGAATAAAGAAACAGTTATATATATGCTCTATACCATTTCCTGCGCACATGGTTAGTCTTAGCTAAATTGGCAGCCCTAACCGAACGGGTCAGGAAACCATTATTATATACCATATACAAAATACAAATAGAAACCGATGATCAATTTTTACCAATATTTCGTATAGGTGTATTACATAAATGAAACGCAGTAGGTATAATAAAACAGTCCTCGGGCTTCAAATAAAACTACCCAATTTGTTACCGCCTTCACATTTCATCCGGAAAAGGAAACGTATAAAATCAACTATGGCGTATATTACTTATGGTTGTTATTTATTGAATGCGTATATATTATGTAGATAGATATGTTTGAACCGGAAATAAATCCGCATATATCCTGAAAGAAAATATAGAATTATAACATAATGATTATTTGATATATTAATTTTATTATTTCTTTTATTACTTGTATATCGATTTTCTTTACATATAATTAAACATGTATGTAAATGAAATAGTTAAAAATGAAAAATTACCTTTCTCACTAAACTTAACACAGAATATGTATAGAAATTATTACTAACTTTCTTTTTTATTACTTTTTCTTGTGTTCTTTCTTTAATTATCTAACTTTACAAAAAGCTTAATTGTTAAACTAAAATTTACTAAAAAATAAGGCATAGCTATTATCCTATTAATATATTGGTTCAATGGTGAATTATCTCATAAACATTCACTTGTCTATAGCGTTTATTGAATTGAGTCTGAAGGGCAAACAACGGCACACAATAAGCATGAATTACGTCCGACACGCCCGCACGCTATCTGATTTAATATTCACAAGTCGAACTCAAACATTGATAAAGTTTTTCCTAGTTCTAAAAGTATATGGCAGCCCCATCGGGAAATAAGAAAAATGCGTAAGAGTATATGGGAAGCTATGGTGTTTTACCTGTAAGCTTTTAAGTACGAATAGGCACGTATTCCTTCTAAGATTTATAAAGAGCTAGAATTTCCAACATATTGTTTCATATCAATGTATATATGTATGCAGTGAAAATTCTATTTCTTGGTACGTTTTAAAGCACCTACAGTATATATATATTTCTATAAGGTGAACTTTAATCTCGTTAAAATTATTGGTAAATATTTGTCCTAACTCTTGGACTATAAAATTTATTATATTTTTGTCAATAATACAATTTTACAAATAAATTTATTCAAACAATTTTATAACTTTTTGAGTTTTATAAATGGCTAGCGACTTACCCTAGCTTCGCTCGGTGCGTCCCTGGGGGGGTCTTTTTGTTATACATTTTATTACTTTATTACAAACTTTTTAGGCAGCGCACGCCAATAAAGCAACTCAACTGTCGCTTATCTTCCGAATTAAATTAAAGTTAATTAATTTTTAACAATAATACCATCGAAATAAAAAATAGCCTATATCACTTGGCGATAATGTAGCTTCCTATTAATGAAAGAAGTAGTTTCAGAGATTATATATAGAATAAGTAGAGAACATATAAACTTACAAACTTTATTTAACTTTTTATAATATTAGATGTAAATGTAAGTACCTTGATAACAGTTTTAAAATTAATAGTTTCATTTGTACAGATTTTTAAATAACTCAATATGGATTTTTCTTCATTGACAGAGTATACCATTCTATTTATGTATTTTATTATACACCTCCTATTTTATTTACATAACTATTAATACAAAAAAATGAATTGTAAAAGATATAATACAGAAGGAAAACAATAGCCATTGAAAAATTAATATATTATTTCCATTGTTAATCTTACAACGATTGTAGTCTATAGTCCATACTTATTTTCCAACAAAAAACAAATACCGATAAACGGAACAAAAAAATATTTTCTGACGCGTCAACCAACCAACCAACGTTCTAGTTTCATCCCTAAAAGGTCGCAAAAAATTGCTAAACAAAAACGAAAGGGGTCACATTACCCTGAGGTTAAAAGCAGGCTTCGCAAAGCGTGGAAACAATACAGAATACGGGTCGCGTCAAAGAAAAACTAATGAAGTACTGCTTTTAGGAAATTGAATATTACCGCGATGCAAATGAAAGAAACTCCGAGTCCTTGTAGACTGTGGTACAGCTTTATTACTTCTTAATCTAGAAGAGGGTAATATTAGTAGTTTATGTTTCTTATAACATTTAACAGAAATAATTTAATATTAGTTTAATAATAAATTATTAAGATATTGTATGCATTTCACATTAAATTTTATATTGAAACTCATGTTATTTAGGATAGTCAAACGTTTATTTTCTCACTTTATTAAATAGTAGGATATTATGATAAACTAGCAGTCAGATAGAAATATGAAAGTTCATATAAAAGTTCCGTATTTCCTGTTGTCACCGAATTAAAATCAGCTATAATAATGCATATATACATACATATGTACGTATATTATATGTATATATTTTGTTTACTAACTTATACATACATAAATACATATATACATACATACATATATTGAAAGTCTTCCTATTCTTTGCCTTTAATAATAATTAAGCTACAACGCTTCTTAGTGGCTTACAGAAAAGTAGTTCATAATTCACTGCCAATATTTGAAGTTTCCGAAGAATGACTGTGATATACAAATGAATAGTAAAACATGACCAAAAATCCTATAAAATCAATGGTCTGTTCTTAAAATTAGGCGAAATGTTCTCATATTATGATTCATATTAAAATAACCTTTTTAATTCGTGCTCTCTTAGTGCCTTATCTAAATTTAGTATTAATTATTATGTAGGCACCTAATTAAATCGACAATACATCCACTGACTTCAATTAGTCCACAATATTAATGCGACTATACTACGAAACACATTAAAAAGTGATTCTAAGTGGTACCTACTTAGATAGAGACAAACCTCTCTTATTTAAATGTTGGTTATCTCATTTTGTTCTTAAATAATAAAGACAATTTAACAATTATAATAAACTCTTTTATATATTACTTTATACTAAGATTAATGTGTCTACATTAATCCTGTAATAAAGTTTACCAGTTGACTGTTCTAAGTTAGATCGCTTTTTATAAAATTAAAATTGCAAACATAAATTATTTAAAAGATATTATGAGTACCTTTCTAAATAATTAAGAGGGCTCATAAATTTGAAGTTTTTCAATGTAAAGGGCTTAATTTCACTAATAAACTTAAAACAAAGCACTAACAATCAATCCCTTCAGTATTGTGATTTTCTATTAGACTTTAAAACAAAGGCTCCAACATCAAAGGAAACAATATTAATTATTATTGAGGTAGGAAATTAGAGCATATAATTATAGCTTTTTATTAAGGTCAATAAATAAAACTTATGGTAGTAATATTAAAATTCAAATAACAGCTGGTTCAACAAAGCTTTATTCACCTTTTATGTTATAGAATAATAGTATTGGTATATTTTGTTTATATTTTAATGACATACTTTTCCCTTTCATAAGTTAGGATTCTGTAAGTAAATTTTAATATTTAATTTCGATTGATTTACATTATCTACGTCTCATTTGGAATATAATTTACAGTGTATTTTTTTTAGATTTTTTTGTACTTTAATTATGTATTTAATGTTATATATTATATGCAATTTTATTTTAAAGTTAAATAAAAGTTTTTTATTTGTGACATATGACGGTTATTGGCTGACCTACCTTACCTTATCTTTGAGGTACCTTATGCTAATACAGTAACTGCGTCATACGCACGTATGGGGTTGTCCCGATCACGAAATATCAAAAAAAAGAGGGGGGGTTGGTGTAGTGTGATATCAAATGTATTTATTTTTTCTTTGAACTTCGTTGTTCGTCGTTCTTTCGTTGAAATCAGAAGGCTGGAGAAGTTCTCACAAAAGTACGGAATAATACGCTTATCGACGACATTAGCAGAGTATGTATGTAGAGCCCGATGTCAAGCTGAAAGCTTTATTCCAGACCTGCCTTCTCCGCAGTGGTATAGCGCGATTGTGCGAGAGACCTAGTATTTGCTTCAGGTACTGCAACCTTAAATCTGTCTGAACATTTTTAACACGGTGCAGTGCTTAATTCTAAAATAAATTAGATGATACCTGTGTTTAAAATAATATTCCGAAAAGGGGGTGGGTAGGGGGGGGCTCTAAAACCTCACCACGTATCACCAGAGGGGAGGGGGAGTAAAAAAGTTGCTAAAAAATATCACGTGATTAATGGATGACCCCTATGGGTTTTTAGAGTTCCGTTATATTCGAAGGTTTGAGACGTAGCCCAATCATTAAGCTATCTATTTGTCTATCTTTCTACCTTTAAAAGGGCTGACATTCTAAAACATGTTGCTTAATCAACAATATACATTTAACCTACGAATATAATATAAGCTCGGTTTTGTTGTTATTATTTTTATATAATATGTGTAGAATATCCTATAAATATTATAAATCGAAAGTTTGTGGGGATGTATGGATGACTGGATGTATAGATGTATGGATGTTTTTTACTTTTTCACGCAAAAACTACTGAATAAATTTTAATGAAACTTTACAATAACAATAATATAGCTTAACATCAGAATAACACATAGACTTTTATCCCGGAATAATGTACGGTTCCCGTGAGATAGATTTGTTTTTTATTTTCCCAAACCCGAGCGAAGCGAGGGTGAGCCGTTAGTAAATGATATATTAACAATATTAAATAAAATAAATTGTTAAAATTAGATATCTACTGTAAAATAAGCACCCTTTGTTACATTTTCTCAACTATTCTTGAAATAAAATTGAAATATCGTCAGTATTTGCATACGAATACAATACCCGGCAAATACGTGGTACGTTCTGAGAACTATCTCCATAGCAATGTCCTGTTCAAATATTCGACCTTTGCGCGGCTCGTATCAACTCGATATTTTCTATAAACGAAAAAGTAAAAGGAAACCAAAAATATATAAATCGATATACTTTATGTTGACTCCACGCCTTAGCATATCTAAATTGGAAATGTTGTAGATATAAGAAACAAGTATATTTTTTTACTTTATTCCCCTAGTATTTATACAAGCCTATTTACCGTCTGACTGGTGGGCGCGGGCCTTCCTACAATATGAGGAGGATCCGGTTATAATATACCAGGCTGGCCAATGTTATTTTATGTGGGTTAGTGCTTGCAGCTTATTTTTTGGACAATGAACTGTACATGAAAATGCTAAATATGAAAATGTGTTTTATTATCTCAATGAATTAAAAAAAAATCATTTTACAAGCATTTTTCAATTACTTTAGTGGTTTCCTTGATTTATAGTACATTATTATCATACATATTATCATATGTAATTTTGGTTAAGTACTTATACATATTTACATCCAAAAGCACTTTTCGCTACTCGTAAGTCAGAAATTGCCTTGAAATGGCAAAAGTGAAATAAGTTTTAACTCTTAACGACCTTTCGAAACAAAATCCACTTTCATAGAAGCTAAAACTATGAGGCGAATATATGTATAAAACTTGTTACTTTCAAGGGAGCAATCCTTTTATTTTATTTCTTTGTTAGAAAAAAGAATCATCTTTATTATGTATATGGGATCTTATGGGCACTATCCATTATTATGAATTAGTTTAAATGAAAAGTATCTTTTCGGTTTTCGCGGCTTTACTTCATTTTTGTTTGCGGTGTCTACCCACAAATTTATATATTATATTAAATTTAAATATTATTCTCTTCCTAATTTGGAAAATTATATTTATCAATACATATAATAATAAATCTAACTTAATCAAATTTGTATGTTAAATATTTTTTGTAAAATCTTATTGAAATAGTCATTATTATCGATACAGAGGACGAATCTATAGTTTTTAGAATTTTTCTCTGTCTGTCAGGGTATGTATCACAAGAAATTTCTCTGGACAGATTTTAATGAAGTTAGGTATGACGATAGCTGATTATTCGGGGATACCTACTTTTTACTGTGGTAAAATATCTCATGTCTGAGAAATCTAATCTAAACGTTGAAACGTAACAAGTGACGAACCCGAACAGGGCGAGGGTGAGTCGCTAGTAATATAAAATTTGTGGATAGACAACGTTTTGTAAATAACTGTGAATTTTGAGACTTCAGAAACATTGGTCTCCGCCGTAATCATGTTAGCTATAAAGCGTTTGAAACGTCGAGAAAAAATAAATAAAATAAGACTGCCAGAAAACCTGAAAAGATTATCAAAATAAAATGTTTTACCGGTGGTAGGACTCTGTCAAGCCTGAGGAGTCCGACTGGATGGGTACCACCCCCTTATCTATTTCTACCGCCAAGCAACAATGATTGCATTGTTGTGTTCCGGTTTGAAGGATAAGGTAGCCAGCGCAATTACAGGCAAGAGGCATATCATCTTAGTCCTCACAGTGACAACGCACCTGTGGTTCTGCATTTTTGTTACTTAAAACCTAAGTGCATGAACCGTAGGTGTTATGGGCGACAGGTACTGCTTTCCATCAGGTGGTCTGTCTGCTCGTTTGTCACTGAATCTCATAAAAAAAAATATATTTTAGTAGAGCTAAGAAAGTATTACGGAAAAATATTATTAGATGTTAACAAAATGCCCCTTGATACAAATTAAATTACTTAACTGTATGAAAATAATATTGTTACTTACATTATTAGAATTTTTAGATATTGCCTGTAAATTATTTATTAACAAGAATTAGCTTAACTGAAATAGCAGAATGGTTCCGAACCGTCAAAATAAAACGTGTATCAAGTTAGTCCGTATAAAAACCTTTAAAAAAAATATATAGGGCAGGAAATTTCTATACATTTAGTGAGTTTTTATTTAATGCTGCCTGAAACCTCGGTTATCTTGACAAAGAAATATTTTTCTTGTTAATTGAACATAATTAAAATAGAACAAAGTTTTCCTTAAATGAATATATATATATATATATATATATATATATATATATATATATTATATAATTATTTATTAAATATCAAAAGTATCGGTACAATATGTAAATAATAATACTATTATCGTTTCCATATTAAAAATCTACATGTCGAACGATGAAATTGCAATGTTATCCAAATATTTCAATAAAATATCCTAAATATCCAAAAGATGAAATTTCCGCATAACGATCATTAATCATCCAAAGCGAACAAAATGAAATATCAAGATTAATTTAGACAGGATACATAGCATCGTTTATTTTATTTCAGACTCAATATTTAGATGTGACCTACTTTTATGAGGCTATTAACTGATTATTTTTTTTTTACAGAATATAGGTAGATCAATGTGCAGTTGTTTTTTATATACATGCGTACCTCTAATATTATATAATACTAACATAGTAAGTATCTTTCATAAAATGATACATATAAATTAAATATCTTTATAAATGATCTTTCAATATTTCAACTATTTAGGTGTACTTACTACTGATCGCATCGTGTTTGAAAACCAACCATATTTCATTAAGTTTGATCAATATTGAGGTCCTTTTTTCAAAGTTATATAGAATTTTGAAACGGGCCCATAGATTCAGAGATTTGCACATACAGACACACAAACTTTCCATCTTTATATTATGTAAGTACTCGTATAATATTGATGGTTATTTGACATCATGCTGCATTTTTTAGAAGAGAAGTAATAATATTATTTATATATATAAATAAAATACGCGAGCGGATTCGCGAGTAAAAGAAAGTCAACAAATTTTGGCTTTCTGCAGTCTCTCTATATAAACTTTAACTATGCCAAAGCTCATACTCCTCTACACATGCAATATGCTTAAAAAGTAATTCAAAGTTTTCTCTTCACGTATTAATATATAGATGTTGAATACCTCTTATTCGATGAAACGCGTAGGTGCTGGACCACAGTGACCTAACTTTCACTCATTCATCTGGCAAACATGTGTGACCGCAAGAGTCCAACTTTGTACAGTTACCCAAAGTGCCAAACTTTGAACGTGGCCAACACCGGCAGTTTTGATCTAGGTGTTAATTACTATTTGCAGGAGTAGGAGTTTAAAATTACTCCTTTATATATTGTTAATTGTTTATTTTCGAAATTATATCTTTATTTTTAAAAGCTAAAATTTTATATCGTTAGTGTTATTATTGAGTTGGTAGATACTGCATCGTACTCGGGTAATATAATATATTCTATTACATATGAAAACAAGTGCATTAATCCAAAATATGTAACATTATTAAAGAAAAGCTTTTCAAAATATCTGTTAACTAAGTAAAGAAACCCGCATTGGCCTTTGTAGAGACGTGTTATGAATAAAGCTTTTATGTTAATTTGAAGCAAAACTTGTAATTCATACACAATAAATTACAAATTTTGCTTCAAATTATTTATTCTAAAAAAGTATTACGTATAGTCTAATTAATTTGTTGTTTTTATAAAAATAAATACCAAATATAAAAAAAATATTTAAAAAATAATTATTATTCAGCGAAATGTATATGAATATACGAGTTTTGTTAATAACTTAAAACCCATCGTAATCCTTGTGTATATTATTATGAAATATAAAATTATCAAATGGTAAAAACATAAAAAGATTAAAATGGTATATCAGCTTTGCATCTGCCAGCCTGCAAATGCAAATGTTGCGGAAAAATGCAAATATATGGACAACGCCGCAAACTATCGCGCACTGTTTTATAAAGTCATGAATTCTGTGCGATCCTCACTGGTCTAATAATACAATTTTACCATTAAAATAAATTAATTAATCATGTCTACTCCAATGGGCCATTGTGGCGTAGAAAACAAACATACCGATCTCACTCACTAATTCACAAACAAAAAAGGTGCTAAAAATGACATACAAAAATATTATTACCACTAACATTATCTGTTGATTACATGAATAAAATAATACAATGAAATACTTAATCTTTAATCAATTTAATTAGGTTTATATCAAATTTTATATAATAAAGCAACTAATATATTTTGTATTAAACATACATGTATACATTTCTTGTACTTCATGTTGGTCATTAGACGGGACCAAGTCCTAAGTTAAAGAGTCCTTAAACCTTCTTAATACCATTACAAACTCCTTTTTTGGTATAACGGGTAGCTCTCACGGCCACAGATCATGAGAATTGGAATTGGCACAAAAATTGTATCTATTGAGTTTACTTGCCACCACTAACAGCCCAAAGATGGGTAGTTAACTGGAGTGTCACTTCAATGCCTCGGAAAGCACATAAATCCATTAGTATATTATCTCCCGCGTACTTATCTGTCTAAAGTAAGAAAATATATGAAATACTTAGCTTCCAATATCATATAAATACATCAGAAGCTACTGAATTAAAAAAAGCTTTGGCAGGTATCTACGCTATAAAAGTATTGGAAAACAGATTAGACATTTACTGAATTTACATTTTTATACAATGCAAATAAGTAAATATGTAAATTCATTTTTAAATAAATGCTTGTGTAAGTTGGTCGGAAAAAAGGCACGGGGGAATAAAATTTTGTGGATTATTACGTTTCTGAATGTTCCCACAAGGATTATAAATTACGTGTTGTGTTGTAGCGTATAGACTCGACTGTCGCGAAACTCTGAACGAATCAAAAAGTTTTTCCAATTTTGTTCGCCTTGAATAAGTACCTGAATAAAATAATAATTATTAAAGAACGTTTATTTTGTTGAAACATTATAAGTTATCGCATTCTTATTATTTTTACTAGTATAGATGTTATTGACAACAAAAGACTTATTATAAAAAAAGATTTATTATAATTTTCATTATATAATACTCTATGACCTGGAGTAACACATAGGCTTCTGTTAGTAATAAAATTTACCAAGAGGTGGCGCTACCTAAGTCGCTATGGTTTCATAGTTCATTACAGCAATTAATTTGTTACAGTTGGACTGGTTACTTACGGACAATAGTCCCGTGACGTCACTGGCAGGGCTTCGCAGGGTGCTCCTAAACGGTTCCTTGGAGTTCCCGCCCTTCTCGTCGGAGCGCTACCGGCGGGACGTACACGCGACCACGTACCGCTGCAGGCTCCGGATGAGCACCGGGTTTGCTATCCTATCTAAGAACATACACCTACATGCAGGTAATTACATATTATAATAATATTAATATAAAATATGTTAGTTTGTATATTTGAATTTTTTTAGTCATGCCTAAACTATTGAATGAATATGGATTGACCACCTCTTACATATTGTAATAAGTATATAACTATCCCCGTAAGTATCCTCATGGGATGTTAGTTTTTTGTAAAAACTGAAGTAAAGAAGCATCTCTAGCAAGTTATATATGTATGTATGTAGTTTTTAAAAAATAATTTTAACTTAAATTTAGTTATACTATATTTTGAATGGCTAAGATTTTTTACCGCTCTTTTTTTCATATAAAAAGACAAACGAAGAACGATGTGCAACGTTTTTCAAACTATGTATATTCTACTTTCTGATTGCTTTTTAACTTTGCTACATTCTGGTAGGCTTTATTCCCCAAACTAGGAATACGTGGCCTACTTAAATTTTTACCCAGCAAGAATTTAATTTTAAAACCCAGAACTAAAGTTGCAATAGCTCAGTGAAATTAACAATAACTTGCATTTCCGCAAAATAAGACATTTTTAATGGTTTTCATGGTCACGGAAGTTTTTTTTTTAATTTACTGATATACTTTATAAGCTTAAATTAATTAGGATTTATCATAGTACAATAATCAAATCAAATTGACTTTCACGAGCACTTTTGAATCGTTAATATTTACATAAGTTGGATACTGACAGTATTGGAAATCCATGAAGAAGCTACCGGATATTATTTAAGAATCAGCGAGAAACTCAACATTTGTTTTTTTAAAATAATATTTACTTACAATATTCTTGTATTGCAATAACTTTGTACTTATTCTACGAGATATATGACTTTTATAAGTTATAAAATAGTAGTAAAGATAACGCAGCATATTTGTAGATTACAAGTATTTTTAATAGCACGCTTTTATTGAATTCACTTAACTAACAATTTAAGCAATCTTTGAAGTCAGTAAGTTACCTACTTCTAATTGTCGTATCGAAATGAAATTTTATATGTATTCTTACTTCATATGACAATATGTACTATAATTTGGTATATTGGTTATTCAAAAAATGTGAAACGTTTTCTGGGCTTGGTACAACCAAAAAACGCCCCACATTTTTTTAATTGAACATTAGCTGATATGAAAGAAGTTACAAACTTACTAATACCTACCTAGGATGTATGTAATAGAATAATTTTTAGTGTGTAATAGAAAGTTGTTTTTTTTTTTGTTTTTTTTTTTTATGTTAAATATTTTTTTAATTACATATTTTAACCGATTTCTGATAAGTTTTCCAATAGTAATTAAATAAAAGAGATTGTATGGTGTGTGTATGTTTGTATATTTGTTACTGCTTCTTATTTTTAGTGCGTGATAGACTATGATCTGAACTCTGAAGTAATATATTCTAGTACTGTTAGGCATGAAGCGAGGATAAAAAAATGGTTAAATATTTTTTGATAGTGCTAAACATACCATGGGAGGTGCATGTACCAGACGAGTACGTGATGGCGGGGAACGCCGCGATACTGCGGTGCGTCGTGCCAGCGCACTGCACGGAGCGCGTCGATGACACCGACTGGTTCACAGACGATGACACCAGCGTCTTTCAATATTTAGGTAAATACACTTCGAAAATAACTTTTATTAGTATTCCTTACAGCTAATAAAAAAGAACTTAAGGGGAATATCTATATAATAATATTATATATAATAAAACTGTAAAGGTCGAATGTCTATACATAGAAAAAAATGCTAAAAACCGAGTCAGGGGGGTTGTAAGAAGAGTAATAGAACAAATCCACATTTTTTCAATTTTTTTTTCTCTGTCTGTTTGTACGGACTAATCTCCGAAACTATTGGACCGATTTGAATGAAATTTTGCACGGTAGTACCTTATATCCCCGGTCAACGTCTTAAATACTTTTCATCCCAAAAAATTCAAGAGCTCCCGTGGGATAGTTTAAAAACTATAGTAACTTACACAGCTTAAAACACGAAAAATACTGGTTGGATTTTAATAAAACTTTACAATAATAGTTCATACATCAAAATAACAAATAAGCTACTTTTTATCCCAGAAAAATGTACGTTTCCCGTGGGATAGATTTGTTTTTATTTGTCTACAAACGAACCCGACCCAGGGTGAGCCGCTAGTTTATAAATATATACAGTATCGTTAGGTATCTTTATAACTGACGAATAAGGTCAGTAGGCTCAAGGGATATTTAGTTAATCGTGGTTAATTTTGCGAAAAATATATATTTAATGAAAGATACAAAATATTATTTATAAACTAAAAATATATTATTTAAAAAAAATAGTGGTGTGTCAAATACCTATCAAATTAAGATGTTAAAAAATTGTTATAAAATGAAAATACTAAACATAAAGAAAAACATCAACGGTTAGGTAGGGACCATAAAAGTGAATTAATCGCAACAACATGGACGTTGAGCATTCTGTCGTATAGCTTTCATTAAATATATTGCTTTTTTATTTCCCAACACAGATGGTCTTACGCAGGAACTAACTTGCAATAAAACTAACAATTATATTATCAAAATACTTGTATATTTTTAACCCACTTCCAGGAAGGAAGAGATCATATGTATATTAAGCTAATATCTTTAAATAAAAAAGTAAAATAAACTCATTTTTATAATTGTTTTATATATATTTTGATACTACAGTAACGTATAACACAAGTTGAATGTTGAAGTTATTTTTATAATACCAACCAAGAGCAACCATTACTAAAAAGTATTTAGGTATAAAAATTCATGTTAACATTTATATTTCCAGATATCCTATCATTAATTAATGCATTGAATATAAAAAGTTATTTGCTAATTCGACAATGTTAATTAAATTGTTTAAAAGAGCAAATAAATTGTACCTACCATATTAAATAATAATTAATATTTATCAGTAGAATAAGACTTTTAATTGAATCTTATATTTACAGAAACGTAACTCATTGTTTTCACTATAGAATTATGAAGTTCCGATAAATTAAGATTCCTTTCATTCGTAGTAGAGGCTTACACTAAACAATAGTCTTATATTCTGCTATTGTTTCATAGGTTCAAAATACTCCCGTCTGGACGACGGGTCTCTATACATAAGCTCGGTGAGCCCGGGCGACCGGTATACGGCGTTCCGGTGTCGGGTACGCGACCGCGTTACAAGATCTTCATATTCTAGTAAATATTTTGGTAAGTCATCATCATTAATGATAGTTTACAGGTTCTATTGATATTTTGTGGATACACTGACATGTTAACGACATTAGTTTCCTTATTGTTGAGGAAAACTCTAACTTAAGTGAAGATTTTAGAAATTTTTAATTTAATTTATTTATGATTAGGATTTTGCCATTTTAAAATTTAATATTTTTCTTTGAAGGTCATGTAATAGTAACAGAACCAAAAGGTGGAGTGCGACCGCGCATAGCAGTTGAGTCGCGCTCTAGAAGAGTTTTAGTGGGAAAAGATGTGCGGCTGCCATGCGCCGCACACGCGTGGCCTGTGCCCAGTTACAGGTAAAAATTAGAAACTGATTATTATTTCATTGCAAATTAGAAACTGATATATAAAGAAATTATTTTAAATATGTAAATATCTCATCTTTTAACATTAAGATATACATTTACGCATACCACCTGCATACATACAGGTGGTTACGAAGGACTCACCGGCTAAAAAAAACTAATTCTACCCATTACAAAACGGAGGGATGTAACTAACACTTTATTATAACATCAATGCGTACAGAAATTAATAAAAAAACATAGGTATTTAATTTTCATTCCATTTGCAATGAAAGCAGCTGAATGCTGTGAATGAATTCCGAAAGTCCAGTTCACAACAATTTAGTGGAATAAATAGTTCATGGAATGAGCAGCTGCGACTCTAAAAATGTAGTTTCTGTTTGTCATTGCCAAATAAATACTTATTTGTACGATACCGAATACCGATTGCCAACAAGAGTTATTGTTGCGTATTTTTAACTATAGTGAAATTTTATGTAACAAATAGGTGAACATACTGTAAGTAAATCTTTTGAAAAATATTAAGAAGATTAAAAAAGGACCTATGTGATACTTTTGACAAAAGGTTATTAAAATTAAATTAAAAATATAGTACCTGAGCGATTGAGCCCCGCTCGGAGTTCTTTTTTGTTATATCGTATTTTTTAAATAAAAAAACTAAAAACTTAAATATATATAAAAAAAAAACAAAGTAAAAACTTTGTATCTGACCAAGATTCGAACCCAGGACCTCCGGATATGCAGCCGTACACACTAGCCACTAGACCACCGAGACACTTAAATAACAAAGCAGGAACTCTCAACACTATAATATAGAAACAATACGCAATACATCTTTAATGCGGGAAAAGCTACATTAATATGTTGTTGCTTTTCCCGCGTATAGAGTTTTGTTATCCTTTTACTATAGTCAGTAATACTTTGCAGCAGAAATACATCTCTTGTTGAGGATTTCTAGATTCAATAGAGAAATATCTTAAAATAAAATAATAAAGTGAATCACAGTAAGTATTTTTCTTTTGATTTAACTACATAATGTGTTTAAAAAATGTCGGCGTCCATTACCGAACTATGTTGAAAAAATTAAGATTCCTTTTATTTATAGCAGAGGTACACAATAAACAATAGAATATTATACTGCGTCAAGCGAAAATTTTATTTTTATTTTGCAAATATGATACGGGCTGACATAATAATTCTGATGTAATAAATAAAAATATACATACAAAGCTAAATATAACATTGATGATACTGAAAATAAATGCCACAGAACAAAAGCAGAATAAGATACTATGAATTTTATTTTGCTATTTTACTATTAAGACCTACCTTTTTTAGCTTATTTACCTCAAAAAAATAGAGACTTATAGAAAACCTCCTTCTTAATGAAGTCGGTTAAGTGTACAAATAAATTACTAAACTAAAATACATATAAATGTAGGTATAACATATAGGTAATAATATTATATTAATGAACACAATTGTGAAGTGTTCTATTAAAGTTTTCGGTGCTGCCTCCCCAGACAGGTGCGGTCTGTCCAGGCATTTCTGTCATTGCACATTTCGTCGTTGAGTTGGATTGATACACACTTCCTAGATGATTGGTCCCGCAAAATGTACGTCCCCCACATTTATTCCTACCTTGCACGCGCAAGCTGTGATAAGATCTTCCTTTCAAAGTTTTCCGGGCAGCGATAACCACGTATTAGGTAGAACGTCTAATATCGAATAAAAATATTATATTAACATTTACAACGATAAATAAAACGATTTATAAAGAAATATAAATTAACATACTCATACATTTTAATATGCAGTGGAAAAAAGTTTTTTTTTCACCAAATTGAATAATGTCAACTTAATAATATGTAATTAGATTAGATTAAGTTCATTGAACTGCTTTTAAACAAAAACACTATATTTTTTCTTTATTAAATAATACAACATATAAAAAAAAGCATTGAGTATTATGAAGCAGTGTAAAGTTTTATTTTGAGTTGACCAATTTATTAAATTTATTTTAAATTTAAAGCATATTCATTACATTTAAAACGTATAAGAAAACCTATTTGCAAATTGAACAGATTAATCGATATAATCTAAAATCACTATGCTAAAGATTTACCCTTAATTAAAATATGCTGTGGTTTTCACCCGGATCACCACATAATCATAAAATGATCCAATTATCCGATATAAAAGGATGATTACGAAAAGTTTTACAATTTTCTGGCTTACATATTAAAAGCATATTGGAAATATTGAAAGTATAATGACTATATTGAATACAATATGGGTATCATAGAGTTATTGCCTAATGAATACCTAAATATAGTGTTATGTAAGCATACTGGGTTAATTATTATGTATAATATTCTTAAATATTTTTGGCTCTCGGTTGCGTTCGATTCCCATAATAGTTTTGAGTATCAAAAAAATAGAAAAATTGTAAAATTAAATTAAATATCTCTTCAGTAAATGTACTGAAAAAGGTAAAATTTTATCTGCTACACAATATTTTCATAACGATAAAATGGCTAATTTGGAACACTATTTCATGTACTTATTAAATTGACGTACTAGTATGTATGGAAGGCACGACTGTATTTAACACCAAAATACTCGAGCACTTCACCCTAAATTCATTTCCACCGCATTAAGCAACTTTTTATTTCATCACCCTCTGATTTGATTCACGGTGGGCATAAACGCAATTTCGTAATCCCATGCGATGTTATTCGGTTTAACAACCAAGAAGCCAATTTACCCTTACCGCCATATACCTTTAATAAATGTAGCGGTTTTAAGAGGATATTACTTGATTACTTTGAACATGTTTTAAAAAAAAACATTTTAATTAAAGTCAGTCAACAGACAAAAATGTGCCATTATTGCCTTCTTGTTGCTAAATTAACTATTTTCTTTCTTTAATAATATTTTTACAAGAGACAAGACGCTTAGATCCAGCAGATTAGGCTGATAATGCTTTTAATTTAAAGTATTTTAAAAATTAATGTTGAGTTTGTATCGAGATAACGAACAGAACAAAGCGAAATCTGTACATAAAATATTTTTAAAACAATGACTGTTACGTGTTGTATAAAGAATATAATAATATCTCAAAACACTGAATATTGCAATGTTTTTTTGTCTGTTGGTCTGTATATCTGCGTGTTTTTAACTCAAAACGTACTTAATTGGATTTAAACAAAATTGGTGATAATAGTGATAATTTATTACTCTAGTCAACATTTAGGATACTTTTTACTACAGGAAAATCTCTCTTTCTTACGGGAAAACTACGGGAATGATTTGACTGAGTTATGCTTCATACAAAAGCGTTACCTCTATAATCGTTATCGTCTACCTCTGTATGATTCAGTGCTTACTTCTTCTAAACGACGCAACATATTTTGATACGGTTTTCACTAATGAAATGAAAGAATGATAAACGAGGAAGGTTTATTCTTGTAAATTTTTCGTACAAAGTGGTTGAATTTGACGGTGTTTTCCCTAAAAACTGTTTCCGCACGCTTATATGGCTAACACTAAATAGACTTTATTATCGATACAGAGACCGAATCTATAGTTTTTAGAATTTTTGTCTGTCTGTCTGTCTGTTACCACATCACAGAAAATCCACTGGAGGGATTTTGATGAAATTTGGTATTATGATAGCTGGATATCCGGGTCAACATATAGGATATTTTTTACCGCGGGTGTTTATCTCATTCCCACGGGAATACACGTTATAACACAACCCAAAAAATATTTATGATCAGAATTTCTTGAAACTTGGTATTAATGCTAATAATGTTCAATACAATTAAACAAATACGTGTTTTAGCGTTTTTTGAAATTCATCCCATAAGGAGATAAAATAAAGGATGAAAATTTGTATGAAACCTACCTTTTTAAAGTTTTTTTGTTGTAGTTTTAGCGCGAGCGAAGTCGCGGGTTTTGCTAGTTGTTAATAAAATGTAAAAATTATAAATAATTTATTGAACTAACTCCTAAAATTCATAAACTTTACATACGTGGAAAATGAAATATCAAGTACTAGGTATCTCGTTAAAAATAGAAGATATCTTCAAGTACATTCATTCATTACAGTATTTCGCACGATGGTATTGCAGCGTAATGCAGAGTGTAAAGAGTGAAGGTATATTATGTAGTTACATTTTGACTTGATTGAACCATCACTACATAGATAAAAGATAATTGGCTATTTGACAGTTTTCGGAAAGATATTTTAAAACATACGTAGGTTCATTTTATACCTCTTACAATTATTTTTTTCTGAAAAAAGCGTTATTTATTCGGAAAAAAATATATTAATCTTTCAGTAATTTGAAAGTCGCGCGAAAACAGCACATCACGTGACATTCCTGGCTGTGACGTCATATCTCAATAAACTAAGTAAAGCTAACTACGATGCATGGAGAATATAACATGTTATATATTTTCCATGCTACGATGCTCCAACTCTTATATATATATATATATATATATATATATATATATATATATATATATATATATTTAGAATATAAATATTTTTTATGAAAATGACAAGCTACAAGACGTGTGTAATGTGTAAAAATGTGTAAAAGTTCTACAATTAAATATCCTGACAAATTGTTTATACACGTCCCTAAATGTCCTAAACGTCGAAAGCAGTGTTACAATTAGCACACTGAGAATTGAATTTTACATCTGATAAATCTGCAATTTTTTTTTGTGAAGATCACTTCGATGTAAGTATTTAAAAGCAATCAATTTAGCCTCTGATTTACTGAAAATAAATTAAACTTAATCCAGTATTTTGTACATAAAACATGTCATAAAAACAATTCTTTTTATGACATTATTTTTATCAATTTTAAAAGTATTATTTTTATTATTCACCATACGACTGTCGCGAAGATCTAAAATTATTAACATAACCTTTAAGTAATTTAAAATTATTTTATAAAATTTTTACTACTTGACTTAAGAATTAACTTTTACCAATAAATTATACATAATTACTTTGTTCATTTCGGTACTTACACGGAAGTTTTTACATTCCGAAACTCGGCTGAGCAAAAGTCAGGATTACATGCAAAAAAATTTGCAACCATAAATGAATCTATTTTTGGTAAATTTGCACTATCAGCTTTTGTGTAACCCGGCTCCATTTCGTTAAACTTCTCACAAGCACTAATTAAAATATTTTAGAGTGATCTTCTCAGCAAACTGCAAACGATAAAACACACGATGTTTTGTTATGTGAGATGTGACGTCACACGCTGCACAAACATGGCCGCCAGCGTTTCAGTATTTGTAATCCACAGATAAAAAAACTCAAATTTATTTTTCAAAAATGAAATATTTACAATTTATTTTAATGCAAAAAAACATATTGTATAATTATTGTGGACCCATAAGCTACTGTCTCCAACAGATTAAATATTTTATCGTTAGAATTGTCAAATAGCCAATTGAATTGATTTTCAAATAGTTTTTATGATTTAAATATACCTAACCAAATAAGAGTATATATGTAATAAAATTACCTTAAAAACTCACTTCAAATTATACATAATTAACTGACGAAAATAAAAGGAAGAGGTTTCCAATTCGACACATATTTTTTTTGAAGTGTAAAAAACTTCTATAGGCAGGTTTGGATGGAGAGTAAATTCATGTAAGTCGTCATCGACAGGTCACGTGACGTGTTAACGCTACTCTCAAGAGTGCCGATACATGTCAAAACCAGATAAATGTAAACAGTTTTAATTTACAAATTTTAATTTAACATCAAACAATTAATTTAAATATACAAAAATAACAAGTGTTTGTTTATAATTTTAAATTTTCACTTCTGTCGGCAGTCCTCATGACTGCTTTTTTTATGTTTGAGCAAGCATAACTTTTTACACTGTATTCCGATTTCGATGATTCTTTTTTTATTGAATAGGTCCTATTAAAATTTGAAAAAAAAAAACTATCCTAAGTGTAGAAAATAAGGGTGATTGATTTTTCACTTATAGAATTTTTAAAATACTTTCTTCTTACCTTACTACTACTACGAGTATGTCTACACTAAAAATGCAAAAATAAAAATAATATATATATATATATATATATATATATATATATATATATATATATATATATATATATATATATATATATATATATATATATTAAAAGTTCAGATATTTTTTAAAGTCGGTGCCAGCTGATAGAAAGTAAAGTACACCGACTTCGAAAATATTTGATTAGGTATCTGTAGCAAAAGAAAACTACCAATCACTTAAGTATTTTTAGGGGTTTTTTTGAAGTCGGTTTTCATTGTATTTTATAAGTTTTTAGTGTCTATTAATTTCATCTTAGGCCGGGATATTAGTGTTAGTTTATATATTTAGATATATAATTATTCCCAACAACAATTAATTTCGTACATACGAGACAATGGCTTTTTCTACACAACCCGGCTTGCCACTGGCCTTCGGAGAAGCAAAAATGAGTGAAAAATATATAGCACATTCTTATACTAACCAAATGCTTCCATACATCTTTGCTAATATCAACTAGTCGACTAACAGTCAGTAGTGCGAGTCATATATAAACCACTGTACCACAAGACACAATGCCTCTTAATCAGACGATAAGTTCATAAAATGTAAAATATACGATAAACGATATAAAATTAATTACAAAGTAATTGTATATCATTCTGCATAAAAGACCATGGTGTTTATTTTTCAGAATAATTTATTCCAGTTATCTAGTCCATCGCAGTTAGTTTTTTATAAAAGTGAGCATTTACTTTGAGGCAAAAGATAACTTTTTAGTGCAGTAAAAGTAATTTTGTGCGAAATTTTCCTTTAAACTTCAAACAATAAGTACTGAGTCGGAAACCAAACGAGTTCTCTTTGACCGGGATTATTTTAACTCGCCTGCAAAAACTTATAATGGCTCAGTTTTTATCTATAATTTGCTTTAGATTGAAAGAACACTACAATTAATTAGCATGAAAAAAAATATATGAATTTCTCTACGACAATTCTCTGTGGTGATAAAAGATAGATACAATAGACTATGGCAATAATCATTTGGCATAGGAATATAATAAGTAAATAAATATAAAATTATAAAAATATACCAGTCGGCATTTTATTTTAATATCTTTAACTAATTTACAACCTAATTTGTTTTACGCTAAACTTTAAACACGTGAGGATCTCAACATACACATACGTTCAATCGGGTATTTGTTTAGGCACACTACATTGATCGAAGTTGGCAACTCAAATATAGTGAATATACTCGTACGTACAAGTTCGTTTTATCTCATATTTGTACGCAAGATAAATAAAAACATGTACAGTTTGGCCATTAACAATTCTAAACTAGAAATAAAGTACGATTATATAAGTGTGTTTCGAAAATCTAAACTTAAAATGTACATTTACCCACAGAAAATGTTATATTAAAGTGAAAAATATATTACCAGTCCTCAATTACATTTTCTCTTCAATATTTCTAAGAGACGGACAGATGAGTTAACGTTTTGCAAATTCAAAAATTATGCTTGACTCGGGCTGCCACTGCCATAACTTTTCTTTCAAACCACAGTCGGAAGCCTTTTAGAATGCAAATGTCTCCTGCATTTCGACTCTTTTCAAAACTATTTCTTAAAAGGAAGCTAACTTGTGAACATTGAAGATTCCCAGCAACGGAGCCATTTGGAGAAATTCCGCAGGATATTAGACGACATTTGCTTCCAGCATCTTGAGATGAGAAAAAGCTATAGAGTGCTATAACATGGTTACTTTACTTAATTATATATCAGATAGACACTCAAATAGGTTTTAGAAAAAGACTTATATTATGATTTTTAATAATCTTTATTTTAGTTTTTTTTTTAATAGATTCAGTGACAAACGAGCAGACAGACCACTTGATGGAAAGTAGTACCTGTCGCCCATAACACCTACAGTTCATGCACTTAGGTTTTAAGTAACAAAAATGCAGAACCACAGGTGCGTTGTCACTGTGAGGACTAAGATGATATGCCTCTTGCCTGTAATTGCGCTGGCTACCTTATCCTTCAAACCGGAACACAACAATGCAATCATTGTTGCTTGGCGGCAGAAATAGATAAGGGGGTGGTATCCATCCAGTCGGACTCCTCAGGCTTGACAGAGTCCTACCACCGGTAAAACAGAGTCCTACCACCGGTAAAAACCGGTGGTTTTTTACTTAACAGCAAATTGTTCTACATTTAATTAAGGCGTATCATAACTTTAAAGTTGTTTTCAAAGATTCCCTTTGAAAATGTTTTAACAAAAGATATATTTGGCGCTTATGAAACTGAAAAATTTCGTAAATAGACAATATTCATATATGTTTAATGTACACAATGATCATTTACGAATTACGCGTAAATTCTTTTATATTTCTGCGCATTAGGGTTTTTTAAAAAAATTCAAAGATGTTTACATCAATCCAGGCAGTGGTAGCCCAGTGGTAACGCGCTCGCTTGGGAAACGGAGTGAAGCGGGTTCAAAATCCCGGGTCTCGCACCTCTGATATTTTCATGTGCGAATCATTTTCTAACTTGATTACCACTTGCCTTACGGTGAAGGAAAACATCGTGAGGAAACCTGCATGTCTGAGAGAACCTAGCAAGTTTTCGAAAGACATGTGAAGTCCGCCAATCCGCACTTGGCCAGCGTGGTGGACTATGGCCAGGATTCCCCTCGTCATGAAGGGAGGCCCGTGCCCAGCAGTGGGACGTTAAAAAGGGCTGAATACACATTACATCAATCCGTTCAATAATTACATGGGCTTATATTAATTATCTCGGTTTCTATAATTTGTTTTAGGACAAATGGATTCCTTTTGATATTATTGCGCTATGCAATTACAACGAATCCAATTGTACTGCATACTGAGTGTCTGTTATATTTGCAGCTCTCAAACGTAACTACTGTACGCTTATGAAATTAGACCCAAGTTGATATTATGGTTATTATCTTCAAATTGAATAAACGTTACACAGATTCAGTCTTTTCTAAAGGATAATATTATTGTTCCACTTAAACAATTATATCTTAAATACATTATTTTAATAACAACAATGTTTTGCAATTAGAATCCATGAAAGAAATACTTTATAAATATTTTAAAAGTAAATGTTCATAAACACTATTGTACTAATATTGTATCCCATCTTACAAATCCATGTCCATATTAATATTATATTATAAATATATAAGTTTGTAAGGATGAATGGATGGATGTTTGTTATACCAGAACTCTCTCTTTCATACCAGAACGGCAGAACCGATCTTATTTTCTGGAATAGCACATAGGTTACTTTTTATCCCGGAAAAATTTACGGTTCCCGTGGGTTATTTTGTTTTTGTTTAAAAACTAACCCGAAGCGAAGCGAGGGTGAAAGGCAAGTATTATATATGCGAATGTTTGTGAGGATGCATGCATGCTGATGAGAATTTACAGTAATATACATAGGCTACAATTTAAATAGGATACTAGCGATTCACCCTCACTGCGCCTGGGTTCGTCCCAACTTACTTTTAGTACAGATCTTTCAGAGATGAGATATTTTCCCGCAGTAAAGAGTATCCTATATGTTGATCCGGATAACTAGCTATCATCATACAAAATTTTATCAAAATCCCAATGGTTTTTCCGTGATGCGGTCACAGACAGACAGACAAAAAATCTAAAAATCATAGATCGGCCTCTGTATCGATAATAATGTCTATTTCAATAAGATTTTTCAAAAAATATTTAATGTACAGATTCGGCTTGGTTACAACTTTATTATATGTATATATAGACTTAAACATAAATACTTGCACTACGCGTGCGGAACCGTGAGAAAACGCTACATATACATACGAAAGTTTGTATGTTTGTTACTCATTCACACTGAAACGGCTGGATGGAACTGATGGGCTTGGATGAAATTTAGTACATAGATACATACATCTCTTCTAATATTAGGCATCTTGGAAGTTGGAACGTACAGAAGTTAAGCTAATATAAGTCGCTAGATTTAAAATAAGTCTTCAAAAATTTTCTTCTTTCCATAGATGGTTTCGTGAACATCACGAACAACTCATACCAATAGAAAAGACGTCGCTGTGGCCGCGGGCGTCGGTGCTCGGCGGCCTGCTCAGTATACAAAGGCTGCAGCGGGAAGACGCCGGCAGGTTTATCTGCTGGCTCAACAATACCGCCGGCGGCGAGTCAGCTCATTTCACGATCATTGTTACAGGTAATATTGAATTAGTTTAAGTAATACAATTATTTATATTGTAGAAACATTTTATGTAATGAAATATTTTAGCTTATTTTATTATTTCAAAACCGTTCAATCAAAAATCAATATTAAAATAGCTGTGCTTAAGTACTACTTTATTTTCTCACCATAGCATCCCCCATGCAGTAACCACTCCTACCACAAATAATAATACCCACACAATTTAATAAATAAGTAATACATCTAAAATACACACTTATATTAAAAGTACATTCATTAAACCTTTTATAATTTATAAATATCACATAGGTACTTTGTTTCTGCGGTTGAATATGAAATTGAGCACAGTATCTCCGTTTCCATATTCCACATTCCACAATAAATTGTAATAAAAAATATACTACATTATTAATCAGCCGTATACAAAAATCATTCTTCATACAAAGTAAACATAATACTCGCATACGTTCAATAGCTTTAAAGTAACAGTTTTTGCCGAGGTATAGCTGTATGTATAGCTGTATGTAGTATACCTGTATACAAAGTTTTTTTTTATAACAGAGAGTTATGGAGTTATTCGTGCGTGTGAAACGTATTTTCCTGTCATATTCGACGCACATACCGAGCCTTACTGCATGACATGAATAGCACATATAAAATGTTTACAAATGTAGAATGAATGAATACAAAAGAATGATCTCTGTTATTTATATGTATCTATAGTTATGTTTTTTTAGTAAATAATTTTTTTTATATAGTTATGAAGCTATAATTAAAAGTTGCTTATGAAAGCTATAATTATGTATAGTTTATTATAATATAATTTACTACCATTTAAATTTGTGCGAAATAAATATTAATATAGAAACTGAAATTTATAAATCATTTGGTTTAATAGTAAAAGAAAATATTTTTTTTTCAAATTAAAGCATGCCCTCTTTTACAGAACCAATATCCGTCCGTATAAAACCAGAAATATTACGAACAAAATTCAACGCAGATGTGACTTTCGACTGTAAGGTGTTCGGTCATCCCATAGAAGTAGTATATTGGATACATGATGGTAAAGTCGTTAAGGATACGGAAAGGATCCGAATATCAGACGATGGCCTAAGACTACATATCAAAAATTCTCAACAAAACGACCAGGGCGTGTATCAGTGTTTTGCAAGTAATACGCGAGATCAGGCGTATGGTATCACAGAATATATAATTGATGGTAAGACTTTTGAATAAATAATTGAAGCTTATGAAATCTTAGATCTAATCTATACAATATATAATAAAATTGTAACTAAGCTAAATCTGTACATTAAATATTTTTTGGAAAATCTTATTCAAATAGACTTTATTATCGATACAGAAGCCAAATCTATAGTTTTTAGATTTTTTGTCTATCAGTCTGTCTGTTACTGTATCACGGGAAAACCACTGGACAGATTTTGATAAAATTTGGTATGATGATAGCTGGTTACCCGGATCAACATATAAGATACTTTTTACTGCGGGAAAATATCTCATCTCTAAGCTAAACGTTAAAACGTAACTAGGGACAAACCCGAGCGGAGCGAGGGTGAGTTGCTAGTAATAAATATGATTTAACAAATAGATTTGTTATAATCCTAGAATTACCAAAGAAAATACAAAATCTAGCTTATGATAAATGATAAATATGTTAGGACATAAACATACCATCTAGTTCCTTGGTAAGCTATGAGGCCTGTTTTATGGATACCAGATAGTTGATACACTATACATATATAACTTTAAATACATGACTGGAGTACAAACATTCGTGCTCATCACATAAATGAATGCCCCTAGCGGGACTCGAACCCGCGACCGCTGGCACAGCAAGTAGGGTTACAAATTGAGCTAAACGTGTCATCAAAAGCTTATAAAATATCTTTTCATCTTGTACTTTGTAACAATTTATTCTGCATTCGGTTATTTACGAAATGTGTCCCTACATACAATATTATTATTTGTATGTATCTACTACCATTGAATATACCATCTTCTCCTCATGCATTCCCATCGCTTAGAAACGAGCGTTCTCTAAAGATAACATTGTTGCTTTGTCACATTTTATAATATAATAGAGTCGAGTAAAATCTAAAGATTATTTCAAAGCCAATATATACAAAGCCAAGTACACAATATTAATAAAATACCTAAGTAAGCAAGATATCCTCGTAAAGGAAAACTATTTAAATGATTTCATACAGCAATAATTTCTAGAATAACGCAAATTCTTTATAAGTTCAACAATATAATAAAATATTTTTATAAATAAAAAATAACACTATAATCGTTAGAGTTTTATTAATAACTAGCATTATCCGCGGCTTCGCCCGCGTTTAAACTTCCGATCGCTATTAAACTTCACAGGATCACCCTCTGATCTAATCTGAAGATTGCCTGAATATTTCATCAAAATCGTTCCAACCATTTTGGAGTATATAGAAAACATAGATACATACATCGATTTTTATGTACATATATAGTTTTTTTTCTAGCATCAGAAGGTCGGGGGCGTGCAGTTGGGAACCGTTCGAGACGCGCGCCCTTCGCGCGCAGTACACACACACATGACAGTGACTGGAATTTTACAGGCACGAGAGGTAAATTAAATCATTTATTTCTTTGTTAATTATTAATTTATAAATATAATTATATATATACTACCGTCCAAAAGCTTGGAAGCAACAAGGTAAAATTAAATAAAACAAAAGAAAGCCATCTAAATATATTTGTATTGATATAAAATCGAAAATTGAACAAAAACTAACTTAAACAATATAAAAATTTAACATACAGTATGAAAATTAAATTAAATTTTAGCTTCATCGAAGTGTCCACCTTTTTCTTCCATTATGTTCTTGTATTTTCTAGGCAATCTATTTATTAATCTCATATAATAATTTTCATCTAACTTGTTCTATTCGCTCTCTAATAGTTCACACTAATGTTCTGTGCTCGTAGGAAATCGATTTTTCACCCTTCTATCGAGTTTATCCCGAACAAATTCAATGGGATAAAGATCAGGTGATTAAGACGGCCATTGCATGGTTTTTAAAATCCTTAAATCAGTTTTCTTGTTTAATAAGCTCTGGTACAGTTTAGACGAATGCTTAGGATCATTGTCTTCTTGAAAAACGAATCCAGGACCAATGAGATTCAGTCCACTGAGTATGGCCCAGAAGAAGTTTCATGTATTTAACCCTCAAAGGGATGAAATAGGGGATAAAAGTTTTTTATTCCTTGGACATATTTGCATAAAATTTCGTATTTTTCGTAGTTTGATTGTGAGCGAAGCCGCGGGTTCAGCTAGTTTAAAATTCCTTTAGATATTAAATGTACTTCCAGTATATAATATCTTTTGGTGTGCCAATAAAAAATTACAACTCAGTATATCTCCAACTCATACCCTGAGTAGTCAAATCAATTCAAAATTCAAATGCCGCTACGCCGCGCGCCAGTAAACCAGTGCCCGCAGATTAAAACATTGTTTTTGTTGAAATTGTAATTTTCTTGATAATAAAGCATAAGGTCAATGAAATAAATTATATGTTACATTTTATTTCTGCAGGACAAGAAAATGCATATAATTATTTTTTAACACTTACAAATGTGCAAGTTAGATGTACAGTATATCTTATTCAATATAAAGTTCTCCATACAATACTTCTTAAAGTAGATAATATTCATAAATATTTAAATAAGGCCAGACTAAGTTGAAAGTATTTATAACCGGCTTTTTCTAAGTAAACTCGAAATTAGATAATGCACGAAACATAGCAAATTAAATATTATAAGACTAAATATTTCAGTTATAAGACCGAGCATCATATTTTTCAATACATGTTTTTATTTGATTTTATATTTCAAAGGATTTTAGTGACATTATTATCTAAAGGGAAAAAATTTTCGGTATGTTTTCTGTTGATTAAATGTTTCACAATAAAGTAGAATAAAAGCCTTATAAATGAAACTCACATGCCTAATAAATGTAATAGTTTCCTACAATGTCTCTAAAAGTAGACGGGCACGATATACCAGTCTTACTTATTTCTTTCATACAACAGGGAGTATACCCTTCATACTATTCAACAAATTAACAATCAAGTGAAAAGAGGCACTAAGTATTTATGTTATAACAAATAGAAAAAAGCTAACTAGAAATATTACCGAACATCAAAGCTTTTAGCAAACACTAGTACAGGTTAGAGCAAAAACGAACAAAGAGGATATTTCTAATTCTATATTAATGATATATTCTCAAGGGGCAAAATGAAATAAAATATGTATTAGCTGCATAACATTCTTCGCAACAGCAACATTAATATAAACAGTACCTAAATGAGCCTAGGGTGAAGTTTGATAGTCAGTCGCAGCGTGTTCGCGCCCGCAGCTCTGTCAAGTCTCGTTTTATTTTGTTCAAAGGAAACTTTAAATTAGATAATGCATGGAGTCAAAAGCTTTGAACTAACATCTTTTGTAGGAACCGTAAATTTATTCATATTGTAACTATATTAGGTAAGTGTTATATATTGCTTTAGCCTGATCGTTCACGCTAAAATATTATTCCACTAGTGTCACACCCTAGCTTCGCTCGGGTTCGCCTCTAGGAAAACAAAAACAATCCTATTTTATATAAACGGGAATTATACATTTTTCCGGGATAAAAAGTATCCTATGTGTTATTCCAGACTATAATCTATCTTTGTGCTAAATTTCATTCAAATCTCTTCAGCCGTTCTGGTGTGAAAGAGTAACAAACATCCATACTCACAAACTTTCACATTTATAATATTAATACAGATTAAGTTATCCATATCGGTAACAAAACTACCCTTATTCTCTTCACAACTATTATTGTTTATATACTACCGAAGACATAGCAAATGTATTTCATTAAATTTGAATTGGTTTGAGTTAAGTATGTCTCAGGTAATTAATAAATATGAAAGAACAGAATATTTGAAATAAGATGTTACCAAAAATATCTGAAAACTTTAAGCTAAGTCCATTATACGTATGTGCAATGTTGATATCAAATAACGACGACCTGTGTTAAAGTTACGAAAGCTATACATAGCTTTAACAATATAATTAAGACAGCAGTCTTTAATATTATTCACAAATTCTCCATTTTATCTTAGATCGGTACCAACACATTCATGAACTAATACCAATATCTAACTCCATATCTTAGGCGTAATGGGCAGACCCAATAAGACTGATCTATCTTATCTTACTACATATTGGTTATAAGATACACTATTGATAAAGAAACGTTAACACAGATTTTCGAAGGACGAAGTAAACAGGACAATAGCAGCTTCGTATTCAAAGGGGTCTATTTACTAAATACTATCGTAAGGAATTCTTCTCATCGTCTTCTAAACAGCTATCATTGTCATATAGGTATCTTTCATGTAGACGTAAAGGCAAGAGATCCGTCGCTACTTTGGTTTGAATTTATTTCAAATCTATACTTATAAAGAGAATTGTCTGGTATGACTGATTAATGAATAACCTAATCATCACAGACCATAAAATAATAGAGCTAGAAAGAGTAAAACTTATATAATAGCGTTAAGGTCCATATATAACAAATACTAAGGAAAGGATTTTTTAGAAATTCCGTCCCTAAGAGAGTGAAATTGGAAAAAAAGGAAATTTTACAAATAGTTCCGTAATTTTGAAGTAAAAAATATGATTTTGTATATTAATTTTTATTTAATCACTTAATATCTGTCCATATTAATAAAAGTACAAGGACAATCACTTAAATTAGTTGGGGTAGACCTAAAGGAGAAGTGTTTTTCAATAAACATGACCTGTTCTACTATTCGAGAAAGTGCCGCAAGCTACGAAAGCCTTGTTTGTACATTGGTAGGTATTAGAGTTTTCACCCCGAGAGTCTCGGTCTCAAAAATTTCGAAAGTCTTTACGATTTTTTCGAGACTTTTGAGACTTAAGTTAAATAATTAATAATATTCAAAACTGCACTAAATCACCAGTATTTTTTTATTTTGGTTATGTGGCAGTACTGTGAAGTGAACTTAGGATAGGAACAGAGAGGAAAATACTAAACCATCGCTATATAACTAATACTTTCTTAGATTTACGCGAATATTAGACATTTAAATAAAACTATATTTTAATCATGGTCACGGGAGAGTCTTTCCCGTGACCATGATTGCTGTAAAGCAATCGAAACGTCGGGAAACAAAAATCAAAATAAATCCGCGAAAAAATCCGAAAAGATAGTTTTATTTAAACGCTATATAACTATTTAATATCTATCCCCTATCTAATACCAGCGTAGAAGCAGAGAGGGGTTTTTCTAACGCGGGTTACTTTTGTAATAAAATCAGATTCTCTCAGTATGAAAGTACATTAAATACCTTTTTTTTACGTGCCCACTATAAAAATGAAAAAAAAACTCAAAAACATTAGGTCCTTACATAATACATATGAAATTGGTTTTATCGAACTAGTTGGCTGGCTACTTTGCTTTCAAATATCTGGCGTTTGGTTAGGAATTCTAATTTCAAATTTATTTCAAACTAGCAACTACCCTCGCTCCGCTCGAGTTCGTCCCTAGTTACGTTTTAACGCTTAGGCTGTGTCTGGATTGACGGCGCACCGCGTACGGCGGATTGCGGAGCGGTTTTACCCGCCGATACATGTCCGTAGTGTACGCGGGAAAGTTGATGCGTGCGCGCGTGTTCAGTGTTGCGTTTATTTCACTTTTATTTTATTAATGTCGATAGTAAAACTCAAACGTTTACAATATTTAGATAGAGACAGTTTCTTTACCGATGATATATTTTTTTGTGAAAAAAAGAAAGCACTAAATTCTATCTACAGCAAAAAGAAGCGGTAAATACGTTAAATTATGTGAAGAATTAAGACGATACCCGGAGAAATTTTTCTACCATTAAATTCATGTTCCATGCCAGCTTCATGAGCCTTTTATTTTTATGGTCATGGTGCCTGGATACCCAAATGAAAGGCTTTTTTCCATTACTGCTGTGATAAAATCTTCAGCAGGAAAGTCTTCATTCAAATTGCGACATTTCACTTCACTACCCGCGAGTAAAAATCAAAATACGCGTATTAACGATCGCGTCAGCCAGTAGAATGCGCCGTGAAATAGCGCGCCCGCTCGCACTCCGGATAGGTTCAAACGTGTCGAACATTTGTTTAATGCGCCGTTCATTCCGCCTGCGCGATGCGCCGTCACTCAGGATATAGCCTTAGTGTAGATTTCTCAGAGATGAGACATTTTTCCGCAGTAAAAAGTATCCTATACGTTGACTCGGATAACCAGCTATCATCATATCAAATTTCATCAAAATCCCTTCAGTGGTTTTTCCGTGATGCAGTAACAAACAGATAGACAGAAATTCTAAAATTTTCAAAAAAATATTTAAGTTACAGATTCG
The DNA here is from genome assembly GCA_033884665.1 of Argynnis bischoffii washingtonia. Taxonomy (NCBI): domain Eukaryota; kingdom Metazoa; phylum Arthropoda; class Insecta; order Lepidoptera; family Nymphalidae; genus Argynnis; species Argynnis bischoffii. The sequence continues at coordinate 5,471,416 of CM066623.1, read as the reverse complement.
GCTTAGTTACAATTTTATTATATGTATAGATATAGATTTAGGCTTGTGTATTTGTTTTACAAATTTAGGGATTCATTTGTTTTTGCGCCTTTTGATTTTTCTTTGACATCATTCTGTTCATAATATGAAAAGCTAAAAATATAGCGTTATTTACGAATACGAGTTCCACCGTGGCACCAGCGCTGCAGAATCAGCTCGAAGGATTAATGATGTGCATGGAGAAGCTACTGTAAAAGAAAGCACGGTTTTGGTTCCAACGTTTTTGTTCTGGAAATGTTGACCTATAGAACGAACCCCGTGAACGGCCGGAGACCCTAATTGACAATGAAGAATTAAAAGTGATCGTGGAAGCATATCCATTGCAAACCACGTCAGAGTTAGCAGCAAACTTCTGTGTGAGTAATAAACCCATTTTGATTCACTTGAAACAGATTGGAAAAGTGAAAAGCTCGAAAAATGGGCACCGTATGAATTGTGTGAAGCACACCAATAAACACGCGTCGAGTGCTGCTTTACATTACTCAATCGTCACAATAACGAGGGGATTTTGAGTCGTATCATTGCTTGTGATGAAAAATGAATCCTGTGCAATAATCGGAAACGCTCATCACAATAGTTGAACCCAAGAGAAATCCTGCCCCAAGTGAAATTTGACTCATAAAAAGGTAAGCTAATTCACTACAGCTTCCTTAGATGTGGCCTAACGATTACGGCAAGATCTGTATAATCATCAATTGCAAACCACGATGGAAAATCTAGCCGTTAAACATTCGAGGCTGGTCAATTGTTCTAGCTCACTGCTGCTTCAGGACAACGCTACACCACACACTGCTCAACAGTTGGTCGCTAAATTAGAGGAGCTGCGATTCAAATGTCTCCGACAAACACCATATTCCCCGGACCTTGCTCCAACAGATTACCACTTTTTCCGGAATTTGAACAATTTCTTGCAGAGAAAAAAACTCGATTTCGATGAGACAGTCAAAACCGCCTTCGAAGAATTTATTGATTTTTGCTCCCTCAATTTTTTCAGCAAACGAATCAATGAACTATCGATAAAATGGCGGAAGTGTACTGATGACAATGGTAAATACTTTGACTGATTAAATAAATAATTTCATTGTCTTTTTTCGTTTTGATTTTTCCATGTAAAAAGCCAATTTCATATGTAAGTAGTAGTAATTAATATAATTAATAAACCTAGTAATTGTTAATTTTACTTATATTTGAGTTTATAACAGTATGATGAATAAAACACTTTATTAAAATTGAAATACGTTGTATCGACTGCCTAACTGAAATGACTGTCTATGATTATGAAACCTATTTTTAAAGTAGTCTCGAAAGTCTCGTTTTTCCCGGGAATTTCGAGACCACACCGAGTCTTGATTTTTTTCCCGGGACTCGTAATTATAACGAGATTAAAAGCCTTAGTACGTATACGAACAGGTCCTAAGTTGAAATAAATCTAAATGCCATATCTTCTTATATATTAAAATAAGTTTTTATTTTATAATAAGTCCAGTTCACTTTTCTTAATATAAAAATATATGAATTTGCATAAATGAATTTTTCAGTAAGAATAAGCTGATTTCCTTTCTATGACTTTATAAATGAATTTTCATTACATTACGTGATTCTCGTTCGTAGTGAGAATGCTGATACCAACAGTTTCATACAACCGAATCAGTATAACATAATCACTATCGAACTAGATAATGTTCAACTTTTTATCCGCTCTCGTTGCCTTCGTCATAAAATATTTAAAAGTCCATTTTTAAGCGCGGATCCGCTGCGAGCTATTAGAGTCAGCTCTTCAGCTCAAACAAAGAGCCCCAGTGACGGGGCACTGCCGCGAGCGCATCCACTGTCGCACTAAAACCTAAACTATGTCATACCAATTAAGATCCTATATCATCCCCTTAAGGCACATTTTTCTATATAACCGAGTAAAATATACGTCGCTTTGTCTCATTATTAATTCGCTCCCCGCTATTTGGTGTCGCTGCTCTTCAGGGCTTGAGAACCGTCGCAATGCACACACGCTCGCTATCGGGATATATAAACTCCATCAACAAGCATTTTAATTTTCTAAATAAAATTATAACATTATGAATTTAACAATTTTTGAATTTTATTCTTACATTTGCAAACCTTTGTTACTTTTAAAAGTACTACAAAAACATTTTGTGACCTATTTCTGACACTCCGTCACTTCTTTTCATCTTGGCAGACCGATAACCGTATTTTATCTTCCAAGTTATACTGCCTCTGTTTTGCGCCTCAAAATAAATTAAAATTAATATTTTTCAAATCAAGATATATTTTAATAAGTAAAGTGTAAAGGTTTCTTCTAATGTACATCTTTACCATTGTCACTGCAATTTTTACTTTTTTATCCTCTTATTAAAAGTCATTGCAATAATTAAAAGTGTGTTGAATAATTAATAAATAATGTTTTTGTTATATTCGTTATATTTTTAACGTTACATTATAAACATAGATGTATAAATAGCTTTTAATATAATTACAATATTCGAAGTTTATATTATTAATAAATATTACGTAGAATGGGCACTAACCATAGTGTTGGTTGATTAAAATTTTATTTCAATAGCACCATGTTGTCGGGTCCTATTAAAAATGCGCACGTAAATATTCTGGCAACACCCTTCTCAAATATTTCGCATGTTAAGCGAGCAAAAATGTTGCGGTTAAAAACGGGCAAAATGCAATCTATAATGTTGTGTGTCGTGTGTGAGACGGGTTGAGTATATAAATTATGCAAGTGGTAGACCTTCTGTTAACATGCCTCATTTGCGACTACCATACTTCGGATATTTAGACATACTGTATATTCTCTGTACATTAAATGAGCTACCAAAACACTGAGTAGGAAGGTTTAGAATTTTTTTCAATAATAATATTTCTTCTAGACTAGCGACTCACCCTCGCTTCGCTCAGGTTCGTCCCTACATAGTACGTGATATTTTTTTAGATATATTTATATCTAGATTTTATCAAACTGATTAAGTATTTATTTTGATTATATTTAAATATTTATTCTTGTCATTGTCTTCATATTATCATGGAGGTAACTTTGAAATGCATAAGGAAAGTTGATAAACTGCATCAGCTATGTAGATAATCTCATGTAATGAACTAAGTTGATTGTACCTTAGAGTATAAGCAGTGTTTGCCTGCCAACATATTATGCATTAAGAAAGTTAAACAGATTATTAACTTTGTTGTACACTATCAGTTTATAATTAACTCGATCTTCGCTATTGCTAATTTAGAAGTAGTGTTAGGAAAAAACCTATAACCTCATCGTTCACAGAAATGAGAGGGTGTTGTCTTTACAAGCTTTTATTTGACTTCCTTAGTTAAAGTAAATTTCACTAAATAACCGATAAAAGCAAATCAGTTTTGAACTAGCAAATGGTAATTTAATAAATGGACAGGGCCTTCTATTATACTGAAGAAGATCTAAATTCTATATTCACTTGACTTAACAGTAATTTTATAAAATTTATCGTACCTACACCTATTTATTTAGGTCTTTACCCTTTACTATTCTGACCTGCGTGTAACTATATTATAAACTTTTAAGCTACTGAAGCTCACAAATCCACATAGTAATATTGTTAATGTGAAAGTTTGTAAGGATGGATGGATGGATCGGTGGATGTTTGTTACTTTTTCACGCCAGAACAGCTAAACGGATCTGATAGATTATAGTCTGGATAGCACATAGGTTACTTTTTATCCCGGAAAAATGTACGGTTCCCTTGGGATAGATTTGTTTTTGTCAACGGACAAACTCGATGCGAAGCGAGGATGAGACGCTAGTCTATGCATATAATAAAAACTTATAAAAAAAAACCGACTTCCAGGCACTGAAAAGTAAAAAATAACTAAACGGGGGTTCTCATTTAGAATAGATACTTAATCAGATTGGTGAATCAGACAGGTGTGCTTTGATTTGTATTAGCTGGCACCGACTTCTAAAAAATCTGATTAAGTATCTGTTCTAAATGAAAACCCCCGTTTAGTTATTTTTTACTTATCAGTGCCTGGAAGTCGGTTTTTTTTTTAAGTTTTTATTTTTCCATTTTTAGTGTAGACGTATCATCAATACAAATTCATTAAACCCAAACACCAGGTAATTGCTGTAAATCGTTGAGGAGTTCCCTCGACTATTTTCGGGTCCATCATCAGATCGACTCCAGACCTTCATTAAATAGTAGTGCTTTAAAATACCTAATGAAAATGTTATCAAACGCACTAGTCGCCGCTACAATTTTCGAAAGTTCCCCTCGATTTCTCTGGGATCCCATCATCAGATCCTGGTTTCATTATCATGGGACCACTCTTGAGATATCTCCTTTCCAACCAAAAAAGAATTATCAAAATCGGTTCATAAACGACGAAAAAATCCACAAACAAACATAAAAAATATATATATATATATATATATATACGATCGAATTGAGAACCTCCTCCTTTTTTTGGAAGTCGGTTAAAAATTGAATCTAAGCCGAATCTGTACATTTAAATGTTTTTTGGAAAATCTTATTGAAATAGACATTACTATCGATTCAAAGGCCGAAACTATACTTTTAGAAATCATCACAGAAAAACCATTGGAGGGTTTTTGGTGAAATTTGGTATGATAATAGTTCTTTATTCGGGTCAACATATAAGATACTTTTTACCGCGGGAAAATATCTCATTTCTAAGAAAAAATATAAAAACTGGTTAGAATAAAACCACGATGATGATATAAACATTTTAGCAAACTAACTTACTAAATATAGCAAAAACTATTAAAAATAGCGTATCTTGAAAAAAAAATTTATCAATATTCATTAAAATAACTCGAAAATTGAAGGTACAGATATTGAATGTACATACCTTTCTAAGTTTTTATTAGAATTACTATTAAATTACCCGCAGCTCCGCCTGTTAACTGATGTTCGTAAATCTTTTAATGTAAAAATTAAGCAAATGCTAGTCCAACTTTTAGTTTTTTGCTAGGTTATCACTTGATGTTCTCCTGACCGATTCCGGCCACGGCGGCCAATCTCATTGAGACTAGCCAACTGCGCAGGAGATATTATAGTGCACAAGTGTACGCGCAGACACAAGTGCACTCTCTATTCCTGTCACTCTCATACTCCAGTGGGACGACTACTCGACACGACCGGTGAGAGTTAAGGCGCAGGACCGACGGCTTTACATGCTCTCCGATGCACGGGGGTGAAACACCGCCAACTTCCCAACTCCGGGCTGTTACTGAGGCTTACTATACAGAAAGACTCAATAACTAATCTTGGCCCGACCCGGGACTCGAACCCAGGACCTCAGGATGTGCAACCGTACATGCTAGCCACTACACCACTACACCACCGAGAAGGTTAACACTAACATAAGTATGAATAATATTTACGTTTCTCCAATATCGACTCATTCTATCAACCATAAACATAAGTTCGTTTTATATTATTTTTTTAACATTTTATGGAAAACAAGTTTATGGTTGTTAAACTGACAAAGTGGGTAACTAAAATTAGTCCACATCTCTAAAACTACGAGACGTATATTCTTTAAGATAATTTTCGATAAAAGTATTTTAACCTATACGTTAAGTAACTGTTATACCTCAACTTTTTCAGATTATTTGACACCATTTCTTGAAGGGTGGAAGGCTTAAAGAACACAATAAAATGCTTACGATTTTAATCATATTAGCCGAGCCATATGAAATAATAAAAAGCATTTGCATAGAATTATCTATTTATTTACATTAATTATGTACTTCTGGAACTGTCACTTTCCCCAACACTTTCTTTTGAAAATCATTTCGTAAAATATTAGTAACTAACGCTAACCTATGTCTGTTTCGCGACAAATAACATCAAGAAAAGTTATTATTATATAATTTAAATAATCTGCTAAATATAAATTAATCAATAGCTGTTTATTAGTAAATAAATGATTAAAACTAATTCAATAGTTAGAGAGTTTATATAGAGTAAAGACATATATATTTATTTATTTATTATGTTAAGGACCTCCAACATATATGTGACTTTATAGTCATGTTAATGTTAAAACAAAAAGTGCAATATTACTAAATCAAATATGAGATTAACGGAGGAACCTATCTTTGTCAATCACCATTATTTACCAATCATACCGCATCATGCGCAATGAAATTGGTAAGAGTACACTAATGTGTAAAACCTAAGAATTTGGTTTTTGGTCATCTGAACACAGGCGGAGCCAAGAGCAATGCTAGTCAGAAATAAATGTCTAACAAAACAAAGCTTTAACCACAAATTAAGCGAAACAACAAAGTTTTATTTTGTAATTTGATAAAAAACAATGTAATTTCAGCAAAGTGATTTAAAAAGCCATAATCTTTAGATCCCACAGCAAAACATGAAAGGAAGGATTAATTTATCAAAGGGATTAGAACGAGATACATAATCAGATACGATCAGCAGTGGTGTCCGGGAAAGACGGATCGTGAATAAATGTAAAATCGTACAAAGCTAATACAATTTGAATTCTCTAGAGGTTTTCACTTTTGTATTTACGTTCAAAGATTAATTTTTAAATATTAATTTTATTCTAATTTAAGTAGATTGTATATGTTTTATATTGTAATAAACACATTAGGCTTGTTTGGATTTATAAAATATTGCTATTTAGTTTATTTCAATCGAGCTATAATTTTTTTTAAGTATTTATCTTCAGATGCATTCTATATCAAAAGCCTCGACCTCTGACCTCTTTACAATTTTACAATACTTACCTACTTTTGCAAATATACCTAATACATGATTTTATACATTATATAAAATCTAAAATCTATACATATTATATAACTGTAGAGGTCGAATGTCTGTACATAGAAAAAAAATGTTAAAAACCGAGTCAGGGGGATGTAAGAAGAGAAATAGAACAAATCCAGTTTTTTTTTTTTCAAATTTTTTGTTTCTCTGTCGGTTTGTCTGTTTATACGGGCTAATCTCCGAAACTGTTGGACCGATTTAAATGAAATTTATTTTACTATTAGGTTTAGGCTTAAGGATTAGACTACTTCTTATCCCGGAAAAAATGTACGGTTCCCGTGGAGTAGATTTATTTTTATTGACTAGAGGCAAACCCAAGCGAAGCGAGGGTGAGCCGCTAGTAGCAAATATTAAACTCAAATACAATTTAATTGTCCTTTAGATATTATAAACATACTCATATGTACATTAGCCTTCATCTCATTTATTCATACAAAATATTAAAGCATATTTGCATTTTACGTGTCTGCTTACGAGATGTGAAGGAGCTGAACTTTAAAGTTTCACCTAACAAGCTACAACTTTAGCCTAAACTTTCAAAGCTAAACAAAGTATCAGTTAACTGTATTAGTTTTTAAACGAAGATGTTGACGTCTTCTTCTTGCTATTTACAAGATACGATATAAATAAAGTAAATAAATAATGTAAAAATAATTATTCTATTTAAACAAAATTTAGTATTAATTTCTGAATGTCACAGGTATTAACATTAGTGACATTACCACGAGCAGGCTGTACTAGATATAAAATACGGCTATTAGGGTCTTATAGAAATAGAAGTTTTCCTTCTTATAAAGCATTTGCATAATATATAGTAATACTTTTAAGTGCAACATTTAAGAGCCTTAGTTTTATACACCGAGTTCGAAGAGAACGGAGCCAAGCTGCAAGCCGTTTTACAGTGTAGGTATTTACGGTTTACATTTTACACCTATAATAGACACACTAAAGTCTTATAAAATGTTATCTTATTATGATATGTACTAAACAAATGTATCTGGATTCTGGAAACGCTCTAGCTAAATCATATGCCGACCGTTATTTTCCAAGTGAAAATATTACTGTATTTATATTAATACAACAATTTTTTAAAATTATATTAAATGTAATAAATAAAATATCCAACATACACGAATATTTTATGTTGTGTGGGGAAAAAATGAGCTCGTATTTTTTGCATTACTATTCAGCGGGGTAGTGCAGCTTACATTCTGGCCATGAACCCAGTTGGATATAACTTGCAAAGTATTTAAATATACATTTACTTTTCAAAATGAATATCATTAAGATTTCATTAGGAAAATGTATGTTAATGAAAGTATAATCTATAACTTTTTGTTATAATTAATTAACATGAAATTAATTTACTATCAATGTCATATGTATTCAGCCCTTTTTAACGTCCCACTGCTGGGCACGGGCCTCCCTTCATGACGAGGGAATCAGGCCATAGTCCACCACGCTGGCCAAGTGCGGATTGGCGGACTTCACATGTCTTTCGAAAACTTGCTAGGTTCTTTCAGACATGCAGGTTTCCTCACGATGTTTTCCTTCACCGCAAGGCAAGTAGTAATCAAGTTAGAAAATGATTCGCACATGAAAATATCAGAGGTGCGAGACCCGGGATTTGAACCCGCTTCATTCGGTTTCCCAAGCGAGCGCGTTACCACTGGGCTACCACTGCCTCAATATCATATACAACTATCAATGTCATATACATAATATGTATATTTCAATATATTTCAGACATTCATTACGTTTTAACGTTTAGTATAGATTTCTCAGAGATGAGATATTTTCCCGCAATAAAAAATATCCTATATATTGACCCGGGTAACCAGCTATCATCATACCAAATTTCATCAAAATCCCCCCAGTGGTTTTTCCATAATGCGGTAACAGACAGACAGACAGACAAAAATTCTAAAAACTATAGATTTGGCTTCTGTATCGATAATAATATCTATTTCAATAAGATTTTCAAAAAAATATTTAATGTACAGTTTCGGCTAACTTACAATTTTATTATATGTATAGATATTTATATCACTTATTTTTTAAATCCTTTAGTAATTAATAAAAAACATAGTCTATTATTTTATAAAGTTCTACTTAACCGCCGTCCTATAAAGATTCGTGCCAGAGCGAACGGGGGCCGGATTTGCGACCCGCCTATTTCCATAATACCTTAACTACTTATGCCGCTTAGTCGAAGCGCAAATTAAACTGGATCCTCACTAGGCATACATTTTGTCCCGACCTCACGCTCTAGATATTAAGATTTTTTTAATTTCTTCACACAAACTATTTTCCTTTTTTCCCCAAGAAAAATACTAGCGCAATGGTTTTAGTTCATTTTCTTGACACAATTTCCATTTTCTGGACAAAAAAAATTAAACAACTAAACAATTTACTGTTCAAGTACTAGATATGTGAAAAATAAAACGAATTTATTGAACATAAAATACATCACACAAAAAGAAGCCTAATAATAAATAAAAAAATTGTTTAGAACTAGTTCTAAAGATAATTCTCAAATGTTTATCGTATCAAAATTTATTACATGACGAATTTATATACGAAAGTTTAAAAACTGTATGTACATAATACAAATAAGGCGTTTGTTTGCAGAATCGAAACCAGAGCTGGTATATTGGTTTTCGGAGCAGACACTTCAGCCTGGGCCTAGTGTGTCACTCAAATGTGTCGCGATGGGTCATCCTCCGCCACAATTCACATGGCTTTTAGATGGATTTCCCATTCCAACAAATTCGAGGTAACTATTTAGTCTATAAATAATGTTTTTATTTGTTTATTAAAATAGAAAAATTATATCATTAATTAAAGAAAGAAACATGGTTATCATTTCACCTAAACTAAGAGAACCATTACCACTAGTATATATACTAACGTTACACATAATCTAATAATTGAAACAAAAATGGTTATACATATGAATATATTAATAATGTCTATGCCTGCCGCAATGTAGACATTGTTATTAAATGATAAGAATCGTGTGAAATTGCTTTAAACATACAAAATATTATGTTAGTGACAATAAAACCTTAGTTTTATATTTAATTGAAAAATCAACTCCAAATAGGTTTGTTGTCGGCCAACATGTGACACTTCAAGACGATGTTGTCAGCCATCTCAACATCAGTCGAGTAACTGAACAAGACGGTGGAGAGTATGCATGTGTCGCCACTAACTCCGCGGGAAAAGCGTTACATGCGGCCAGGGTCAACGTGTACGGTCTTCCTTATATAAGGGAAATGCCTAAAGTTACAGCGGTTGCGGGCAGTGATTTGAACATTAAATGCCCTGTTGCCGGATATCCGATCGAGTCGATCTCATGGGAGAGAGGTAAGCCGGCAAAATTCGGTAGTAATAAAATACATTAATAATTATTACTGATGTTTAAGAAACTTTTATATATAACGTATAATTTTTTTCCTCATGACTCAATATTTCAAGTAATATAATGATCATAAAATGAAGTATAAGGTATAATTTATTATCACAAACTTATACATTTTTTTCAAATTTAAGATGTATTTAGTAGAATGAAAACGAATACGTTTTCCGTTATCCCGTTTAATGAATATTTTTTTCATCTTTTCATGCCATTATATTCTAAAATTGAATTATCATCTTGATGCTCTTCGGAGGTCTCATCTCGAATACTTATTGCTTTATTACTCTTTTGAAGGGTCACATTACCTACAAAATAATATTTAACTCTATAAATAGAATATGTTTATTTATATCAAAAGTATATTATACAGCCTTACCAAATCTTCATCTACTACGACCTACATGATGATGCAAAGACAAAACACCATCCTCTGTTAGTTTTATTAAGATCTATTTCATTTAATGTGACAGAGGTCTACCATTTATCTCGTTTATATTGTGAACAACCATAAAGTTAAAATACAATTCGCCCAGTTTAAAAAGATCAACATAAGCCACACGTACTCTAGTAAATCCGTGTATCAGACGGAAAATCAAACAGGGCGCACAGTAAATTCCACAATGGCTGGAGCGAAATGGGGAAAATCAAATATATTTCAGATTTAACCAAGCGCTTGAAAGGACACTTTACTGCAAGAGTATCGAATTAAACTCAAGGGAGACAGAGAGTAACTTTCTCTTAGCAACAGGTCGTTAAGGAAACTAGGGCGAGTAAGCGAAGGCGAAAATATACAAAGAATGGTTTGAAAGTCTCTATGACGTCAGCATTCTGGAGCGAGATTGTTGACACTTTCAAGACAAAATGTGACAACGTTATTGTGACCTAACGACGCCCTAGATTCATATTAACTTTTACACTTTATTCTAAGACTGCGTCTTTAAGGATATGCGGAACGTTAAGCATGTGTTCCATTTAATTCTAAACATATAATCTGATGTTTTAATTGCATTAATTATACATAATTAAAAAAGTTATATTCTGCAAGATATTTCACAGCATTTCCTTTAAGTAATGTTATCTCTTAATCAAATAGAATTTGTTGTGAAGAAAACCAGAAAAGCGTTAAGCATCTATATAGTATCAATTACGCTTCTTTGATAGCTTCAAACAACGCAAGTGGTAATTTAGCCAATATTCTAATTTTACGTTATTTGTATTTTTATAGCTAAAAATACCTTAAAATACTTGTGGGCTCAGCAAAAGTAGAGCTATTTTGACAACACTTTGTTTACGCAGATCAAAGATACATAAAAAAAATATCAGACCGTAAACTCCGTAGCCCGTTTAACAAAATTACTGGGCAAGATCAAATTAAGACTCGCCGGTCACTCCTTCGTAATTTTCCTTTTCCTCTGCGACCCTTGTCAACAACGATCTTATCTTTTCATAGAGATCTCATTAGGCTGAAGTCTTTAAAAGGCTTTTATTATTTTTCAGACGATTCGCGGAAACTAGAATTGCAATTACATTAATATTATTACCAGTTGCATAGTACAAGATAAAACTATTTATATTAAAACTTGTTGTAAATGTAAAAAAATTATATTTGTTATTTCTATTCTAACAGAAAAAAAGATTATTTTAAAACTTGAAACTAAATTTTATTTTTGGCCGACCCTTTCCAGTTTTTAATATAAAAAGTTAAACACAACTTATTATTTACGAAAGCTGGCCAAATAGCGCATCATATTTCAACATAACTTTTGCAACTCCGACAAATGGCAGGATTTTTTCATTTAACTTTATTATTTTACAGTCTCTTAATATTTGGAAATAGAACCGGTGACCTCTTGTGTAGTAATCATTGCCTTAAAAAACTGATATCTATTCATAATATATTAACAGATGGCCAAACTCTACCATTAAATCGACGGCAAAAGGTTTTTCCCAACGGAACCCTAATAGTGGAGCAGACTCAACGAGGCGAAGACGCTGGCACTTACACCTGCCAAGCAGCAAACAGGCAACGACACGTCGCACGGAGGGACGTGGAAGTACAAATCCTAGGTATACTATAAAATTAATTCTTAATATATATTTATTTAAATATATTATATATAACATTACATACATATAATCAATATAAAAGTAAATATAAAAAAGTTCATTTCACATATAAAGTCAAATTTCACAATGTTCAAAAGTATCTTGTTAGGTCATTTCTTAGTTCATACTTATTATAATTCCTAAAATTTCTTTTTTGATTTGACGCGAATCCGCGTTGCAAAAAGATTTATATATTAAGCAAAAACTGAAATGGGCACTATTACAAAAAGAAATTAAAAGGTACGCGAGTAAAGTTAAAATGGTAGGTCGGGGTAGCAGGTAGGTCGGGTCTACTTGAATATTTTTATATTTCATAATATAATTTACGATATGTTAATTAAATATTCTAAGCTTACGGCGGAAGCTGTGTGGGCAAATGTTGATATGGTAATTATCGTTAATTAATCCCTAGAGACGTCACCCGCAGACGTCGTGTTTGTTTTTGCGAGAACCGTCCTGTTTTAATATACCTATTACATAAATATTTATTTGAATTATAAAAAATTAAAATGTGCAACTAAGCTCTCCTGTAAATGAAGTTTTGAGTACATATAAGTATGTATATGTGTAATTACAATGTGGAAAAAAAATAACTTTCAAATATTTTCGTACAAGTAAAAAATATTCATAAAAAATACTGGCTACAATATTTTCATTACTAGGAGGAAGCTTAACTGGACTTATTTTTTGATTAAGATTATGCGATTTGAATATTAGTGTGTAACATTTTACTAACAATTGTCAATATGCCTATTTCCAAATTAAGCAAAAAAACACAAATGACGTCAAGCGAGTATCATTTTTTCTAAAGCAATATAAGTAGTCCAAAATAGTTATAAATGGCGATGTCCTCAAATGATGAAAATAGTCAATTATATATAGATATACCTAAACTCCATTATTCCTTTCAACAATTGAAATCTTCTTACAATCGTTGCAAAGTGGTTGTCGTCTTTGTACTCTTTGAGGAAAAAGATCAAATCTCGATATTGTATTCTATATTTAATTTAATCTTTCCTTAAATAAACTGATTTTTTTTTACATTCTTTTTTATTATATAAAATTAAAATGTAGTTTTCTCAGCAAGCAACACGTACATACATATATTTAGTTTGTAATCAGCAGGCAGCAGGATGTTTTTTTTAATATAGTATTATTTTCGACTAAATTATTATTTCATTTTCATCAGTAAATAGACGCTATTGCTGTAAGTTTTTGCATGTGTATTTTAATTATTATGTAACAAAATTTTAAATGTAGGCACTTCAATTATAACCAAAACAACAAAAATGTTTGCCTTTTATCTCACAAAACCTTTTTTTGGAATAATTTTTATTATTTTAAAATCAAAGTCTTAGCACGTTTATACTACAGCACCGTCAAAGCTTAAATAGGAAAAGGATAAAAGGGACAGGGATAAAAGCTTCTTTTTGTTTTCTGTTGATACATTAATTATATTGACCAGCAATTTTAGAATCAGTTAATTTGGCAAAAAATATTTACATTTACATATCAACTAGATAAAGAGTAAGCAAACTCCAAATAATCCAAATTCGAATTATTACTATTATAGGAATCTGCGTTAAAAACTACATAATAATGTCCTCCCGACCAACTTCGGCCCGACGGCCAGTCTCATTGAGACTAGCCATCTGCGCAAGAGATATTATAGTGCACAAGTAACTCTATTCCTGTCACGCTAATACTCCGGTGGGACGACTACGCGACACGACCGGTGAGAGTTAAGGCGCAGGACCGACGGCTTTACATGCTCTCCAAGGCGCGGTGGTGAAACACCACCCCACTGTTACTGAGATTTACTAAACAGAAAGACTCAATAACTAAACTTAGCCCGATCCGAGACTCGAACCGAGAACCTCTCGATGTGCAGCCGTACTTGCTAGCCACTACACCACCGAGGCACTTAAAAACTACATAAACTCCATATCATTTGTCATAATTACTAATTTAACATGAAAAAATAAAACTCTTTTTATAGAATTGTTGATGTTTAATATATGTATAGTTGGTTAGTTGGTGTTCCTAATAAATATCTTCAAATGTTTGATATTGAGTTGGTTACAAGTGACACTGCTATTCGATGACAAGCCATTGATCAAAAAATATCTTCGTAAAATTATAAACATGAACACATATTAGATTATTTTCAATATATCAAATAGAAAAAGAGTAAAACGTTTTTTTCTATTCCTGAAAAAAGAGTTATTTTGATTTTTGAGTTATGCTACTCCTTATCTAGGTGTGCGATATAAGTAAACGTTGGAGAACATAGATAAGAACGAATAACGAATAGAAAAGAAAATAATTAAAATCGAAATCATCAGATTTTATTATTTATGACTTATAAAATCACCTATTTAAAAAAATATAACTAAGGTTCTATCGAATTAGAATCTATCGAATATGAATTTAAAGTAAAAATGCGAGTTACGCCGCAGCTAGTAGCAAATTTACATATCATATTGTAGGAACTAGACATGAGGGGCAGACAGTAGAAACAGAACTAAATATCAAACAAAAAAAATACATCCGAATTGAAAACTTCCTCCTTTTTGGAAAAATCGGTTAATAAGGGTAGATTAGATATTAGACCTATCAAAGCATTGTTCTTAAACTCGATTCAAACATAAAACGTAAATTTTTTATAATATTTTTTTTATTCTTCGAAAAATTTGAAGTTTTCATAAAATTCACTTAACAAATTCATAACGGACGAAATTACTTATCCGCATCTCATTAAATTTAGCAATTTCAGCATTTTCGTCATATCATATTGCCGTAGGGCTTTAAATTTTTGTTTAATAGGCTACTTTAACAAAAATATTAAAGTTTCAATCACCCAAGGGTAACTTCAAGAAGATTAAAACATAAAATTTGCAAATGGTAACAAAATATTAGCGTTAAGACTTAAGTAATCGTTGAAGAGTTACGAGATTATTTTTGCGTATTAAGCTAAATATCTATAAATAAAAAATTGCAATTTAGATTGCCAACGTACTTCAGGCATCAACTATTTTCTTGTTTTCAGTTCAACCAAAGATATTGCCAATTCAGCCGCTGACGAATTTATTAAGGGAGGGCATGAGAGCAGCTATTTCCTGTCAGATATTGGAGGGCGATTTGCCGATTGCATTCCGCTGGGAGAAAAATGGGCAGCCCGTGACATCTTCACCATATGCCCCTAGTGGTATAATAACAAGAAGAATGGATGAATACAGTGCTTCACTAGTAATCGAACACATAACATCACTTCATAGTGGAAATTATACTTGTATAGCCTCAAATGTTGCTGGATCTGAGAGGTTTACTGTACCTCTGACAGTGAACGGTATGTTAATTTAAATAAATAATTATAGTTTTAGATCCTATGCAGTTGTATTTTTTGAAATAATACTTCTTTTGGGACGTTTAGAAAAAAAATATGACAGTAAAATTAAGATGCGCGCGTGCGAATACCGACAGCCAAAAAGCGACATGATGAAGTTAGCTGATAACTGTTTATTTATTGTTATTGTCTGACAAATGACATATTATTATATTACATTCTTTACTTTTTTGATGATATTCTATAAATATATGACTGTTATATGCTTAAAAGTAGTATTCTATCTATTTTTACAAAATAAAATATTTATAATAGTACCTCCGCGATGGAGATTGGAGCCCAACGATGTGGCCGTTGCAGCGGGTCAAGATGTGACCTTGCAATGCCAGGCTGACGGTTATCCAAAACCTAATATAACGTGGAAGAAGGCCGTTGGTAAGATTTAATTTCTTACTTAATTGTAAATTTTTTGAAACAACCAAACGTAATATTTATATATTCACAACATAAGGTAACGACGTCAGATTCACCTCAAAGTCTGAGAAGTATAACATGAAAATATAATTCTTTCCGTTTATTTTTCAATCAGGCAACACTCCTGGAGAATATAAAGACTTCATGTTTGAAGGAAGCGCAAGAGTTTTAGAGAATGGTTCTCTGGTTTTTGAAAGGGTCGCAAAAGATAGCGAAGGTCACTACTTATGCGAAGCGCGCAATGATATTGGAGCAGGACTAAGTAAACTTATTTTCCTAAAAGTCAATGGTAAGTTCTATTTAAATAATCTAGCTGTCTTTTTTACATATTTTTCTTTAACAATTAATTATATACTCTTATTCAATAATTACTCACTTAGACAAGAAAAAACTAAAACAATTATTTAGCATATCATTTTATTATATATTGAAACCAAATATTTTAAGGATTTTTTTTTTCATTTCATCAAAGACTGCAGGCCAATATTGAAATTTCAATATAAGTAGTTAAATTTCTAATAACCTTTAAGAAAATATTTTATAGATAGGTAAAAATGTCAAAGATGTCTGGAAATGCGGCCTTTTTGTCGTTATAAATGCCATTGGAATGTCCTGATGTTCTATGACGTTAGACACTAAAATTCCGATGCTAAAATGAAAATTCTTTTCTTCCGTTGTCGCTTATACTTATTGGTCCTGCGAATTAGAAGTACAAGAAAAAATGTAGATTAAAAGCGTATTTATTTAGAGAATCACATTTGAAGTCCCAAATGCTAACTTATTTTCATTAATTCATAAAGAATATAGCAATCGTATATTGTACAAATTTCGATACAGCTTCAATGAGATATCTTTAGAACTCAAGATTTGTATGTTTTCGCCGTCCGCGAACTCTAAGAACTAGTCCCGCTTATCATAACTTAATATACACTTTTTTCATACTATAGTTGAAATGAAAAGAATTGACCTAACCTACAAACCCATTTTTCGTCATTTTCAATATCAGAATAAAATTATCCCACCGAAACAAATATGGTATAATAGAACTTCAATATCATTGAATAGTGAAAAATGAAGTAATGTATTTTTGTTCTGAAAACAATGGTAAAATGTGCGAAGTCGCAACGCAATGTCTCTACAATTTTCTTTATTAACTATTGTTTTCATAAGAACTTCATCTGCATGGACGGAAAGGACGCTTTTCTTATTAAAAGTACTCTGCTGTTTATAAATAAAATAGAAAATGAGAAATGCACTACAAACTTTGTTGAAGAAACAGAATAAATTAAATAAATATATTTAGAGAATATTATAGAAAGGACGCCTTTATGCAAGCGGGCAGTTGCCCTGATATCATGAGTATCTACCACAGCTTTCATAATCCTTTTTCTAAATTTATTGTTACACTAGCGACTCACGCTCGCTTCGCTCGCGTTCGTCCCTAGGTACTTTTAGTAGCTTGCTACTCCTAAGACATTCATTTAAATTATATAACGATTTAACCTCGTTTTGCTCGGGTGCGTACTCCGTACGCGGATTTTGTTCACAATTTCGTGGGTTTTAATTTTTTTTCGCGAAACCCTGATTCTTTTTCTATATTAAAAGTAGCCTAAGTTACTTCCTATAACGTCAGCTATCTGCCAGTGAAAGTCCCGTCAAAATCGGTCCAGCCGTTTCGGAGATTAGCCGGAACAAACAGACAGACAGACAGACAGACAAAAATTGTAAAACATGTTGTTTTGGTACATGTACCGTGTATACATCCATATGCATTTAGTAAAAAGCGGTTATTGTAATATTACAAACAGATACTCCAATTTTATTTATCTGTATACATAAAATAAAAAAGAAAACAAATTAAAATAAACTTTAAGAAAAACCCATTTATTATGCGTATCTCCTAACTCAAGTACAAATATCATATAACTAAACTGCCAAACCTATAGGTATATTACCGTTACGGCATTACGAACTTCATTGTTGAAATTGATACAATATATTTTTATACTTAACTAGTGACTTACTATCGCTTCGCTCAAGTACGTCAGGTGCGTGCATATAGCGTTGCTATAGTTAATAGATCTTTTTAAGAAGAAAAATTCCATAATACATTGTTTTCATATAACTTTATTGGTATACGCGGCGTACGCCAATAAAGCTCCCAGGCGCCAGTTCCCAGCCAGTATATTTCAATTAATTTGTACAAAACTTTAATGAACTTAAACCTCCCTCATGAACGTCTCTTAGTAAAAACTGGATGAAAATCCATTTAGTAGTTTTTGAGAAAAGAAAACCTTGTTAACTAAAATAATCAGAAAGATATATATTTTTGCGATCACGTAAATACATCGTGCATGGTTCTTAACGTAGTGATTGGTATAAAACGTGCAATCTAACGTAACTCCATAAATCTTGATCCATATTATTTATTGGCATCCGATACAATATATCACAGCCACGTCCTCCATATAATCTATCTTATAAGGTAATTAGACACAAACGAGAAAGGCAACAAAGAAAGGGCTCAATTGTGAGCGCCGGAAGTCGGGCGCGTCTGTGCAGAAAACTCAATGGCCGTACGTCGCAATACGTCTCCTCTTTATTGGAAAACGAGACAGTTGGCTTCCACTAGAATAACTTCGTGTACGTGTTTGTATTCGACGATATTGGCTTTTGTGGAGCAAATATATCTCTATCCATTACAACGTTGACGTTCAGCAAACTGTCTAAAACTCTATATGTTACCAATTTATCGCGCTGTGATTACGTTAGTTTTGGGGTGAATAAAGGTTTCATGTTTGACTATACCTTGCCTTTGTAAAAGATACGGTTTGTGCCGTCACCCCACAAACAAGTCAATATAATAAAATTGAACTAATGCGTACAGCGTAAACATATTTATTTTTATTAACTTAAAGAAAAAATCATATCTACATGACTGTCAAAAATAATTATGAAGTAATCCTCAAAAATTAAGATACCTATATATCCATCTTATATATTTAAACGAGCAATTCTTGTATATTTATATATTTATTTATTTATACCAGCGGTCTCGGAAACGGCTCTAACGATTTTGCTGAAATTTTGTATATGGGGGCTTTCGCGGGCGAAAAATTGATCTAGATTAGTCACATGTCTGGGAAAACGCGTGTTTTCGAGTTTTCATGCGTTTTCCTTATGCATTATTCTACGCAAAATTTAATAGCGACATCTATACAATTGTCTCAGTAACACTTAGTCACTTAATGTAAAATTATTTTTAAGCCAAATAAAAAGAAAATTATTCTTATCGCGACATCTATACAACTGTCTCAGTAACACTTAGTCACTTAATGTAAAATTATTTTTAAGCCAAATTAAAAAGAAAATTGTTCTTATCGCGACATCTATACAACTTTCTCAGTAACACTTAGTCACTTAATGTAAAATATACAATCTTTCAAGAACTCCGAGCGAAGCTCGGTCGCCCAGGTACTTAGAATTTAACAGCCATTTTAATAGAAGTGGGGAACATGCTTTCAATCTAAGTACAATACAGTGCTTATTTTGAAAATATATTATTATAATCTATACAGAAAAAAAAAGTGTCTGTTTGTAATATTAAATTAATCGCTTTTTACTAAATGCATATGGATGTATACACGGTACATATACCAAAACAACATTTAAAAAAAAATTGTCCATCTGTCTGTCTGTCTGTTTGTTCCGGCTAATCTCCGGAGCGGCTGGACCGATTTTGACGGGACTTTCACTAGCAGATAGCTGATGTTATAAGGAATAACTTCGGCTACTTTTATTTTAGAAAAAGAATTAGGGTTCCGCGAAAAAAAATTAAACCCCATGAAATTGTGAACAAAATCTACGTACGGCGTACGCACCTGAGCGAAGCGAGGGTAAATCGCTGTATGATTTAAATGAATGTCTTAGGAGTAGCAACCTACTATTTATGTATAAACATAGCTAGCTACGAAAACGTACCTAGGGACGAACGCGAGCGAAGCGAGCGTGAGTCGCTAGTTAGAAATAAATAGACATCAAAACCTAAAAACCAAACAAAAACATTCTTTTAACCAAGTCTCACGTATAAGACTCCTGAAAACAAATCTTATGAGCCCAAACTCAAAGGTTGTACTAGTGTACATTAAAGAGTTCCTTTATTCTGGCACCAATAGTACGACAAGATCAATTCACAATTCAATGGTATCAATTGTTTGTATCATAATCCAGATTTGGCTTTGTCTTTTAAAATTTTAAATTGATGCGATTTTTAAAACACCGGCTAATTGCGAATCGGTTCCGCACGATGGGTTCCGTACCATTATCTATAAAAACGGGAAAAAAATCAGGTCTATTGTAAGGGAGCCCCCCTTAAATATTTGTTTTATTTTAATTTAATTATTTATTTTTAAAGTGAATATATAACTAAATATTCTGTGAATATTTCAAGCGTCTACCTGTTGCCGTTATCAATATCGAGTAAAACCCTAAAGGTCCCTAAATATTTATTTTATTCTGTTTTTTAATATTTGTTGTTATAGCGGCAAAAGAAATCCATGTAGAAGCGTGTCGGTAATCTTAATAAATAAAATTGCAAATTTTCTCACGTTCAACAGACAAAACAAATCTTATCGTAAATATCAACAAGGATTACTCGGAGGCCAAAGTAAAACACGGGTTCGATTTATGCAAAACTAACAAGTTTCTAGTTACTTTGGCACTCGTATAGTTTCGTTAGTTCGGACCTCGGTTCAGTCACGTTCCGGGCAGTTTGTAAACATTTTAGCTTTCAAGCCAATCGTATTCTACCAATTTTATTTTGTCTTCTCCACTAGTACTTTCGTACAACTTACATATCAGGCTCGGATAACTAAACAAAGTTTTAAGCGGATTATGTAAATGTTTTGACTTAATTTGTTCGACTAAAAGAGAATTCAATTGCTTACTGATTTTTATAGCACCTGCTCGATTCCCAATGAAGAGTAAAACAGTGCAAGTAACAGCTGGTGAAGCAGCTCACTTACAATGTGCTGCATCAGGTGATGCGCCACTCGAAGTAAGCTGGCGAAGTCCTCATCACCATACGATTGCTCATCATCTAGATCAAAGGTTGTTTATTAGGATTAAATATATTAAGATTAAATTATTTTAAAGTAAAAATTATAGAATCAAGTCATAGTTTTTCGCCGATTTAACCCATCCCTTATTTTAGTTGGCATCCTCAATGAATCTAGCCACTTCTACACTTCTGTATAATCATGACATTGAAGTTTTAACGATAAGTAATAATTCTCAAAACGAACAATGTTTTTCTTTTTAAATAAATAGGAACTACAAAACAATTTAATATAATGTATGTATAACGGTTAACGTTAAATTTATAATCTTATAGGTATACCATACGAGAGCAAGTATTAGATGACGGGTTAGTTTCTGAGTTGAGCATACTTCAAACATATCGCCAAGACACGGGAGCTTTAACATGTCGAGCCTCTAACGCATACGGACAGGATGAAATGTTGATACATCTCGTAGTCCAAGAGGTAAAAAAGTATTCTATATAATTTTTTATTTAAGGATTTTTATTTCAAGACTTAAAAATAATTAAATTATTTCAACGCTATTTAGGTTCCAGAAATGCCAAAAAATATACGAATCATAGATCAACAATCACGATCTATTCAAATATCTTGGACTCAACCATACGCAGGCAACAGCCCTATTATAAATTACATCGTCCAATATAAGGAAGCACCAGGTAACAACCAGAATATCTTTTATAAATTTAATTGTAATTTATATATATTGTTACGAGATGGGATTCTGGGATCGGAAACATGTCACTTGTACTAACTATTGGTGCTTTATTACGTTAACTTCACGAGAGTCAGTTGAACACTATTTTCCACAGCTAATTACACTAACACAAATTAAATTTTCTATACATAAACAAAGATTCAAGTATCAGAAATTTGAAAATATTCTAGTAAGGTCAATTCTGACCTGGGAAGTGTTTCGAGTGTTTCCTAATTAATCAGTTACATTTCTCATCTTATAATAGATAACTGTCTTAACATCTATTCTTAATCATGGTTCAACAGAGTTAATCTAACGTAAACACATTGAATTCTCTCACACAACAATATGTATTAATTATATTATTAACCATTGACCTTTTAGAACCATGGCCAACAACACCACAAAAAGTAATTGTTCCTGGGAGTGTGACTTCAGCCAGTGTCCAAAATCTTCAACCCGCTACATCTTACCACTTGAGGATAATTGCTGAAAATCGTCTCGGACAAAGCGAACCCAGTCAACTTGTACAAGTTACAACAACTGAAGAAGGTAATTTACTTTCCCCAACTATAATAGTTTCACTGTATCACTTTAGACAAAAGTTACTGACGCAATAAATAGAACTAACTACACGGGCTATACGAAGTTTCATAACTTGATCGAGTGATATTTGTGTTAATTTAAGATTTAAATAAATAAATTTCATTAAATTGCAAATATGTTTTTAAAATGCACGTTACAGTACCAAGTGGGCCACCTTTAGACGTTCGAGTGGAAGCAAAAAGTTCGACGGAATTAACCGTCAGTTGGGATCCACCACAACGAGATCTTTGGAATGGAAACATTCTAGGATATTACGTTGGATTTCAAGAAGTAAGCTAAAAAAATAATTAAATACAATCATAAATATTTTTTTATTTATGTACTAAACCACATTGTTTTCTTTTAAAATAAATGTAAGTAAATATTTCAAATATTTCAATTTCTTTTCAGCTAAACAGTAATAGTACTATTCTAAGTGCAAGCGGCCCTGGCGGCGCGTCTTACACTGTGAGAACTGTTGAGGGCACGGGAGTGGCGCGCGCTCGCACTACTTTATCAGGCTTACAAAAGCATGCGGCATATGCTGTGGTCGTTCAAGCGTATAATAGTCGTGGTGCGGGACCTGCCTCGCCACCCACCACTGCCACTACTATGGAAGATGGTAAGATTTATATTATTATATTTAGAAAATTCAATATGAACGTAGCTATCACTTGTTGCCTACCGCAAATAGGGAGTGTGTCTTTCGAATGTCTGTCGTATTCATACGTATACATATTTGTCCTGGTATTATAGGTACCATTACCCATGACTTCCTTCTATATAACCAGAAAATGGAGAAAGGTTTTGATATATGGTCTTCGTCAACATCAAAGAAATAATTGTGGAAAGTACAATGTGTTTGTGGATGCACGATTTCTAATTCCATTTATAATTTGAAATATGCATAGAATTATGTTGTTATTAGTATTGTCACTGTATAAAAAATATTTACAATAATTACAGTGCCAAGTTTGCCACCTGGCTCACTTCAATGCTCGGCACTCAGTTCGCAATCAGTGCGAGTAACGTGGGAGCCTCCGCCGATGCGCGGACGCAACGGCGTTCTGCAAGGATATAGGGTTACATATGCTCCCGTCACCGACTGGTATGGTACGTGTTTACTTTCTATGCCGTCCTTTGACAAATTATAGTATAAAGTGCCTACAATTTACCTATACTGCAGGAGAGTAAAAAATATAATTAGACACTTCAAAGCTAGTGAGCAAAGCACTCATATTTACCATTTAATGACCGAAACAGAAATGAAAAATCGGAAACAGAAAACATATTATTTTTATAATTAAGTAAGACTTGTAAATACAGAATCAACATTTTTCAGAATAACAAAAATTCTGTTACAGGTAGTGAAGAAGCCGTAACAAAACAAATATCCGGATTGCACACAACGCTGTCAGGTCTGCGTCGTTACACGAATTACTCTGTAACAGTATGCGCCTTCACTGCAGCGGGCGACGGTGTCAGAGCTGCGCCGGTGTATTGCCACACTGAAGAAGATGGTAAGTCATTCCTTTAACAGATGAAGTCGATAAAGCTGAAATGAAAAGGTTAATTAACATTTAAAGAAAATAAAAATTAGCTTAAAAACAATATTATTTGTACCATACAACGTCAACTTTATTTATGAAAATCTGCCTTTAATATCATCATATAACTTTTATAATTTTACTCAACTGATAAAGTTATGTATGAGAATGAGAATGGAATAAAATATTTCTCTCTTTATTTATACAAGTTCATAACAATGTTTGAAAACTTCCCAGTACTGATGCTGTATTTCAGGAAATGTTTAGAAGAGTTTGAATTCAATTTTTCAGAGAATATGACCTAGTTTAATTCCTAGATGTTTTGAAATTTCTTCAATGTAGCTTTACTAACTTTGAAGTAAAGAATAATATTATGAGTTTTCTTTGCCCTTAGTTCCATCGGCGCCAGCTGACATCAAAGCAGTGGTATCTTCGCGGAATAAAATATTAGTGTCATGGCTGCCTCCCGCTTCGCCTAATGGAGTCCTTGTCGGATATACTCTTTATATGAGCGTCATTGAAGATGGCCGTGAGGTATGATTTCTTACCAATCTCTAAAACTTGAATTAAGTGTTAGTATCTACTTAACTACTAAACAGTTAAGCCTAATTAAACTAAAGCAATATAATTTATAATATTTCATTTATTTTCTAATTATTAAAAATATCATTTGTATACCGTAAATATACTTAAATAAAATTTTTACTATCTGTAAAGTGTCAAATAAGAAAGTTAAAAAGTATAGAATAAATTTCAAAAGTATAAAAGCATAGTATAAGCATAAAAAATTAGATCAAAATTGTTCGGTACTTATTTAGTAAATGTAAATACATAATAAACAAAATAAATATACATTTGAGTAATACCACTGATATAATGTACTTATACACATAAAGCAAATGTTCACAGGAAGGAACTCACAAACGCATGCTATCTCCAAGTACATTGTCTCACGAGACCGCGCGCTCTCCGCCGCGCGCGACGCACCAGTTCTGGGTGTCCGCTTCGACTCGTCTCGGCGAAGGAGATGCTACAAGAGTAGTCACTGTATTACCGACTGATACTGGTAAATACATACATAATATTACATAGTATATATTTAAAAACTATTGGTAAATTGACAATTACGATTGCTTTAGAAATTACAGATCATTTATAATTAGAAGTATGTATGTAGTATTCTTATAATATTTACTTAACTAATTTAATTACAGTATCTATTATTTATAAAGAAATTATTAGATATTAAGTTTTTATCATGTTTTAGTACCGGCAAGAATAACGTCATTCAGCCGCAGCATAGTTACGCCATGGAAGGAAAATATATCTCTAGCTTGCAACAAAGTAGGTGTACCCATACCCTCTACTACTTGGAGCATGAACGGGGCTTTACTAGAATCCACTTTGAGAAAGAACGTTACAAGCGACGGGACTCTTGTCATTAGGTAACATAACGTTACAATTTATTAATATTCTTATTAAGTGAAACACTGCAACCAACAAATACCTTATTGTTTTTATATTTATAAATTAAACTCGACAGTTTATTCTATGATACATGTCTACTATTAAAACTGGTATGTCTCAAACTAAATATATTTTACCAATATTAAAGCTTATGCTTCTTTCACGTATCAAAAGAGAAACGCATTGATGAATTTTTGTATAGAGTTATTTTAAACTACCTGAAGTTCTATGAAGTATACTCAACCGAAGTATGGTATTCTATAATTTACTCATTATCAACAGCATGACTCAATACGCGGACAGCGGTAACTACACGTGCTTAGTAGAGAACGCGCACGGACGTGATGAAGTGACGTACGGTGTAGAGGTGAAGGTGCCGCCGCAGCCGCCGGTCCTGGCCGTCGTCGACTCGTACGCGGACTCGCTGCATTTGCAGTGGAGCGATCAGGGAGATGGGGGAAGTCCTATACTAGGTATTTACTCATATGACCTTTCTATTTAAAGTAATATTTTAATCCTTGTGAGTATAGATTGACGATTAAAAATTTTGAATTCTTTGTAAAATGTGTAAAAAAATTAATAATACAAATGACTGTGACATACGGACAGCCATAAAAATGGATACGAAAACTATTTAAGGGTTCCATTTTGGCCTTCACTACGGATCCCAAGAAGTGATGGGGCTTTCCCTATCATACGATATAAATGCAGCCTAAAGACGTTTTCGCCAAATATATGTGTTTGGTCTAATACTATTTGTAACCCAATAAAATGCAATATTTTGATGGTATTAAAATTGTAAAAATATATAATTTCACTTCACTAAGAACCAAACTAACGTTTCAGGTTATGTAATAAACTATAAACGAGAACACGGAGACTGGGAAGAACTACAAGTAGAAGCTGGTACATCGGAACACGTTTTGCCCAACCTTTGGTGCGGTACGCGCTACCAGCTATACATTACCGCCTTTAATCGTATTGGCACTGGATTACCCTGTGACATCGTCCATGCATATACTAAAGGGACCGGTATGACTATTTTTTTAATAAAATATATAGATATGTTTTTGAAAAAAATATAATTATTAACTATAAAAAACCTAATTTCTTTTCTAAAGATAAATAGACTAAACAAAAATTTTCATACATGTTTTATGAGGTTTTAAAAGTTATGAATTTTAATAATAAATTATGTAATTTCTAAAATTATTTCAGTGCCAGTAAAGCCCAAACATTCACAAATGATAACATTGAACACCACAACAGTGACGGTGTGGCTAGACTCGTGGGGCGACGGGGGCTGTGGGATACTGTACTTTGTAATAGAGTATAGGGAGATCAGTCAATCGCAGGTATACTATGTTTATATAACCAATTCAATATCAAGGCACTTTGATATTCTTAATTATGACTTATTTTTAATATCAATGCTTTCAAAATGTAGTGTATGATGTATAGATATTCTTCACTTAAAACGAATAATAAAAAATAATCAAATTCTGATGAAATTAGTTTATTTTTATTTAATATGAGCACACTTTTAGACTTCTGCACTTCATTTTTCCAGTACAGTAACTCTACTACTACTTATCGTTCCATGAGTAAGTGCCAAAACTATCCACACTAGGATACTTTCCTCTCTTTTCCCCTCATCATCCACGCTCATAATAACGCGTACTTGATGCTCTTGATATTAAGACCGTTCATGGCCTATATTCACTATAAACCAAAAGCTTATACTTAAAACCCAACATTTTAACATTCTAGTGGCGACTCGTATCGAACAGCGTGCAAGCAACAGAGCGTGTGTTCAGCGTGACCGGGCTCACCGCCGCCACGCACTACCAGCTGCGTATCACAGCACACAACAATGCCGGTCATGCGCTCGCGCTCTACAACTTCACTACGCACTCGTTGACTGGCAGTGAGATATAATATATATATTTTTTTCGTCTTATTCTTTTTATTCTTGTTTGTCAATCAGTCAGTATTAGAGTTTTATCAAGTAGAAGGTTATTTAATAAACTTAACTTTCTCTCTATCCCCAGAATATTAAAATAATATTTATAACTGTATATATGTCGCAGGTATATTGTCAAAACCGTGATATTACAATTTCACTAGTGATACTATAATTAAACGGTAGATTGTCAATCGACTTCATTTCTTACAATATGTTGACAATTTCACTGGTCGTTAGATTATGAGGCCGTCACTGATTGGTCAAATTTAAACATCTTTTTGATACGCAGCATGAACCATAGGCTTAGTAAAATAAAGGAATAGAAATGTATTATTAATTATTTAATTATTATTTATAAGTTTAATTAGTAAGTATAAGTAGTTAACAAAAAATAATCTCAACGGTATATGTGTTCAATAAAATATGATATTAACTTTCACTCGGAATTATTTGTATTACCAGCGATCACAAAGTTTGTCGCATCACTTTTTAATTTTTTTCCTTGCTCACATTCAAAATATTATATTTATTTTTGATAGCAGGGGTTCTCGGTTTGAAATAAAAAAAGACCTAACGAGAAGGCTAAGTTTGGAGTTTCGTTCAACCTACGTTATCCAAGTCGGATCTATCACCTAATCAAAAATTAAAAATTACTAATAATCTTCTCAAATTTAAAAAATAGTCTACTATACATATGAAAATCTTAACACGGGTTGTAATACTTTCTTAGCTCTATGTCGAATTTACGTTTTTGGTTTTAAAGACGTTTTAATTGGTCGATTCACTGTGATCAGTGAATATCATTAGTGAAATTATAATATCACGGCTTTGACAATATACCTGCGACAGATATAATATATTTTTGCAGTGTTAGAAGGTGAAGTCTCCCCAGCAGTCCCGGCGGCCGGCACGCGGTCTCTTGGCGGCGCGCGAGTGTTGTTACCAGCGGCGTTGTCTCTACTTGTTCTAGCGGCTTTAGTGGCCATTGTACTACTTGTTAGAAGAAATAGTGAGTAGACACACTAAAACTTCTACTGTGATTGAATAAAATATTAAGGTGTCCACCCATTTATTCAGTCACGGGAGATTTTGCTTATATAAAGACGGAAAATTCTTAAAAATTTTCAAAACTTATAAATTTTACTTCTCCCTTTCTACTTCCAAACAATTATCGTTCAAAATATAATATTTAACTTCTAGCTTGTTAATATTATATTAGGTAGGTAGGTACTAGTGACGTACACTCGCTTCGCTTGAGTAAGCCTTAGTTGATATTTCAGGCTCTGACTAAAATAAAATATAGCCTATGTTACTTTTGGATCATGTAGCTTTACAATAGTAAAAAAATAATAAAATCGTTACAGTAGTTTGAAATTTTATCAATTACAAAAAACTAAGAAACAAACGTTTTCTCTATAATATTAGGATATATATATACACAATGCACATACATGTGTACAGATTCAGATAAGAATATTCCCCTAGAAGCAGGTCCAACAGAAACAGCAGCGCCGGAGAGCGGTGTAGGCGAGTCACCATCAGTGGCACAGCTCCAGAACAAAGCGAACCGCGACCAACAGTACCTCGCCGCGCGCGCGCAGCATCCTGCGCCCACACATCACTATAAGCACGCATCTAACGGTAACCAATAAGATAACTCATGCTGTATATAAAATATATGTCTTGGACTGTCAGAAGTGCGACTTTGGTTTTACTTTACATATTTTTTTTATGACTGAGCAAATATTCCTTTATTATATAATATATAGATATATAAACATTTTTCGATGTTTCATATAGATACAAGATATTCATACGAATCGGACGGAACAGTCGAAGGATTGGATTTATATCACTGATTTTTACTGTCACAAAAAAAATATTAAATAAAAAAAAATCGGATATCATCTCTTTAGTAAAATAATATAGGATTATTATCAATTTCAGAGTACATTGAAGACATCTGTCCGTACGCGACATTCCAGCTGACGAAACCGAGTGCCTACAGCGAGAGCAGTTACAGTGGAAACGTGTATAGCGGCCCCTACCACTCTGTCAGAGGGTCTTTCGTCTACCATGATCTCAAGCAAAATGATAAATATAAAGTAGGCAGTGTTTGTTATATCTCAATATGAATTTTCGGAGTGCATCAAGTACCTGATTTAAGACACATTTTATATCTCATATATACCCCACTGTTAACTAAGAATTCCTTTGGAATCTTTCATTTAAGAATTAAAATGAGATGTAGCTAAAGTTTTTCGTTTTGAACAGGGAAAAGAACCTGAATACACAAAAGTGAGAAGAAAAGGAAACAGACTCCGCGATCCTCATTCAGAGAGTCAAGGTACGTCCATTAATCGTACACAGATGAATAAGGCTTATCTATAAGTAGTTAGTTTTAGTTTTATTTTATGTAGATGCACCTTCTATTACTTAAGTTTAATTTAACCCATTTAAGTTTAAGTATTGATATTTGAATTTGACAAAATGATCGCCTTTTATGCAACCTGATGGGAGCGTAACTGGTGTTGTAATTTATAAAGGTAAGCATGCACATAATGTTTGTAATGCTGTCCTCAATAATTTAATCTTTGATTTTTCATTATCTATCTAGTTCTTTCCATGTCATGTCTTAGATGCGAATGAATCCTCTCATTACCTACGCTTCCAATTCAGCGATCATGCGGTCGACTTCATCATTGTGGTCTACTCATCAACTCGAAGACATTCACATCATACATCTTTTTCTACTCACACACTCTTTACGTGCTTCTCGCTGTGACACTTGGTATCACGATAACGACAGACAAAATTAACTTGTTTTGTGTAATACTAATTTTTAACTTCTGTTCTCTAGCACTAATCAATTATCAATTTTATTCGTCATTATTTTTACTATCATAAATGTTACTTGGATGTTATTGTTGCGTATCATATAATAAAATAGTTACTGTATCTTAGTAGACTCGAACTTACTAGATTTCAGATATGTTTTTTTTTTTTAAATCAGACTTAACTAGATTTACTTTACTAAATTCTATTAGCTCGTATTTCTTACCTGTCGTTAGCGTGTTACCGCAGCACAGCGTCACATCAGATTAAGGGTTCGTCCAGTCTAACAAGAACTGTGGTTACTTTGCAGAGTCGGACAACTTGGGGTCAACGGACTCGGAGGTGAAGAAGATACTAACGCTGCACCTGCCAATTACAGAGTACGAGGACGACGCAAGTGACGACGCGAGCGCGCCGCACTCGGACAGCGAGCCCGGCGCCCGCCTGCGCCCCGCCCACCCCACCTCCTGTAAATAAATGCCTTTTAAAACACAATAACACTCATAAATTAAAAATCACTTATAAATTATAAATGAAAAAAAAAGTAATATGAGACATTAAATTTATGGTTTGTTTTAACGTAGGTATCTACTACATAAGTATGTTGTTTCGTTAAAAGTAAACAAAAATACTTACACTATTTTTTAACTTACGTTATTCATTATGCTAACAACATAAATCAGTTTATATTTCATCGTAAACGAAAAATATCCCATAATATCTCAAAAAATCAAAGAATTATTTCTTTAAAAAACTTTTTGGTCATTTTTTCCAGAAATTTCCGAGCCATACTTCAAAAGTTAGAGAGGGGCATAATGTTCACAACTTTAGAAATATATATGTACTATAATTATTGGCTTAAACCAAAAAGTCACTTAGAAACATTTATTTGAATTTTAAAGACATATTTAGAGATTTCTTACCCCTCAGTTTCATGTATGGATTGCCACCTCTACTTATTTTTTTACTTTGTAATTTGACTGCTTTATCTAGCGGTTCACATGAGACAATTACCTACTACTAAAGTTCAACAATATATCTCCAATAGCCTCAGGGTAAAGTGACTGTGACATGTGGACAAACTGATAGACATGGCAAAATAATTTTTAATTGTGTAATAATAATTTGGTATGTTCCTTTTTTTACTTTATTCTAAACATGGGCTGTGGTAGAATTATTTCCAAGAGGATGCATCTCCTCCTTCACGTTAAGCTACTAACTAATCTTTAAGTTATTAACTTTATAATATTTATTCATAAATGTACTGAGAGGAATATTTTGTTTTCGCCGATATCAAAATGAACGAACGGACACGGATTTTAGTTATATGATTTTATTTCTTTATCTTTTTCTATATATTTTCCTTCATGGCAAGGGTGTGCAAGTAGGGGTACATCCCCCCTCACCCTTCTCGGCGCCCATGTTCTCAAAACATAATATATAATTCATACTATAGATATACAGATATTCCCATGCAATTCCAGACCCGAGTGTAGAACGAGAAGAGTCGTCCTCCTCGTCCGAGACTTCGGTCGGCGGCGCCGTGCGGAAGGCCTTCCCCTCTCGCAAGGGCAAGGCGGGCGCGCTCGGCAAGCGGCACGTGCGGTCTTCTAGCGGGTACAGCAGCCATAACGACGAGACTACGTTTAGGTGAATATATTATACTTCGGAGGCTATCATAAATATTATAAACGTGATAATTTGTATGTGTGTGTATGTGTGTGTGTGCGTATGCGTGTGCGTGTGCGTATGCGTGTACGTGTGGGTATGCGTATGCGTGTGCGTGTGTATCAGCGTATATTTGATACACCTTCACGCTGAAACGGCTGGACGGATTTGAGTGAAATTTAGTACACATGTAGATTATTACTACGTAACCAGTGGCTTCTGTGAGGCACCAATTAAATTTTTAATCAAACTAAAAGAATAACGCATAGCGTAGACCAATATGCATCAAGCCAAATAAACATGAGGTGTTCAATGATGCTGGGACTGCAAAATCATGTCAGGCTCAAAAATAATAATATTTCAGTCGTCAACTGTGCTCTTGACGCTCCATTTTATTCTTTTAGTCGGAATATATTTACTACATTATCTACTTAATTAATTAGCAAAGGAAGAAGATTAATTACTTATAAAGGCAATAAAAGAAGAGCAGTTTTTTAACGTATAAGTCCACCGTTGCTGTGTAAAAATTCAACTACACCTATCCAGTTGAACCCAAAGATTGAAAAATTCTCAATGATGATCAAATCTAAAAACATAAAGTAACGTTCAAGAGCCGATTGTTATGGCAGATACAAGTGTTAGATAAATAATTAAAATATCGAATAATATTTTGTATAAAAAATAAAACTAATATAGTATGCAATAATGACTTTTAATATGTATAAAAACTACCTACGTATCGTTAAAATGAGATTATGCCAATTTGTTAAATGAATATTACGTATGAGGTAAACTCGCACACTTTAAAATACTTGTCTGACAACACTATTTTCAAATAAACCTATTTTAAAAACACACGACAAACTTAACATAAAAATACCGGATGTTTGCCGCCCTACGTTTAAGCTTTTTTAAGCTTTTCAAATATTCAAGATTCGACATTTTTACACAATATCTAATCTGTGCAAACGTTAATCATACGTAGTATAATATTATGTGATCAGTGATTATACTAATATGATAACAGTTTTAAAAATAGGTTTATTTCAAAATAAGACACACAGCTCAAAACATGTAAAGGGTCGAGATATTTGGTCGAAAAAGTAATTTACACTACATGTAGTTACACAGGAATAAAAAAAGAATAAATTATGAGCACACATTCGAAATGAAGGAAGCGGGAACACACAATTGGCGATAGATGTAGATATAAAATCTGGTATTACACAGTAGAAAAATATTTTTCGATCCAGTATATCGAACTACCCGTCGTTCAACGAGCACATCCATCCTCCGTCGCGGTTTTCAGACGACACAGAGTGCGAGGGCCACCACCGCCGCAAGCGCGCACACGCGCTCGCCTGCGACCCCAAGATGACACGAGAAGCCTTCCAGATTAACGTCTGAACACTCTACTAGAATGTAACACTCAAAATGACATTTTTGAAATGGAAAATAAAATTAAATTTGTCTGAAATATCTAGTTTAAAATGGTGGCGTGTATGTAGCATGTTACTAAGATAACCTTTTACAAAACGCCCAGATTAACGTCTGAACAACTAGAAGGCAAAGGTCAAAAAATCGTTTTTTAAAACGGAAAATAAGATTGAAACTGTGAAATGTTGGTGTTCATAATATTGACAAAGGTAACCTTCCACAAATAATGGAAGTATCACTCATATCACGTTTTCAATTCTACTTTTTTCAGGCGAATTTCTAATGTATTAAAAATTTACAGATATAATTATCTGGGATTTTGGAATTTGAAATAAAATTTGTTATTGCTAATATTAATAATTTTAAAAAGACCAATCCATGAAAAAAAATATGAGATCGATCGAGAATATTGTAATTTAAATAAACAAAGCACTGAATTTTTGTAACTTCCGGGGTCAAATTCTAAACCAAAAGTTTGTAAGTTCTAACGATTTTAACATTGTTCCTATTTATCCGAGTAATATGGTAATTTTTTACTACAAACACACATACATTGCCGTTATACATTGCCGTTGTTCTGTGGACGATTTGACCCCGCAGAGTTGTTGCCAAATACTCAATATAGTCATGTACATATATTGTAGATAGATAGGTATAGTGAAATAATTAATCTTAGTGCCACATATAACAATAATCACTTTTGTACTCTGTATTCAAATCCGAGTTACTTAAACAACTTATGAATATATTATTGCATTATGTTAAATTAACTTGACATCGAATTATACGCATTGTCGTTGTATACTTATTATTAGTACGTACGTTTGCTACAATGATGCCAAATTAGAGTAAAAGCGAAAACGCACAATACGAATTATAAAATATTTAGTTACTAATTACTACACTATGCCATTTTTTTGAATTATCTTTGATTTAACAAAGATTAGTATATAATTTTATTACAAAGCAAAACTATTTGTGAAAATACTGAAATTAAATACCATTATTATCTATTATATTAGGGACTGTTATGCTTTCCATTCATACAAGCGTATAATTAAATGTTTAGAAGTAACAATAATTTATTCAGAGTTATTGAATAAAAGAGTGTCAATAAGGGTAAATGTAGCACCTGAATGGCGACGTTTTGTAAATATTGTTGTAACGAATGTGTATTTAATATCAAATGTAAAATTAAGAAGAACAATAATTAAAATAAATATATATATTTTAAACTTAATGCCTTATTGACCAAAGTCTTAAAACTAGTTATGGATACGATTGACGAATTGTATCCCATATTTAATTATGGATTGTTTGATCGTTGTAAAGTTTATGGGAACCGCACGTTTCCATCGGAAAATTTAATCACTGTCTATAAATAATAACTTTAAGACGTATGTAAATGGTAAATAATATACCTACATATAAACGTAGATGTAATGTTTCATATTAATGTAAAATGGAAGTGTGAGCGATCAACGATCACGTTCCAAATCTGCATTCTGATTCTAATTAAAATAAATACTTATTTAACGTATTTTAATCCTAACTTGAACTAAATGTTACCATATTTTTATCTTGTCGATACATTGTGAGGTGTGATTAAAATCGTTTAAATAATATTATAATATGTTCAAGTTTAATATCCGATTTCACGTTAACAAAAACTTTTCAATCTCTATAATGTCGTCTTTTCATGTCTTTAAATTAATTAAAATGTAACATTGCTATGAATTGATGGTAGGCGCATATGGAATACTATTTAGTTCCTTTTCTGTTTAACAGTTATGAAATATACAATACACTCGATACGCTCCTATAACAGTAAAGGCGTTTTAAATTTAACTAACCACGAAAATAGAATAGATATTTAAAATAAGCTGTGGCAAGTTAAATGTTGAGCTCCGAGCACTAACATAATTCTGTATACCTAAAGTACCTAGTAATGGATGTAAAGTATGAAGTATGGAGTTAGTATAAACAGTCCTCAGTAACAGTAACACGAGACAATACACTTACCTATAGTTTGGTGAATACGGCAGAAAGTTAACTTTATATGTACATTGTATCAGTAGCTCTAGGTTGACGAGTTTTGTACTGAAGCACGTTTACGTCGATTGCGTGTTTTTTTTTAATAATTTACAATCGTTTACGTTGACTCTCTTTCGTAATTCCAACGAAGACTGCCCTATATTTAATTGAAATCTATTTTATATATCTAGTCACGAATACCTAATGCTAGTTAATTGAAGTTAATCGTTTTGTAGGTTTTAGTGAATTTCGTATTAAATGATCATTTTTAATGAAGTTCTCACAAAGTCTGTAGATATATGAAATGTTTATTGTAACCTCTGGCATTGGTATTACAGTCAAAGAGCGACTGATAGCTTTAGTTACGATTTTGCCTAAATCAAAACACGTGTACATTTACGTGCCCTTTATATCTCTAAACCTTTTTTACGCAACACATTTTACATTTTTTTTAATATATAAACATTTTTGGTATTGTGCAAAAAAAAAAATTAATATTAACTTTTTTCAGATTTAACTTAAGTGAATAACATATAAGTTGACTTTAATTCAGTCAATACTCAAAACGTGGACAGATGTAATATATATTTTGTACTTATTTAAAAATAGCCGAGACTTATTAATAAGTGGTTTTTTTAACATAAATATTTATTTACTTTTTAAATTAAATATTTTATAATTTAATTAATAATTTTAGCTTAAATTAGTTTCAATATATTTTACGTGGTTGATACCAATGACATTTTTTATTTCTTTCATGAAAGGAGGAACAACTGTGATTAGCGTTTTATTTTTCTTAACACTAATTGAGATTTTTTGTTTCAATATTTTCCCTCCATTCCATCCCTTCCATTAAAAAAAATTAAGTTATAAAGCCATTGATATACAAAAACTTAATATGTCAAAGTGTTCCCAAAAAGAAGCGCACAATTCGAAATTGTGCGCTTTTTTCAAACCTCTTCTGTTCATTGCTTTTTGGATGACAAAATTAAAACGTTGTTTCATTTAAAAAAGTACTTTATGTTGTATGCGTAAGTTCGAATTTGTGTTAAGACAATTAGAACATTCGATTTTTGAATTTTATTCTTTGGTTTGACCTAACATCACATCACAGTCGACGCCACTTTTTGAAGAGATATTTGTTAGGAAATGTGTATCTGTTTTCATATATCAACGCAAACAGCACGTAAATGTAATCACGACTAATTTAATGAACAATCACGATTTAATGAATGTAAACTGGACTTGTCATCTACAACGAACTCAGCAGATCATCTGACGTCGGATCACTTCATCTCTAGTCAATGTACCATATCATTTTAACATTTTGTTAATATATAACACGTACACATTGTAAGTTAGTTAATCATGTTGTTACAGATATGTTTTTATAAATGAGTTATTAGGAACAGTACGATGTGAACGAAAATAAAAATTCATTTATTTGATTATGTGTTTTATTTGTACTCAACATCAAGTTTCATTTAATATTCTTAATAAAACGGTTGTTATTGTCATAAATAAAACAGTTGTGGTATGTCAGTTTTCCATAATAATTATAACTTCCCTCTTTTGCGTCGGGGGTTAAAAATGGTACTTACTTAATTGATAATAGCTAGACACCAGATCATATCAATTTGCATTTATTTAGCAATCTTACTGGTATCATATTATCTATACATATACACAAAAGCAAATTAGAGTGGTATAATTCTGATTAATCTCGAAATTTCAAAAATCAAAAATCAATTTGCTAAAGACAACTAGATACACAATCAGCGAGAAAAAATGTCCTCACCAAATGAGCGCCCACTAGAACATTTGGGTGCGCTTTTAATTTAGTAGTATACGAACGCTCCAAAGGAATGCACTCTTATAATATATTACAAATATATTATAATATGATCACCTGGTACTCATGATGACGTCACTTAGGGTGTCCGTAGTGAATAATAGTGTCGTGACGTGAAATATTACACTTTTTTTTCAGTGTAGCTCTCATTCGCCAAGTGTGCCGAGTCTAACGTTCGATAAAGAACTTCATTCCAATAAGATACATAGGCTGAGGCGTGGGAGAACGCTAGTAAATTATATGAAAATCTGTGAGTGTTGTTTGTTCACGATGCAACAGCTCAACCAATTTGAATGAAATGGGATCTCTTAACACATACTACATTCAATCGATACTATAGTCCATTCGCGTTAAGAAAATAATGAGTCATAAGTGTAACTGCAAGGTAAAGGTTTATTCATAGTGGAGTAAAAATTCAATTCAAATATATTTCAAAATACTAAGTTTAATGAATAAAAATCAACTTAATTATCTCAAATCAAAATAGTCAATAATAATATATTTAATCAGTATCACTAGAACCTTCGTTTGTATTTATTATAAAAGAATCAAAATCATTTAAATCGCACAGTATAAAGTACTTAAAAACATTGTAAATTACTCGTCTTTTCCGCTATGAATTATCGATTCACTTTTATTGTTACGTAGTATCGATTCACTTTTATTCGTACGTAGGTAACGCACAAAGGACAAAACTGTTTCGTACGAAAGTCTTAAAGTACTTTATAATTTTATGCGTCCTACTTGATCGGGGGCTGATGTACAGCGACGACTCACTATTTTCATAATGCGAATAAACTATAACCGCGGAGTCACGGCACACTAATCTAAGTGGTAGATTCCTCACGGACTTACATTTAATTTAAATTTAAAAATGTAAAAGTGACAATTTGAATGTGCTTGTAAAAGTCTATTTGAAAAAAAGTATAATCTGATTTGATTTACTTATTTACGAACACTATCACTGTACGGCTAGTTCTATCTAACCATAAATATCTAGACTAATCTACACTTATCACAAACATCAATTACTATCACTGTATGGCTAGTTCTGTCTAACCATAAAAATCTAGACTAACCTAAGCATATCACAAGCACACAAAGATCAATCACTATCAGAGTCGTCGGCCGTAAAGTCGTACGGCTTGAAGTCCCGCCTGAAGGCGGCGACGAGCGCGTCCTCCTCCTCGCGCGACAGCAGACACTGGCGCCAGTCGGCTTTATCCTCGCAGTTCAATATGGGCGGGCTGGATAGGACGTCTC
This sequence comes from Argynnis bischoffii washingtonia, assembly GCA_033884665.1. Taxonomy (NCBI): domain Eukaryota; kingdom Metazoa; phylum Arthropoda; class Insecta; order Lepidoptera; family Nymphalidae; genus Argynnis; species Argynnis bischoffii. The sequence goes on along the minus strand of CM066623.1, from coordinate 5,432,756 downwards.
TGGAATATCATATTGGGCATATTAACTAATAGGGAATATACGTTTGATTTAAATAAAAGTGATTTTTTTTAAGTAAAACTTCTTTACGCACGCTTGACTTGGGGGGTAAGCTGGTGAATGCGTTACGAAAAGTTAAATCGGACGAGGCGAACGTTTGTTGCCATGGTAACCGTTGTTATTGTCTGACAAATGATATTGTATTCAGCCCTTTTTTAACATCCCACTGCTGGGCACGGGCCTCCCTTTAATGCGAGGGGGATCAGGCCATAGTCCACCACGCTGGCCAAGTGCGGGTTGGCGGACTTCACATGTCTTTCGAAAACTTGCTAGGTTCTCTCAGACATGCAGGTTTCCTCACGATGTTTTCCTTCACCGTAAGGCAAGTGGTAATCAAGTTAGAAATGATTCGCACATGAAAATATCAGGGGTGCGAGACGCGGGATTTGAACCCGCTTCACTCGGTTACCCAAGCGAGCGCGTCACCACTGGGCAAATGATATATAATATTATTTATATTCTTTCCTTAAATGATATTCTATAAATATATGATAATGATTGTAATATACCTAATATGCATTATTTTTAGTATCTCACCTATCCTAATTATTTAAAATGTAAATTGAATTTCATAAAGATTACGACGACTTACAGAAGTTTTATTTCTTGCGCGTGTACACAGTCATACACGCACTCTTTATTTATTTTTTTATAATCTTTATTGCTTTTGAATTAAGCCTGCGTTCCGTTGGCATACTTCGGGTACGGAACCCCAAAAAAACAAGTAAGGACAAGAACCTGCCAAACTGCAAAGGGAAGTGTTGTTTGGTCTTCGCAAATATCTGGTCGCCAGAGGGAAGCTCCGCGTGGAAGTATGGCGCGCCGGGGAGCGCCACCTGCGCTATGTCCGAGTACGGCGGCAGCGCCTCCATCTCTATACTGTTTATACCTGCTTCATCCTGTAATATACACCATATACAATTTATAATTACCAAGTGTATAGATGTACGACACGTTTGGCTCAGTTTGTAGTAACCCTACTTGCTGTGCAGCGGTCGCGGGTTCGAGTCCCGCTGGGGGCATTCATTTGTGTGATAAACACAGATGTTTGTACTCCAGTCATGGGTGTTTACATTTATAATATATATGTATTTAAAGTTATATATGTGTAGTGTATCAACTATCTGGTATCCATAACACAGGCCTCATAGCTTACCATGGAACTAGATGGGGCTGTGTGTTAATGTCCCAACATATTTATTTATTTTAAGTATGAGTCTCATGAAACAGTTACTATTAAAATTGAAGTAGACAAATGCAGTTAATTGTAAAAATAACGTCAAATAAAGAATAAAATAGATAACTACAGATAATAGAAATAACTAGAGGATATTGAATTCGCAAAAAGTAATGGAACCGAGAGAGAAATACTCGATTCACATTTTTTTTGCCATTATGACATATAAATCGCAAAAACAAGGAGACGCTCTCTCACCGATACTGTTTAACTTAACACTCGAACATGTCATTCTATAAATATCAATGCATGATATGATGGGGTAGACTTAAATGGCAAAAACATAGGTTATACCGACAACCTGGCGGACTGTGTGAGGTCGATGTTCGCACTATGGCAAAAACTCTTGAGGAGGAAAGTTAAATTTGCCGTGACAAGACGGAGTACTTCTTTATAAGGAGATGGAAAAACTCAAGAACTTGCAGAAAAAATTTAAAGGTAGAAGGAACTACGTATAATGGGTATCAAAATTCGAATATCTAGGATTCACGGACACCAACCAGAGTCATGAGGAAATTGACATCAGCAGATAGGGAACGCCCTAAGATGCGCAACAGCCCTATACAAAATATTAGCGTGGAAGTTGATTAAAAGGGTAACAAAGACCAGAGTCTATTAAACTGCAAAAAGTACGATATTGGTCTATGGATGTGAAGCTTGGACGCCTTACCTTGAAGAAGTAAAACAAGTTCTTAGCGGCAGAGGAAAATTTTTCGAAAAATTCTAGCGCTCACTAAAAAGGAAGGTGGAAGTTGGGGAGCCAAAAAGAACAGTGAAATTGAAAGACCAGTGAGACGAAAACAAGGTCAGCAGCTTGGCTTCGCTGGCCCGGCCACGTGGAGAGAATGAGAGCATACTTAGTGTATCAAGTGGACGACGCGCCGTTCAATTGAACGTCCGAAGTTCGAAAATACCTATGCCAGCTTCGAGGATCAGATTTCGATTGGCAAAAAGCTGCACAGGATAAAAAAGAATGGCGGAACCTAGTGTCGGGGGCCAAGAATCACTTTGGGTCTCTAAACCCTATGATTTTACAAATCAACAAAGACACTTTCGCAATTACAATATAAGTAATAATTTATAACATACCAAAGCAAAAAAAAACAATGTATAATAAATAAATAATGAAAATAGAACAATAATCACCTGAAATACTTCCAACAACTGTTCGTTGCAGGCGCGAGGCACGGGCACGCACTGTATCTGCATGTGAGACGTGCGGTAGTTCCTCTCGTAGAAGACCGCCAACTTGTCTATGGACGCGTAGAATTTCTTTATGGCATCCTTGAACCTTTTTATCTCCTTTGCTACATCGTCCGGTGCCTAAGATGAAATGGTTTATAAAATATGAAATCTTTTTGATAATATAGTAACAGCTTATAATTATGACATTATGATTTATTTGAGATTAACTGCTTTTATATTCATACAATTGAATCTTTGTATAATCAGTTAAAGACAAGAGTCATATTCATTTTGGATTGATTTAAAAAAGTAGTCGCTATAGCTTCACTAATTGTGAATCAATTTCACATATTTTTTTATAACTAAATATTAAACTCACCTTAGTAACAGACTGATGGTGTGCAATAGGCAGTATGAGCACATGGTAGGGTGCGAGCGGGCCCTTTGGCAGGGCCAGGTAGCAGTGGCTGCCCACGGAGATCACCAGGTGCTTCTCTACTGTAGGAGAAGACAGGCAAAACCAACAGGTATCTAGAACAAATAATGTTTACAATAAACAATATTTCACTAGCTTTTTGATAAGTTATGTATGTAGAATATGAAAAGTATAAGATGTAGAGTATATGTGGAAAAAAGCATTGAATTCAGAATATAATATATCTATCTTTATTTCAAATTGGACTCACACTAACAAGTAACAAACGCTCAGTAATATTAGTATGATAATCGCCTGGCATAGTAATCAGAGTATCTGTTTATAAGTTACGTTTTAACGGATAGTATGGAATCATACTTCAATTTTTTCAGGGTAAAAAGTAACCTAAGTGCTATTCCAGACTATAATCTATCTCTGTGCCAAATTTTATCCAGGTCTGTTCAGCCGTTCTGGCGTGATTGAGTAACAAACATACATCCATCCAAACTTTCGCATTTATCATAGATATCCAGCAAGATCTATGGCATTTTTTAATGGTCTTCAATTTAATATTATTCAGAATTCTTAAGCATTTGATGAATGATGTCTGTGTGTTTGGCCTGAATTATATATTGGAAGGTTGGGAGTGTGTAGTTTATTTAAAATTTTAGTAATGCATATTAAATGTAGTAAACTTTTTTGTATAATGTTGAGTTAATTTAACGATATCTATCTATATGTAATATACAAAATAATTTAAGAATTCATTTTTAAAGTTATACAAAAATGTATTGTAAAGCTTTAACACTTGAAATTTATTTTTAACAGTATAAATACTTGCCCGGATCGATTTCTTTTTTCTTTCGTTCAGGATGGTCACCTTTTCTTTTTCTCTTGCCGTGGTCATCATCTGCCGCATCCATATTGAAAAAGAATTGACCATTACCAGATACCTAATGCAAACATTTTATATTAAAAAATTGTACATAACTTTTTAATAAAGAGATTGAAAGTAAAACTTCTTTATATATTCAATAAAAGAAACTTAACCATCTTTGATATATTATAATTTAACTACTAGGTGGTCTAGTAGGCTAGCATATACGGCCGCAGATCGGAAAGTCCTGTGTTCGAGTCCTATGTCGGGCCTAGTTTAGTAAATGAGTATTTCTGTCAAGGTATTCTCAGTAACAACCCCGAGTTGGAAAGTTGGCGATGTTTCACCCCTGTGCCTCGGAAACCACGTAAATCCGTCGGTCCTGCGCCGACACTCTCAGCAGTCGCGTCGAGTAGTCGTCTTACCAGAGTATGAGAGTGACAGGAATAGAGATTGCACTTGCGTTTGCACATAAACGTGTGCACTATAATATCTCCTGCGCAGTTGGCGAGTCTCAATGAGATTAGCCGCCGTGGCCGAAATCTGTCGGGAGGACATTATAATTATATATTGCTCATATAGAAATACCTTAACTACTTTGCCGGGTTGATGCTGCTTTAATAAATCAGGATCAAACGGACATTGAGTTTCATCTGTAGTACTTTGTAATAGGTCAGTCATTCTCATTTTAGTGACTGGTTGCAGAGAGCATGCATATATCCATTTCTCTTTCATTTTGTTCCCGACTGGAGCAAGTGCTATGAAGCGTGTAGCGCATTCTTTATAATCTTGATGTACACTTTGGTTTCTGAAATTTAAATAATATGACATTTGGCAAATTTTATTACTAACAGTAGCTTACGTTACTTCAAGTGAGTAGTAGTCTAGCTGTGTACTAAATTTCAATCAAGTGTAGTAAATGTAGTGTATCAAGTTGTGATACATGTGATTTTAAAGATCATAATAATAGCTTTATTTTATTGTATGATGGAACTCATTTTTCTTCATGCACCGCTTTTTCTGGACTTAGGCAATTTTGCCCATTATGCAACGGTACCCATACAAAGTTGCCCTTTCTCTATATCCAGTTGTTTAAGAGGATTGTGAAACTGTAAATTTTCATACGAAAAGTGATAACGTTTTTCCTCTAGTCTAATTTAACATAGTCTAATTTTCATGATTTTTGGAAATGTTGTATAATGAAATTTATAATGAAACACTAGGTCTGTACGTTTTTATTTTGAAGAAATATTGCATATGATAGAAGTTATTAGCATCTAAATATCTGTTTTTTTTTTAATTAAGCTAAACTGAATTACTAAAAAAAAAACGTACAGACCTAGATTAAGTTGTATTAAATCTAATGAGACCAAAATTGTCTCATTTTATAAATGTTTAGAGGGGTGAAAACATTATTGCCTGAAACAATATTACAAAGAGAAAATGTAGGTAATTGCCTCTAAAATTTGCAACTCTCTCTATTGCACCATAAGGGTTGGCAAAGAGAACGGTATGAAACAGATAGCATTTTTTTTTAAACCTACTCGCGCCCTGTATCGACACTTCACAATCCTCTTAAAATGAAAGGATTACCCATCTTCAAATAAAATTTATAAGTCTTTCAACATTTTTATCTTACAAAACTATGTATAAAATATAATTACCTGTAGGGTTGTCTCTCATAATATTTGCTTTTAGATGGTACAAAGTGATATCTTGGTTTGATGTGTATAGACAGCCATGATATTAAATCAGAAAGTAATTCTGGTTCTACGTCTGCCTAAAATATAATTTAATATAAAACATTTAAATAAATATGGAATTTTGATTTTAAATAATTAATAATATTCAGCTTTACTTTACTACAAACCTTCTGATTTTCATCTTGTTGAATACCCGCAGGCCATAGAGTGGTGATCAAGACATCAACACCTCTATATTCACTTTGACCTCTAAAGCAAGCATCCCTAACTGCACTGCAGTGACTTGGTTCAAATGTGCACATGGGTATATCTTTGCCAAGTTCACGTCTGGATAAACCAGTTAAATAAGCAATTTTAACATCAGCACTCGTTGTAAAAATTCCTCTTCTGCCTAAAAATAAAAGATTTTTTTACATACCATTTTTATTTCTCTGTTATAGCCCCATCAAGACCACACTTATTTTAGATGATTTTTTTCTAACTCACTCACATGACTGAATGAAAATAATTTAAAAATATGAATATCCTAATATTTTTTTATTACAAATTTTAATTAAGTACTTACCCATATATATAATGTTTGGAGCAATCTCAGCACCTTCATCACAGTAATGTGGTACATGTTCACTATCAGATGGACCAAATACATATGTTGTAACAGGAACTGTAAATAATAAATATGTATAAGAAAAAATCATAAATATAAAATTTGTCTAAATAAGGTATTATGTGAAAAACTATTTATACTATTGGAGGGGCACAGATTCCCTTTCGGTAAGTCACAAAACTAGCTTTAACAAAATATAAAGTCACTACTTAGTACATGTGTAATATATTTGTTAAATGATTCTTTTTTTGTGTAGTATCTATTTATGAGTTTTAGTGTTATGTCAAAAAATATTATTTTAGATACAATAAAAATTATTTGTATTCAGCCCTTTTCATGTCCCACTGCTGGGCATGGGCCTCCCTTCAATACGAGGGGAATCAGGCCATAGTCCACCACGCTGGCCAAGTGCGGATTGGCGGACTTCACATGTCTTTTGAAAACTTGCTAGGTTTTCTCAGACATGAAGGTTTCCTCACGATGTTTTCCTTCACCGTAAGGCAAGTGGTAATCATGATAGAAATGATTCGCACATGAAAATATCAGAGGTGCGAGACCCGGGATTTGAACCCGCTTCACTCGGTTTCCCAAGCGAGCGCGTTGCCACTGGGCTACCACTGCGTTAAAAAAAAAAAATATTTAGGAACCTCAAATTTTAAATAATGACTATGATTGACTTTCGACCACTGGGAGAACACCAATATTTATTAAAGTTTAGCTCATATTACCCACAAACAATATAAGTAATCTATAATTAAATACTAGAATCTTACCTTTCTTTCCTCCCAAACGATATGCATCTAATTGAAAGTTGTCCGATCCAAAGAAATTTCCCACGCATAATAATACATCAAAAGGTCCAGATTTCTTTATAATAGACTCTACGCGGGAAAACAATGTGGTAAAGTTCCCATTTACGTCACCACAAATAAGCCTGGAAAAATGTTTTTAAGAATAATTACTATAATATAGTAAATAAAATAACATCTTAAATAATATTTACTGCTAAATTTAAGTTATAACTATACATAAATATTTTCTACTAGCTTACGTTTTTTGCTTTTCACTCATCTTTTGAACAACAACTGTTCTATAAGTTAAACTATAATTAGATAGAATTACACTGTTTATTTAAATAATAAGTTTACACTAAAAAGAAGAGAAGATATGGTTTAAAATTTAAATAAATACAAATTACAATCACGCAATTTATCTACATCAAATTTTGACTACAAAATATATCAAAATTTGACACCATTATTGCAAATGTTGCCTCAATATAAAAATATAAACTACAAATTATAAATTCAGTTGCAAAGTTTTATGTAGCTTCTATATAGTCAATGAACACAAATATAAATTAAATCTTAAGTTTACATTTTAAAGTTATTGAGTCTACAGAAGCAATGACAATTTCTTGACTATTTTTTAATGAAAAATCAGGTTTGACCTTGCACTGTACTCTATATCATTTTGTATCTGTTTCAGCTAGAGTCGTTTTTTTTATGACAACTGACAACCCATTTTGTTTACTGTTGATTTTCCACATTTTTAATTTTAACTTTTAAATGTTGTGTCCTATCATTTTGTAACTTGTTAATCAAGTTTAATTATGGCTTCGTCGAGTAAACTACCTGGAACTGGACTAGAAGATGTTGGAGTACCTGGTCAAACTTTTCTTCGCGATGCACTTACAAGTTGTACTGATCCACTCAAAGCAATTGAAGAATTTCAACTAGAAAACGGCATATTGCTTCCATCTCTAAGACCTATGCTTCCATTACTTGATCTCCATGGAGTGCGTCGGCTTGATTTTCATACATCCGTTTTAGAAGAATTAAGAGATAAACTAATAGCACACATTAATGAGTTAGGTAAGAAGGATAAGAAAGAACATGAAAAAAAGCTTAAAGAATTATTAAATAAAAGCTTTCCTGTTGTTAAAGTAAAAGCTCTGAGACCAGTTATAATGAGCATATTAAAAAACACTCCACATATTGATGACAAATATTTAAGAGTGTTAGTACGTGACAGAGATTTGTATAATGACACAGATACTGAGGTTAAAAGGCAGATTTGGCAAGATAACCAGTCTCTATTTGGAGATGAAGTATCACCACTGTTAAGTCAATATATTAGAGAAAAAGAAAATGTACTATTTGATCAAGAGAACCTTTCAAATTTATTTTTCTCGCCATCACCAAAAGTCAGACGACAAGGTGCTGTTATACAAAAGCTAGCACATATGATAGGAACAAGTGTGAAATTGTATGACATGGTGTTACAATTTCTTCGAACTTTGTTCCTTAGGACAAGAAATGTTCATTATTGTACTTTGAGGGCAGAATTATTAATGGCTCTTCATGATTCAGAAGTTCAAGATATTATATCTGTTGATCCGTGTCACAAGTTTACATGGTGCTTGGACGCTTGCATAAGAGAAAGAAATGTAGATATAAAAAGGTCAAGGGAACTTCAAGGATTTCTTGATAATATAAAAAAAGGTCAGGAGCAGGTTCTTGGAGATCTTTCTATGACTCTATGTGATCCTTATGCAGTAAACTTTTTAGCAACATCTGCTATTAAAATTCTTCAACACCTTATAAATACAGAGGGGCTCCCAAGAGACAATACAATATTAATTTTATTACTTAGAATGTTAGCATTAGGTTTAAGTGCATGGGAAATGATTGATTCACAAGACTTCAAGGAGCCTAAGCTTGATAGCCAGGTAGTAACTAAATATCTTCCAGCACTGATGTCACTCATGGTAGATGATCAAGTCAGAGCTTTGCATAACAAATTGCCCCCTGATGAAAGAGAATCAGCCATCACAACCATTGAACACTCTGGACCTCCACCTGATGCTTGTGAAGCCTATATGAGAGAGAGTCCAGTTTGTGGTGTTTTAGCAATGTATTACACTTTACATGCAGCTAAATTAAGGGATAGAGGAGCTATCCTAAGAATTCTTAGTATATTAGGTAGTTGTAAAGATGGAAGAGCTTATGAGGATCCATTTCTACATGCATTGGTAGCTTTACTGATACAGTTGCCTGATGAATTCCAAGGTGAAGATTTCAGTACTGTACTATTTGATGAATTTTTCTTTGCTGGTTTGTCAAAGGACAATGTTACTAGACATTTATTGAAATTGCTATGGTACATTCACCCAAAGCTGCCGGAAACTAGAATTCAAACTTTAATGAAGGCTTTACAGCCTGGTACTCAACACAATGAATCAGTACATAAATTATATGAATCTTTACAACAGAAAATGCATACTCAAGCTGAACCAGTCCCTAGCACTAGTGAGATGGAATATTTAGACTCTCCACTCATGAGCGTCCCAACACCTGCACCTTATCACATGTAGTTTTAAGTTATTTTATGTAAAACAAAATAATACTGTTGAACAGAAATAAATTATATTATACTGCCTAAATTAATAAAAAATATATCAAAATTTGATTTGCGTTTAAAGAGGTTATCAAATTTCGTGTTTTTAATTAAATATATTCGTTGATTCGTAGAGATTATCCTTATTAAAATCAATAACGAAAACGAAATTGCTAATGCAAACATGAAGATCAAAGAAATTAGTTGTCTCTTGTTTAATTTTCAGCCCATTAAAATATTTTGGACTCTTTCGATAGCTCGTCTTAATATTGCTACTAGTATAGTATTATATGATCTGTGATAATGCTAAATAAATCAATAATTATTATAACATAGTTTTTTAAACCAAATACATTCATTTTGGTAGAAACGTTTTCTTAAATAGCCGATAGATGGCGTTGGTCCATACATTTTTCAACAATTTATTTAATTTTTCATTTAACCCTATTTATCGTTTGGATCATTTTTTTTTATTTTTAAACATACGCTCTTTTGATATTAAATTGAACAAAATCTACTTTGTTCCTGATGACCCCATTGGCATTTTGCCGATCTTTTTAATATTTTCACAACTGATATAATAAAAATGGATTAGGTAGATGGATTAATATTAAGGAATTAAGAAAATTAACAAATAATCACTGTAAAATTTATTCATTAGTACTGACTTACAATAAATCTTTAAAGATATAATTAAGAAGTTAAATTAAAATATTACAAATGTATAAAGTTCTTTGGACGGATAAGAAACTGAGCACATTTAATTAATAAGTCTTAGTATGGGATGAGTTTTTATGAGTTAGATATAAAAGTGAGGGTAGGTCATGTTTTATGCGTGATGTTCACGACGATCCGGTTTCAAGTCCATTGAATGTAAGGACCGCAAAGACCTGGAGCGCTCAAACAACGAGGGGTCTGTGTAAATTGGTTCGCTGCCATCGTCAAAAGCGTTCGCCAGTCGACCGGACGAGCCCGCCTCTTCGCCAATATCAGAAAAGTTCCTACCTAATCCACTGTAAATAGTAAAGAATATGTATTTACATTAGTTCTAAAATCTATTATAGGTATGTAGTATTATTTATAAATATATTTTCGAAAATCCACTTTGGTCCTTGATTCGTCTGTAATACTTTGCATTAAAGAGATGTCCTATAATAATTTTACGATAATACTTAATAATTAACATGTAAAAGGGCACAAAACGATAATAATATTTATAAGGTTTAGTGCAAATTTTATAATTTACACAAATGACATCAGAAAAACTAATAATAATTTAAGTAGGTAGCACGATCCTTAATGAAAATCTTTTAAGAAAAATAAAAGATAAAGATATAATATGTACATTTATAATGAACAAATATATAAAATATATTAATTAATAATTATGATCTTTACGCTAATTTTTTAGAGAAAGAATAAATTGGAAAATGCGCTATATTAGTTTTAAATAAAACTAACTACAAATACCTCAAAGAGAATGGTTTATGTAAATGCGAGGCAGAGAAGAGGGAGGGGCGCGCGGGGCGCGGCGCAGGCGCGGCGGCGCGCGGCGCCGTCACCTCTATGTTCTTGCGCATGACGCGCCAGTAGCGCCTGCGGACAGTTAATAGCAATTGTGTAGAACTGTGCTGATATTATTCAACATCCATCCATACTAATATGTTGTATATTTATAAATGCGAAAGTAACTCTGTCTGTATGTTACCTTTTCACGCTTAATCCGCTAAACCAATTTTAATGAAATTTGGTATGGAGATAGTTTGTGATCCCGGGAAGGACATAGGATAGTTTTTATCCCGGAAGTCATCCTTTAAGGGAAGTGGAAGTATGGGGAATCAATCATTTCTCAAGTAAGGGATGTTAAATTCATCATACCTATTCCATACTAAGCGTTAAATTCGTAAAATATTAAAATACTTATAGGTAATTGGTATTTTAATATTTTACGAATCCGTCTATCCATCAAAGTAAGAAATTAGACTGACTGACTTGCATGCCTTTTTGTTATCTCCTTTTTATTTTATGTACCTACTATTATTTTGTGTGTGCCATAAACTATTTACCTATCTATCTGTTTATGTCTTTAATTTAAAAAAATATATATTGATATTATTTGTTTTTTTAGATGTAATGTGAAAGTAGAAACAGTGTCACTTTTCTGACGATTCGAATAGCTATCAAATTTAATTAAGGCGGTGAAAGTTAGGTATATTTGTCCTTTCCAATTACTCCCAGCTGCAAGGAGGCAAATTGAAACTTTCTTTTTTAAGAATGCATATTTTTTATTTGATTATTGCAATAATTATTTTATAAACGTGCTACTAATAAAAAAAAAACCTTTTTTTACACCTCTTACGCCCACCTTATATCTATACTAATATTATAAAGCTGAAGAGTTTGTTTGTTTGTTTGTTTGGTTAAACGCGCTAATCTCAGCAACTACTTATCCGATTTAAAAAATTTTTTTTGCATTAGATAGCCCGTTAACTGAGGAAGGCTGGCTATATATCTATCATCCCGGAAAAATGTACGATTCCCATGGGATAGATTTGTTTTTGTCTAGGGACGAACCCGAAGCGAAGCGAGGGTGAGTCGCTAGTAAAAGATAAACCTACCACCAAAACAAACAAACACAAATTCCAAAAAAGAAACATACATACATACAGATAAACATATCACCTCCTTTTTGGAAGTCGGTTAAAACCAAAGCACCACTTACTTGTACACATAGAGGGCGACACACAGCATGGCGAGCAGCAGCGCGAGCAGCACGCACAGCGCCACGAGCAGCGCGCGGTAGTGCTGTGACGTCACGCACACGCCCGCCGCCGCCACCACCGGCGCCGAGTCCGCCGAGTCCTCCAGCAGCTCGTTACGGTTGTCGAACACCTGCAATTCAATTCAATTTTTAGGGTTCCGTACCCAAAGGGTAAAACGGGATTCTATTACTAAGACTTCGCTGTCCGTCCGTCTGTCTGTCTTCTGTTCGTCTGTCACCAGGTTGTATCTCGTGAACCGTGGTAGTTAGACAGATAAAATTTTCACAGATGATGTATTTCTGTTGCTTTATTTAAGGGGACTCCCATACAACAAACGTGATTTTTTTGCTCGTTTTTGCTCGATATTCATAACGGCAACAAGTAAACGCTTGAAATATTCACAGAATATTTAGTTATATATTCACTTTAAAAATAAATAATTAAATTATTTATTTTTAAAAAAATATACACCAGACATGATTTTTCTGTCGTTTTTATGGATCCGCGAGTCCAACTCGCACTTGGCCAGTTTCTTGTTAATGGCTCCAAAACGTGCCAGTTGAGCGCAGATTTCTTTGCCAATGTCACGAAGAACGGAGAACCCACGAAGGAGATTGGTCGGTAAACACCTTTGTCATTAGACTTTTTCAATGAATGTATATTTCTTACGCTACTATTACTTATTAGGCATATGGGGACCCAAGCGAAGCGAGATTAAATCGCTAGTTTCAATATAAGAAGTTACCTACTTCAATTGCATGATAATTTATTACAACTATAATACATTTTAGAGTATATTAAAAACTATAGTAAATATTCTTGAGCGTTTAAACAATGTCGAAATTGAAGACCAGTTACCAGAATTCAGAACTTAGATGACTCAGAACTAAGAAAGTTGTCAGACAATTTATTTATAAATAAAATAAATAATAAATAATGTGTAGGGACATTAACACACAGCACCATCTAGTTCCATGGTAAGCTACGAGGCCTGTGTTATGGGATAACAGATAGTTGATACACTACACCAAATATGTATAGTGTATCAACTGTAATTTTAAATACATATGTACATATTATAAATATAAACCACCCATGACTGGAGTACAAACAATTGTGCTCATCACACAAATGAATGCCCCCAGCGGGACTCGAACCCGCGACCGTTGGCACAGCAAGTAAGGTACAACTGAGCCAAACGTGTCGTCATTGTCAATTTGTTAGTAAATTATTCAAAATCGTGTAATTATTTTTGAAGGATGAATTCGAATTACAAATTGTCTTACTTCAATCATTTTCCGAACGTGACTGGGTGTTTCCACTTCGTCTTTCAGATATTTGTCTACAGTAGCCTCTTCATACGACACTTTGTATACTGACGCTTCACTTATATTATCTGTTTTATTTTCTTTTACATCTTCTACTTTTACTTCTGTATCTTCTATTTCGGTGGTATTAGCTTCTCTACGTTTGCGGCCAAATGATGGTTCAGATCGGCCTGTGTGACCTGGACAATATGCCTGAAAATTTTTATTTATTAGTCTAATAGTCATTTTAATATCTTTCAATTTCGTGCGTGTTATTCAGATAAAGATTTTTAAGATTCAGAAAATTTTCAATGATATTTTAAAATTAGCAAATATATAGGTACATATGCATATGATATGATATGTGAAATTTCTAATTTTTTTTATACAAAAATACAATATATTTAATTGACAAAACAAGTTGTTATTTATTATTAGAAACATACAAACAAACGAGATAGTTGTTTTGTTAAACAGCATAGACATAAACGACTAGATAGCCCATGAACCCTACGTTATGACAATTTAACATACTTACTTTTATTTTTATTAAGCCCATTGACGCAAGTAGTTATCTGTAGCGATAACTGATTAATATTGCATATTTTTATTAAATATATGTAAATAGGAACTATTTTACTACCATCTATACTAATATTATAAATGTGAAAGTTTGTGAGTATGGACGTTTGTTACTCTTTCACACCAGAACGGCTGAACGGATCTGGATGAAATTTACCACAGAGATAGATTATAGTCTGGAATAACACAGAAGTTACTTTTTATCCCGGAAAAAATGTACGGAAAACAAAATACTTATAGCATTTTGATAGAACTTTACAGTCAAATAGACTACTTGTAAATATAGTTTATACAATATAGTAGTAATACAAAAACGAACACAGTTTTTATACATACTGTATTTTATACACCTAGGTAGTAGGTAACCTATATACGGGAAATTACTTCAACATCAACCTTTTTAAAATTGGGAAATTAACTGAGTAGATATTATTACGAACTTAGCTTTAATAATAATTTATTTCTTAAAATATTTAAAAAGCTTAAAAACCAAATAATAGTATTTAAATTAATTCGTTACTATTTACTAACACAAACATTAAATGTAGATCAAACAATGCCTGTTGAGAATCTACCTCATTTTCTTTTAAGTAGCGAGGTAGCTAATCACTTCAAATTTTGGGTTAGCTGTTAAGAAGACTAGATCAAACTTACCGGTTGGCAACCTTCGCGACAAGTTCTAACTGTAGCTTCAAATACTAAGAAATTAGATTCAGGTATTTTGAATGCATTGAACCTCGCTTCCAATGAATCACCGCTACGTCCTTTATCCAATTCCGGGAACACATCTGGATCGACCGGACAACTTAAAATGAAGATTAATAACATGATTTACATTATAGTATCCACTAAATTTAACCACAGTGTCACTCACTTTGTAGCTTCTAGCCGAAAGTTGAAAGTTAATAACCTGACTTGTGTACCTAATGTATTGCTTAAATGCTATGGAACTTTTGTCTTTGTAGATTATTATTTTCACCATAGCTCAATAAAAAGCTCACATCATTAAATGTTAATCTAATACATAATTATCATACAGTTGTATGCAACAATTCATTAATAATCGAACCAATGAACCCAAGGAAGAAGGGCAAATTCATCTCCTTTGGTGGTGACTAAATTTTTGTAAGAAACAATGATAATAAAGATGATGTGAAATATTTTATATCTAGTAAATCAGACATTTTTATTAACGCTTCGTAAAAATAATAATTTTTGATGTTCGAAAAAAATCATGTCAATACTTACCCAACTCTATCAATAAGTTGAACAGATCGTCCTGAATACGGATCTCTAGCGATCACATTAGTGGCGAATATGTCAGTTGCATAATTATATCCATCTTGAGCTTCCAGTCTGAATGTGAGAGGATCTCCAACAGCTATAGTAGTCGTAGGCCGCCCTTGATATAATATCAATAATCGAACCTTTGAATTCAGAGAACTTTCCTCCGGCAGATATTCTATTGGTATCGGACTTCCGGATCTGTCGACCAAGTCATACCCAAAACTATGGTTAGACTTTAGATGATATTGTTTTGTAACGGATTTTGTAACTTTGAATGAAATCGATATTAATTCATTTGATTATAAAAAATATCATATTTTTCCATGAAGTCATAAGTTGAAAGTTCTCATAACAAATAAGTGATAATAGGTTTTAATAATATACAGTTTAAGGAACAACAAAACAATAGTATTCATACTTAAGAAATTTCATTCAAAGTTTATCGTTAGTAGCTGTTAGTTAATAACAGCACTCCAAATCATACAGTATAATAGTATAACATACAAAATAATAACCCATAAACGATAAATAATAATTCCTAAACGACTAAATAGCACAGACAAGAAAGAAACTCAACACACAAACACATAAATTCAACAAACAAAACGGAAAATTCGAAGAAACCTTAATCCCCGACACAGCTTCTAGCAAATCACTCCAAAATCTAAATAGGTAACTCACACTCAAAGGTAAATCACGCAATCTGTTAACTGTTAATTCTCGCATTCACAAAATGTACGTAATGAGTTTATTGAGAAGAGAAATTTGATTCAAAATATAATAAATTTAATTTTCATTCGATTTACAAGAAAAAAATAAATATTAAAAAATAAACAAAAAACTATGACCTATCTGGCTTTAAGTAAGATGTACTGAATATTATTTGATAAAAAGACTTTTTTCTCTTTCCCAATAGACTCAAATAGTTTAATATTAAATCTCACCCTGCGCCAATATAATTGGATGTAACTACAGCCTCAGCCGGCCCTCGGAATAGACAGGTTAAGTTAAACCGTTTGTCCCTCGAAGTTTGAACATTGTCACTGAATTGTACCACTACGATGTTGGTCATTGTGTCTCCATACTGCAGATATTAAGAGTTATCAAAATGTTCTATTAGTAAGTTAAGTTTGGGTGAGCTATTAATTTTCATTTAATTTACAAAGGTACTGAGAGACAATTTTAACATAAAATATATTAATTTTATCCAAAGCATTCATTTTTAACCGACTTCTTCAAAAAGGAGAAGTTTCTCAATTCGGCTATATTTTTTTTTAATTTTTGTTTTTTATGTTTGTTACCTCAGAACTTCGTCGTTTATTAACCGATTTGGACAATTTTTGTTTTGCTTGAAAGTGTATACTTTTAAGTTGGTCCCAATTTAATTTAAAAAAAAATACGGGTGGTATTTTTAAGGGTGGATAAATAACTAATGATGAATTTAATCTACTTCTAATTGTCATATTGCCTTGAAACTTTGTAAGTGCTTCTATTTCCGTTGACAGTGCAGTGGTTCGGTATCGTTGACCTGATCTAAAGGTAAGGCCAGAAGGTGGAACTCCTTAACGGCTAATAGGAAATACTTTGAGTTTGGGCTTATTTTGTTTGATTTGACAAGCCCAATACGTTAGAACGGGATTTTAGAGCCAGAATTTTTAGCATTACTAATAAAAACGAATTTTAGTTTGTCAGTTTTCATATAAAAATTGGCATCAAACTAACTTTAACGGCTTAAAGCGAATATTTTATACGAAAATACTTTCTTCTTACTTTGCTACTACTATGTCTACACTAAAAAGGGAAAAATAAAAACTTAAAAAAACCCGACTTCATTAAAAATACTTAAAAGTAAAAAATAACTGATTGGTAGTTTTCATTTGCTATCGGTGCCAGCCGATACAAATCAAAGCAAATCAAATTGTTTTTTATATATAAAAAATAATGTTTATTTTCTTCTTAAAAAATAATACTTCATTAGTATTTGTACTACAATCTATAATAATATAGAACATACCCGTTGAGTACCACATTCAGGGTATCCATGGGCTCCAGTTATTCGCAACACATTATTGGTCCCACCATTCCCGCGGAAAAAACATCTATCATAAAATCCATATGTGTACATCCTTCCATAGAAACCTTCGGGGAGACGAAGTGTGAACTCCATACCATCTTCATTGCAAACTTGTGACACTAAAAACAAGTTTTTTTCCAATTTTAACTATTTTTGTTACTAACACTCATTGTTTAATTTTATCATCAATCAACTCTTTGATAATAAATACAACATTTACATCTCCAACAATAATGATTAACCCAGAAACGATAAAGCTCCTTCTTCTTCACCTTGTCCCACAATATCGGGAGGTCGCCACAAAATGATTCCTTCTTCCATTTCCCCCTATCGACGGTCATATCAGATACACCTTTCACACAAATATACTCTTTTACACAATATTTTAACGAATTGCTTAAAACTAATGCCTTACCATCCAAGCAATCTTCAGCACTACGTCCCGAAGCTCGTTCATAGAAGTCGTACTCATTGGCAGTATTGTCGAAGTGCGCAGGATTGGCCGCGTCTAGCTCGCGCGTGTCTCGGTCGCTAAGCTCACAGTTGTCCCGCGGCTCTGCACCGTAACCTACCTCTCTGGAATACGTCTTGGGTAGAAATAATTGTAATAGAGATAACTCTACGTTATTATAAAATAACTCGAAGTAATACTAAATTATAAATTAACTAGCAGACCCGGCCACGCATTGCTGTGGCACACATATGAAAATTGTAAATTTTGCAATAAAAAAAGAAATAATCGGGATAAAAACTATCCTATCTTTTTAATTGGCACAAATCACACATTTTGAAACAAAATACTTCTAGATCGAATAAATAGTTTTGGAGTTCATCCCGGACAAACATTGTGACACGAGATTTATATACATATAATTAAGATAGGTACCAACTTCTTTGGTATTGGAAACAACGTTGTTTCCAAAATCGTTGATTATTTTACCCATTACTTATAATAGCCATTTTTGATCTTTTGTCTCGTTAACAAGAAACCCAAACCATTAAATTAGTTCTTTTAAATAGTTTTTCTTAATAATTATATGTATTAATGGTTTTATGTATTCATAATTACTATTAGGTATATAAGTATCTCATTATATTTTCATATCACTAAACAATATAAAACAAAATCGTTTCCCGCTGTCTGTCTGCCGGCTGCTCCTATGTATGCTTAGATCTTTAAAACTACGCAACGGATTTTGATGCAGTTTTTCTATAGATAGAACAATTCAAGAGGAAGGTTTTAGTATATAATCTGTTAAGTTACAAATAAGCCGCCTGGGAGCTTTCAACGAAAACGTTGCCTAAACCCTTTGAGATATAACAAAATAATGTATGGTGGAATTGTGTATCTATCTCTTAAGGATAACATACTATATCCATTTTATACTTTAAAAAATTGGCAATTATAATGTGATAACATAAAAGCTATTTACAGAAATATATTATATACATGTATATATATACATATAAGCCCGAGCAAAGCGAGGGTGAGTCGCTAGTAATAATTTTATATACTAACTTACGTAAATTGTTACTAAGATATGTACCTAAAGTTGAATGACCGGCAAATAAAATCTCTGGCCTCAATACATTCCCGTTGGCAATGCGCCAGTGATTGAGCATTTGTAAAGCGCCGGACGAAGCGCCGCTGCATTCTTTGTCGGCCAACTTGTCTAAAGCTGTCCTCCTCACATCGCGATCCTTGCCATGGTCTTTGACCGATAGGCGGTCTGCCCCCAATAGGGCCTCCAATAGGTCCCCCAATAGGTCCACCAATAGGCCCCCCTATAGGACCTCCAATAGGACCCCCTATCGGCCCGCCTATAGGACCTCCGATGTGACCTCCAAGAGCATTACCGATTGGAATATTCACAGGTCCACTAACTGGTCCAATTGGTCCATCTGGTTCATATCCACCATAACCTCCACCGCCTATAATGACGTAAATGTTCGCTTAAAAATTGTATTAAAAATACAAATAAAAATATGCATATCTAAAATTAACTAGAAATAAATTTGTAATTTTCCAAAAACTTTACCAATGGGCCTGTCCAAGCCCGATGGAGGGTAGCTGCCGCGATAACCACCAGGTCTCTCAGAGGGTCGTCTTACACCGAATGTCGGTGGTCTTGGTTCTACTGGATATCTATAATATAGGTAATATTTAAACGTTGTAAATAATATTAAAAAAAAATAGTACTAAATCGACATATATTAAAAATGATACCTGTCAGCTCCAGGACGTACTCTATCTGGAAACCGGTCAGTGGCTGGAAAACGATCTCCTGCTGCATAATCTGATCCATAATATCCTCCACGTCCATAGCCTAATTAATAAATATTGTGAAAAACAATTATTAGAGTAAAAAATATATTATATTCTACTAACATTCGGACATTACATAAATTTTAGTAGTGTGCTTACCAGGGTAAGAAGATCCGGTCGGCGGATATTTATTATATAAATCAGGGTATCGGTCGCCGCCCAATGGCACGGGATCACGATTTACGCCAACTGGGTAGCGATCGAAAGGATATCGACCCCAATCATTTGTGCCAGGGTAGCGGTCCTGATCGTACCTATCAGGATATCTGTTATACCAAGGTCTAGGATATCTGTCTCTCTCAGGCATTGGGAATCGTTCATTGGGATACCGGCCAGGGGGAAATCTTTCAGGATAAACGTCTATAGGATATTTACTTACAGGGTACCTTTCAGGGACTGGATATCTACTAATGTCGTTTGGTGGGTCATATAGAGGAAATCGTCCACCGTCAACTGGGTATCGATCCCTGTCGGGATATCGATCTCTATCTGGGTATGCAGCGGGGAACCTGTCAACTCCTGGGGGATACCTATCTAATGGTGGAGGATATCGGTCAGATGGGAAGCGGTCTGGCCCTACACCAGGAGGGTACCTATCATCTGGGTATCTATCATCCGGATATCTGTCTGCTGGATATCGGTCACCCGGATATCTATCGGGGTATGTGTCCGGGCCGGCCGGGTAGCGGTCGTCTGGATACCGGTCCGGCCGTGACGGATAACGATCACGATCACGATCGCGATCATCTTCATAATAGCGATCGTCATCCGGATAGCGGTCTACGCCTGGCGGATATCTGTCACGATCTCCGCCATTGCTACCACCTTGAAAATTAAATTATTTTATTAGTAGTAAATTTAAATAATTAATTTAACAAAAGAAGTTAATGGCCAATGGATTTTCTACTTGTTAGAGAGCTATCTACATATTAATACTAAACTACAAAAATATGCAATATATCTCAGAAGGCATCGTCTTATAAACATAATATTATACTACTCACTACTTATTCTGTGTAATAAAGAAAATAAAATTATGCTATAAAATTACCTGAAAACCCGTGGTACCTAATTACAATAAGACTAATAAAGAAAAAAACTAAAGAGGAACACAAAATACTACAATAGTTATATAGAGTAAAAAATATACCATCATAAAACCCAAATATGCCTTTAAAACGAAAATAATAACTTGGAAGTTTCATGCATTTTAACTATAATCGAAGACAATTACTTATACACTATATATAAGGATAACAATAGACTACGAATACAAAATCTGTTTTGCAATATTTCCATGCTAATCGAACCTGATGAATTTGAACCCCAAGACGATTTCGATCCACCTCCCGAGCCCCCGGCGTCAGTCTCTCCACTAACTAGTTGATCTGATACAATAATGCCATAAATTACTAACGAATGGCATATTTTCCTTACTACGCCATAATCTTATAAATTATACAGATATTGATCGATTATTAAATAATAATAGATACACGTATTGATAAATTATAGTTATTTACTTAGCGAATAAAGTACATTATTTTTAAGTTATATATAATAATTATAGGAGGATATCCTCCTGATCAATTTCAGCCACGGCGGCCAATCTCATTGAGACTAGCCAACTGCGCAAGAGATATTATAGTGCACAAGTTTGCGCAAAGACATGAGTGCACTCTCTATTCCTGTCACTCTCATACTCCGGTGGGACGACTAATCAACACGACCGGTGAGAGATAAGGCGCAGGACTGACAGCTTTACGTGCTCTTCGAGGCATGGGTGTGAAACACCGCATACTTCCCAACTCCTGGCTGTTACTGTGGCTTTCTATACGGAAAGACTCAATAAATAAACTGTGCCCGACCCGGGACTCGAACCCAGGACCTCCGAATGTGCAGCTGTACATGCTAGCCACTACACTACGGAGGCAGTTGAACTTATATATATAAGTGCCTGATACATTTTAATTTTAATTCGTCCCACGACGCTTCTATAATGAAATGGTAATAAGAGAACTTCTTATAGACCGCTATCATATGTCGCTGTTCTATTTCTAGATTATAATATGGGTTCAATGTCACGTGATCTTACTTATACCAATTGACCACTTAAACATATAGTACGCAAATGTAGTTCTCTCTATATATCGCGTTACCACTAACTGTCGTTCCTTTATTGGTTTCTTCCGCCGGAATAGAAGATTTAATATGTACATAGATAAAAGTATATCCAGATTGCTTTCTGACTTTTACTTACACTATCGGTAACAAAAAACCATAACATAATCAATATTCCAATTAATAACATGTTTGTTTTCTAGTAATTAAGATTCTAGAAAATCTACTTAAGGCTTAGAAATTAGAATTGATCAGTGATTATGTACTTAAGTAACGTTACACATCTTTTAAAGTTTATTATTTATTATTTAGCATAAAATTAAAATATATACTTAGATTTAAATATTTAAAGCGATCAATCTGCTTAATAGTCGCTTCAAAAATAATGCTCTACTAAGTACAAATGTGACTACTTACGCATAAGGTTTTCATAATAATCGAAGTCTGGGTCATATAATAATCTCATTCCATCTTTTTGATTGTATCTACTGAGCCTGCATGTTCTGGCACGATCACTGTATACTGCTGACCTGTAAGTAGTAACAATATCTTACACGCTCGCCAGTAACAGAAAAACATTAGAAATCTATACTAATATTATAAATGTGAAAGTTTTGTGTATATGGATGTATGGATGTATATTTGTTACTCTTTAACGCCAGAATGGCTGAACGGATCTGGACAAAATTTGGCACAGAGATAGATTATAGTCTGGAATAACACATAGGCTACTTTTTATCCCGGAAAAATGTACGGTTCCAGTGGAATAGGTTGATGTTTGTTTTCCTAGAGGCGAACCCGAGCGAAGCGAGGGTGAGCTGCTAGTATACAATGTACATATGAGTACATTGACAAAATGAATATTTAGTTGGAGCCACTGGCATTCAAACTTTCAATTGAAATAAACTTAAAAATTAAATTTATTGAGTAGTAAATATTAAATTAAGTTAAATAAAATATTTTATAATAAGTTGATAAACAAATATGATTAATTTTAATGTATATATAAATATTATTATAATTTACAACATAAATCGTTAATTAATAATGGTCCACTGGTCGTTAATTGTTATTCAAACGGATAACTAAGTAGAGACACAAATATGTGTCATGTAATCGGTTAATGAACTTATTACGATAATTTAAATTTTAAAGGATAGAACACATGAATAATTACTTGTAATGAAGATGTGGAAAGTATACTTTGAAAACATCCAAAGTAAATCTTCAAATACGCATATGAATGCTATATATATTTGCTATAAATATTACTATAATAAATATTTTTCTCCTTTTTTATTAAGAATGATGATAAGGTACGAACGGATATTATGAATATAATTTCATCAAAATATACCTATATCAGAATTAAGACCACCTAAACTTTTTTTTAAATAATATATTAAACGTTCAACATTAACCTCGATATGATATAATTATGATGAATTTTAGATAAATATGAATATGATGATACCTACATTAGGTACCTACACAAGAAACTTATATCTGTTCGAAACCGTTCCACATGTTACTTTAGCTTTAAATAACTTTGTCGATTCTAGAACATTAAAATAATGTCTTAACTGGTTCCTGACCTAGCATATTTATACCTTCAACCTTGATATTGCATGCTAAGGTTTATAACTTGTTTATGTTATTATACATGTTCGGTCTAACTCGAACGCGCATTGCGATAAAACATTTGCGCCAGGTCTACCCAATTCTAGGGTTTTTTCAAATTTTCTTACGCTATTTTTCAGCAACAAATTAGCAACAAATTCTGATGTATAATTGAATTTAATCCGTGCCGATCCCGCGAGTTTACTGCTAGCTTAACGTTAAGATAGCAGTAACTCATTTTTTTTGAAATGGACAAAGCAACAAAATCGGGGTTGTAGCAACTAATTAGCAACAAATTAGCTACAAAATACCATGTATGTTTCGAATGATTCTGCTAACCTTTCACTGCTATCTTAACAAACCTAATATAATATGTAGCTGCAGTTAGAAAAAATTTCACGATGAAAAGTAAAAGTTAGATAACGTAAATTTACTTAGAAGAGACTTGCTGCAGATCTACTTTATATTGAACACACATACATATATGTAGATCGATAGCATTAACATGAATTAACAACAACATTCGTTTATCGATATCTTATATGAATTATCTTTACTACTGTTGTGAATACGTAAGTGCATTTGTATGTTTGGACTTTGGTTATCTTATCGAGGCTAAATCGATAAAGTAAATAACATGACCTACTTCTTATGATTTTCTAATTTACCAGAAAAAAATTTGTTCATTTTTATATTATGAGATTGTTAAGATAGTAAATGAGAAATATATAAAATTAAATAAATACAATCCCCTAGCTCATTTAGAAACTATGGAGTATAGAATTTCGAATCCTTTAAAATTCGATAATGTACTTACAAGTTACAAAATTTGTTATTTTTAATATTGAACGTTACCTGCATTGAAAGCTGGTTTGCCTCAAGCATTCGTCCAAGCACTCGCTCAACGACCGCCCAGTGATCTCCGAGTGGAACTCCCCCGTTATTCTGCTGTTCCTGTACCTTTGGAAGGCGGTGTCCGGTCTCCGGCCCGGCGAGAACAGGTGTGACGTCACACTGTTATCCGGATACTCAGTCCCGCGAGCTGTCACCCGATGAGAGACTAATCATTGCGAGAGAAACCTTATTGTGATTTTATTATGTTAATATCACCGACTTATGATATGTTAAGATGTTTGTCAGATTTATTGGTTATTAATGTATGAGAATTTAAGTGCAGTGCAAAATATTTACTTACTGTCGTCTAACATTTTTATTTATTTCGTTTGTAGTTTTTGTAAATAAAAAGTTATCTTTTAAATGTTTATGTAAAGTTTGTGTAATATTAAAAGGTTTATTTTATTTATTCTCATTTTTAATTATTTATTATTTAAAAAAATTAAAATATATTAATTTAAGTAAATCTTTTACTTGTATGTCTGAAGGTCACATGTACTGTGCACGATATACGCGATTATACCAAATAATATTCTAATGTACTCGTATCAGAAGATTCTACTTACGATTATCTAAACAAACGAGATCGTAGAAATGATGCGTTGGCGATGCGCTTACAGTCACGTCGTCTTTTTGAGAAACAGAATCTTCCTCAGAAAGAACACATTGTCGGGTCATTGCATCGTGCTCGATTGATCGACAAAAATATCTGGTACATAATAAATAAATTTACAATATTTTACATGTTAAAATCAAAATATCATTGTTTAATGTACAGCTTAAATATTCATAACTTTAAACAAATAGGTACCTATGTTTAAAGAGTTAAAAAAAAATTTATAGCGTTATATTTTTCGATGAATTGTTACTTACTTTTCAGCTCGAACACACATAGCTTGACACTCATCAAGTGTCATATTTGAAAAAACATCAGCTTCAAAAGGCCCTCCTAGTCGCTTATTCTCTTCCTTAATGAAAACAGCAAGGCCGTCACAACGACGTTCGGCTATAGAAAATTAACAACGCAAATGAAAAACACCTATTTTTATTGATTATCATATAAATATTACTTATATACCTATTCTATATCTTACCGTTAAGACATGTATTTTCTAAATAATCTGCATTATGGTCATCCTCCAAAAGTTCTGGGTGGGTTCTTCGTGTAAATCTACTTAGCGAACAAGTCCTCAAAGCGGAGTCATAAGTGGCTGATCTACAAACAAAACTGAATTCGCCCAAGCATTTATCCTCACATTCCGTTCTATTTGCCACCATAATTTCTTTTAAATCTGATGGTGGAAGCTTCAGCCGTTTACGGGCGTGTCGTTCGAAAACGTACCGGCGAGATGGACATTCACGTTCAGGACGATTTGCTACGAAAAGTGTTTTCCGATTAAACAATTTTAATAATGTATAATTATTCCGAGCAGTATTTTGTTATTATATGTCAGACATTTAACATTTTTGGTTAATTTCATCAATCAGGTTCTACACTTCAAAAATAAAGATAGGAACTAGTCTTAAACAAAAATCACTACAAAAATTTTAACAGACTATCTTCAAAACCACAAACAACAGATTGGTAGGTCTTCAATTTATTCCTAATACACTCTTTGAATTTCTTTAAAAATTATAATCCATGGAGCTTAATCTTCTAACCTATTCACATGATTTCTACTCACACAGATTTTTTTTTGAATTAAAAAATGTTTAAACGGTTTGGTGTTTAGAGTATACTTTTTGCGTATAATATATACCTATTATATGTATTATAAACAACGAGTGTGCTCAAAACATCAATTGATATACACAATATTGTTTAAGATTTCATGATAAAACTGATTGATACTTTTTTGCTGCAATAATTTTTTCCATGTGGTATAAGCGAAAATCGATTCACTTTAGTATATTATATTTACTGAAATTTTATTACGGCAAATTTTGTTCAATTTATATAGGCCAATTATGCTTTCTGATTTCAAACAATTTCTTGTAACTCTTAGGTATATATTGTACAATGTGCATGACATACATGCTACAAGGGTAAATCGATACCTATTTAAAGTTCATTAAACGCAGTAATACGCTTTGAGTATAAATCCTTTATCGCAGAAGAGATTAAATAAAATACTTACATGTTAAGCAAATTTCGTTAAAATGCACGCTATTAGGAACGATCATAAGTGTGCCAATGCCCTCGGGGGCAGCCTGTTCCCTTGTCAAGTAACAAGTGGACTCTTCATACTCAGGCTCCGGACTAAAGGCAGCAATGCGAGCCCCAGGTTGAAAATCAATAGAGTTGCACGTTCTAACTAAACTATTTCCCGAGCGATCTCGTAAACACAGGTCCTGACACTTTTCGAGAACGCGAAATGGCGGCGCTGTTTCACGTATCTAAAGTAAAATAATAGTAAATTAAATTAAAAAAATTGCAGGTTAATAAATTACTCACGTTCCTAGACTTTTTTTTTTAATTAAAATGGCTGTATACTTACGACATCGTCGTCAAATCCATGTAGCTGCTGGTTTGGTAGTCTCTCATACATTACTCTTCCCATACCTTGATTACAAGTAGTTTGAGCTGCAAAGGACATAGACGGTAATTATGAAATATTACTTTTTTTTTTAATTCTTACATATTATATTTCAAGCTACCATTAGCCATCGTGAGCATAGTGAGAGCAGTGAAGGCGTGCATGACGCTCGCCCCCCGGGGCTTCATCTTCTTGTTTGCTTCTAATCTTCGCGTCACCGACGTCGCATAGGTCCTTTAAACATAATATGTAATAAACAATAGTTCCTTAAAATTATTTGGGCGAGATCAATAAATTTATCATCACATTAAAAAATAAATAAAAGCTCTTTAAAAAGATTAAAGATTAGATAAAAAAAATTGAAGCATTCAGGTTATTGGACGAAAACAAAGTTTAAGATGTGTATTATTGTTTATCTGCAATAGATGGATTTAACAATAGCAAGTGTTTGAATAGTATCATTAGATAACGACAAAAACAAGATATTGCCAAGTCTGAGCAAAACACTAATATTTGTACATGCAATTGTAATTATACTCGTATAAAAAGACAAATTGTTTATAAATTTTATATTTATTTCTTACATTAGCATGTATAATACATTCTGAAGAAAAACATTTAAAAATGAAAATGTAGATACTAAAAAGAAACCACTGTCATACTTGTAATAAAAAATCCAAACAAAATATTAGAATATGATGCATAAACACGATGCAAAATCACCGGTTGGCTGCACCGTATGAATGTAGGGACAATCGGGAGCAAGGTTGAATAAATATTTTGCTTCACGTAACATTAAATATCTGCAACGCCTAGATAGTTCATAGGATAGCTTTTGTCCCTATATAGGTATTTAACATAACTGTCTGCGAACGACAAGTAAGAAACACAACAAATATTTGCAGTCTTAATTTATTTTAATAGAAAAATCTAGTGTTTAGTAGTAAGTTACAAAGGAAAGATGGGGCAAATAACAAGTAACGTTTCATACAATCGATAAACCAAGTTACTATATTGTTTGAATAGTTACATACATATATTCATATAATTTAGGTCTAAAACAAATTACTCGTATATAGCTAAATAACGGGACTCAGCATTATGCATCAACATTATCAGAGTAATATCGCAATGAAAATAATGACTGCTGTTGTATTTGCTCTGTATTTGCCATTAAATATTGATGTATCATGTTCTCAACAAAGGCCTGCTTATTTAGATATTTAAACCGAATAGAAAATATACATTATATGTGTAATTAAAGTACTGTTAGGCTTTTCATAAAATAGTCATAGCATTTATTATGATTAAAGTAAAATGCGAAAGTCTGAAAATAAATTAATATTGTTCACAGTTGTGGCCCCTAGTTACAAAGTAACTACCTACATATATTCATAAGTATAATATAATATGTGCTTCTACATTTTGCTTCGTTAATAGAATCTATCTATTTGTTCTAATTTCATTTCGTGTTAGTAATAATACCTATACCTATACTTCATTACGATTATTAAGTTACACAATTTCGTTTGTAATTCTATCAAGTTTACAACCAATAAGCTTGATCTCTGTTATAACAAAATATTCAACATAGAAAGCTCAAGCTCCATTATATTTTTAGAATCTACGAAATTCATTAGACTGAAGCTAAGTATCTAACATTTAGAAGTTTCGCCTGTGATATTAAACAAACGTATAAAAATTCTAATGACTATTGCAATACGCAAAAGAATGATGTTTATTTTTTTATAGACCTACCTAATATTTGAATTACTTATCTACAAGTAAGGTGTTTTTGTTTTTTACTTAACCCTCTTTAGAAATTTGTCAAGCTCATTAGTTTTTTTTCTTGCGTAGAGAATGTATGGGAGGACAACACATATTCAGCCTCGGCGTATCTAGCGCATGTCCCATTAATAAAAGATGTTTTCTTTTGAAAATATTCATTGTTTTTACATTATTTGTGTTAAGCTTAGAATGTAATAATGGTGTCCAGTTTGTTAAAAAATAAGTTAGAGGAATTAATATTTATAAAATAACGTGTTTATGAAATACTGGTATTTCATTAGTTTGCCATGTAGCACATTAAGTTAAAGATGATTCACCCATGTTTTTAAATAACAATAAACATGAAATAAAATTGAAATCTACATGACAAAAGCGTGAAGGACCGTATAAAAATTTTGGCGTTTCCAAAAATTGTGCCGATGGAAAGCGGATGTCTATTTCCTGTGTTTTGTGGCTGACCGATGTCCTCGTCAGAGCAATCTGACTAATGACGTAGCCTAAATTTTAAACAGTTATCTGTATAAATCACTGTCTGCCTAGGAAGCAGATTTGTTAATATTATAACGCTGTTAGGATAAAAATGAATTATTATTATGTTTCTTATTTTTTATTTATAAATGTTTTTTACTAACGAATATACGAGTAATAGGTGAAATAAAATACGTGTCTATTTTCGATAAAAAATCTTAAGCCAGCCTTCAAGATCAACTTGATTACGCAGAATCACATATTGATATTACATATTAAATCCTGATCTACTGTGTACTAATTATACCTACCTACTAGACCTTTAGGGTAATATTTTACAATTTTATAAGTCATGGACGCTACTTATTAACTCAAACAACTACAAATTCGACTTTTTAGGAATAAATTGTGAATAGGTAAGTAAAAGTATTCAATAAAAAATAGATTTTTTAAATTAATGATTTTTAAAAAATATGAATATTTTAAAAATATCGTAAGTAAGATAAAGAAACATAACACATTCCACTAAGAAACTTAATATTCATATCTGCATATAAAAAAGTAATTTATGTTGTAGATTGAAGCGTCTATGTGTTAATATCTGTTTTGTAAACGGAAATACTTATTTTAATGAAATTCCCACTGCTGGGGCACGGGCCTCCCTTCAATTCGAGGGGGATCAGGCCATAGTCCACCACGCTGGCCAAGTGCGGGTTGGCGGACTTCACATGTCTTTCGAAAACTTGCTAGGTTCTCTCAGACACGCAGATTTTCCTTCACCGTAAGGCAAGTGGTAATCATGTTAGAAATGATTCGCACATGAAAATATCAAAGGTGCAAGACCCGGGATTTGAACCCGCTTCACTTTTTGAAATTTGAATAAAAGATGCTAATTCATATTAATTTCCGATGTCTTTTCAAAATTTACGCATATTATAAGCGTTACCGCATGATATTGTTGAGTGAAACAGGGATAAGTACCTATGTCATATGTTACAAACGAAAGCTAAAATATATTAATATGTGATGAATTATATTATATACATACGTAGGCAAGGTTTTGTTTGAAAAAGTAAGGCGAAAGGTGGTATTCATCTGAATGGTATTTCATCGCATGAATGCGGAAATTCATTCATCTCGTATTAACGGGACTCTTTCATGACCAATCACGCACAACGATAGTGTGAAAACTGTTGATCTATTGTAGAGATGGGATTGGCTAGGATGGGCTCGTGGGAAAGTGAACTGTTATCCCTGTCCTTTCGCAATGTGATAACAATATATTAGCTGTAATTGTCGTACTTGTGTTTCGTTATTATACCTACTCGTATGCATTAGTATATCCACCACTCATATACTTAGTACTAGTTAGGTAGTCTGCGTTTGAAGTATACCTAATCGAAAGTGATATTTTGATTGTGGTATTTGTAGAATTTAACTTTTACTTCCTGTTTAATCTATACTAATATTATAAAGCTGAAGAGTTTGTTTGTTTATTTGTTTGGTTGAAAGCGCTAATCTCAAAAACTACTTATCCGATTTGAAAAATTCTTTTTGCTGTAAATAGCCCGTTAACTGAGGAAGGCTATAGGCTACATATCATCCCGGAAAAATGTACGGTTCCCGTGGGATAGATTTGTTTTTGTCTAGAGACGAACCCGAAGCGAAGCGAGGGTGAGTCGCTAGTTCTTTATATAAATAAAAAAGAATTGATTCAACAACGTTCTTTCGTTTATTATTTTAGTGCAATTTGGTATATCCTACGTTTTCGTTTAAATTTTAATAAATATTAGAATCTAAGTATATATAATAATAATACTAGCGACTCACCCTCACTACGCTCGGGTTAGTCCCTAGGTACGTTTTAATTTTTTTGAGTGAAAACCTAATTCTTTTTCTAAAATAAAAGTAGCCTAAGTCACTCCTTATAATATTAGCTATCTACCAGTGAAAGTCCCGTTAATTGGTCCAGCCGTTTCAGAGATGAGCCGGAACAAACAGACAGACAAAAATTTTAAAAACTGTGTTTTTCTTATAAGTACCGTATATAATTCCATATGCATTTAGTATAAAGCTGTTATTTTGACATTACAAACAGACGCTTCACTTTTATTTATCTATATAGATTATACTTATATTATAAGAAAATAAATAAGTACTAGAGAATAAAATATAAAAATTAAATCTGAAACAATAATTTTATAATATTATGTACACAATATGTACACTAGGGTAAAGCAAAAAAAAAATTTAGTTTTTTTTTCTTAGCTTGGAGGTAGAATTTGTAGCTAATAAAAGAAAACAAAATTATAGAAATAAAAAAAGAATTACTCGACATTTTGAGGTTGCCCGCAGATTTTTAAAATAAATTTCTGTAATTTACATATAAGTGCAATAAAGAATAGTATATATAATTAATTAAAATTTTTGGTATGAATGATTTTTTTTTTTGATCATCTTTGAAAACATTCAAGAATTGACGAATAAGTATAGTCATTTTCTACTCAACTTTCACTGTAATACAAAAAAGTAACATGTTATTATTTTTAACTTTTCTTAAAATTGCAATAATGCATCAGTGGGTCACCTTAAAATGTTGAGTATTTTTTATTGCAAAATTTTTTTTTATCTACCTACCCCCACGCTAAGAAAAATAACAAAGTCTTTTCAGTCCACCCTTAATGTACACTGTACACACTACACAACATATAATGTATTTAGCATGATTAGCATAACTTCCGTTTAAATTAAAATCATATCTCGGGTAGATGTGATTTTAATTAATTCTTAAGATACCAAAAAACACATGTATTGGGAGTTGGACTCGAGCATCAAGGGTTCAGAACCACCACACAATATATGTATTATAATGTTATGTTACCTATAGACCAATTAAATGAAACCTCATGTTGAATAGCGATTGAAATACCTAGGGCGAGTCAAGCTCTCATTTTGTCGGCTTGTGTTCTTTTAACTTAAGTTTTCTTATATAGTTAAGTAGGTAAACTAGTCACTTGTTTGAAGTCCAGTTTTCAGGACGAAGCAAAAATAAAAGTATGTTAAATACACGTTTTTTTTTGTTTTGGGTGAGAACCATCTATACCTAGAGATCCAGAAATAATCCTATTCTCATTCCGACCTAGGCTATCCGACTTTCTAGGCTTCCATGAGTGTAACGAATGAATTCGCTGATTTCTGCTTACTAAAGGCATCTACTACCATAGTGTCTACATAATCGACATTTTAATAATTATGAGCAGTATCGTCAATCAGATCATTCTTATTATTTATAAGTACTCATCAAAAAATATTATTTATATTAAAGTATATAATCAAATAAGTAGAAGAATATAAGAACATAATACCTACTTTTAAATAAGTAAATATAACAAAATAAAACATTTCGCTATATTTCAACCTTTATACATCACTGCAAAACATGGAGGTAAAATATAATAATTAATTGTTATTAAAATATCTTGCGCTCATATAATTATTTTGCTTAAAAACACATCACGTGATTTATTATTGCATAATAAGTACCCATTCTAGTGTGATCTATAAGTGCAATAATGCACTTGGCTTGGTAACTTCATCATTACAAAGTCATTTTTGTGGTAAATATAATTCATAGACATTGTTATGTTACATGTCTATATGTACTCGACTGTCTTTTACAATTAAGACGTTGTAATAATTTCCATAAGTAAAGTACATATGTTACATCACTGCTAATTAAAAGATGTAACTATAAACCCATATAATGTTATGCCTATAGCATATCTAGATTAAAAAAATAGGAAAAACTTTTAAGACATATTTTTAGTAGCTGATTGGTAGTGCATTTAGTACAGCAATTTTGCCTAACCTGTTTACAGGCAAATTCCTAAACCGATTTCAATATAGTTTACCAAACTCAAGCACATGTTTTCATTACATTCAGCACATAAACACAAACTAAACATTTAAAAAAAAAGACGTTTTATACATAATAATAATAATAAGCCACTTACAAAAAAAAGTACAGAAAAAGTCTGTTAAGTAGTTCGCAATAACTACGGGATGAATATGTGATTATGTAAACTAAGTCTACTATTTTTCAAAGGGGAAATTGAGGTCTATATAAATACAAACACTCCAAAAATATGTTAAAAGTGTACTATTTAGATTTTAATATAATGACAAAATTATTCATTATAGAGAAAATTAAATGGATCCTTTCATCATATTTTATTGGGCTGCAATCTCAAACTAAGGAATAATATAGACAGGAACTAAGGAATAATATAAAAATAAAACTAAGCCAAACAATAATGTTTTAAGACATTATACAAATATTAATAAAATATTCGTTACTGTTATAAGTAAGAAAATGTTAATAAATAAATACAGCTAACGGATTTTATTATAATGCTATCTCTCTCATTTAAGAAGAAGGGTAAAGGGTACTAATGCTCAAAAATACAAAATAATGTTTAGTATTATTTTTATTATTCATACTTTCTTCTCAAAAATTATAAATTAACGACTAATCCCATAAATAAATATTATAAATACGAAAGTTTGGCTGGATGGATGTTTGTTACTCAATCACGTCAGAACGGCTGAACGGATCTGAATAAAATTTGGCAAATTGGAGAAATAGATCTGGAATAGCACACAGGTTGCTCTTCTTATCCCGAAAAAATGTACTGTTCATGTGGGATAGATTTGTTTTTGTTTTTCACAGAGCAAAGGATCGGCTATTCCATAGTAACCGTTAAAACGTACTTGTACTGCTGGTACCTATATAAAATTTCCCTTGTTCTTTAAAGATAGTAAACGATATGTGTGTCAAAATCGAGAATAGTAGCATAAAAACAGCAAAATCATGCTACTATTTTTGACTGTTTTTTTTTTTTGGGGACAATTTATTTTTTTAGCGTCTATATAATTCTTTAGTGAAAGTTCAATACAAAATGCTTTTGATCCAGTAAGTAAATCGAATGTTATCGGATCTAAAACTATTAGTAAAAGTACTTTATACTTATATTATGTAGCGTACTCATAAGGTAATAAATGAAGTATCTCACATGAAATTAATATTTTTTTAAATATTTTTACTTAATTCTACTTACTTTATGGAATCTATCCTATTTAATATAATATTTAACATAATAGAGCTAGATTATTTATTAACGTTATACTATAATATATTAATAATAATAAGTAATTTCCTTAGAAAATATTGAATATTGAACACTGGGACTTAATAATATTAAAATTTAAACTTATTGAACAATACAAATTCTGATAATACTTGTAAGTAAACATTGTTACGCAACTGAACAAGAACGTACTAAATAGTTATAAAAAGTGGATAAATTAAATTAAAGTTTTCTAACTTGCTACTCACTTAAGCTTTCCTGAAAAGGGGCTTTTGACTCGTAGCAATACGTAGCACTAAATAACCACACTGTCTGATCAACAGTCCACTCAAGTACAAGAGCCTGCGGGCGCACTACTGGACAGCCGAAACTAAATTGTGGACATTTCTACAAAATAATTCAGTTAAATTACATCAAGGGGGGGACTGACAATGGGAGAACAGTATGAGCGAATCACACTATCGCTACGCATCGCTAATTTTCCATAGATATGCTGACACCGCGGTGACCGAACTGAAAACATCATCATACCTGATGGACACTAACCATGCAAACAGTTCATTGCTTTAAAGTTGAAATTTAATTCATATATTTTTAGCGTTATATTAAATTCATATATTTTTAGCGTTATATAATTAAAATTGTCTTGAATACTATGTAATTACCCAAAGTTGTACCTACTGGAGAACAAAATCCCTAAAACAGGAAGTTTAACTTTTCCGCATCAGTACATACTCTATACACATTTAAAAAAATATAAATTATTAATAGATGAAAAGCTAATTAGAAATATAATAAGCAGATATTGTGTAGTCATAAATTCAGTGACCCCAAACCGCGCGCTTTTCCGGAAGCCGGGCACAAAGGCGTAGCGTCGGGCTCTTTCAATATGGCGGCTTACCGGCCATGTTGCCGCCAAATGCACCCAAAGATTATAATCGAATTAATTATATGAACATATTGTTTTTACCATGACCTTCAGCGCGGTCATACACGGTTATCAATGATGTTCAATTTTGATCACAGGTTGCTACGTTGGTTCACAGAGTTTATGAAACAACAATAACATTTTAATTTCAATACAAATGGGATCATCTCGTGTGTCAAGAACTTATCAATTACATCAAAACACAAGGCTGAATACTAATGTCACATAATAATTTGTCTTGCAATTAAAACTACAATATAACTATTTAAAATTAGGGACTATTCTGTGTATCATATATGTATTATTATTAACGAAGGCATCCTCTCTCATATCCTTTTCAACTATTCTAAAATTTCTTAGGCCTTATCCACTCTATGACGATATTTCTTCTAAAGCCTCCCGTTATATTAATATTAGTAGGATGTTATACTTAGTTAATGTTCCGTCCATCAAAAAAGTCTGACAGTCGCGAGCAGAAATTAGCTATATATACTATATAAGTTTGCCTTACAGTAAACCTATATAATCTAACTATAATAAATTTTAAATTTAACAGCAAATAAGTGTGATAATCGATACTGGACTAATAATATTATTAACGTAAACAGTTAAATATAGTGATAATACCTACATTGACTTCATTACTAAAATGCCGTCAACGTGGTCGTTTTCTCTGATCACGTTGCAGATTATAATCAGAAAATCATATGATATTCTTTATCATGCACAGTAACATTGGGGTCGCATATATCAAAACAAACAAGCCGTCAAAACTCAATACCTAATCAGTAGGTACTTACTATACTAGTACTACGATAGATAGTTTAATCTGCATGTTTTATTTCTTTGGAATGAAAAAGTTTACTTAGAAATATTTTATGAATTCAATAAATTTTTTCTTCTTAAAAATTCTTTAATTATAATTTTTTTGTTTCCATCCGTCGTGGGGTAAAAAGTGATATAATATTGCTGCGGGATTGACTCTCGCAATAAATATTTATATAAAGCCAGAGGTTCAAAATCGATTAGGTACGACAAAATATGCAAATAGCCACCTACCAAAACCGATGGAGATATTTAATGTACAATTAGACTAGTCATGGTGATTGCCAGATGATTAGATCATCAGATACGGACAGAGAGGACGGGATAGCTTAATTAATTTTATTTGTTACCGATACCGAAAATATGTAGTTTTGAATTTTAATGCTGGCTGAAAATCCGATATCATAATTAAAAAGTAAGGCAAAAATAAAAAAGGACGCATATACCTATGCATAATATAATATAATATGCATATAATGTATTTTAATTTGTCATCCATGGTATGTATAAGTACCTGGGCGACCGAGCTTCGCTCGGAGTTCTTGAAAGATTGTATATTTTACATTAAGTGACTAAGTGTTACTGAGAAAGTTGTATAGATGTCGCGATAAGAACAATTTTCTTTTTAATTTGGCTTAAAAATAATTTTACATTAAGTGACTAAGTGTTACTGAGACAGTTGAATAGATGTCGCGTTAAGAATAATTTTCTTTTTAATTTGGCTTAAAAATAATTTTACATTAAGTGACTAAGTATTACTGACAGAGTTGTATAGATGTCGCGATTAAATTTTGCGTAGAATAATGCATAAGAAAAACGCATGAAAACTCGAAAACACGCGTTTTCCCAGACATGTGACTAATCTAGATCAATTTTTCGCCCCCGAAAGCCTCCATATACCAAATTTCAGCAAAATCGGTAGAGCCGTTTCCGAGATCGCCGGTATAAATAAATAAATAAAGATATAAATATACAAGAATTGCTCGTTTAAATATATAAGATAATAATATGACAAATAAAAATAATTCTTAAGAGGCCTATTACATTTTGACTGTGATTTTTCAATTTAATGCCCATCTTTGACGTTCTTATTCAGAGAAACTGAAACTATTCGACAATTTTGACTTATTGTATGATGGAGATTAATTATTAATATAGTTCATAGCGGTCTCGCTTTTCGGAAATTTTCATTATTGATTGAAATAATGCCAAAATTCCGTAGCAAGTTTTTAATAAAATGCGCGACGGCACTTTTTCAAGCTCATGGATTGAAATACTATACTAAGGAAACGAAATGAAAAATATATAATAATATTTCGTATATAGTAGTTAAGTTTATAGCGGCCTCGGAATTTGAAAATATGTATTGATTTCTACAAAAAAAGTCCTTTTCAAAATCTTAAAAATTACTAAAAACGTTCAGAATTAGCTGTAAATATATCCTTATAACATTAATATTATTAAGTAAAATTTATACCAAAATATACGTCAGTTCAATAGAAACGTAATTACATGCTTTTTTAATTAAATATTTTATTTTAAAACTTTACATAGAAGTAATTACAACTGCAGAAAATGCTAAGAAACACGATGCTTCGTCCGCTCGAACTCGATACCATAGAACTCAGTACATTTTGTGATAGGCCTCTTAAGATTAACATCATACACAAGTGACACACATATTTGGGTTATTTTACAAATAAATATTACGCAGAAGATAAATATGTATATCTATTTTTAAATTATAGATTTTATATATTTTAAAAGTCATTTTAAATAAAACTACTTATCTTTTCGGATTTTTTCGCGGGCATATTTTAATTTTTGGTTCCCGATGTTTCGAATGCTTTACAGGAAACACGGTAACGGGGGAAACCATGCCTGCATTACAGCAATCTCAGAAAAATGTGCGCAAAATTCAAAATACTTACATTTAACTATATAAAAAAATCATCTTTATTTTATTTTACTCTATGCACATATATCTTTGAAATTATGTAATAATAGTCTTAGCTATAATTGTTTGCGATAGCATCTAAAATAGTAGGTACAATCTTAATTATAAAGGTCATAACTAATAAGTTTTTTATTTAGTTAAATTTTTTTAAAATAAATTATATGCTTAGAGACATTAGGATATCTGTTCTTATCACACTGGTTATCGCCCGCATAAAATAAAGCTTTAATTTCGTTAGCCATCGTTAAAAAGTATTTATCCAGAAAGCTATCTTCACTCCAAATAACTCAGCCAGTTCACCTGAAATGCATTCAGTCGTCGCAGTTTGAAAAAGCTACAAAATTAAAAACACTATACCTACTCATTAACTATCGAATATATGATTAATATTAGTGATATTTCTTTAAGAAGGGCATAGATTC
This sequence comes from Argynnis bischoffii washingtonia, assembly GCA_033884665.1. Taxonomy (NCBI): domain Eukaryota; kingdom Metazoa; phylum Arthropoda; class Insecta; order Lepidoptera; family Nymphalidae; genus Argynnis; species Argynnis bischoffii. Next base: position 5,394,231 of record CM066623.1, on the reverse strand, counting down.
ATGTAGATTAATCAAAAACACATATTTTTGTCTATATGTTTAATGGCGTTAAAGGAGATTTATAACAAAATACTTAATTGTGTGCTCTTAATATGATGTAATAATATAAATAGAAACTAAATCAATCTCCACGAATATTTCTGTTATCATAGTATAATATTTGTTTTTAGAACACAATATTTGTGTAAATAATGATAAAAGATATAAACTATCCAAGTCATAGTTGACATGAGTCTTCGATAAACTGTAGGAATAAGGCGTAAAAAAATATTATAAAAATATAAAATAACGTATAGGCTAATAAAATATTGCTTAACCATAATTATAATAATAAACAAAAAAAACAATAAAAAAGGAAAACAACAATTGTATTTATTATTAAACTATTTCATTTCTTATAATAAGTAATTTGATGATTCTTTTTTTGTTGGAAAGGAGATATCCCAAGGGTGATACCATGATAAGGAAACCAAGATCTAATGATGGCATCCCAGAGAAATCGAGGAGAACCTTCGAAAATCGTAGTGGCTTCTAGTGCGTTTGTTAATTTTTTCATTAAGTATTTTAAAGCACTACTATTTAATAAAGGTCTGGAGTCGATCTGATGATGGAGCCGAAAGACAGTCGAGGTAACTCCTTAACGATTTACAGCATTTACCTGGTGTTTGGGTTTGATTAATTTTTATTTATATTATTCTTAATTTTAAGTTTTAACAGTAAATTTATTTTTCTCTTACGTGTTATGGGTTTTGAAAATTGCCTACAACAAATGATTATTTTTATTATTATATATAATTGACAATACAAATTACAAACAATAACATTAAGTAACAATAACATTTAATAGCAATCATTAAATTAATGTTAGTAAATAGTTAAAGCAGAAACTAAATAGTTGGAACAACTTAACAAACAACAAACTAAAGAGATAATTGACTTCAGCAATTTCTAAAAATTCTCAAAATTATTAGACTGTCTAATATTTAATGGAAGAAAGTTTAAAAAACGCACAGCTTACACAGTGAAAGTCTTGGCAAGAAAATAGGTAGAAAAAGAAGGTTTTTTGAAGAAAACTATTTCACTACAATGAAGCCTTGAAGGGAACGACAGAAGAGTCCCTTAGAAACATTAATTGAAGCAGATAGGTATATTATAGACTATTATTATAGGCTAACTAAGATTACCCTACAAACTATTAGGGTTTAGAAGCAAATATATGTACATGAACTACGCGAGTTGAGCCGCTGATGAAGTCACACTCGAATCTTTTTATGAAATAATAATAATATTTCTATGTGCTAAAAATATACCATTGCCCATAAATAAAACAAGAAAACAAACAGACAGAAAAACGGAGCACGTAGTTACTTTGACCTCTATTCCTCACCAATATAAAATCATCGTGATTTATATTCACAGCACCATTCTATCACGTGCAGTTCACATGTAGTGCTATCAATACTGACGGCATATCATATTATTTAACAAACTCCAGCATGCAAACATGTACAAATGCATATTAATAAATTACAAAGAGTCAACTACGATTATGGTGATCGACTCTACATTCTGTTCGTAACTGTTTTTAAATTAAATTTTTATATGTTGTATTTATATATTTTTAGACAACAAGAAAAAAAATTGAATATATTCTATGAATAGAAAAGTTTAAGACCCTGCCAGGATCTTTAAGAACCTAAGCTCTGAACAGCAAACTTTAAGTTTGATTTTCGAGCACTGGGCGAATACTAGTATTCTTTATTACGCCTAAAGAAAACTCCTACCTTCCAATAATTCCTCATGAAAGAGATTTCGTGCAGGCAACCACGGACCTGATTGATAGCGTTATGTAACTTGTCTTAATTTACTGCAAACGTAACGAGTTATTAAGAATAATGAATAAATATGGTAAAGTTACAATTTATAGATATTTTAACCTTGATCATAAAGGTTTTAAGTTTCTGTGGAAAGGTTCTTCCAAATGACTTTAGGAAATATTTTGTTCTAAAGGGAAACAGCACACACAGTTCCTATCCTAATAGTTACAATTGTAGGAACATCTGGTATTAGGTAGAAGGTACTGGATGCTAAAGGAAGAAGGATTTTTTTTTTATTTTAATTGAGGAACAAAATTAAAGTAGACATATATATAACTTTTATCTAAAAAAATAATTTACAAAAATAAAACAAACCGACTGCGTAAAAAGCGAACTAAAAAGTTTAGAACAAGTTGACTAAGGAACATAGTATTATGCAGTCGCATAAAAATGCTTTGAAAATACCCTTTATAAAAAGTTTATATTAAGTGTAAAAGTATTATATTATGTACAAACAAAATATCAAAGTATTCTTTCCTTTAACTTGATCTTAACCTTGAAGAATTCTAACACGCTCTTGTGACGTGCATTGTAGGTACTCGTAAGCATTATCACAGCTATTCATTTATTTTTAAAGCATTTAATTAAAGAGTAGGTAGTACTTCATATAAATATCAAATTTAACTGAGAATAATATATTATCGCGGTGGTAAGAAATCCGTAGTGTTGTAAGTTAGTGCTCCGGCCTCCGGGATAGAAGAACCAATATAATGTGACAATTATAACTTACTTACATGAGGATCTGTGATTGCCGACATGCATTTGAATGATTCTTAATAGATTATTTTTAATACATATCAAAAATCAAAAAGAAAAATATGAAGGCCTAATTAAGTTTTTTATGATCATCGATCTACTATACTACCTAACATATGCGAGAAGACACCGAAGTACTACCTATACATCAACAAAGTCATAATAATACCTAGCAGCTCAAATTTCATATGTTAAAATTGTATAACTATAGTAAACTCATACACATAGAGAGTGGACTGTTTCTTTGCCAGCCGTCTGCTAAAAATGGCAGAAAAGCGACAGAAACAAAACAAATGTGATGTGAAATTAATGAAGATGGATACTTATAGCCATTGAACAATACATTATATTAATATTGTAATTTTCTATAATATTATATTTTTTTTACATTCCATTTATAAATTCAAACTGGAATGAACTACAGATATTGGCCGCACGTTGCTTTCTCTCTCTCTAGACTCTGAGAGTGGTCAATTTCATGACAGTATTGCTCTTAATAAATGCTTATTATTGTAATTATTATTGTAAGAAATGCTTTGTATTGTATTATAATTTGTATTTTTTTTTTTTGAGAATTGTAAGGTGCCATTTGTCTTTTCATTAAAATAATTGTATTCTATATTTTTGCGGGTAGACAACGTCTATATAATAGGTACCTACTATATGTACATATATCGACTATTATTATATTTATGTAATAAATGACTTTTGAGATGAAGATCTTTTTTGAAGGTTGAAGATAAAGATCTTTGAAATGTCGTGAATAATCGAAAAAACATTGTAGTAACACTGCAAAAACAAACTAGTCGCTAGTGTCAAATATATTCGTACATCTAAGAAAGTATGAGACATGACAGGTTTTATTTTTTAACTTATCTTGTTTTTTTTTAATATTTTATTTTAGTCTAAAATTATATATCAAGTGTTAACCAATTGATAACGAAATAAACATTTAATTGAAAATAGTACTGTAGACACACCTTCTATGCTAATAAAAATCAGTATTTCCCAAATACTAATAATACAATAAATAAAAAAAACAAATACGTTGTGTATGATGACGTAATGACGTGCCTCCTAGTAGTGATAAACATATTACCTATGCTACTATACTAAGTGAATATGCACATTGTACAATATGTACATACATAAATAATAAATAGGTGGTAGTTATTTAGTTTTCTTTTTATTTTGTACTAAACTGATTCCAAAAATTATTTTTTTTTTTAAGTAGTAAGTATTTCTTTCTCATTATGTAGATATCATTTCTAACATAATTACCATTTGCCTTACGGTGAAGGAAAACATCGTGAGGAAACCTGCATGTCTGAGAGAACCTAGCAAGTTTTTGAAAGACATGTGAAGTCCGCCAACCCGCACTTGGCCAGCGTAGTAGACTATGGCCTGATCCCCCTCGTATTAAAGGGGAAGAAGTGGGACGCATATTACATACATACAGTAATACTAGAGATTGATATAATCTAGGTAGTATTATTGTATTTCGGTATATCGGTACTGATTAATGTATTTTGTGATCGTATTTATTTTCGTCTTCAAGGAACTGGAATACTTTCACCTAATAGGATAAAAAATGGGCCAAAAAAATTACAAGACATGGCTAAAAACCTTTGTAATTTTTTAGACAAATAACGCTTTGTGAGTGACCCTCATTGAATTTCCTGTTAACTTATATAAACCCTAAGTCCTTTTCAAAGTTGTCCCATAGCTTCAAAAATTTGAACGAACCCAAACTTATTCTCGATAACATATTATAGTCAGATACCTCAGACTAAGGAGCAACATAGACAGAATGTCATAGAACTGAACATGAAGAAAAACAATGTTTTATAATATTATGCAAATAACAATTTGTAAGCTAACGGAGTTTATTGTAATAAAGGAAAAAAAAGAATAGATAAGCTAATTAAAGAGAACTAATGCTTAAATAAAAAATGCAAAAGAATATAGTATTATTTTTATTATTCATATTTTATTCTAAACTAGCGACTTACCCTCGCTTCGTTCGGGTTCGTCCCTAGCTTGGATATAGTAACATGGATATAGTCTGTTTTTTTTTAGTATTAAAACCTTCCGTGGACCATAGAGAACGTACAAAAAAATAATTTAGCCGAATTAGTCCAGCCATTCTTGAGTTATGCGCTCATCAACATTCATTTTTATTTATATAGAAATAGAATTTAACGGCTCACCCTCGCTTCGCTCGGTTTCGCCTCTAGATAAACAAAAATAAATCTATCCCACGAGAACCGTACATTTTTCCGGGATGAAAAGTAGCCTATTTATTATTATGATGTATGAACTGTATTATAGTAAAATTTTATTGATGTCCGATCAGTAGTTTTTGTGTACTAAGCTGTATAAGTTACTATAGTTTTTTAACTATCCCACGGGAACTCTTTAATTTTCCGAGATGAAAAGTATCTAAAATGATGAATATAAGGTGTCACCACGCAATATTTCATTTAAATCGATCTAACAGTTTCGGAGATTAGCCCGTACAAACAGACAAACAGAAAGAGAAACAAAAAAATTGAAAAAATCTGGATTTGTTCTATTTCTCTTCTTACATTCCCCTGACTCGGTTTTTAACATTTTTTTTTCTATTCGACCTCTACAGTTTTGCTATATGTGTAGATTTCTCAATTGTATACTAATTTTACTAATTGATATTTAAATTTCCCTTATTCTTTAAAAAAGTAAACTATGGCAAAATCGAGAATATTAGCAAAATCACGCTACTACGTACATGTTTTTACTTTGACATTTATTTTGGCGGACTTTGCCTATACATAATACATGAATTGTTTAGTCTGAGTCAAACACATAAAAATGGTTAAATCTTTTATCGGTAAACTGTACGTTTACTTGTAAAGTGTATTGAAAATACGTATTTTGTTGTCAACTAAGAAAGGCAGTAGACTTATTACATAATTAGGCCAATGTCGTCGAGTTAATGTGAGCGAATTTAACATGTCACGTAGACGTACATATGTACATATGTATGTATGTCCGCCTGAAGTCTAGACTGATACCAAGAACTATCTACATGAACTAGAATATTTACCTCTTTAATTTGAGTAATTTAAGATGAATAAAATATTTATTTTATCAATAATTAATAATAAATTTTATTCACGTCTAAACTATGATTACTTATAAAAGTATATTATGTATTATATAATATTTAGTAAATTAGATTCAAAACTACACGACATTAAATAAAATATTTTCTTTTATTTCCTTTTTTTATTTTAAAATAATTACTTCCTTAACTTGAAAACATCAATAAATCTATACTATAATAAAATTGTAGAGGTCGAATGTCTGTACATAGAAAAAAAATGCTTAAAACCGAGTCAGGGGGATGTAAGAAGAGCAATAGAACCGATCCAGATTTTTTTTAAATTTTTTGTTTCTCTGTCTGTTTGTCTGTTTGTACGGGCTAATCTCCGAAGCTGCTGGACTGATTTGAATGAAATTTTGCATGGTGGTACCTTATATCCCCGGTCAACATATAGGATACTTTTCATCCCGGAAAATCAAAGAGTTCCCGTGGGATAGTTAAAAAACTAACTTATACAGCTTACTACACAAAAACTACGGATTGGATTTTAGTGAAACTTTACAATAATATAGTTCGTATATCAGAATAACAAATAGACTACTTTTTATCCCGGAAAAATGTACGGTTCCCGTGGGATAGATTTGTTTTTGTTTGTCTATAAATTGTATATAAAAATTGTATATAAATAAACAACAACAACAATATTTAATGACGATAAATATTAAATACTAGCGATTCACCCTCGCTCCGTTCGAGTTCGTCCGTACTTGCGTTTTATTGTTTAGTATAGATTTCTGAGAGATGACATATTTTCCCGCAGTATCCTATATGTTGACCGGATAACCAGCTATCATCATACCAAATTTCATCAAAATCCCTCTTGTAGTTTTACCGTGATGCGGTCACAGACAGACCGACGGACGGACGGACAGACAGACAAAAAGTCTAAAAACTATAGATTAGGCCTCTGTCTCGATAATAAAGTCTATTTTAATAAGATTTTCCGAAGAATATTTAATGTACAGATTCACTTTAGTTACAATTTTATTATATACAATAAAATATAGATTAATTTCTTTGACATGTTTATGCATTTTGCATTTTTTAAAGTTTTAGGGTCATAAATTACATAATTTAAATTCGATAATATCACGTAACATATACATATTACAATATTCATACAATTATTACTTAAAAGACTTTCTTAAAATATTGGCTGCTGAACGAACTCTAAAATGTAGAGTCAACTAATATCAACATAATGGATCTACTTACAATATTAATACAGGTTATGATAAATACATCAATCGAAGCTAACTGTAATAATTTTCATTATCACTTTCGCTGATATTATATTACGTAATAAATCAACCCTTTTCAGATACGTTTTGATAATATAAAGTAGAGTCAGAGTTATTATGAATATAATGTAACCGAAATTGCCTGCATTATATTTATATTCATCTTTCCTGCAGCAGTTTTTAGCATTTTGCGTCATTACTTGAAACGCAATTTGTTTAATAAAAATTAATTTTACTCAACTTTAATTTACAACAAAAATAGCATGAGGTTTAATATCACTAATACTTTAGAATGTGTTGTAATAAGCTGATTCCTCACAGTAAAATGTGGCTTTTGTTTAATATTATTTAATAAAAACTTGGTAATAAATTATTGGTAATATATCATAAGTAATCGTAAAATTCGTTAAAAATCTAAATAACCGTGGTTGGATGCGAAAGCGATAGCCAGTTTTAATGTTTTAGGTCATTATTGCATGGTACGATGGGTGTTGGTATGGCCGGGCCGGGTGCCTACGTGACGTCGCCCGCGTGGCAGGCACTGCGGAGAGGGGAGCGCCGGCCGGTTTGTTTTGTTGCGCACGCATGTGCGCATTCACTGTTTATATCGATACTTTATAAAATTTATATATTCATACAATATATTAATGTATTACACTATGAAACCATGTCAAATCATTCATGAATAAAAATTATCAAAATGATTAAGGGCTAATGTTGAAATTAATCCAAAAAAAAGAAAGGCCCCTTTGACTATTATGAAAACGAATGTGGACTGCCGAGCCTTGAACGAGAAGTCGGCTAGTTGGCAGTAGACACCTGAATTTTCTTATAAACGAATAAAAACTAAAATGGCAATTGTTGTTTAACCTTATATTTTAGTTTATATACAACACAGTCATAATATAGAGCCTGTGGTAGTGGTAGAAAATCATTAAGAATAAGTTAATTTAAAAAAAATGAATTGATCCCCATTTTACTTAATCACCATAATGATAAGTGATTAGTGACTTATGATTAGTGATTAGTTGCTATAAAAAGCATATATAGAAAATGCAGCAAATCTGATAAGAAGATCGATGGAATACAATTCATTTTATTATCAAGACCCACGGTAGGGGCTTGACATCAAATATAAAAAAAACCAGCGCGAATCTTGCTGCTCTCTTATAAATTTAAATATGACAGACACAGTTTTCGAAATTCTCACTTTTTTCAAACCGCTCTCACAGAAGAACGGATAAAATAATATTTATTAAAAAAAAGTTGAGCTTAATAGAGGACCATTCATCGTTTTATAGAACATAACATGAAGGTACAATCACATTTCTCGTGGTCCTCGTGAAAAATAATATGCGGAAATTTAGGACACCTTTTATTGCCTTTTTTTTAAACTTCTATGACAGCCGTCTTCCAAAATACATATGTTTTAAAATAAAAGAATCATTTGTAGCCCGCTGAGGCCCCTTTGAATCAGGGGCCCCATGTGAATGCGTTATATTTAATTTAAATAATTATGTATTAAGTTTGTAAGTGAAGCCTACATTATATTTATGCAATAGTGATTGATATATTAGCATATCTTTACAGAATGCTTCACGAATTTTATTAAACCTATATTAAAGAAAATCAGTTCATTGATAACGTTATCGACTTCGATAAGTCAGTGTAAACATTGCAGGCAACTCTATTGCTTATTTTGAGTGAACCCACTGTGACTGGCAAGCGGCTAGCAGAAAAACATAACAAAGCAGCAGTCAGTCACAAGCAGTCGTTGTGAGTAGACGGTTTCTTGGATTAATACTAAAATTGAGCTCTGATCAATTAAAGTTTGAAGATTTAATAAATATAAATTATAAACAATTGTTTATACATTCGTACACGCATAGAACAATAAATAAGAAGATTTAAGGTCCCATACAAGGGAATTTTGGATAAAAAATGTTTTCAACCAAGAAGGGCGCAGATAAGTTTCTACAATTCTATAAGAATGAATTACGTCGGCACATCAGTAAGACTACCAGCGTAACCAACTCGGATTCTATGGCACCGAGACTCGACCAGCAGAAGATGAAACCATCAACAAATGAGGAAACAGGACCAAAGAGATTGCTGAAGTTGCAGAAATATCACAGGTCAGTGAACTCTAAACCGGAGTATTAGTTTGCGTAACCCTAGAAGTCGTATTGCGTCTACACATTCATTGAATCTATATATTTAGTATAAATTGTAAAATGGTTTACCATTAGAATACCTCTAGATAGAGGTAAAACTAAATCATTATTATACTTGCGGTACGTCGAATTTATTTTTCGATTTTTAATTATCTTGAAAGTTTTGCATCGTGTGTTAGAGGATCCGATCTTTTTGAATTAATTTTTCGTATTATTATCCTTACTATATGGATTGCACTTTAATATTTAATACGTAATTACAAGTACCCTCCCAGTAAAAAATAAACATAAGCAAAGCGTGTTGTTGTTTTTATTAAATTCGTAATTAAATATGTAGGTTCTTTATCATGTGTCGGCAGAAAAGGGTCAATCTAAATGTTTTATTCTTAGATTCCTGTCGACCCTCACTCCTCAGCAAATGCCACTGGCAGCCCGTGGACTGGCCGTCTCCAAAGACCAGTCCCGGGAGTTCATGGCTTGTTTCCCGGACATCGTGAGGGACCTGACGGAATCTGGCAAGCATATTGACGTGCCTGACGCCAGCAAGTGGTTGGCCAAGGTACGTTCTATGTTAATTTTGTCAGTGTCTAGACAGAATGATATAGAACCTCATTAATTAAGGCTGATTAGTGATTAGAAGCTTAATTATTAGGTACAATGGAAATTAAAAAATAGCAAAGAATAATGAGATACCAATAATAATAACAACCGGTTTACTATACGCTGCAAATTGTTTTTAGAATTTATAATACACGGACGTGTATTATAAATTCTAAAAACTGACCGAGGCCATTGTGTTATGATCAGTTTAAAATCCTAATCTTAAAAATATATAAAATTGTGTGTTTTAATTTGCACTGCTATTTCGCTTTAGACATTATAAACATGACTACGCATTTAAGTCTACTACGTATTTAGTCGTACAGTAGAAACCCTGAGATTATACGAATCACCTCTACTTCTTTGTATTTAACAATGAGTTATTTTATACTTTTTTATTACAAACTTAGGTGCTTGATGCTTTCATTCAATAAAGGTCGCAAAAACAGTACAATAGAGATATCGATAAATGTTGAAATTATAAAAAAAAACTATTGTTAAAAACTTCAAAGGAAACAACGGTTATGCAACATTGTTTGAACGTTTTCCTAACTATTCATGTTGAAGGCCAAAGAAATCTTAAAAGAAAAAACAAAAGCGAAATATTTAAAAAATATTATGTACAAAATAATATTGTTATATTTTAATATGACGATGACTGTTAATTGAAAATACTTTTTCATATTATAACTTTTTAAATACGGGACTAAAGTTTTAAAATTATATTAAGTCATGTCTTTGACAAAAATACTTTCTAAACAACTTCACATCTTGTATGACACTCAAAGTCCACAGAGCCATAGGCCAATCGCCCCTGTTTAAATACTATTGGAGTTTAAAAACTCCAATAGGATCCCATCAAAAGCGACAAAAGCCACATAGAAATCAATAAATATTTATTTATTTATTATTATTTATGCTTTTGTCACTTTTATTTATTTATTTATTTATTTGGAGAAGCACACTTACAACATACATACACAGCATTTTTAAAATTAATAACAATAATAATATCTTATATGCATGTCATTTACAAGTGGGCATAGCATTTCTACATTCAGCAATTAAAAGTACAAAAAATCATAACTATAATAATATAAGATCAAAAAATAAATCTAAATAATTTCATTTTATAATGGAAATAGATAATAATAATAAAAAGTATATGTATAAAATAAAATAAAATAATCATCATGTACAAAAAATAAAATAAAAATTTAAATTATGAATAATAATGATCATGCGTATTATAATAGTCAAGTATCTTATTTCTAAAAATTGGGTAAGAATCGTAAAAAATGTCAATGCCAGGTATTGTTCGCACTTTTGATCGAATCCTATTGGAGTTTTTCAACAGGGTAACTTGCGCTTTGACCGTTTGACCACGATGCTTACATCCGAGTGTAAGAAATTATTGACCATATTCTGCGTAGAATAATGCAAAAGAAAACCGCATGAAAACTGAAAAACACGCGTTTTCCCAGACATGAGACTAATCTAGATCAGTTTCTCGCCCCCGAAAGCCCCCATATACCAAATTTCAGCGAAATCGTTAGAGCCGTTTCCAAGATCGCTGGTATAAATAAATAAAGCAATAAAAATATAAATTTACAAGAATTGCTCGTTTAAATATATAAGATTATATTATCAAACGCTTTAAAAACTTTAAACGCATTAATTAAAAAATTAAATTCGAATAAAAAGATTAAATAATATTACTTACTAATGATAATATATAAAGAAACTAGGATGTTTATTTTAAAAAGCTATTCTTTTGTTATGTAATTTAAACATAAAATTGTAGAATTAAAAATGAAATATGTATGCAACGAAATCATAAATTGTAGTCATGGTTATTATTTAAATAAAAAATAATATGTAAAAGATTCAAGTTGTTTTAATAAATTGTAGGTATATGTTTAACAAAACATATTTACTTCAATAATATATTCTTGTTACAGCTTTTGCAGTACAATGTCCCAAACGGAAAGAAAAATCGCGGCTTGGCAACTGTACTCGCCTATAAAATGTTGGAAAAGCAAGAAAACTTGACCCCAGAAAATATACATTTGGCAAATATAATGGGATGGTGTACACAAATGGTAAGTTGATAGTTTTTTTTATGCGGAGAGTTAAAGAAAACCTCGTGAAAAAATATTACATTCTCCATTTTCCACAATTCCTATGATGCAAATTAACAGTGCATAGCACTGCGCATCCTCATACCTAAACTGGAACAAATATTTCTTAGTCGAAGGTCTTTTTGCTTTTGGAATCGAACACGCGGCCTCTGACATCGTGCATCGATGGTCGTCTATTTATTGCAAGTACCTGGACGACCGAGCTTCGCTCGGATTTTTTGGCCAGGAGTACAATTTTCTTTTTAATTTGACTTAAAAACAGAAAAAAACTAAACTTGAATAAATACAAAAAAAAAGAACAAAAGTAAAAACTTTGTACTCGACCGGGATTCGAACCCGGACACATGTGATTGCCAATTTTGCGCCTTAGCCGCTTAACCACGTTGCTTCTGCCTGAGTGTAAGAAATTATCGTGAAATAATGCGAAAGAAAACCGCATGAAAACTCGAAAACACGGGTTTTCCCGGACATAAGACTAATCTAGATCGGTTTTCACCCCTGAAACCCCCACATACCAAATTTCTTCGAAATCGTTAGAGCCGTTTCCAAGATCGCCGGTATATCTAATCTAATCTATCTCATCTATTAATATCTCTAATATATTTAAACGAGCAGTTCTACTATATATTTTTTCATGTAAAAGTACGATAAAACAAAAAAGAACTCCGAGAGAAGCTCGGTCGCCCAGGTACTATAAATAAATAATAAAATATACAAGGAATTGCTCGTTTAAAGGTATACAGTAAAATAATTGTGAGACGTGAAATCTTATTGATAATATAAATTTAATAAATATAAGTTAACGTCAAAAATGTTAAATGATGAGACATGGGATTTTAGTAATCATAGATAGACTTGTCGTATAAACATAGAATTTTAACTTGCTGTAAATATCTTCAATTATTTATAAACACCATTTCTGTAGTCCCCAAACCTTGCAAAGCTTCTGACCGAATATTCAATATATTTTGCAAACATAAGCCCACTTACACTAACAATTCACAATTGTACACTTATTAGGCCTAATGGAAATATTTATGGTAGATCGATTTATCACGTGTATGTGAACCAATTACTCGTGTAGAATATATTATAATAATATAAAACAAAAACTGTGTTGATACTCTAAATGTAATTGAATTAGAATCTGATAGATAATTTGCTGTTTATTGATTCCGGCTTTAGTAGTAGTTTTATCAGATTTTTATCTTTTTTTAACTTGAATATACAATAATTAATTGATTAGGTATAATATGATGGATACTTCCGAACCTTGTCAATACAAAACAAATTCCAAGGTTAAAGATATATTGGTGATATCGCTTTAATTTTGGAATTGGAAACCTTGGAAACTTTGATTAATCATAATGTTTGACTTACTTATATGAATGAATTTTGAAATTTTACAACAAAGACACATTTGTTCTTCCTTTTCATTCTTTTTATTTATTACAGTTGTTAATTAATGTAAACAAGTTAATAGGATTTTTTTAAAATACTTTTTAATAAAACTCCGTTAAAATAATTCATCTCTCAGTCATTATAACAGTAGCCAATTGTGGTACTTATTATAAGCAACTAACGGTAATTACAGGATTTATTATTCTGAACAACCCTAAAATACTAAATCTATAAATTGTATAAAAAGTTTACTTGTTAATTATCCTAATCATAACAATCAATAATGATTGTAATTATGTCATATATAGAAATAATTATAAATAATCTAACGTGGATGACGCTGTCACAAAAAAAATAGTAATTAGGTAACCTAGGTATTGTTTCATTGTTTTAATTGTCACGTAGGCTGTTAGTACTTATATATATATCATGAATATATGCAATTTAAATCTTTTTTTTTATATGATCATGTCATGCATTAAACAGCTAAAAGAAGCCGGGTTTTTTTTTACATCCAAAAAAATTTATTTCAAATACTAAGTATGCCACCCTGTTTCAAGCTTTTAGGGGTTGAATTTTTGTAAAAGCTAGGTAGGTACGAGGCTAAGCTGGGCGGTGACATCATCGTTATATAAGCCTCTTAAGACCTAGGTGGGAACCTAGATGCCTAGAAGCCTATGTTACTCATGCCCATAAGTTTATCCGTGTACTAAATTTCATCCAAATCTGTCTAGCCTTTTTAGGATGGAGTAATAAATAAAGACACATACTCTCACATTTATAATAGGAGTTCGATAATATAATGAATTAAAAACATTTGTTATCAGTTCCACGCGCACCAGCTTATTCTAAAAGATATGATGGACGGCGCAGAAATACGTCGCGGTGTACCGTGTTGGTACCGCCAGCCTAATGTAGGACTCGGCGGCATGAACGACGCGAGCCTCGTCAGCGCTGCAATGTACTCCACCCTCAAGCGATACTTCTCCAACAAGCCGTACTACAAGAATGTGCTTGAAATGTTCAATGAGGTCAGTATTTAGTCATAGTAATTACAAAATAATTATTTTTTTAAGCCATATGTTTTTTTCATATGAGCAAAATATTACATTCATAATTGGATAAAGTCCACTATGTTTTAACAGCATTGGTAGCCCAGTGGTAACGCGCTCGCTTGAGAATGAAGTGAGTTCAAATCTCGCACCTTTGATATTTTCATGTGTGAATCATTTCAAACATGAACCACTTGTCTTATGTTGAAGGAAAACATCGTGAGGAAACCTGCATGTCTGATAGAAACTTGCAAGTTTTCAAAAGACATGTGAAGTCCGCCCGCACTTGGCCAGCGTGGTGGACTATGGCCTGATTCGCCTTGTATTGAGGGAAGGTCCGTGCCCAGCAGTGGGACGTTAGAAAGGGCTGAATACAATACATGTTTAACAAACACAGCATTGTGCAATTGTTGTGGACATAATAAATACATTTATCCGATATAAATTATTCATTTATCTGATATAAATGTTTAATTTAGCTAAACAGATTTTTTACCTCTTTATACACTTAGATTATTCCTGAAGGACTTAAGTTATTGAAACTCTATCAATATTATAATTTTAAGTACTGCAAGTATTTGATTTGCAACATACGATAAGCTACATAACAAAATTAATTAAAAATTCTTTTACATATTCTTATCGAAAATAACGTCGTAAATGTTTTAGTTTCATATAACTACTTTGAACTCTGTGCAACAAACTTTCTGTATGTATGTATTCAGCCCTTTTTAACGTCCCACTGCTGGACACGGGCCTCCCTTCAGTACGAGGGGAATCAGGCCATAGTCCACCACGCTGGCCAAGTGCGGGTTGGTGGACTTCACATGTCTTTTGAAAACTTGCTAGGTTCTCTCAGACATGCAGGTTTCCTCACGATGTTTTTCCTTCACCGTTAAGACAAGTGGTAATCATGTTGGAAATGATTCGCACATGAAAATATCAGAGGTGCGAGACTCGAGATTTGAACCCGCTTCACTCGGTTTCCCAAGCGAGCGCGTTACCGCTGGCCTACCACTGCCTGCTTTCTGTAGAAAAAAATAATTAAGTTTACATAATATCACACCCCACTGATACTGTGATAATATTATCTCTACAGTTATTGTGTCTGATATCTATATAAATACAAATATGTATAAGTAAGAAACAATTAGTTTACATTTTAAACATTATTTCAGATGCTGCTTAAGTGTTCAATCGGCCACTATTTAGAACGACAAATGACAAAGACGGACAGACCTGATCTTTCCCTATTTACAATGGAAAAGTATGAGGCAATTACCAAATATAAGTACTCGTATTACACCTTCCAAATGCCGGTTGGCTTGGCGCTACTTATGACCGGAGTGGACGATCCCGAAACGCATCGTCAAGCGAAGACTATCTTATTAGAGATGGGAGAATTCTTCCAAATTCAAGTACGTTTCTTTTCAGACAATTCCTTGTCGAAATTTTTTAAGCGTTGTTTAAAGTGTTACGGATAAAACGCCTAGATAATACCTAAAAACACTTAACTATAGATAATAATACATACTACTTATACTGCTCAAAGATAATAATTTATAACGTTTTGTACATAATAAATTTGCATAAATGTCTAATAATAGTAGCTGTTGTATTTAAGACATTTGAACTTTACATACAGAAATCACCGCCAGACGATAAAATTAATTAATATATACTTGCATCTTAGTTATACTTATTAGTTATTAACAATAGGTAGTGAAGTAAAACTATGAAACTTGTATCTTAGATTTTTACAATCGATGTTGCTCCTTATGTTTTTTTACAAATGTAAATGGTTTCCTGTACAATTTATTTCTGTTCCTTGAAAAAATTACGCATTATCATAATAAAAAAAAAACAATACGAATAATTTATCCATTATCTATACATATAATAAAAATGTAATTGATCGCTGTCTGTACATGGAAGATATTTGAGAAAAACTATTATTGGGTATATACATATATATATACGCAATAGAACCCAAACCAGTGATTTTTAGTTTTTATGTCTATTTATTTGTCGGTTTGTCTGTTTGTCTGTGCGTTTGTGCGCGCTAATCTTAGAAACGGCTTAACCGATTTTAGTACGGTTTTCACTAATGTATTGTGGTAAGCTTCACTTAACATTTAGTATTTGTTTTATTTCAATCGGTTCCTAAATAAAAAATGTATGTCAATTTAAAGAATCATCTAGAATCGCTAGTTAAATTAGCAACAATAATTTTACCGAACACTCATTTCGATGAAATAAATCAAATCGAATACGTATATAAAAAGTACCAATATTTACATTTATTTACAGGATGATTTTCTCGATTGCTTTGGTGATCCAGCAGTCATCGGCAAAAATGGGACAGACATTCAAGATGGCAAATGTACTTGGCTTGCAGTAGTTGCTTTACAAAGAGCGAACCCCTCGCAACGCCAATTAATGGAAAACCACTATGGCAGTTCCAATTTCGAGGATGTGCAGAAAATTAAGGATCTCTATGAAGAATTACAATTGCCTCACACCTATTCAGTATATGAAGAAGCTACATATGATCTCCTTAGGACCCAAATACAACAAGTCACTAGAGGACTCCCACATGATTTGTTCTTCAAAGTACTGGACAATATTTTCAGGCGAAACATTTAAATGAACTCGAGTGGTATTAGAATAGTTCGGTTATCAAGGATGTTCTGACATAAAAAAAATCTGCATCTATGATTTAAATTATAAAAAAAAGAAAATTGTCTACACTTTAATCATGTTACTTCATATCCTGTGATAACCAATAGTTCATAAGGTGTATTTTATTAAATGAGGGTAGATATTACAATAGGATAGGATTATACTGACTGTCTTATTTTGACATGGAGTTAGGAGAATATGAAGTGGTACTGACTTAATATTTAGGCATTATAAATGTACTAATAATATAGTCGTAAAAAGTTTGTCCTTAGTATTTCCCTTTATCACAATTTTTTTAAATATATTAAACACATAACTATAAATCATGGCCTCGAACATTTTTACCTGGTTAAATGAGGATTTAACTTCGGAATGTTATAAAGGTGGTGGTTGATCGTATGAAATATTGCTTAAGATCGCATTGATGAAAGTTATAAAAAAAGTTATAACTGTGAGTGATAACTTATGAGATTTTTGGGCTGACATATAAAATGCCAAAAAATATATGTTTAAATATTCAGCTCAATATCTATCTTTCATTCAAAGGTTCGTCTATTTTTTACCTTATATGACTGAACTATATTAGAATAACAGTTTTTAACTTAATTACAGCATACATTTTTATAGAAGCAGTTTATACATTTTTTTGTTTTTCGACTTTTAGAAGCGTTGTACAAAAATGTCTGTAGCCCCTGGCGGGATATGTGTGTGTTGTATTTATATTAAACTTGTTTGTATTAACTATTGAAATATAATAAATGTGATATACATGAATACGAGTAAAGTCTTCATTTTACAATTATTGATAGCAATGGTAGCACAGTTATGTTAGCAGGTTCAAATCCTGGGTCTGCTACCTCTGATATTTTCATGAGCGAATCCTTTCAAACATCATTACCACTTGTCTTACGAGTTACGGTGAAGGAAAACATCGTGAGAAAACCTGTATGTCTGAGAGAACCTAGCAAGTTTCCAAAAAAACATGTGAAGTCCATCGACTCGCACTTGGCCCACCGCGGCGTCGCGTCGTGGACTACTCATATTGAAGGGAGGCCCGTGCTCAGTAGAAGGGTTAAATACACAACAATTATAAGAGACCATCAAAATCTTTTCTCGAGTTGGCATAGCGTTAAGCTAGCCATATAATATGCCTGTTCAGACGGGCGCAAAGCTAAGAAACGCATAGGGAGGTGGCCCATTTCGGTGGGTGGTGTGAGGTAGCCCACTTCGGTGGGCGGTGTGCCATGCGGATTGCTCCTGGTACTTCTCTGATAGCAGAATAGACTGTGGAGCAACCCCATGGCTGTTGTGGTCTGCTTCGGCAGACTTGCCGTCAGGGCGTCGTAATTAAGTGCGTAAGCGATCCTGCGACGGCCCATTGAGACGGGGGAGGTTTTCTTGGGTTTCAGTGGGTAGTACTGGCTTTGCCGGTTAGTCTCACATTTCGTGCTTTAATGCATTCCCAACGGAAAAAAAAGCTACATAATATGCCTAATATGTATAACCAGCCTCTGTGGTCTAGTGGTTAGCATGTTCGGCCGCAGATTCGGAGGTTCCGAGTTTGAGTTCCAGGTCGGGCCCAGTTTAGTAACTGAATTTTTCTTTTAAGATATTCTAAGTAGTAGCCCAGATTTGGGAAGTTGGCGGTATTAAACCTCTGTGCTTCGGAAAGCACGTATAGCTCACGGACCTGTGCCTTAACTCTTACCGGTCGTATCGAAGTATCGTTCCATCGGACTTTGAGAGTAAAAAGCAATAGGGAATGTACTTGTGCCTGCGCGTACACGCGCTGCACTATGTATATGTAGTATCTCCTACGCATCTGACTACTATCAGAATAAAGGTAGCGCACCTATTTTTTTTTTACTTAAAGTACCTAGTATATGCGTTACTCTAGATCATAGTCTATCTGTATATAGATACTAAATTTTATCCAAATCTGTCCATTCATTTCAGCATAAAAAGACAAAAAACACACATACAAACTTTCGCATGATCATGCAACAATGATTCTGAAAGTCTTAAAAAATCATGGTTTAAAAACAAATAGCTTGTCAAAGAGTATTGCTTCGATACGAAAATGATTTATTTTTTTAATAAGTTTTCTTTATTTAACCTAAATATTTAATTTATAAGTGAAAACCCTAAATATAGCTACATTAAATTCTTTGAAGACCAAAAGATACATTTACTTTAAACTTATGCCCAGCAAAGCTTTTCAAATAAAAATAACTTTATGATATGTGTCTCATTTGTATTCTGTATGACCTGTATGTCATTTGTATTACCCAAAGTTCATGAAATTCTTAGATTATCTACACGGGTAAGCCATAATTCAAGCGGTTTACCTTGTAAACTTGACCTGTAACATCACATCACACCAGGGGTGTTGTAGTGTATGCGCAAGCGATCCTGCAACGCCCCACTGCACTGCGGCGACGGATTCCGCTGTGGGTTTTAGTGAGTAAGAGTCACAGTACCTTACCCATTGACGGCCGGTAAGGTCCCCATGATGGGTTTCCCCAGCGTCAAGAAAAAAAAAAAAAATCACATCACACTTATGTGTGATGTGATAGAACAAATCAAAATGATCCCTCATCGCTTAACGCATATTTAACTTGTCAAATTCTAATATGTAACAAGCTACTTTCGACGGTATTTTGTGTCGAATTCAATAATTAGTGTAAATTTTTTAATTATTGATTAATTTTTGATAGTACGAGTGGCAGCGAGAGAGATGTAGAACAGTAGAACTAGAGCCTAGAATGATTAACTTTTGAGTTTTGACATGTAAGCTATTTTTAGAAGTTTTTGAGTCGTCAATTTAATTTAATAATGTCTTAATAAGCGGAATAAAAAGTATAATATTGTTTTCATTTTACATATCATCAAAGTAACCCTAATTTAAATTATGTTTTACGAAAATCACCTGACATAAATACTGAAATGGGGAAGAATTTTACCCTTTTTCTCCCGCCAGATGTCGCGACCACTATCATCCTCACTCCTCAGTATATTGTAAAGCTCAATAGCCTGGATGGATTTTTTATTTCTATTTAAAATTTAATTAAAATGACAAATTATGCATTGCTAGAATGCAAAGAAAATGGATATCATTTGTTCCCAAAACTGAAGAAAATGTGGACTAGAGCAATAAGACGACTAATATTTTCTTAATTACTATTTTTATATTTAAGGCTATATGGACATCATTTTAAAGAAAGTGATTTTAAAACTCTTAAATTGTCTACAGGTGAATTTTATGTTTATTTTTTGTACTTGTTTACATATTAATTACAGAGTTTCATACAAACTTCTATCCCTCATTTTACCCCCTTATGAGATTGAATTTCGAAAAATGCTAAAATACGTATTTATTTAATTGTATTGAAGAGCATTAATACAAAGTTTCAAGTAATTTTGATCATAAACAATTCTTTGCCCATATAAACTTTATCCTTTAACTCATCCCAGTTATGAAAAAAAATCAAATGAATATATATTTTATCTTAAACCTAAACACCACTTCTGTCTTTTTCACATTAGGAATGACAGAGTTTCATACGACCATCGGCTTGGGCTGCGATTGATCCATCAGTCAGTCAGGGCTACCGAAGGATGCACGTCTCCCTCTCAATTCTTCCTTCAGCTTCAGCACAGGTAAGATGCGAAAACAAAAGATATATCACAATAATTTATTGCTTAACCTCAGACTGAATGTAAATAGATCATACGTGTAGCGCCCTCCTTTCAAGAAATCTTCTCCATTGTGCTGCCAATATATTTGAAATACCGTTCCGCAGTATAAATTATTAATTCAGAAAAGTACCATTGACAAGGAGAACTTCACTGGCTGTGTAAAAATAAATAAGAAATCGGTGTGGCTTTGGTGCCGTGTTAACTATTACTGTCAATCAGAAGTTTTATTTGTCATCCATGATCAGAAGTCAGAGAGTGTTGCCGAAATACCGATAGTTGCACTATCGATAGTTTTCATCTAAAAAGCCCTACTGTCGATAGCTATTTTGATATTATCGATAGTATCGATACAATCGATAGTATCGATACTATCGATAGTTGGAAATGTGACAATACTATTGACAGGCCACTATACTATCGATACTATCGACAGTATTGGTGCTCACAAATCATAAAATATTGATAGTATCGATACTATCAATACTATTGATGTTTCGAAATAAAATAATGATGATGTTCTCCTGACCGATTCCGGCCACGGCGGCCAATCTCATTGAGACTAGCCAACTGCGCAGGAGATATTATAGTGCACAAGTGTACGCGCAGACACAAGTGCACTCTCTATTCCTGTCACTCTCATATTCCAGTGGGACGACTACTCGACACGACCGGTGAGAGTTAAGGCGCAGGACCGACGGCTTTACGTGCTCTCCGAGGCACGGGGGTGAAACACCGCCAACTTCCCAACTCCGGGCTGTTACTGAGGCTTACTATACAGAAAGACTCAATAACTAAACTTGGCCCGACCCGGGACTCGAACCCAGGACCTCAGGATGTGCAGCCGTACATGCTAGCCACTACACCGCCGAGGCAGTTAAAATATACGGGAAATAAAATAATATCGATGGTATCGATGCTATTGATACTATCGATAGTTTCAGCTATCGATAGTAGCGTGTATGTGTGTCAGTTGTAATATTTTTTTTGTTTTGAAAAGTTCCTTTTTACTTATGACTTACTTATGACTTACTTATTCACTACCCACTTCCTCTCTCTTTTTTATACTATCTTAAAATGAACTACTATCGATAGTATCAGTAATATCGATAAAACTATCGATATTCTAACTATCGGTCACTATCGATTAACTATCGATATGCTATCGATAGTCGACTATCGATTGGCAACACTACAGTGTCAGACTGATCACTGAAGTCATTCAACCAGTGTCTCCAATCTCCATATTCTGTCATCTGTGCCCTATGCACTCATTACAGATTACTCAACGTCAAATAAAGTTCGACGTTGGATGTGTTTGACTTATTATTTTTCAATTTAATAATATTTTATTTATTAAAGACATAGTAATATTTTTCATATATAGCATTGATAATTTATAATTAATAATAAAAAAAAGTCTTTAAATTATTTTTAAATATTTCGTACTATTTGGTCAGAGAAAGTTGTTGGCGCGTAGCCTAAATCTAACATGAATTCTCTAATAAAGTTATTTAGAACAGTGAATAGAAGTACCCCCTTGGGTCTCAAAACTTTAAGGTAAGACCTATATTATCAATATCTCAACTTAAGTATCATTAAATAAAGACAATTTTCTACAATTAATATTTTTCAAAATATAAGTAGCACAAATATTGAAAAATATATTTTATGGATATTTAAACATTATTCTTAACAGGGTTTAAGATATTGCCAACAAGTAACAAAAAAAAGGCTATTATAAATAAAGTTATGGTTGAATGTTAAAATTGTTATTAATATTTATTGAATATTATGGATGTATACTATTTATTTGCATCATATGTATCTGCACCTCATATGTACATTCACATTATTTTATTATATATTATTCTTTACCTTTCGCTCTACTTATTATATATTTCATTCATATATAATTTCTTCATTCCTAAGAGTTGTATTTTGTTAATAGGTTAAAAACAAAATAGCAAAAAGTTTTGTTCAAATTCAAACAAAATATGAACACTGTTCAGCTGTATAATATTATATAGATATAGAAGTCAAAGAGTTTTGAATTGAATAGTATAAATACAGCAATTTGAATAACTTATTTAAAAAAAATCTAACTTCAATGTGGTTATGATCAATATCTGTATTTAACAATACAATAATATTATATCAGATTTAAACACAAAGAAGTTTTATATTTAAATGCTAATTTTAAACAAGATAAAGAGGCTTACACCTATTGGCTTACACCTATCGGCTTACAAATATCCTTGCTTGAAAAATCTGGTTAAAGGAAGTTGCTTTCAGTATCAGTCTTAATCCAACACTTCATCGCAGTTTCTTTTCTTTATTTTTAATTTGTCATACTGTCCTCATTATGTGTCTCTAAAGCATCTTTTATTTTTATCCTTATTCTGTTTATTTATTATAATACTATATATTTTTATATTTTTAATTTCATAAAAACACTTTTATTGAATATAAATATAAAAACAAATATATTAAGATTAATGATGTAACATGAAATCAGATTTATCTTTTTTAATTTTGTGTGTAAAACAGATCATGTGTTATATTTTTTTAATACATATTTATTTCGTTTGACAGTGTACCACAACAACGGTTTATTAAAATGTCAGCGAATGCATCCATATCTCAAATACAAAGAGAAAAAGATATTTTTCAGGATGTTTTTCCAAGTATCATGGATACAATTGTTACAAGCACAAAGTTTACTGATGTTCCAGAAGTTGCTAATTGGATTAAAAAGGTAAAACTATAATGATCATTATTGATAATAAAATTTCTTCTTTGTCATAATATAAATAATATCAGAGTACAGTAGAATCTCAATTATCCGAACATCAATTGTCCAAATATCCGATTATCCGGACTTATTCTTTACGGCTCTAATTACCGATTTAGAAATGATTTGTCGGTGCAACGAGGCATGTTACGACAAGTTTATTCCCGCCTCCGACGTGTAGGTACTCTCGTTTTCATTTGTTTGCGCAATAGTGTTTGTTATTGTTTCATTTTATTTGATGATGATCAATTGCACTACACGATGATTTCGAAAAAATAACAGAAGCAGTGAAAGTTGAACTGGCTGGCTGAACTGCGATAGAGAAGAGCTTGGATTAGAAATTTTAAGTGATGAAGAAATCATTGATGATTTAAACAGTAACAAGAAAAAAGATGAAGAAGAGACTGAAACTGGTGATGTATGTCAAGTACCATCTCACGCAAAAGCATTTGAAGCTCTACATGTTGCTTTTAAACGGTTTGAAAGATACGACGAATCGGATCCCCTACAGTTATTACAACTGAAGCGCATCAAGAACTTGGCCACAATGAAAAGATGTGTTTCATCACTTCAAAGATTAATAACAAATTATTTCTAACCAAAATAAATTACGTAGGTATTATGTTATTCTTTATCTTTATAACTCGTAATTTTCTATATCGCATTGTCCAAATGACGTACGTAAAACCCTTTCTATAATAAAAAGTTGTTAAAATTTTATTATTGTTTGACAAAGTAAATCACGCATTACTTGTCAGTAAACTGAGAACATTTGGTATTAATAAAACATTGTTTAACTCTTGTGCATCATACCTTCAAAGTATATCAATTCGTCCTTGGTGATAGACGGATACTCCTCGCAGCCATATTGCCTACTCTGGTGTACATACAGCAAGGCTCGAATATAGGACCAGTATTTTTTAACATCTTTATAAACGACATTGTTTCGATATTTCAACACTCGAAGGTCTATCTATTTCCTGATGATCTCAAAATAATTATAACCATTAGAAACAACTCTGATGTTGAAATATTACAAGAAAATCTCAACCGCCTTATTCAATGGTGTAATAACAACCTTATGTTTCTCTATTTATAATAAATAATTGTGTACAGAGTCAATTATATATTGATACTGAAAATCTGACTGCAGTTCGTGACATACGTGATTTAGGCGTTATACTAAACAGCGAAATAAAGTTCACGAAGTCACTGGGCTTTGTATTGAGGAATTCCAGAGAGTTCAGAAAGCCCTCTACTACAATGAAACTTTTTATCTAGACTATGGTTAGAAATAAACTAGAATAACTGCAGTCAAATTTGGAATAACTGCAGTCAAATTTGGAATCATCACTACAAAAATTAATGTTATCTAATATATTTAAACAAGCGATTCTTGTATATTTATTTATTTATTTTTACCAGCGATCTCGGAAACGGCCCTAATGATTTCGCTAAAGTTTGGTACGTATAGGGGTTTTCGGGGACAAAAAATCGATCTAGATTAGTAGTAATGTCTGGAAAAACGCTTGTTACCTAGTTTTCATGCGGTTTTCTTTCGCATTATTCCACGCAAAATATGGCCGATAATTTCTTACGCTCGGGCATAAGCTTCGTTATCAAGCGGCCAAGGTGCTCGGGTTCAAATCTCGGTCGGATACAAAGATTTTACTTTTGTTTTTTTTTGTATTTATTCAAGTTTTTAGTATTTTTTTTATCTAAAAAATACGATATAACAAAAAAGAACTCCGAGCGAAGCTCGGTCGCCCAGGTACTAACATTAATATACAGATATAGCATTAGATTGGAAAGAATAAAAAACCGACTGCTGCGTCATCTTGCGTACCGTTTAAATAGTAATAAAAAAAAACTAATAATTCCTACGAAAGACAGTTGGTACATTATAATAATGCATCACTATAATCGCGTAGAAGCATCTCAGACATAATGTTCTCCTACAAAATGCTCAACAAAAGTATTGATTGTCCAGCAATATCCAAATATTTAATTTTAATGTGCCATAAAGACTGCCTAGGAAACCGCATGTTTTATTTAATATATCCGTATATAGGTCCAACTTGGAAAAGTATTCCTCTTTAGCCAGACTGGCACGCACTTATAATGATCTGGCCTCGATATTACTTGCGATAGCTTACCTGCCTTCAAATTAAAATTAGTCAACTTCCTTAAAAATAATGAATGAATTAATTAATTAGTATAATATTGAAATTATTTCGTTTCCTGTAAGGGGTCGTTCATAAAATACGTTCACATACAAGGGGGGTTCGCATACAAGGGGGACCTCTTACTGAGGTCTTATTTTTCGACATGAGCGCTAGCTCTGCGCGGCTCTAACGACGTCGCGATCCGTCACAACTGTATTTATTATTATATTATTCCTTCAAATATTTTTAATTCACAAAATTTGTGTACTATCATTTGAAATTCTGGAGTGTCTTAGTTTTTGTGACGAAATATTTCTAGGGGGTCACAGAAAATGTGACACAGCGTAACAATAGGGGGTCAAAAAAAGCTGGTTTTAGCGTGACGTATTTTATGAACGTATTTAATGTGATTAACATATAATAATGAAACTAAGTATTCATAATATTGTTAAATAATGCTATTTCTTTTTTATACTTAATTTACATTTATTTACCCAATTATCCTTTGATTTATAATAAATGCATGTTGTGATTACCACTAAAAAGAAATACAATATAATGTGTTTAATTTATTATGTAAATTATCTTTGTATTACTGTTGTCATTTCTGTTGGTAATCTCAATTAAAAATAAATAAATACCTAGTTCCTAGTGTATCGTAATTAGGTTGGTCTTTGAACTATTTTCTACCGAACAAATCAATCGAGACAAAATCGGGAATATGGAGCAAATCGAGTACCGCGCTGTTATAAAGTTCAAGCAAGGAAAATCAGTTCAAAGAGAGAAAGAGATGCATCCATTAACGAAGACTCGTCTGGGTAACTATGGTTTAAAAAGGGGCATACCCTCTTAAAGAAAGGCAGGGAGTCACTCAAAGATGATCTATAGCCAGGACGGCCGATCGAAGTAACCACTCCAAGAAACATTCAAAAAGTCGAAAAGTTATTATAAGTAGATGCTCTACTAAAGAATTCTATAAGAAACAGATCGCAGAAATGATTGGATTATCAGATACAACCATTTCTAAAATTGTTTACGATCACTCGGATCACACGATCGATCGATAAAGTGATAAAGTTACAGCGTAATTTTTCAAAAAAAAATTCGAAGTTAATTGAAAGATCAGACAAATGTTTTAGGCTTTAACAGGTGAATACATAAATATATTTAAAAAAAAATGTATCTTTATTTTTACCTCTTACCCAAGTTCCGCGAACTTAAAAACACGCAAACGGCTGGTGGTGACTAAACGCCAAATATACTAACTGGGGCTCACGAACGAAAGTTACACCGAAAGGCCGACAGCTGCTGAGAGCGTTAGATCAGCTGAAACTTAGCTGTATTTTATCTGGTGAACCTACTTATTGGCCCACATATGTAAGAAACACACCAGACCTAATTGATTTCGCAATAGTGAGGGACATCGCTGGCACATACTTCGAATGTAAATCAATGCCTGAACTTTCGTCAAATCACTCTCCAGTCGAAATACTGTTGAAGAGAAAAATAACCGTAACTTCCGACGTATGTCGCCTACATAGCAGAACAACAGACTGGAATAGTTTCAGAGAGTCAATCTCTGCTTCAATAAATCTACACTTACCACTCAGAACAAACGATATAGAAGAAGCCGTTGAGCATTTAAATAGTTGTATACAAAAATCAGCTTGGCATGCTCCACCTGAAACTTCCAAAACCATCCCCAAATCACAAAGCTATCCGACTAATATAAGAGCACTGGTTGCGAAAAAACTAAAGACACGGAAATTATGGCAGAAAACTCGGCACCCAACGGATAAAACTGCCCTAAATTCACTGATATCTCAACTCAGCCAATTACTGAGTGAAAATCGAAACCAAAATGTGGAAGCATACCTTAAGCGCTAGACGCCAGCACCGTAACCGACGACTCACTATGGAAAGCGACAAGCAAACTTAAGTGCCCTATGCTAACACGGCCTCCTATACGCAAAGCAGACAGCAGCTGGGCTATAAAAGATTCAGATAAGGCACAGGCATTTGCTGAACATCTGAAAAATTTGTTTGTAGGCAAACCCTGACCAGGGATCTACACAGACTGAATTAGTGTCGAGAATACTAAATGAAACACATCAATTAGACCTTCCAATAAATAGCTTCTCTATATCTGAAGTTAATCAAGCAATAAGGAAACTCGATCAAAACAAAGCGCCAGGATACGATTTGATAACCGCTAAAATTATGAGAGAATTGCCAGAATTGCCAGAGGGTGTACGCTTCTTAACATACATAATGCCATATTGAGAACTTCAACGGTCCCCAGACAATGGAAAGTGGCTGAAATCATTATGGTCCCCAAACCGGGCAAAAGCCCTGAAGATGTAAAATCTCACAGGCCTATCAGCCTATTGCCAATACCATCAAAATTAATGGAGATCCTATTCTTGAGCAGATTATCGCCAATCATAAAAGAAAGAAGCTTAATCCCAGACCAGTAGTTCGGCTTCAGGCAACAACATGGTACTATTGAACAAGTACAGAGAATAGTGAACAACATTAACGATGCTTTTGAAAGAAGACAATACTGCACAGCTGCATTCTTGGACATCTCACAGGCCTTTGATCGCGTATAGCATGATGGGCTACTGTTTAAGATAAAAAAATTGGTGTCAATCGAATACTACAACTTTATTAGATCGTATTTAGAAAACAGACACTTCTTTGTAAAACATGGAGAAGAAGTAACAACACTATGTCCAATCTATGCAGGCGTACCGCAGGGCAGTATAATGGGTCCTACCTTGTATCTCCTGTATACTGCAGATCTACCGACTTCCAAGGCCACTGTAACAGGCGCTTTCGCTGACGATACAGCAATCCTGGCATCGGACGAACTCCCAGAAAAAGCCGCCCGAAAACTCCAAAATAGCCTTGACAATATCGTGAAATGGCTTAAAGATTGGCGTATCAAGGTAAATAAATCCAAATCGGTCCAAGTGACATCCACCACTCGACGTGACGTTTGCCCTCCAGTAACATTAAATGGAGTTCAAGTCCCCCAACACGATGAGGCAAAATATTTGGGAATGTACCTAGACTCACATGGAGAAAACACATCTATACCAAAAGACTAGCAATAGGACAACAGGTCAAATAAATGTACTGGATGTTGCACAAGAAGTCTTAGTTGTCAATGACAAACAAGTTACTCATTTATAAAGCCATAATTTAACCCATATGGTTGTACGGTCTGAAACTATGGGGTACAGCGGCAAACTCGAACATAGAAATCCTACAAAGATTTCAATCTAAAATGCTACGCATGATAGCAAACGCACCTTGGTACATAACAAATGATAGACTACACCAAGACCTTAACATTAAAACAGTCAAGGAGGAAATAAAGGAGAGGATGGCCAAATACAAAACAAGAAGCACACATCACCCTAACGTACTTGTAAAGGATCTAATGAACGAAGTGAAAATGCCACGAAGGCTCAAACGCAAAAACCCACATGCTCTATTATTGTGAAGTTGTAGATCGCATAATGATGAAGCGATATTGTTAATGAACAATCTCGCACAAGCCCAAGACCTAAAAATACCAACCTAATGCTGAATATCGCCAGATAGATTGCATTATAAATTTATAAAAAAAAAAAAACGCACACTCCTATCCGTCGTCCAAGACGAGTTTGCGATAGCAGATTATTTGACAGACATCCTGTTGTATATCTAGGAATCGGAGCGGTGTAACGGACAATGCTAAGGTGAATTTTCTAGCAATGTAATCTTCTAGTTAGTTAACAAGGCTCCATGTCTGAAGCATTCCTAGCCATAGTCCGTGGCTCAAACGTTCACGGCATATAAAATAATTAAGAAAGCCATGTTAAAGAAATTTGATAGCTTTAATGCCTTCAAAATAAGTAACTTTAATGTCAATTTTGGGTGAATAATTATTCCTAAGAACGTCGGGAAACAAAAATCAAAATAAATCCGCGAAAAAATCCGAAAAAAATAGTTTTATTTAAATTCCTAAGACTTTTAGTTCTTTAGTAATTACGAAATAGTATGAACGACGTTCACGAATTTCGTGGATTTCTGCTTCTCTCCACTTAAGTTGACTTCGCTATAGAGTGCGTTTTAATAAGATTTGTATAGTTTGCATTTATCTCTTCCATAGCGTGGCAAAGTGACCTATTAGTACACATTTGTATACTTATCCTTATAACTAGAGCCATCTTATGTATCTTATATGTTCTAAAATAGAGTTCTTTGTAGGTACTGGAATATAACTTACAAGGTGGTAAGAAAACAAGAGGTCTTATCACAACATTTACATACGAAAGCGTTGAAGATCCACAAAATATTACAGAAGAATCACTAAAAATTAGCAGAGTAGTAGGATGGTGTGTTGAAATGGTAAGTTAATTTATTTTATTCTTACGTTAATGATTTTTATACTTATAATATGCATATATTTGTTTTTTTCAAGCTATAACAATTAAACTTGTTTTCATCTTAATATTAATTATTTTTATATTTGCGAGTACTATATAATTATTATAATCTTGCACAACTTTGCTAAAATCCAAAGAGCGTTTTCCACATACTAATAGAATTAAAACCAAAATTTCCAGGACCAATTGAATTCTAAATATTGATATGGTTATTAAGAAGTATTATTGCACTTTTACATTAAAATTCATCAGAAAAATTCGTTGTCACCTCTAATAATACTTCTTGTTATGTAAAAAAAAACACAATCCTTTATGTAAGAACAACAAGAAGTAGACCAGTCAGTCCCAACAAAAACCATCACGTAAAAGTTTCCTTTAACTTGAATGAAGAGTTAAAAAATAACCCGTACAATTAAAAAAAAAGACATCACTTTAAAATGAATAATTTGAATAGCTACAGTCTACACTTTATATCTAAAAACGCAAAATGTTATTAATTGTATAATACTTTCTTAGATTTACACGAATATTTGACATTTTAAATAAAACCTTCTTTTGGGATTTTGACCTTTGAGACGTCTAAAACTTTAGTCTCCCCTGACCATGATTGTTCTAAAACCTAGTAAACTAGGTTAGACTATGACACTACATTCAGTGTATTTAACGAGTGTCTCAAACAGATTCGACATTTTCAATACACCGCACTGCGTAGAAGATAGCATTTAAAAATGAGTTTTACATCAAGCAAGAAGTGTGAACAGCTCGTACACAATTTTCGTACATTTATATACAGATTACAGATACTACTCAGACACTAAAATTTCGTAAAAGTGTGAAAAGTAAACATATTAATGTCTGACATTTGTGTCGTAGTCTAAAGTTAACTTAAAGCATTCGAAACGTGGTGTACCAAAAATAAAAAAAAAATCTGTGAAAAGATCCCAAAAATGTTGTTAATTGTCATTTATATTTGTAGTTGCACGCTTATTTCTTAGTTATGGATGACATAATGGATGGTTCGACGAAACGTCGGGGCGTGCCTTGTTGGTACAAATTGCCTAACATAGGCCTCGGGGCTATCAACGATGCCATTCTGATACAAGCCTGTATATACGAAGTAATGAACATGTACTGTAAACATATGCCGCAGTACACACATATCATGAATTTGCTTAATGAGGTAGGTCAGTGGGAAAACGAAAAGTATTTTGCAAAGCGTTTTAACAACTATTTAATTTTAAGATCAATGTTCATTTTAAGATCTTAATTTATAAGGTGTATTTATAATTAATAAGGTCACATAAATAATACTTTATTTTGATCTGCAAGTGATGAACGTGTCTCCTACACGTACTTTTACTTAACGACTAGACTTCGACACATACAAGTATGTATGTATCTATTCTACTATTATAAACTGTGTGAGAATTTTGAGTGTTGTAAGTGGTAATCTCTGTAACCACTATACTTATTTGAAAAAGTATTTTACCATTTAAGTTACTTTATTCCAGATGGACATCCTATTATTTTTGATATTATAGATGCGAAAGTTTGGACGGATGGATGTTTTTTACTCAATCACGCCAGAACGGCTGAATGGTTATTAATGAAACTTTACCGAAATATAGCTAATAAATACCTCAGAGTAACACATTGGTTATAATTTTCAAAGATATAGTAATAAATATTTGAACTAAGCTAACTAATTTAATATAAAAAAATATATTTAAAATATAAATATGTCCATATTTGTCCTTCACACCATATAATTTAAACTAATATCTTAGAAGTTATCTATACTAATATTATTAAGCTGAAGAGTTTGTTTGTTTGATTGAACTCGCAAATCTCAGGAAATGCTAATCTGATTTGAAAAATTCTTTTTGCATTAATAGCCCGTTAACTGAGGAAGGCTATAGGCTATATATCATCCCGGAAAAATGTACGGTTCCCGTGGGATAGATTTGTTTTTGTCTAGGGACGAACAAGAAGTGAAACGAGGGTGAGTCGCTAGTAACTAATAAGAAAATGTGATATATAGCGCGTTCAACCAAACAAACAAACTCTTCAGCTTTATAATATTAGTATAGATTACGAATTACCTAACACCTAAAAATATAATTTAGGCTCTTCTATATACGTCAGTCGGGCAACACCTTGACTTCACAATGGCTCATCGCAACAGAAACGACTACAGTATGTTCACATTGGAAAGGTACAGTTCCATAGTGAAGTACAAGACATCATATTATACACTAAAACTGCCAGTATGCTTGGGATTAGCTCTAGCGAATAAACTAGAGCAAGAAACACACAAACAGGCAGAGAAAATATGCTTCGAAATTGGACATTTGTTTCAAATGCAGGTAATTTTTTTTATGTTGTTAAATTATTTTTAGATTAAAAAAAAATGTTTTTTTTTTGCATGCATATTTGGACTTTTATAAAATCATTTTATAGCTTCAGGAGATAAAAATCTAAGATGTCATATACCATGCACTGAAAAAACTTATGTGGATATTTTACCCTTCTATTTTACCATAATTGATAATATGATATATTCCCTAATAGATTTAATAGTATCGTAAAATAATTACATCAGTCGTGTGCATGGATCATAAATAACGATGAACTCTAAAAACGACACGTGTTTGTTGGTGTGCTTGACTCAATTCATGCGGTATCCATTTTTCGAGATTTTTCACTTGTCCAATTTATTTCAAGTGTATTAAAATTGTTTCATCACTCACACCGAAGCTTGCCGTGCGATGGATCCGCGTCCACGATCACTTTTGACTCTTCATTGTCAACTAGTCTCCGGCCGTCCACGGAGTTTGTTCTGTAGGTTAAAATTTCTAGAACAAAAATGTTGGAACCAAAAATATACCGTGTTTTCTTTTCCATTAGCTTCCCCCCCATACACTCGTGGAAATCGTACTCGTAAATAACGCGATATTTTAAGTTTTTCCATATTGTGAACAAAACGATGTCAAAGAAAAATCAAATGGCGCGAAAACAAATTAATCACTAAATTCGAACACAGAAATACACAAGCCTAAATTTGAATATTTCATAATATGTAATGACCTAATAGTATAAATAATGTAGGTGTTATTTTACCTCAAAATTTATAAAACATCTATAATTTGCGCTAGTAATTTATTAATTTTTTGAACGATGTTTCTTATCGCCCGTTACACACTCTGAGCGGATGAGAGCGAGACCAAAAAAAGTGTAATAAGACTTATTTCCGACACTTCTAGCTATAGTTACAGCCGTGTATGAACTACATACATCACCGCACACAGCTCTCCCTCGCGCCGAAAGACTTGACGGCTCTCTTCCATTTTTTTTTTTAACTTTTATTTATATTTTTACAGTAATTAATTAATGTTTATTTCTAAAATTAAAGAAAAATATTATCAAAATAAGATTTATACAGTTCTTAAATTTTTATTTGTTATTAACTTAAATATCCCAGATCATTTAGTGTTTAATTTATCATTATTTATTTTATACATAATAAATATATTTTACCGTAAATTTTTCAATTAAACTATCAACTTGATATTTTATAATATAAATTATAATGACTGTATAGCAAACGTATACCTAAAAGCGAAAGGAACTTCGGTCCGATCGGGGGTCCACAGACCCATCATATATATCTTTTCATTCACCTACAGATGTCACGTTTAAGGACACGTGTGCATAGAGCACACGAATGTAAAGCGCCGTCGACATGCGTTTGTAGCGAACGCAAGCGTTACGACGACGTACGTTGATAATACACGCGTCATTGGCGAATTTGTGACACATGAGGTGCATGTGCCCTTTTAAGTTTATAAGTTCCAAAAACGCGCAGACAACGCGCGTCGACGTCACTTCAAAAAGTCCTCGTGTGCATAGGCCCTAAGCTTCTTATAACTGTATCCACGCACACTTAAACAATATATACAATTTACTGATACAAACCTATTGTCATTACTGATACTAACCTATTGTCATAATTGATATCCTTGAGCTAAAACTATTTTTATGTTAATAGGACGATTTCATAGATTGCTTCGGTGTGGAAAAAGTGACGGGGAAAATAGGTACAGACATACAGGAGGGTAAATGTTCTTGGCTAGCAGTGCAAGCGTTACAACGGTGTAATGACAAACAAAGGAAAGTATTCGCAGCCTGCTATGGCAGTTCAGAACCGGCACATATGGAAAGAATTAAACGATTATATGAAGAATTGAACCTACCCAGGATATATCGTGAAGAGGAAAAGGCAAGAAACGACGCGGTCATACGACACGTACAGCAGTTCCCATCGGATAAGATATCCCCCGATCTCTTCTTGAAGCTTCTCAATATGATATACGACAGACAAAAATAAGTTATATTTTGTTTAACAGTTTGTATTTTTATATTAATCCATTTAACTGTTTATAATAACGTTACGGAATACTAACGTAAAGGGTAATTAAGTTATTATATAACCCAGCATTTGTGCTGATATTATTTATTTAGTTTTTTTGTTACGTTATTTAAAGCTACAAGTGTAGTTAACTGTACCTACTCCATATGTTTCGATAGTTAACTAAAGGTGAACAAACAGTTAATGGGATCTTAGTGTTTTATTAGAAAAATATTACACATATTGTCAGTATAACAACTGCAGTTTTTATCATTTGTTTATTGAATTCGTTTAGACATGTACAAAATATACTTTTTATTTTTAAATTTAAATTCATGATAAAATATATTAAAATTGAAAATATCCATATGGTATTTCATATTAAAACATGTAAATAACTTTGAATTATATGCTGTTGCTGGTATATGCCTTTTTTTCTGGTAGTACGTAGTGGGTGGTGCTCCGTGGACACTATCCGAGCGTAGGACTGACAAATCTATCAATTTTATTTGTAGGACGATCTGATCATTTAATTATGCATATTTTTAATAATAAATACTATAAAAATTAGCCGATAGTTCACAATTGTATCTACTACTATCAAACTTTCGTAGAAGGAAGAGTTGGGCGTCTCGTCAAAACGAAGCTACTCGTGAAGTTTTAGCTTGTTATTGATGATTTAAAAAACCCCGTGGTGGACTGCAGACTGTATGACAGACAGTACTGTAGACAATATTTACAATTTCATAATAAACGCAACGGGTTATTGCGCAAGTGTATAATTATTAAAATTTGATTTAAATTATAAAGAAATTTAATCGCGAAAATTTTTGAAACGAGAAAGAACGACATCTAAAAGAATCTGTTTTATGATTTTTTTACCTTTAGTTAACTACCTAAACCTATGGAGTATAGGTAAAATTTGGTATACAGACATATGAAATTCTTCTCTCCGTGTACTAAACATAAATGCTGCTATATGTCCTTTGAATAATATTTTTTTTTATTTTTTGAAGCATTTTGTACGGAAACAATGAAAAATATTATAATTTTTTTCCCAAAATAAATGTTTAATATAGCATCTCTTACAAATATACTTAAATGAGAAATATTATAAAAAATGTTACTTATACATAAAAACAATCATAAGGTCTTATATAAAAATGAAACATAATGGAATATTATAATATATTAAATAACATTTTTTGTTCTCAATTGAATAGTTTTCCTATGAAGGGTATAGCCGGATAAGTATAGCGAACCCCCTAATGGCAACTTATATCGAAACTTATGTGTCAATAAAGGCTTGATGTAGAAAAGCGATTCATATGAGTTTCACTGTCATACTCCGCTTTGACCTTGAGATATGAAGAAAACTGAGCGCAACTGAGTTTCGATCAAAAGGGCATATCTCGGTAACCTTCAAAGCTAGAAACTTAAAACTAACGCGAGATTCTAGGTAACCTTTAGAATATATTATATATTTTATTTATATTTTTAAAATAATTACAACTTCTTTTTTTAAATAAATAAAAATAAAATTATTATTATTTCGATGTTACTTGAGACTTACAATCACAGAAAAAATATATGTTATAGTATTTGTTATACGCTAATACTCATAAAAAATCGTTTGAAAAAAATTGATGCAACGTTTCGAAAAAAAAACTCGATGCGCACTAAATATATCAAACACATATTATGCGCATATTAACACTATTAATTTTAATCATTATAAAAAGATAAAGAAAAAACTGTAAAAAAAACTGTTATTAATTACAGGTGTAATTTTAGTTATGTTAGTTTTTTTTCGAAATGTTGCGCCAATTTTTTTCAAACGATTTTTTTATGACTATTGTATATATCAAATACTATAACATATATATTTTTCTGTGATTAAAAGTCGCAAGGAAAACCGGCATAATAATAATTTCTTTTTTATTTATTTTTTTAAAAAATTTAAAAATTTTAAAAATCTAAAGATATATATATATAATATGCTCTCAAAGGTTACCTAATACTTCACGCTAGTTTTAAGTTACTAGATTTGAAGGTTCCGAGATATGGCCTTTTAAAAGAAACTCATAGTTACGCTTAGTTTTCTTCATATCTCAAGGTCAAAGCGGAGTAAGACAGTGAAACTCATATGAATCGCTTTTCTGTAAAGCCCTTATTGACACATAAGTTTCAGTATAGGTTGCCATTAGGGGGCCGGTTCGCTATACTTATCCGGCTATACTCTTAACAACTTTAAAAGTTTTACTTCTTGTTCCGTGGGATCCATTCTATTTCCCGGGATTATGTAAAAGCTTTTGTGCCATTAAAATCAATTTTCTTTCAATCTTACCAGCTTAAATATCACTTACTATAATACTTTTTATAGACTAATATTGTTTTATGCAGTGATAATATTATCCATGTTACCAATAACATATAAAACATTTTTTTTAAAAATCAAGACTGAATTTGTCCATTTCAATTACAATATTAACACCGCCTGGATAATTTCTAAAAAATTACCTAATTGTTAACTGACACGCCGGCGTGCCCGCGATCCTCAACGGATTAAAGATGGTATGCGACATTTCTATATACCAACCTTATTTAAATTTATTTATCAAATTAGAGAATAATGATTTTTTGACTTTATTTATGCACTAGTAACTTACCGTCGCTTCGCTCGGGTGCGTCCCTAAACTTGAATGGTTTATCAACGCGTAAAAGACAATAGCCCATAGAATTTTTTTTTTGAGGCTG
Source organism: Argynnis bischoffii washingtonia (assembly GCA_033884665.1). Taxonomy (NCBI): domain Eukaryota; kingdom Metazoa; phylum Arthropoda; class Insecta; order Lepidoptera; family Nymphalidae; genus Argynnis; species Argynnis bischoffii. The sequence continues at coordinate 5,356,903 of CM066623.1, read as the reverse complement.
ATGAACTTTCGCATGCGTTTATAGGACCCGTGCCTAGTAGAGCACGTAAAGCCGTCGGTCCTGCGCCTTAACTCTCACCGGTCGTGTCGAGTAGTCGTCCCACCGGAGTATGAGAGTGACAGGAATAGAGATTGCACTTGTTTGCATATATACTTGTGCATTATAATATCCCTTATGCAGGTGGCTAGTCTCAATGAGATTAGCCGCCGTAGCCAAAATCGGTCAGAAGGACATTATAGGATAACCCACTAGGGTTTCAACACAATCGGATCAATGGTTTAGGAACGCATAAAGGACATACATTAATTTTTATTTATACATATAGAAGTATAAAGGTTCCAATTATATTTTTGTGTCAAATGTTATGAAAGTATTTATAAAGTGTTTATTTTCCACTTGGTTTCATTTAGTTTAACGCACTAAGTAAACGAAACAAAGGTGTCCCTGAACTTTGATATTGTTATGATTAGTATTTAATTGGGGAAACTATTAAATATAATTATAATGTTTGTTGGAATTATTGGCGATGGTGTAATATAGGATTAAATATTTTGTTATGGTAAAGCTATAAATAAATACCTGCAATATTTAATATCTTTTTTTTCATTTTTAATTTTTTTTCGTTAAATAAAAAATAATATAATATAAAAGTGATCCATTTTTATGATAAATAGGTACATAAATAAAATATGTAACCTCGAAGTCTACACTTTAGAAGATATGAACTATTTTTTTATGAAAAAATAAAATCTCTTGAAGGAATTCAAATAAAACACTTCCATATTCTATCATAGTATATTCCAAAAATATAATATTATACATAACTTTGCTTCAACTAGTAGTTATGTCAAGTTACAGTCCACAGTAACTGTTTCCAATCGTTACATACTAAAAATAAGCAATGCCAACTTAACAGCTGCCAAATATGGTGCAAATATAAAATATGAAAACCATTTATTACTATTAAAGTTCACACCACACTCGTCTGCCAATTTAAAAATTCTTAGTTTTAATATCATTTTCATGATATAAGAATTGGAAAAATATAGATATTATAATTTTGAAACAAAGTATTGTAAGTCATAAGGTAATAACGAAATTTCTTTTAACCTAGGAGCATTCAAAGCCTGTTTTAATATATAAAGGAAGTAGACATAGCCTAATTCTTAATATTATTGAATCCAAATCTCTCTTCAAAGACAATAAATATGAATGCGAACCATAAAATCATAATTCGGTTAATATTAAAAGACCAAGGTAATGCAAACTTATCAGCGGCACAAACGTGATGGGTAGCCGCTAAATCTTTTATCAAATAAAACCTTTACTATAATCCGTTGACAATAATTGTTGATAACTAACCTCGAAGGTACTTTAAGTCGAACTTTAAGATATACAAAAAATAACTTATACTTTTTAAACAAAAAATGTCTCTAACTGTACATTTTTGTATGCACACTATGTAATTACATGACGCTTGTTGAAGAGTCCAAAATGAATTAATGTTTTTATTAACTATACAGAATTTTAAGGGTGGATTTGGTTAAATGAAGAAGGACCACGACCTATTTAACTTATCAATGGCGGTACGCGAAAAGAATGGCGAAATTATGTAAAACTTATTTTCTTCGTTAATTATTTGAAAGTCGCAAGGAGAGTTGAAGGCTATTGTTAAAGCGTTGGCAGAAGACTGTGGAAACATTCACACTATGTGACAGTATTGCTGTATCGTATGGCAACATTAATAATGATATAATCCAAAACAATGAAGTAAAATGTGACGAGTATCAACTAGGTATAATGAGAATATTATATTAATTGTAAGACTATGCCATTGTAACGTCCATATATAAATATAAGTTCAAATCCTAACAGGACACAACGCTAAGGTCGCTTTGACCTTAAAACAGCGATAGAGCTACACAATTATAGTATTTTTAAAATAAAACAAGTATTTTTATTTATTAAACGTACAGTGAAGTTTAAAATTTTTCTTTATACAATAAATTAAACACAAGCACAAATATATACGACCTAAGGTTGTTGAAATGTAAGGAGTTTTATATTATTATTATATATTAATTTATATCTTTTATTAATTAATCGTACAGCTAAGTAAGACGAGGGTAGACAGGTCGAGAGTTGTGTTGAAATGATTACATTGAGTACGTGCTAATATAATTTTGACTAGTAAGCACCAATTGACTAAAATACATAATTATATCCTTAAAAAAATATTTACATATATTTCGTGGCTAATAAAATTTAGCCAATACAAAATTTGGGTCACAAAAACCCGGTTCTATGTTGTATTGAAGACTCGCAATTCTCTCACTATTGAAATAAAAAGCTTTACAAGATCAATTTAGAAACATGTTTTAGAGTTCAGAAATCTGTTATTCTATATACAATTGAAATAAAAAGGGAATAACAAAACTTTTGAGCGTTAAAAGTTCAGTTCGAGCCCTAAAATAATAAAATTGTTTGTATTCACATACACATATCTAATACCTATGTATGTATATTTCCAATAACATTTTATGAATTAATTTTATTATAATTTATATTTTTCATCTTCACAATAACAGACATTTTACACTGTAAGCTGTATCGAATATTAAGCTGCTATATTTTACATAGAAAAGTTTAACTTATTTGATTTCAAACATTTATTAAGAAATTCGGTGGTACTTCATGCTATATTATTTGAATGGTCTCGCCACACACGGATGAAATGAGGACTTGTGCTCAAAATTTCGCCAAATTATATTTTTATAGTCTTTTTTGCGATTGTTGCTTTACGGCTCACCTGTAAAATTAATTATCATAAATTAATTTACATAAAGTGAAATCGACTTATAAATCTTGTTAAAATTAAATCTTAATCTAGATGGAAAATCACTGGAAATTTATCTCTACTTTTATAACTAATCTTTTTCTTTAAAAATAACTTATATAATAATATACATCTATATGTATGGTGATAGAATCGCATGATCCATCACGAAGAAACCATCCTAATTCGGCCTTTCTTTGGTCTGATTAGTCATTAGACCATATATTATAGCTCTGCCTCGAGAGTTGTCATGCTGTGTGGAGATAATTATTTTGTTTAAAAAATATAAACAGGTGGATGAGTAGTTTACATTAAAAAAAATGCTAAAATAAAATTTTCGATATCATAACAGTTTGGAATCGAGATTACCTCATAAATTACAAATAGCGAATTCTTTGTACGAACGTACTGTATTTTTTAGTCATCAGCGAAATTAGGGAATTTTAATGGTAAAATATTGTCATACTTAATCGCATTAGCCTACCAATTGCCAAATGTAATAAATACTAGGCGCACAGAACACGTAAGAAGGTGCGACGATAGAAGAGTGATAGCACACGCGTGATACCATGACCGTGCTAGGACCGTGTCAGGCAAAAAAATATTTTTTATATTGAAAAGTATGAGATGCTGCCCACTAGACCATTCCGTCACCGACCGGCACCGTCTCCGTGCCTCACCAGGCGGCGTAAAGTTGTCCACTACACCGCCTCGTACCATGACCGTGTTATGAACGTATCAGACACGGAAACGAGCATGGCACGGACGACTATGCCCTCTAGGCCGTACCAACAGCATATCATGCCCGTACATAACGGTTATAGTAACCGTAACACCCCGGTACCAACCGCGTATCATCCGCGTTTCTACCGCGTATCATCCGCGTGTCAAATCCGTATGGTTCCGGTTTTTTCAGTCTTAGTATTTACTTGTGTTTTCTGTTGAAACGCTCTAGTGGGCATAGTAGTTCGTGCCATGCTCGTTTCTGTGCCTGATACGTTCATAGCACGGTCATGGTATGAGACGGTGTAGTAGGCAGATTCCTTAAATCAGACACTCAACGGACGATAACGGTGAGTGCCAGGCGAGCAGCTCACGTAGGGAGGTCGGGCAACGGCGGAATAGCTCATGCTCAAGGCGGCGGTACGCCACAGAGTAACGAATACAATAAAGAAAACTATCAACTTTCTCGAAATATTCAATACTAGATGCACAGAATCACGTAAGAAGATGGGCTAAAAGAAGCGAGCAAACGCACTTTTGAAGCAAAATGTTTGTTGGATTACCATAACGATCGTCAGTACTGTAGTCGACCATCTCGCGCGAAGAGATACGGGTAGCGGCAGCAGAGAGGGCGCGTGCACGAGGCGGCAATAAGCGACACGGAGTTATTATAATTAATAGAGGAAACAATCAACTTAATTGAAATATGTAAGTACCAGGCGCACAGAACACGTAGAGGTGGACCAAAAGAAGCGGGAAAACTCTCTATTGAAGCAGAAAAGACTTACCATAACGATCCTGAGTACCAGGCGAGCATCTCACGCGGGGAGGTCGGGCAGCGGCGGCAGGGGGGGCAGCGGGGGCGCGTGCACGAGGCGGCGGTGCGCCTCGGAGCCGGTGAGCGCGGCCACGGTGACGCCGGCCTGGTACGCCGCGGGCAGGCGCACGTGGCGGGTGCGCGTGCCCGCCTCCGCCCACCCGGACGCGCGCCATTCTCGAATCACGTTCACCACTTGTCCTGGTTGGAGAGAACAATGGCAGAAGTTAACGCGCTCTTCCCTGTTTAAAAACTCCAATAGGATCCCATCAAAAGCGACAAAAGCCGCATAGAAACCAATAAATATTTATCGGTTTCTTTGTGGCTTTTCTCGCTTCTGATGGGATCCTATTGGAGTTTTTGAACAGGGTTGTATCCTGTTATTTACACTAATAATATAAAAAAAGCTGTAACTTTGTAATTTTCGATGTAGCAGGTTCCCCGCAAATACTAAATCGACTCAGAAAACTCTCATTAATAGGAAGCTACATTACTGACGAGTACTAGTACTAAAGGTCATTTTTTTATTGAAATAAAAATGTTTTTACTGCTAATGAAATCATAATATCTTTAAGGTCGGAAAAAACTGGCCGTTAGGTTTGCTTATCTGCTACTGTTTTTATTCACCTTGAAACCATGACAAGTCACTAGTGTGATTGTCTAATTTTGCATATAAAAATGTATAGCATTGAAATGTCTAACAGCATTATAAAAACAAATTAAATATTAATCTTTATGGTGCGCAAATAGTTAAACAGATAAAATTTCTAGTTGAGGGCTAACTTGCAAAACAAAGTAAAAATTATAAATTCAGTTTATAATTTTTAAGATTTTTTTATGATTTTTAATGTGTAACCACGAACCATGTAAACAATATTACAAAACAGGTCCTAAAATAATTACAATAAAAAAAGGATTCATCCGACACATCTAGCGACAGAGTCAACATAATATTAACATTTTATTAATCTTACCAAGAACATTAAAAGTATGAAACCGTCTATCAGGTACAGCCATCAATGGTGTCAAATCGGTATTTGCTGTAAATCTTGCCAGGACGTCTCTCGTTTTCACCAATAATACTGAGGGGGATATTAATTTAGGCCATAACATTGACTCTCGAACACATTCGACTGGATTCGTCAAGTATACCCCATGGGAAGAAACTCCAAACACCATCTGATGATGCCATGCATCCGGTATCTCACCGTCACAACCCATTTGCAAGTTTAATGTAAGAATTGGGACTGCGCCTGAAAGGTATATGTATAAAACAAATAAATTTAAAGTATAAAACAACATTTCTATAACAGCCCTTATAAATAAAAAATATTACAGAGACATTATAATTACATACATTATGTATATTTTTTCAAATTACGTGTATTAAAACGAACATATTTCGTAATTAGTTAAAGTCCAATTAAAATGTTAAAAGGATCACGTACGCAGAACACACTACTTATTAATATATTAGAGCTATTTTTTTATTTATTACTTACTAGAGACTCGCCCTCAGTCCGCTCGGGTTCGTCTCTAGGTACCTATTAATGGTTATAGTATGGAACAGACAGACTATATATATTATATATGTATAATATGTATACGAATATATGTATAATATGTATACACATAGGTGTGATGAATTGTTGTGGGTTGTATTAAAACGTGCTTTCCCCTGGGAATGACACAAACTCCCGCAATAAAAAGTGTCCAATCTCACTCTCCAGCCCTCGCAACTATTTCCACACAAAAAATCACGCCACTCCGTCACTCTGTTTCGACGTGAAAGAAGGACAAACAAACACACATTCACATTTATAATAATATTAAGCATGGATTTTGGGATCCTTATTTTGGTTCTCATTACTTACAGTTTACATTAGTTACCAAAAAAAAACCATAGTATTCTTTTTTGTTTCCATATACTACGAGAACCATGTTATTTTCAAAAGTAGCCACTACCCGAAAATTCCCTTTAAAATCGATTGGGTAGTTCTTTTATATAACAACTTTAAAATATTTATCATGACAAGATAACAGTCTCCTGAGAGTAGTAGGTACATCAAATTTTGTGTGAAAGTCTTCTTAATGATTAACAATAGAATTGTTTTTTCTTTAATTCAATGCTGTCCAAACTGTTAACCGTGCGCCCATGTTACACTATAAAGGCAGGAATGTGTATTGATCTTGGTCTCTGTTTTCTCGAAACAAGGAATATCTAAATATATAATAAAACTGTAGAGGTTGAATGTCTGTACATAGAAAAAAAATGCTAAAAACCGAGTCAGGGGGATGTAAGAAGAGCAATAGAACAAATCCAGATTTTTTCAATTTTTTTGTTTCTCTGTCTGTTTGTAAGGGCTAATCTAAGAAACTGTTGGACCGATTTAAATGAAATTTTGTATATCCCCTTAACATCTTAGATACTTTTTATCCCGAAAAATTAAAGAGTTCCCGTGGGATATTTAAAAAACTATAGTAACTTATACAGCTTAGTATACAAAAACTACTGATTGGATTTTAATGAAACTTTACAATAATATAGTTCATACATCAGAATAACAAATAGACTACTTTTTATCCCGGAAAATTTACGGTTCCCGTGGGATAATTTGTTTTTGTTTGTCTAGAGGCGAACCCGAGCGAGGCGATGGTGAGACGCTAGCTTTTTACATAAGACCATCTGTGGGAGGGGCAAAAGACCGAATACTAGATTAGGCTCTTTATTCCTATACCACAAATAGCTCCCATGGGATATCATTATGTTGCAAAATGTGGCATAGGGTCTCACCAAGCGATATCCAATCAGCCAACCAGTGAGACAAGGACACCGCCCTCTCCGGGTAAGTGGGGAAAAACCTCGCGGTAACGAGACCATCTGAAGCCCTCTGTATACCCGTCACCAGGTCCGCCGCCGTACACCCCGCAACGGCCCGCGATAATAAATACCTAATTGAAAACAAATTTAATTATTTTCATGTCTAAATTCAACAAAGCACAGTACACGGGAAAACTTAAAAATTTTATACTTTTATGTAGTTTAAAAATTCTTAAATAATATTTACATCTATGTATATTATATCTATGTATATATATTGGTTTTAATAAATAATAATAAATTACAAAATTAAATTAAGTCAAGACATATAATATCCAATTAATACAACATAAATAGGTTTTCAAATATATTTTTTACTTCATAGCTTAAAAAAATCATGTATATTGCGTTTTTGTAAAAATTAACTTATTTAGAGTTATTTAATTGAGAAAGTCTTTTTTTTTTAAAGGAATTTTGAACTTGCATGATTGTAAATGATTCATCGAAAACATTACCAATAACAAAAACAAATCGATTTTATGAGATAATTAATGTTACATAAAATAACAACAATCCACCTACTTCAAAATTAACTCTAATATTCATTTAAGAAGTTTGATATAGAATTCATTGCCTCCGGTAAAAATGATATATTTCTTTCTACTTCTATCATTACCTACTTCTTCTTTATACGAAAAGCTGATAAAAATTTACAGCCAATAATTTTAATGTACTTAAAATAATAATTGTAAAATTACCTTGGCAATGGTGCATTGTTGGCCCTTAATCTTGTTCCAACGGCTGAATTAATTCTGTCTATATTAACAGGTACGCCAAGAGCTATCTACAAATTAAAATGGAAGAAATGTATATCATGCTAATAACTTCTAGCAAAATTTTAAACAAACGTAATGCTTTGTTAAATTTTTAATAAATCAAATAAGCAAAATCAGAGAAACACATTATCCTGCTGTAATTATGTTAAAAATCCACACAGTCGACTTTAGATCTCAATGAAAAACACGCCAAATTCAAAAGATGTTAAAAAATACCATTATTCATTGCGAACTGTGGCAAGACAGAGTTATACCTGTCATCCCTATAAGTACGTATAAAAGTCAAGTAGTTATTATAAAAATACGTATGACAGTCGGGTGCGCCTCACCCGCGACTCGTCCCATACATCCAGCGCGATTGCCCTGTGTATATGTCTTCGTTAGACGACTGTATGGATTAGTAGACTGTGACATTACCTACTATAAATAATGTTTAATAAGTAGCGTGAAAAGATTCAAATAATAATTTGTATCAAATAATTATATGATAATTGGTATGTATTCCAAAAAATATAAGTCACTTACAAACACATTGACAACGGCAGTAGCCCCACAGGCCGATGTGCCAATTTGTGTGACTTGTCGTTCACACGCCTCTCGCTCCGACCATACCATACATCGAGGGGGTTCGACACAGCTCACACTAGATTCGGACGTGCCTGCGGGTTTATCGGCTCCTAGCTAAATAAACAAAAATTATGATTACAATTAGATATACAGTAAATAAGAATTCGTTTCATAAGAAAATTTGTTTTCGATTTTACTTTCATATTTATCAAAATCGCACGTTTCAATATGAAATAGTTAAAAAAACTCATACTACTATGTTATCTCTTCTTAAATAATTGCAATCTTATTTTTCCGAAATGAATACTTAAAAACTATTTCATTCTAGTAATTATTCAACTTCGATCTTAGTCAAAGTAATGGTTAAATTAGACATGTTGAAGTTTATATAACACGTTGGATATAGGCATAATATAATGTATTTCTAAGTGATTTCAGCCATGACAGCCATTCTCAATGAGACTAGCCAAGTGCGCAGGGGATAATAGATATTATAGTGCACAAGTATACGAGATTCAAGAAAAAAAATAACATTAAACATCTATACTATGGCATATGTATATATTATGGCAGTGGTAGCCCAGTGGTAACGCGCTCGCTTGGCAAACCGAGTGGAACGGGTTCAAATCCCGGGTCTCGCACCTCTGATATTTTCACGTGCGAATCATTTTCTAACTTAATTACCACTTGCTTTACGGTGAAGGAAAACATCGTGAGGAAACCTGCATGTCTGAGAGAACCTAGCAAGTTTTCGAAAGACTTCACATGTCTGGGACGTTAAAAAGGGCTGAATACAATACATACTAATATTATAAAGCTGAAGAGTTTGTTTGTTTGTTTGTACGCGCTCATCTCAGAAACTACTAATGCGATTTGAAAAATTATTTTTGCATTAGATAGCCCGTTAACTGAGGAAGTCTATAGGCTATATATCATCCCGGAAAAAGGACAGTTCCCGTGGGATAGATTTGTTTTTACCTAGGGGCGAACCCGAAGCGAAGCGAGGGTGAGTAGCTAGTTATTAATATAGACTTAATTCAAAAGCAATAAAAATGATAAAAAAAAATTCACCTTTATTTAGACCACAGGCATATTCCATATTTTCAATAGGAATTTACAATATACATATTACATATTGATTTTTAAATTTCATGACATTCTATTTATTATATTAAAACTGCTTCATTTTATTAACCGACTTCCAAAAAAAGGAGGAGGTTCTCAATTCGACCGCATATATATTTATTTTTTTATGTTTGTTCGTGGATTTTTTCGTCGTTTATGAACCGATTTTGTTAAGTTTGAACTCTTTTTTTGTTGGGAAGGAGATATTCCAAGAGTGGTACCATGATAAGGAAACTAGGATCTGGTGATGGGATCGCAGAGAAATCGAGGGGAACTTTCGAAAATTGTAGCGACGACTAGTGCGTTTGTTAACATTTTCATTAGGTATTTTAAAGCACTACTATTTAATGAAGGTCTGGAGTCGATCTCATAATAGACCGGAAAGACAGCCGAGGGAACTCCTCGACGATTTACAGCAATTACCTGGTGTTTGGGCTTGATTAATTTGTATTGGTGATACGTCTACACTAAAAATGGAAAAATAAAAACTTAAAAAAAAACCGACTTCCAGGCACTGAAAAGTAAAAAATAACAAAACGGGGGTTTTCATTTAGAATAGATACTTAATCAGATTTTTTCGAAGTCGGTGCCAGCCAATACAAATCAAAGCACACCGACTTCGAAAAATATAAAAAATATCTATTCTAAATGAAAACCCCGTTTTGTTATTTTTTACTTTTCAGTGCCTGGAAGTCGGTTTTTATTATTTTTTTTAGTTTTCTATACTAATATTATAGAGGTAAAGTTTGTGAGGTTGTAGGGGGTAATCTCTGGATTTACTGAACCGATTTAGATAAAATTTGGTAAGAAGAGAGTTTGAGACCCTGGGAAAGGAAAGGACATAGGATACTTTTTATCCCAGAAATTTTCCTTTAACGGGGTTAAAATGGGGATGAAAATTTGTATGGGGAATCAACCTAGGGACGAGCGAAGCGAGGGTGAATCGCTAGTTAATAGTGTATTACACTATTTTAGACTATTTCTCGTAATTAAGCACTTGTTCATTTGTTTAAAAAAAAAATTGGATAATTAACAGTCCCATGAATTTAAAATTATTTACGAATTCCCACCCAACTTCCAAAATTAGCTACGAAATCCAAAAGATTTGCTTGTAATATAATATTTATTATTACAATCGTATATCATAATGAAAAAAAAATCAAAACCGATTTCGTCGAAAATTTGCCCGTTTACAGAGAAATGCCCACATATAAAGTTTCTGGTGCTCTCTGACAACGGACTGGACTTAAAAAGCTGAAATAGACATGTAGTACATGTAGAACTCGAACTAGAAAATAGCCAGCATAAATAATATTTCAAAGAAAGAAAACAATAAGAATATTTTTATTCAAAATCTCGCTTAGTTTATAGTTTGTGTTGAATTGCAAAAGCTTATAATATAGATATGCTTAAAATTGTTTTTTTCTAACAGTCAGATTATTATTTCCTAAGATAGCACATAACATCTTAAATCTTACTAATATTATAAATTTGAAAGTTTAGAAATCAGATAGATGTTTGGATGTTTGTTACTTAATCACGCCAGAATTGCTGAATGGATATGGATGAAATTTTGCACAGAGATAGATTATAGTGTGGAATAGCACATAGGCTACTTTTTATCAGAAAAATGTACGTTTCCCGTGAGATAATTTGTTTTTATTTCTCAGCCGCTGTTTTAAGCCGCTAGTTAGCCATAAAATTTTTGTACAAACATTTATCACAGAAAATATCTACATTTGGTGAAATACTATTTTATATCCTTGGATGTACTAACAGACCATAATTTAATTAGGCAATGTTACTTAGAAAATATATAAATGGTTTATAAAATATCATAATATGTCAACTGCCACTAGCATTGCTGAATAAAAACAATAAACAAAAACAACAGTAACAATTCTGCAACATTCCATTACACTGATGCAAATAGGATTCTGATGAGGGCTTTAGTGTTCATGACTCACAGTCTCCTGCTGTTGACGGCTGGAAGCTGCCCCATCATTATGAATAAATTATCTCAACTTTATTTTTCAAATTAAACTGATAGTGAAATCATAAGTATTTGGATTTTGGACACATTTACTTACTCATTCACTCACAAGCTTTGATATTTGTATGAAAAATATTAGCATATAAGATATATAACCATATAGGACCATATTAGCATATTAAACTTACCACACTTGCTGCATCATGGCTTTCAATATCTAATTTAGTCTTGTCGGTCATAAGCTTTTTTGCCATAGTGAGATGGTATAATGATGAAGACAGGTTTGATGAGTCAAAAGTAGGCCTTTCTCCTTGATTAATTTGATATGCGAAGGGTGCTTCTGCATGTTCCTCATCATCTAAAATTGCACACTTAAAGATAAAAAGCATGCATTTCATTTAATAAAGTTTTAAGAGTACTTTTAGCAGTAAAAATATGTAAATAAAATAGTATATTGATACTGTTAAGCACATATGCAGAGTTATCCAAAAAATCATACAACAAATAACTTACAATTTAATATTTCTCTTGGTGATATTAAATCACCACTAGAGACATGATGAGATACATTATGGATTGTGTGCCAATGTGTCATTGTCCTCCTTACTAGTAATTGTTCTCCCCGAACATTCACATGTGTAATATATGGTCCATATGCTTGAATGTGTTGTGGATTTTCAGGCATCTCCTGTACTACTTCTACGCGACTAGTTGATGGCACATTATGATAAGAATCTTCTTGAGCCATACTAGATGAAGCAACTATTGGAATTTGTTGAACCGGGGGTGGTAAATATTCTGGAGATGTTCCTCTAATAACAGGTTCATTCTCTTCTGGCATATTGCCACCATCAAGGTCTGTATCAGATGTGGACTCATCATCTGTGTCCACTTCACATGAAGGTCCAGGATCAAAATCCATTTCCAAAAAGTCCATATCAGGGCTAGATGCTCGAGAATTTTGTTCTCTTACATTTGCACCCGCTGGCTGAGAAGCTGCATATAGGGGAGGTATAGGTAAATGTTTATCAAGTGGCAATCCCATGTCTAAGCTGAAGAAAGAACTTGGCAAGTCTGCCAAGTGTTCTCCTCCCCTGTATGTATAGATACAGCCATCCTCTGAGCCTAATGAGTAATCATCATTACCTGTATCACTAGAACTATCATCCATGTCCAAATTAGGTTTGTTCAGCTTTAAAGTTGATGGTCTTTTTCTGCTCTCTCTGAAGCCACTTCCTTCACCCAAATTATCAAAAGTTTTACTAGATGAGGCCCCACTTGTTGAGGGAGCATTTATGTTGTAAGCATGAGGGAAACCAACAGTTTCCAAACAAACTTTGTGTTTTTGACATGATTGTATATCTTGAACAGAATCTAAGCCATTATCATAGGGCATTCTGTCTGACGTAGTATTACTAACAGTATCAAGTTGATTATTAGTTGTGTTGTTCATTTTGTTACAGGGTTCAAAATTATTTCTATGCTCTAAATTACATCCTGTAAGACGATTCGATGACTGCCCCACATCATTATTTGTCGTTGTACTAGAATTTCTTGATTTAGAGCCATTATGCGGGCAAAAACTTAAATCCGTTTCATGTGACATTGATGTAAACACATTTTCATCGCATTCACCTTGCCCTCGTTGTTTTGATATGCCCTTGCGGCTATTACTTGTTTCACTTTCACGATCATGTTTGTCACGATTCTTCAACGAAGCAGATTCTTCATGAGAATCCATTGCTTGCTATAAATATTATTTATTAACAATCGTCGGCATTATCAAATTTAAGGTTACTAATAGTATACGATACCTAAATCAAGATAAAAAAAATCATATTATACGGACAAAACATTCTACAATATATTCAGATTATATATAATTTTATATATCTATGAATTAAATTCAAAACTTCGTCTTTAGTATGAAAAAGGAAACTATCGAAGTAAAAACAAACCAATTTTAACAGACGAATTGACAGATATTAGAATAGTCTATGGAATAAAAGTCAGGAAATCTTGTGAGTTTCCATCTAAAAGGTTTTACAGCATTATTAAATTGATCATGCAATATTAAAAACATGTTATTATATTAAAAACACAACAAATAAGAAGTTATTTTTTTCTTCCTTCTATTTAAATATATCAAACTATACTATATATTAAAAAGCAAACATTTTACTAGTAAAATGATCTAATGAAAAGTTATAAAAACAATTTTTCTATGTCTATGATACCTGCTATGAGCTGTCAATTCTACAAATTTTTATAATGACACACTGAAACCTACTCCAGTTGCAAGATTGTTAAAATTGCGTCTTATATATTAAAGTTGTCTGATAATAACTCTGTCTAGTGTTAATAGTTATTAAAATCAACTCTTGTCCAAAGAATAATTGTAAAAATGGCGTACGCTTACTTGTTTAAATATATCATCATTGGCGACACAGGTATTGATTTTATTACTTACTATATTTCACTGACTAGTCTTATTACTTACAATAAATTTGTATGTTCTATAGTACTTTAGATTAATTTTATTGTAATTAATATATAAATGCAACCTTTACTAAAGGCTGAACCTCGTTGATTGTTTTCATATTGAAATGTAATATGTAGCGAATATCGACTTAAATATTGTCTTCCGCCTACGCTATGGCGTACATCAATGCGAAAAACTTTGTTTTGTACTGTATTACTGAAACACAAAGTGTTTCAATTGTTTATTTGCATCTTATCAATATTATATTTAGATATAGATAAATAAACAAAGAAAATATAGCATGTCAATAACTTTGCTAAACTTGTTTCTGGTCAAGGTCTTTCTTTGTTTTTTTGTTGACATTCATTCATTTAGCAATAAATTTATTAATAATCCAAAGAAATGGAAAACATTTTCATTCATAAATATACTTTAATAATCATTGAATTTATTATTTAGGTGTGGGCAAGTCTTGCCTATTGCTGCAGTTTACAGACAAAAGGTTCCAGCCAGTACATGATCTTACTATTGGTGTGGAATTTGGAGCCCGTATGATTACTATTGATGGCAAGCAGATCAAACTACAAATATGGGATACTGCAGGACAAGAAGCATTTAGGTGTGTGTATAATTTATTTCTCTTTTTATCTCAATTAAACATGGTGTAGCTTATAAAATATTGGCATGTTTGTTGCATATACAGTTATATACAGTTATAATATAAAATGTTATGAATTTTTGCTCAAATTAATGCAATAGTAATTTAAATATTTTGATTTTATGGATTAAAGAATGAATCTTCCTTTTTTTGTATATTAATGTAATTATTTTTATTCAGGTCAATTACACGATCTTATTATCGAGGTGCAGCAGGAGCTCTTCTTGTGTATGATATCACTCGGCGAGATACTTTCAATCATTTGACCACATGGCTTGAAGATGCACGTCAACATTCCAACTCAAACATGGTCATAATGCTTATTGGTAATAAGAGGTAGGAACCTTAATCTTTTTTTTATAATGTAAAATTTCACATGATTTTTTTATATACTATAATATATATAAACATAATAAACCATGCAGTGACTTGGAGTCCAGACGTGAAGTAAAGAAAGAGGAAGGAGAGGCATTTGCACGAGAACATGGTCTGGTGTTCATGGAAACTTCTGCAAAAACAGCAGCTAATGTAGAAGAAGCCTTCATCAATACTGCTAAGGAAATCTATGAAAAAATCCAGGAAGGAGTCTTTGACATCAACAATGAGGTTTTATATTTTTGAGATTAAATTAGACATTTTGTTAAAGTTTTGATTTAATAGTAATAATTTTATCTCAACTTTATGTACTATAAAAATTCAGCCTAATTTGACAATATTCTTTCTACAAATTTGTGCCATAGTCTATTCAGAGCTAAAAATGAGGTGAATACATTAGTAGGTTAAAACTCTTATAATAATCATAAATCAACAATGACAATGCTACCAAATTGTTTGTTAATGATACCAATTTAATATTTTTAATTTATTTAGTCCAATACAATAATAACTTAACTATTGTACACATCTGGCAATTCACATGCATCTTATCATAACTTCTGGTTAGTAACATTTAACAATGATGTTGGTTCAGCAGGTTTTTTCTCAACATCTTTTTTTTCTTTTTCATGAATCTCATTTCTGTATGGCTATGGCTGTATGTCACTAACTTACTAAAATTAAAAAATATAAAGTCAATTTTAGGCAAATAAAAATCTCATCTCTGGGCGGGAGCACCAGCATACCAGCTTGGGCCCTTTGACTCGGTTCAAAGGAGAGCTGTGAGAATTGTCGACGATCCAATACTCACAAGCGATATAGAGCCCCTAAGTCTAAGGAGAGATTTTACGTCCCTATGTGTGCTCTATCGTCTGTATAATGGGTTGTGTTCCGAAGAATTGTTTGAAATGATGCCCACGGCCACTTGTTATCATCGCACCGCTCGCCATCGACAGAGAGTTCATGCCCACACACTGCATCCCAAATGGTCCCGTACAGTTCGATTTCAGAGAAATTTCCTCCCACGGACCATCCCGCTGTGGAATGAACTCCCTGCCGAGGTTTTCCCAGAGGGCTACAGTATGGGGTCCTTCAAAAGGGGAGTAAGTAGGTTTTTAAAGGGTCGGCAACGCGCATGTGATGCCCTTGGTGTTGCAGGCGTCCATAGGCTACGGTAACCGCTTATCATCAGGCGGGCCGTATGCTTGATTGCCACCATCGTAGTATAAAAAAAATAAAATAAGCCTACTCCAGGCAAATAAGAAAACAATGTAATTTCCAGGCGAACGGCATCAAGATCGGTCCGCAGCACTCGACCGCGGGCGCGGGTGGAGCGGGCGGCGCGGGCGCGGGGGGCGCTCCGCCCGGCGGCTGCTGTTAGGTGCTGCGCTGCACACGCTGACAGCCCGGCTTTGCGTCTGGGGTGTGGTAAGGTTAGGTTAAGTAAATATTATGTACTGGTGACTTACCCTCGCTCTGCACACTGCACAGGTGCGTCCCTGGATTTCTGACAAATCTGAGAAGATATAAAACATATAGAGATTTTTCATTTTCTATATCTCTTGTTCCAAATTTATTATATAACTAGCAACTTACCCTCGCTTCGCTTGGGTGCGTCCTGATGTAAGTTTTTATTTATTTGAGCGAAACCCTAATTCTTTTTCTAAAATAAAATTCAATTATTGATACCGCCGACTGAGCTTAGCGCAAACGATTTGCGTATATTCAAAGCGTAAATAATAAATATAGTCTAGTCATGTTTCATAGATAACTGTATTAACTAGCTCATTTCGCACATAAACTGGTAATGGATCCGGATTGTCAATTTATGCGTTTAAACAGACACTAACAGATTACCAGTATCACTACTGCGTAACACAATACAAAATTAGCTTCATTTAAAACCAACTAACATTATTGGTTACCCGTATATTATTTTTCACTAGTGCTTCGGCCTTGCTTCGTTTAGGCACGTTTCTAGGTAACTTGATGTGCCGATATAAAAGTAACCTTTAGACTCACAACCTGTGTGACTTTTGCTCTTTGCAAATGTGAAACAAAGATAAATATAGTTCCAAATAATTTAGTAGATTATAAATATAATTTGAGCTTCCGTAAAGTAGCTTTGAATGAAAATGTATTATTTACAAACAAAAGCCAAGTAAAAAATGGTACGCACCAAGTAAAAATCGTATCTACGATAGGTACCTATGTCAAATTTGGTCCAATAGTTTCGGAGATTAGCCAGAACAAACAGACAGACAGAGAGACAAAAATTGCATTATGCATTTTGTATAAAGCTGTTTTTTTGACATCACAAACAGACCCTTTAATTTTATTTATCTGTATAGATTTTTAAAGTTTCTATAACTGTGACTTGTAAGATGTCTGGAAAAAAAATTAGAAAATAACGCAGCTATAAGATTTTTTTTTTTTAAATAATAAGTTAATTTTATTGCTATTAAATTTTTGCTATTAATGAAGTAAATATAAAAATTTTTCATGTTTCAAAAATTAGTCAACATATTCCTTTATAATTAAAAGGTACTATGATCCTGTATATGCAAATTTTCAATCCAGTTACACATATGGAATTCCAACCCTATTTTTGCTTATTGTTACCATTGTTAGTTTCCTTTTATTTATTATTTTTTTTTTTTTGAAGAATTGTTGGAGCTTCATTTTTGTGCCAGTGTCTTAGAACCCTAAAATAAATCCCCAATAAACAAAGTTACCGCATTACATACACAAAAATAAGACCAGAATTGAGAATCTCCTCTTTTCTTTTAGTTACCTTATGTAAAAACTTAAATAAAGTTTATCTTTACAGAAGGGGTACAGCTGTGTGCAACAAACTTTGGTACGAAACTTACTGCATACAGGATTATATAATTTTGTTTTTAATGCTACAGATATGTCGCATCTCAACTTTTAATAATAGCAAGTTGGCTCTTATGCCTATACCATAATATTTAACGAAATAAATTAATCGTAAGTGTAATTCCAGGTATACTATAGAATACCTACCATCATAGGAACTCTATGTATGTATGTACAATTCAACTTTATGGGAATTTTTAAAATTATTTATTTAAAAAAAAATACTTGAAAATTTATTATGTATGGTTAATTATAAATGTATTAAAATTGTTTGTCTCGATGTTCATTTATGTATGTAGTGGCAGTAACACTAAATTCTTTAGCCAATATCATGATTATTTAGACATAAGTGACATTCATTATGCATAACCTGACTTTGAGTAAATGTAAAATTGGACCTGGAGTGGAATCATTTGTGTACTATTTAATATACCTATGTATTCATCATCCATTCTGTATTTTATGTAAAGCATTTCATGTACACAATTTTTAGCAATCTTTTGTATTTTCCACTGTAAATTAATCAAGCATTTAATCTTACTATTTGAGCTTGATTTTATTTATCGAAAGCTTTTAATTATTAACTTTTGAGACCTAAGCTAAGGGGGAATAAATACTGAAGAATGAACTAAGTAATGTTTTATATCGCATACAAACACTCACGGATTCAAATGCTGCCTCATATATAACCATTTTAATGAATTTTATAAAAGCATGTATGAGTCACTATTTAACTAATCTGACATAGGTTGAGACTAATATGTGACTAACGAAATTGTTTACTTTGTTATTAAAAGATGTTTATTTTATTTTTATATTTTATTATCATTTGTTGTACACCTTTGATCTTGACACTTTTGCCAGAGAATTTCTTATAATGAAAATATTTATTGATCGTCTTAACAATACTTATGTAAGAAATGGTGGAGGCCTAGAGAATTTTGCACAAGATATAATTTCGGGGAATATACTTTAATATTTCATGTAAGTAGAGATGACAATACATTTTATGTAAACGATTTCTAATCAAAATAAAATAAATCCATTAAAAAAAATGGATTTCTAGAGAATCAATCCTAAACTGTCATCGCTAGTTATAAATATTCTCAAAAGACGAAATTGTGATCTAGATGGACTGCTTGTGAATTGATGGAAGACATCATAACAAAATTAGATTACTTTAAGTTTAGCACATTGTAATAATGTAGTAATATTTTATAAGATTACAATATGCAAACACATTTGTAAGGCATAATTCATGAAGTAAATGTTGAAAAATTATTTTGTTTTATTTTTTAAATGAGTAAAAATTCCACTTCCAAAATTAAAACATTTATTATATTATATTTACAGTAATATTGTTCAGTTTTTCGAATTATTTGTTTAGTGTCTTTAAATTTTTAAAAGTATATAAAAAGTTGAATTAGCAAGCATTATTTCTTAGTGGGGCAAAAATTATTTTTTTTAAATGATTTTTTTTCTCGTTATTTTTCTATATGAATCATTAAATTAACTTAAACCTTAACATTTCAATAATATCAGGTACCATAAACTAATAAGTATTTGCTATATTATTTTAAATCCACATGCAAACTACTTGTTATATTGTTTAATACAGTAAAAACTGAATTAATAATTTCAGGTGTCTTCATCTTTACAACTCCATTATTCTTTACTCCAGCTTTAGGTAACCGTACCTCGCACAGATCAAATATAGTGATATCTAGGGTGATCATATTATATATTTGATTCTGTAGAAATTGATATGCTAAAGTAATTGACTCTGAATCATGACTTGTATCTTCTTTTATCCTAAAAAATAAATGTATATTGTATATACATATTAAATTTGATACTGATCTAAAATATTTATGCATATTAATGCTTAGTATTCAAGAGTTTCAATTAAATGAATAAGATAAACTGAAGAAGGCATTGATTTACAACTAAAATGGGATAAGAAAATCCTCCACAATGCAATGGGGAATTGCAAAAATGTGTACAATTACACAATAAGCTCAGCTTAAGTTTAATTATTCTATAGTCTCAAATTTCAATATCGAATTCTTTTAGCCCAAGTGATGTTATTTATTAAGTTTAAAAAATATAGAGATATTAAGGGGTATACAATTTTTAAAATTAATTAAAAAAAATAAAATTCACACCCATTTAAAATGGTATGTATGTCTCCAACTTCTAAAGATAAAGTCAACTTGTTCTTGTGGTCCACACCTGGTGTCTTATAACTTAAAATAAATGGTTCTGTACTTCTTGAATTGTCATTTTTAATAAAGTTAAAACTAAACTGTAATAATTGTTGCTGCAAAAAAATAAAATTGTTGTATGTCTGCAAAAAATATATCAACTATTCTATTGTAAAACAAAAAGAAGCACAAATTTTAATATACATATCACATAATTATATATCTACACATTAAATCACTAGACATTCAGATAAATCAATAGCTATCAATACTCTTAAAACCATTTACAACATTTAAATTAGATATGTTAAAGCAGTTAAATAATTAAATCAAATGTTAGTTCCACATATTTTATGTTAATATAATGTGTTTTTTTTTAATTAAATTTCATAATATAACATCAATTACCTGTGTGAAATTATACTGCTTTATATTACAGTCAAATATTGTTTGTAAAGTAGTCTTCACTACAGTACTAACTTTTTGTTCTCCTTTCTCTAACATGTATGGAAGATGAATTGCATTATCCAAAGTTGTACTTACACCCCATGATAAAAGGATAGCAGAATATACCATTTTACTATTACCATTAGTCTTTTCCTGTGAATTTGACGTAACTGTTATCTGAAAATAAAAGCAATTGCTTCTATTAATATTTATATCAAGATGTAATATTTGTAGCTGCAATCATAAAAAAAACTTATTTACCATTAGACCGTTTGAATCATCTTCAGAGTATTTTAGTAAGGGCAATTCCTCAAAAAGAACTTTAAACTTTAATGAAGAATTTGTAGTAATCGTGCTAACAAATGCTTGACGTACTTTTGAAGCATATTGCTTTAATTTTATTGCATTGTACTGTAAGCTATGCATTGGAGAGACTTTATTTAATCGCCATTGATTTTCATTATATATAACTAAAATCAGAAAACAATGTGTTAATTAAAAATGAATAGCTTTATACATTTTCTTTATTGAATATTTTACATCAAAATAATTAAATAAAACAAATATAGCTAATAAAAAAAATATTTACCAGCAAGGGGATCGTTATAAACGTACTGGAGAGTCATATTTGTATACTGTTATGAGCTAATTATAAATATCCTGTAAGTGACCATACAATTATTTTGAACTTATTTTTATGGTCTTCTACTTTTTAATAAAAAAAAGTTTTTGAAGAAGTCTTATTTTGATTTTCAAAACATATTGCCGTTATAAACTTGTTGTTCCTTGTCTATGGTTATAAATCTGACATACTATAAGCTAGGAGGCAAGAGCGAATGCCACAGATTAATTAAGCTAGTAGTCTATGAATTAAGCGGAGTTACGAATTCATAGATAATAGTAATATATAGGTTATAGATGTTTTTAATAACAGAAAATACCGAACAGAAATAAAATACAGAAGAAGAGATTTCCTTAACAGGATATATAAATAACATATATTTCGATTATTAAATCATTAAAGCTAAAATCCTCAATTATGATTTTGATCTCGGCGGCCATTATTATTGATATAACCTCAGAATGAATGTTAATAGGCAATACGTGTGGCGCCCTCCTTTCGAGAAATCTTCCTCATTGCAGGATTCGTGTCCCAGTTCTGATATGTTTGAATATTAAATATTTTCTGTCAAGATAGAGGTTTACAAATTTTTGTACGGAAACTGAAACTGACATTACAAACCCGCCACCATCTTTTGTTTTTATTAATAGTAATCCTGAGTTAGATAGAGGAGGTTGCACACTTCCATGCCCCGAAGAGAAGCCAAAGCTGTCACACAATTCTTTAGTTGTGTGGAAATTTTAGTCCCATCAGACATTGAAAGGAAAGGGAATCGAAAGTGCATTTGTACTTATGCATACACTGGTGCGCTGTTATTATTTAATATGATAGTGATAGGATTTGGTGGTAGGCTTCAGTCATGGCTAACACCACTCAGCGAACAAAGACGAACCGCTAAAAGGCATATCCTGTGGCGCGATTCACCGCGTCATGGGTTGAATCATGTTCCGGTACAATGTCCGCTGCAGCCATTCATGCACGGTGAAATGGGTCTGTACAGTTGTGCTGCATTTTAATGACAGATTCTGACCTGAATTGTGGTGGTGCTGGTGACGGCTCTATTTAGAGAGCAGTGGGATTCGAAGCATGGTGCACCGCTGACCGACCACAGGTAGTTGGGGGCCCAATTAGTAGGTTTGTTACTTATGAAAGGCTGCTCCGCCACGTTTAGCGAAAAATCCTGGGATGGCTTCCATCGTGCCGGTTGGCGACCGGACAGAGGACCCGATGACAATTTTCAGGGGGATTCGGGCGTCCAAGTGGTCTCTAGTTCAGTTTACTATGAGCACTACTCCGATTAGGGTCATGGTGTCAAGAATGCAGCATCTCTTACAACTTGATAGTTGATGTGATAGTGACTTGATAGTGGAGTTGATACTCCCCATATCTATTCACTCCCTAAATGAAGAAAAGCAAAAGAGAAATAGTTTTAGGCAGCAGCTACATATCCTTTCTATTTCAGTGCACCTCTCTAACATTCTAAGATTGCACTCTAATTTACTCTTTCCCACGGAAACGCAAATTCAGAGCCCAGCGGATGTAGCATATCTTTCGTTCTTCGGGTATTCGCTTGAGCATAACTTTCTCGCGCAGGGGTCTGTTTGTACGCTTGCAGTAACATCTGCTACCAACGTCTCCGTAATTTGGAGGTACCAAACTTCTTCGTTCTGTGGTGCTAGGTTGAAACAGGTTTTGAGCGAACAGTCTAAGTATGCGTATATCGTTCGCATATAGCGGTGACCGAGAGACGACTCAGTTGTTCAATTAACTAAGCGAAAAAGCTGCCATCGTCCAGCATCAATATCCAACCGCTCAACTGATATTTCTGGGAGACTTTAAGAGGATTGTGAAGCTAAATAAAAAAAGTAAATTTCCATACAAAAAGCGATAACGTTTTCCTCCCCATTAACATAGTCTAATTTTCATAATTTTTGGAAATGTTGTAGATATAATGAAAAACTAGGTCCGTACGTTTTTATTTTAAAGAAATATTGCGTATGATAGAAGTTATTAGCATCTAAATATCTGTATTTTTGACGTAAAAACTTCCTCGAGCGTTTTTATTTTTTTATAATTAAACTAAACTGAATTACTAAAAAAGGAAAACGTACAGACCTAGATTAAGGTGTACTGAATCTAATGAGACCAAAATTGTCTCATTTCGTAAATGTTTAGGGGGGTAAAAACGTTATCGCCCAAAACAATATTTCAAACAGGAATGTAGGTAATTGCCTCTAAGATTTGCAACTCTCTCTATCGCACCATAAGGGTTGGCAAAGCGAGCGATATGAAACAGATAGCATTTTCTTAAAAACCTACTCGCGCCGTGTATCGGCACTTCACAATCCTCTTAATGCCCACTACCAAAAATGGCTATTCTCATTCTTAAAAACTGATAATGCTGGGAGAATAGTGCGCAATTTTGCACTATTGCAAAATTTCTCTCAGTTAGTTCAGGAAGCCACTCAGATACCGGATGTTGATGGACACACTCCCAATTTCTTGGACCTTCTGCTGACAACTGATCCTGATAGGTTCTCGGTCTCAGTTTCTTCTCCTTTGGGAATCTCAGACCTCTGTCTAGTGAAATCTGTATCCAACTTTTATCCTCCTGCTCCAGACTCCTCAGTAAATAGATGGGTGTTGCGATACAGCTCAGCAGATGTGGACGAATTGCGGCATTTCTATGCACCTTATCTTTAGCGACAAGCTTGTTTCTCTACTAACGATACGTCGAGCAATGAGAGTGCTATATCGGATGTAATACGCCTGGCAATGGAATATTTTATACCAATTTCTGAAGTATCCCCCGATGGCAGGGCACCCTCGTGATACAAAACTGAATGCCTGCTACAGAAGCCCGTAAGGAATCGGCGTTTGAAGCATGGGCGGATACAAGTGCTCTCAATGCACCGGATGTAAAAATTAAAAAAAGAGAATTCAATATTGTCACTAAGTCCTAGAAGAGGGTTTTGGGAAGAGCTCGTTTCCGCCGAACTAACCACATTGGGCATAAGCTAGCCACTCACTCTAGTAGTAGTAAAGCTTTATGGCCCCTTACAAAGTCAGTTAAAGCAAACTTCTGCCGTTCTTCTTTGCCGCCTCCGCAGCAATCTGAGGGATCACTGGCTGTGAAACTCACGTCTCAATGCTAAAAGCAAACTATCACCCATTCTCTCTCTCTCGAGTTGTCTCCTGTATTAACGCGTTTGTTTCGCCCCTCTCTTACTACTGCTTAAGTCCTCAAATCGTGGAAAGTTGTAAACGTGCAGCCAGTACCGAAAAAAGGGTGTCGTGCTGACCCGGCTAATTATAGACCAATTGTGATCACGTCCATCCTCTGTAAAAATATAGAACGTGTGGTCAATAACAAACTCCTAGCATACCTAGAAGGAAATGATCTCTTGTCCGATCACCAGTACGGCTTTCGAAAAAACTGGTCTATTGGAGATCTTTTGTAGTGTGAGTGTATTCCACACATACTTGAAGTGAAGTCATTGAAAAACACGGTGTGACAAACGCTGTGTCTCTCGATATTTCGAAGGCTTTTGATCGGGTCTGGCATGGTAGTCTTCTCAGCAAGCTTCCGGCATACGGGATACCCACTGGCTATTGTAGCTGGATATCTAATTTTCTGAGTGAAAGGTCATTTTGGGTGGTCGTTGACGGCTGCTCATCTGACTTAATGGTTGTCAATTCCAGTGTTCCTCAGGGAATTGTTCTTTCTATAACCCTCTTCCTGCTGCACTCCAACGATCTTCTAAAACTCGGTATCTTTGGATACGCTGGTGACAACATTGCTACGATAAAATAGGGGATGAAAAATTGTATGAAACTCTGTCATTCTTAATGTGAAATACACAGAAAGTGGATTTATGCATCTTACCTCATCATGTCGCTTTTTTGCTATCGGTATGCGCACGCATCGTGAAAATTTTACTTCTCATAATTTTTTCAAAACGTCCAAAAAAAAGTATAACTTTAAAAATCAAATAAACATATTTCTTATTTCTTATCTTATAGCTAAACACCACTTTCGGTGTATTTCACATTAAGAATGAGAGTTTCTTACAATCTTTAATCCTCTATTTCATCCACTTAGGGGATGTATTTCAAAAAAAAATTAATCGGATGCTTACATCGTATAAGGAATACGTCCTCCAAATTTCACGTTTCTATGACCAGCAGTTTATGTTGTGTCTTGATCCATCAGTTAGTAAAGACCACCACAGGATGTACTTCTCCTTCTCAATTCTTCCTTCAGCTGATCTAACTTCCAGGTACAATACATTGTACAGGTAAGATATGAACATAATAGAAGCAAAAACCAGTTACAAAAGAGATATCATAATAAATTGCTTAATCTCAGAGTGAATGTAAATAGGCGATACGTGTGGCGCCCTCCCTTCTAGAAACTTCCCTATTGATGTCAAAATACATTTGTCTTTTTAGTTTACTACTCTTCGTCATGACTAAAAAGAGTTACACTTACTCTATGGTCATGAATTTATGAATATCTTACCTTAAACCTACCTTGTTCATGGATGACAAAAAATTGTTATAATTTATTTTTTCAAGTTATTGAATGCCCTGTAAAAGGAAAAGTTGACAGAAATATGTTAAATAATTACTTAAAATATTTTTTTCAATTTTAGACTAGTTCACTGGGAGTACAATAATTATTAATTAAATAATTATAAGTTATTAGTTATGTATTAAAATTGATTTTTATATAACTTCTATCATAATATTACATCTTTCTTATAATCTAATATGTCTTTTTCAAATTACCTTTCAATATCTGATATTTTAGTAACAAATGAAAAAGTACCTTGTAAATTCTTGCATGATTTGCCAAAGATGGGTATGTAACAGCAGTTAATTATTGCATTAATTAAATCTATTTTTTTGTAACTAATCAATAACAAAAATCCTTTAGGATTTTTGGACCCTTCTGCTAGTGAAGATGATCTTAAAGTTGGAACAAATCTAGAAATTCCTCTGTGGCTCGCTGAATCATTATACACAAGAAGACCACCCTTAGTTAGTGTAGAACTACCTAAAATATACAAAGAAACATATAGAGAAATCCTTAATGCAGATTCATGCACTGTTGATATGCATAAACTTGGTCAACATTTTTATGAACTTGGTTGTTACATTGCAAAATATGATATTAAAGGTGAAGTTGCATCCACTTTAGTTAATGTAAGTAATTTTGTAACTTAATAGAATTTAACTATTTTTTATGCATGTATAACTTTTTTCTACATGTATTCAATTGTTTGATACATTGCAGACATTTAGGCAAAGGTTTAAAATGATATTAGCAGCAAGTGTTGCTACAGATTCTGTAAGTGCTTTACAACCACTATCAGCCAGTGAGCGAGATCGTACAGATGCTGCAGTTGTCACAGAAAAAGCTCTCTCAGGATGGTTGAAAAGGGGAGATTGTCCTCTTACAACAGCTAACATGGTTGCTAATCATAGAAAAAGGAAAAGAGCTGAAATGGAAATGTTATAATAAATTTTAAAGTACAATAAAACCATTTTTTATCAAATGCTAATACCTTTTATTTTATTATTTCTTTAAAAAGGTTTATTACTACAGTTTCGAGTCAACTGTTATAAATGCCATTTAAACATTAAATATATAAATTCTTTAAAAATCCTAATTAATTGTATAAATACCTATATAAATCTTAAAGAGATCATTAATTTAGAGCTAACTGACAACATCCATTTTTGAATATTTACAAATTACAACTACTAGCATTAGCTCTTCTAGCTACTTCTATATCTAGCTACTTCTTATAACTAAACATTATGACTTATGTAGCTAAATTAACATAATAAAAGTTCTAATAGCTTATGTAACTTTAACATTTCAATTATATAAAACTAGCGATTTAGCCTTGCTCCGCTTGGTGCCTTCTTAGTAGTCCATATTTTTCCCTATCTCATCTGTGCATGAAATATCACCCAAATTCGTCTAGGTGTTTAAACAAGGAAAAAACATACACATATACAAATTGTCACATTTATGAGTAGAAGTCCAATTACATATTATTATATAAAATTGTTAAAACTATATATATTACATAAAGCATAAATTAAAGATTCACTAAATAATGGGTACAAAGTACTATATATACATAATCTATACAATTTTTATTCTAAATTATAAGTCACAATAATAATTTTAAAAGTAGTCATATTAATATTACAAGTATACATATATAACTATCCCAGTAATATAGACTGTTATTAATGTGTACAAAACACACTTATTCACAAATAAAACTATAATATATAAATGAAATCTGATGAGTATAATATATATCTAACATGCTTAATGACTTAAATGACTAGTTTTCTAGATTATTTGTATGAGTTTAACTGGAAACACTAATGACACTTTATAAGTTTAACATTCTTCATCATAACACTGTTGTACCTCATCATCATTGTCTTGATTCTTAACACTAATTAATAGTTCTGAGGTACACTTGTATGGGTGTATTGACTGTTAACATCTGTCATTTTTCACTGATGGATTCAAATCGTGAAAGTAGGCATGAGCCATCGCATCATCGGCAGGCATTCTTAAAGCTGGATTACAAGTGAGAAGGCGTGCAAGAAGATCCCTTCCTCTAGCAGGTAGTCTTGGTACTACTTGAGCAAGTCCTAAACTAGGTTGGTAAGCTGCTAATGGTTTGTAATCTGGTAATTGTGTCACTCCAGGCCAAGTATCTTCATTTGGTGTTCCTAACATAATATGTTATATTATTAATATCACAAAACAATCTACTTGTAATCACATGTAATAGATATTTTTATATGTTAACTTACCAAGTAACTTGAAAATCCTCTTAAGTTGGTCATCAACATCAGACCCAGGGAACAAAGGTCTTCCAGAATTAGCTAATTCTGCAAAAATACAACCAGCAGACCACATATCAATACTTGTTGTATACAACTTTGCTCCAAATAAGACATCAGGTGGTCTGTACCACAGAGTTACTACTTCAGCAGAGTAGCATTTAACAGGAATACCAAAAGCTCTGGCAAGGCCAAAATCAGCCAATTTTAATTCTCCATTTTTATTAATTAATAAATTTTGAGGTTTTAAATCACGATGAAGTACATTGTGACTATGACAGAAAGCTAAGCCTCGCAGAAGCTGATACATAAATGACTTAACAACATCAAGATCTATTTCGCCATTGAGGCTGTCGAAATATTTTTTCAAATCTTGATCGCAATGCTCAAATACCAAAGTTAATTTTTTTTCACTATGTAGTACATCATATAAACGTACGATGTTCTTATGTTTTAATTCTTTCAGAAGACATATTTCACGTAATGCAGAGGATGGTACTCCTTCATCGTCATCATCTAATCTTACTCTCTTAAGGGCTACAATTTCATGAGTCTCTTTATTTTTAGCTTTAAAAACTGTCCCATATGTTCCTTCTCCAATTTTTTCCAGTTTCTCATATTTCTGCATGTTTAGGTTTAAATATTATGTAGTATCCTATCTTCTTAAAGTATAATTTTCATTCAAATCATGGATTGATTCAAATACCTGTAAAAATCCACTACTTATGGCCAATGGGTCTTGTCAATTTGACATTTATTCAAAGATAATATAATATTTTTAACATTATTTGAGAAAATAGATTAAATTTGTTTGGATTACCTACGTTTTGTTTAAATAAATAATTAATAATATCTATATTTTATATAGCAACCCGCGGTTTCACCCGCGTTCAGACTACAAAACAAATTTTTTGCTTTATGTTATAACTAATATTAATAAAGCTCCACTACCGCATTTTTTGCACATTTTCTACTCCATCTTTTCAAAGTTAGAAGGAGACAGTACAATGATACAACTCGTATACCTACCAAAAATACTGTCTTTTTCGCCAATCTTCTTTGACTGTCTTATCGCCAATCTTTTTTGTCTGTCTTCTTCGCCAATCTTCTTCGCCTGTCTTCTTCGCCTTCTTCACCGCCTTCCTTCTTCGCCTGTCTTCTTCGTCCGACGTTTTCTCTTCTCTTCCGTTCTATTACGTTCCATTCCGGTCCGGTCACGGTCCGGTCACGGCCCGGTTACGGTCCGGTTACGGGTACGTTCCATTCCGTTCCGGTTACATTTCATTCCGTTCCGTTCCGGTTACGTTCCGGTTACGTTCCGGTTGCGGTCCGGTTACGTTCCGGTTACGTTTCGGTCACGGTCCGGATACGGTCCGGTCACGGTCCGATTACTGTCCGGTCACGGTCCGGTCACGGTCCGGTTACGGTCCGTGCCGTCCCGTCCCGTCCCCTCCCATTGATTCCGTTCCGGTTACGTTCCATTCCGTTCCATTTCGGTTGCGTTCCGGTTACGGTCCGATTACGTTCCGGTTACGTTCCGATTACGGTCCGGTCACGGCCCGGTTATGGTCCGGTTACGGGTACGTTCCGTTCCGTTCCGGTTACGTTTCATTCCATTCCGTTCCGGTTACGTTCCGGTTACGTTCCGGTTGCGGTCCGGTTACGTTCCGGTTAAGTTCCGGTTACGGTCCGGTTACGGTCCGGTCACTGTCCGGTCACGGTCCGTTCACTGTCCGGTCACGGTCCGGTTACGGTCCGGTCACGTTCCGGTCACGTTCCGGTTACGGTCCGGTCACGTTCCGGTTACGGTCCGGTCAGTCCCCGGATACGGTCCGGTTACGGTCCGGTTACGTTCCGGTTACGGTCCGGTCACGGTCCGGTCTTGGTCCGGTTACGACCCGGTTACGTTCCGGTTTACCGTCCGGGCACGGTCCGCTCCGTTCCGTGCCGGTTCCGTTCCGGTTACGGTCCGGTTACGTTCCGGTTACGTTCCGGTTACGTTCCGGTTACGGTCCGGTCACGGTCAGATTACGGTCCGGTCACGGTCCGGTCACGTTCCGGTTACGGTCCGGTTACGTTCCGGTTACGGTCCGGTCACGGTCCGTGCTGTCCCGTCCTGTCCCCTCCCATTGATTATTTAGATTTTTAGATTAGCAAGAGAAAAAAAGACTAGGATGTTTAGCGAGTTATTGTTTATATTAAATTTGTTACCTATAAAGGTATGGCATAATCCAGGGACACTGGGCTGTTCCGTTCGACGAACGTTTCACCAAACAGAATTATTTCTTAACAGGCGACTATCGACTTGTATCTTTATAAGTCTAGTTATATCTTTATAAGTCTATAAGTACTTTTTAAGCCATGACTCATCTTCTACAATCGAAGGATTATTACGAAGATAAAGAAGCCGGAGTGCCGGAACCGAAACATAGTCGGGTAGGAATGCTGAATTTCATAAAAAATGAAGGGAAACACAACTTCAGCTAACTACCAATTTTATTTATCTGACACTAGCTAGGAGCGTAGGACTTAGGACTCACTTCACTTCGCGCGGGTTCGTCCCTAAGTACATTTTAACGGTTAATATTGAATATTGAGATAGTCGATCACTTGCTTTGTGTAAAACAAAAATAAATTTATTCCACGGAAATAGTACGTTTTTTCGGGTTAAAAAATAATCAATTTGCTATTCCAGACTATAATCTATCCCTGTGCTTTTCATCCAGATCTGTTCAGCCGTTCTGGTATGATTGAGTAACAAACATCCATCCAAACCTTCGCATTTATAATATTCAAATTAATTATAATATTTTATTATAGGGATTGTTGTAATTAATAGATTGCCTGTGAATGAATTAGGCTTTATTCATCTTAAAAACACTACTTACATTTGTTAGAGACTTTTACAAAATACATATCATGACAGTTGTTTCTAATGTATCTATTGTATAAATAAACGGCCAGTATTATTACTACAGGGATTAAATTATATTATATCGTCCGTCCCTAGGTACGTTTTCACGGTCAGCTACGTTTAGGTATACATAAATAGCTTGCTACTCCTAAAATATTCATTTAATTTAAATTGTATAGCGGTTTACCCTCGTTTTACTCGGGTGCGTACGCCGTACGCGGATTTTGTTTACAATTTTATGCGTTTTAATTTTTTTTCGCGGAACCCTGATTCTTTTTAAAAAAAATAAAAGTAGCCTAAGTTACTCCCTATAACATCAGCTATCTGCCAGTAAAATTCCCGTCAAAATCGGTCCAGCCGTTTCAAAGATTAGCCGGAACAAACAGACAGACAGACAGACAGAAAAAATTGTAAAAAAATGTTGTTTTGGTATATGTACCTTGTATACATCCATATGCATATAGTAAAAAGCGGTTATTTTAATATTACAAACAGACATTCCAATTTTATTTATCTGTATAGAATATAGATTACATACTACATAAATATGGAGTTATCATTTTATTCATTAAATCCTTTTATTGGGTACTCTTTGTAAATATTATGTTAATTTTTTTATTGTTAATAAAAATATTGTCATTATTTGATATCTGTATTTGAATAAAAATAATCATTTTGATAAAATTATTTTTCATGAAGCAAAAAGTCAATTCAGAAAGTTGAATTGTCATCATAACGTTTAATGGACACAATTCAATTTATATATGTCATGTGTTAGAGACTTTGTTTATATTTTGTACCAGAATAAAAAATATATAAAAGAAAACATCTGTGATATAAGAAACTATAAAAGTAAGTAAAATATTTGAAAAATAAGTTATATGCGTTTATGAACATGTGTTTTCTATTTCATTTTAAAACGTAAAGTGGATAACTGGCTAGTTACGTAGTTAAA
This sequence comes from Argynnis bischoffii washingtonia, assembly GCA_033884665.1. Classification (NCBI taxonomy): domain Eukaryota; kingdom Metazoa; phylum Arthropoda; class Insecta; order Lepidoptera; family Nymphalidae; genus Argynnis; species Argynnis bischoffii. Next base: position 5,324,766 of record CM066623.1, on the reverse strand, counting down.
TGTAAAGCGTAGATCACGAGATTTATAAGATTGTGTTTACAGATGAGTGAAGGAGAGCGTACTTTAGTAGATAAATCTGAGAGCAGTTCTTTTGAAGACTTAGCTTCTGCTGCTGCACACGAAATTGAAGAAGCAAAACTTGCTGAAGCAGCTGCGGCGGAAAAAGACAAGCAAGGACAGCAACCTCCTGAAGAGTGGCAGGATGTATTAGGCTCGGGTGCAATCTTAAAGAAAGTAAAGTCCTTGTAAAATTTTATTTTTAAGAATAAAAGTGTTTCTCAAAATTTAATGTAAACTAAATACAGTGTAAACTCTATACAGCGAAATTGAGGGACCGAATATTTTTTTACGTTTTATAAAGTTTTCGTTAAACGGAGAGTAGAGGAAAACAACAATAAACATAGAATTTAGTTCATAGGTACTTTATTATATATAAAAATTATAATCGACTAACTTTGTATGTTGTTTTGTCTTTGCGCCAATATTTTCTCTCTCTCAATACATTAATTCTTTTTTATACTCGTCGTGTTTACCATTCTAAAGTTTGAATCCAACTAAGAATATTATAATTAAAAGGATGATAATAGGGAAGTACAGTAAGTAAACATGTGCTAAGCAATCACAATAAACCTATGCAAATTTCCGAGAATTCAATTGTTATTTTACACACCTGGTATGTATGCGGTCCTCGAGGGGTTAATGATTATTGGGGTCTAAATAATGACTTATTCTTTCACTATTGAGAGTGGTTGTTATGTTACATAGAGTGTTTCAATATATGGGTAACAATGTAAACCAAACAAACCTTAACAATATCTACAGATATTTAAGGAGTTTTTTGTTAAATAGAAGTTTGCTATATAGAGTTAACACTGTACATAAAAGTATACATATTTTGATAACCTTCAACATGATTTTTTAACTTTTTTACATTTTCAGTTATTAAAAACTGGTGATGAATTAAATGACTCTAGACCACAAAGAAGTGACATATGCAGAATTAGTTATGAACTTAAATTACGGGATGATACTCGAGATCTTGTTGAGAAAAGAGATAATGTTAAAATTTATCTCGGGGACAATGAGGTAACATTAATTATAATTATTAATTACATTAAAATTAAGTTTTATGTAGCAACTTATATGATTAACAAGTTTAAAAATTATTAAGTTAATAAGATTGCTTAATATGAATATATATAATTTTTTTTATCAATGGATTAATTGAAAGATCATATCAAATGGCTATTTGCGAAATCCTGAATAATTTTAAAACTAAAGCTATTTCTAGATTCTACAAGGATTGGACTTAGCATTAACTCTTATGTACAAAGGTGAAGCATGTTTATTGCAAATAGCACCTAGATTTGGATATGGTGAGACTGGTCTAAAACCTGGTGAGAGTCTTGGATTGATTGGGGAATTGGAAAGCCCTAAATATAATGGAGCACCAATAGGACCAGACACTTGGCTTGAGGCAAGATTAGAACTTCATGATTGGACTGAAGAACCTGACCATGAAACCTTACCAATTGCAGAAAGAATGGAAATTGGGTAAGTTATTTATAATAATATTTTTGTATATCATTTAAACTATAATTTTATTTAATTTATTTCTTAGTTAAATTTTATCTAAAATTTTATTTAAAATTTTATTTAAGTTACCATTTAATTTTCTATAACAAAACTAAAAAGCAAAAAAAATATGGATTTTGATATTGAATAGAATAGTTGAATATATTTGATGAATTGATGTCAAGGTTGAGTGTCTTATCTCTTTCCTATAGCTGTGGTGAGTAAATGTCAAATTTATTAACATAACATCATAATATATTATTGTTTATGTTGAAAGGATATCACATTGAATTCTAAAATTGCTAATTATATTATGTATATGAAATGCTTATTATGATTCACATGAATTTAACAATATGCTTTGTGTTTCACATTATTTTAATTTTATTTCTTAATGAATAAAATATATGCATATTTTTGTACTTTAATCATTACATTGTAAAATTTGCCATCTTGATCTTTATTTTATTATGACATAAGATTATAACTATTTTTCTCACTTTGTATATAAGTGAATTTTACCTGCAAATTTTTTATTGCAAATATTTTTATATTCATGGGTAATAATATTTTTTTTATGTGTATTTCGTAAACTATATATATAACTTTGCTTGTAATACAATATCTATATTATTGTGACTTAAAAGTATGCTTTTACATTATTGTTTCTGAATAAATTATTGCTGCTTTGCATGTGTCATTTCTACTTTAAATGTATGAATATAATAGTGACGGAATTCATATGTTGAGTACAAAATAATTAGGCAGAGTATTCTTTTGTATAAAGCAACATGAACGTTTTTAAAGCTTTGTTATGTTGAGTTTTGTTTTTAATGAAGTTTTTAAATTGTACTATTTATAAAAAAATCTAAGTTTCACATGAATTGGTTGATTTTTTTTACTATGTAAAAAAAAAAAAAACAACCAAAGAAGGCATGGGCCAAGTCAAGTGGTTGGTAACTAAACTCAATAAATGTAATCTATACTAATATTATAAAGCTAAAGAGTTTGTTTGTTTGTTTGGTTGAACGCGCTAATGTCAGTAACTACTAATCCGATTTGAAAAATTCTTTTTACATTAGATAGCCCATTAACTGAGGAAGGCTATAGGCTATATATCATCCCGAAAAATGGTTCCCGTGGGATAGATGTGTTTTTAGGGACGAACCCGAAGCGAAGCGAGGGTGAGTCGCTATTACATAATATGGGGAGTAACTACCAGCTAGTACTTCAATTTTAAATTTGACTAATATAATAAATTTGAAAGGTTTTGTGCGAGTTTGTTTGTTACTTCTTGCTGTAATTCAGCTCAGCCAATTGCAGTGAATTCAGAATGAAGATAGTTTATATTCTAGATTGACACATTATATGTATGTGCAGTACATATAATGTGTCAATAAGTACATTATGTACTAGCGACTTATAGTCTCTCTGTGTGCATCCTTATTAGTAAAGCCATTTCAGCTATGTTGAATGAATATCCCGTTTAATTGACTACTTTTATCGACAATATGTACCTGGAGAAGTAACCACTGTATTTATTTTAAATCTGACATGTATAACTAAATTATAAATTATTTGAGGCTAACCGAAGCTTTTCTATAATTTTCAAGTATCCGTCGTCGTTGCCGGGGCAACTGGTGGTACGGCCGAGGTGAAGCCCAGCTAGCTGTTCAGTTGTACCGGCGTGCGTTAGACGTGCTCGATGAGAGCGAAGGGGGTATCACAGACCCCACCCCGTCTGGAGATATAACCCCTACATCTGATGCTTTACACTCGTTGTTAGAAGAACGACTCAGAGTTCATAATAACATGGCCGCTGCTCAGTTAAAAGCTGGGGCCTTTGAGGCTGCGTTACAGGTGTGTGTGTGTGTGAAATATTATCGTAAAAAATGTTTAGGGTTATATAATTATCATTTAAACTTTCGCAAACATGTAACGGATTCTAAATGAATGCAGCGCCTTCTATTATAAAAAAAAATAGTCGTCTCAAGGAAAAGGCTGGACTGATTTCAATGATTTGTTTTCGATGCTTTTTTTACCTCATTTTTTAAAGGATTAATTATATATTAATTACTATCGACTCACTCTCGCTTCGCTCGGGTTTGTCCCTAGGTGATACTTTCAATTGACATAACTTTTTTATTTCTGTACCGATTGAAATAAAATAAACACTAAAAGTTTAGTTAAATATACTAAAATATATAATCGCATTCAAATCGGTTAAGCTGTTTCTGAGATTAGCGCGCACAAACGCACAAACAGGCAAAAATTCCAAAAATCATTGTTTTGGGTTCTATTGCATTAATAAAGATCCCTGACAATAGTTTTTCTCAAATTTTCTTTTCTCCTTAACGTACAGACAGCGATCAGTTAATAAAATAATAAATAAAAATTATTATTAATGTATATATAGATAATATTTTTCTAATTTATGAAACATACATAAAATAAACAATATCCAATAACACCTCCCACAGGCAGTAACAAGAGTACTAACCTGTCAACCGAACAACGCCAAAGCCCTATACCGCAAGTCCCGTATCCTGACCGCCATGGGGCGGAACCCGGAGGCCCTGGCCGCAGCCCGCGCAGCCGCAGCCGCAGCCCCCGATGATATCTCCGTCCGCAAAGAACTTTCTAGATGCGAACAGAAGGCGACAAGAGATAGATCAGTGGAGAGGAAATTGGCTAAACGCATGTTGGGGGGTACCGCTGTACCTAAACCATCCCCAGATAAGAAGCCTTCCAGAGCTAAAGTAAGTGGATTGTTCATTGTTGACATCTGGGATGAAATGATATTCTACAATCGCTATTTTTTATAGAAATATAGAAATCTTAGATAAACTTAAAAGTAAATTCAGGTCTATTTCTGTTCTAGAGATGATTCTTTTTTAAATGGTATAGTGTATAGTGGTATATATAATGGTATATAATGTATACTTAAAATCCTTGAAATTGGTATGCTATAGGTGATATCCCGTGACATACACAATAACAAACGAATTGAAAACTACTTCCGTTTTTGGAGATGGTTAAAAAATTACCAAAATGACTTATATTTTAGCATTACATGGCATGATCAATACAAACCGTTCATCATTCATATAATATATCAAAGTTTTCTATTAGCGATATCGATTGTAGAAAGTACCCTTGTTAAGAGTAAGTTAGACTTGGTTAATTATTTTATTATCATCGTATTTGGACGACCGAGTTTCGCTTGACGTTTTTATAACAAAAATGTTGCTTTTTTTTGTGAACAATTGCGTTTTATCAACAAAGAAACACGTAATAGATAAACTTACAAAACAAAACCTTATCTTAATACAATATTTGATCGCAATCGTTAGAGCCGTTTCCGAGATACACGAAATAAATTTATATACATACATACATATATACAAGAATTGCTCATTTAACAATATAAGATAAGATTAGTATAGATAAATAAGAAAGTTGTATTTAAATGGGTATAAATATAAATAAATATATAAATATAAATATGTTGGCACATTAACACACAGCACCATCTAGTTCCATGATAAGCTACTAGGCTTGTGTCATTAATACCAGATAGTTGATACAGTACACAAATATAACTTTAAATACATACATATTATAAATAAATATAAACTAACACCCATGACTATAGAGTACAAAAATTCGTGCTGATCACACAAACGAATGCCCCCAGCGGGGCTCAAACCCGCGACCGCAGGCACAGCAAGTAGGGTCACTACAAATATATCGTCAATGAAGGAATATGCTTTAAATGTCCAGATGTTTGTGTGGGGCTCGCTGCTCCTCAGCCTGCTGGTGGGAGTGGCCAGCGTGCTCGTCTACCGCTACAAGATGCAGTCCCAGTGAAACGATTGTAACCGTAACTATCATTTATATATTAAACTAGCACTACCCGCGGCTTCGTCCACGTATAAACTTCTAGCTATCAACTTCACAGGATCACCCGCTGGGTTAATCTGAAGATTACCTGAAAATTTCATCAAAATCGTCCCAGCCGTTTTGGGAGTTCATAGGGAACATACACATATCGATTTTTGTATATGTATATGGATGATTATGATTGTATTTTTTGTTATGTTGCTTTTATTTAAAATCAGAATGGTATTTTTTTTAATACATACCTTAAATTTTAATGAAAACGAACGGATATTCGCTGTGCATCTTATATAGATTTCAAAATTTATCTAGCTTACATAGTAAATCTATGTTTGTCTGACAAATATATAATATTACATATATTCTCTCCTTAAATGACATTCTATAAATATATGATTGTAATATGCCTAATATGCCCTGTTCAATTATTTATTTGTTTTAATGTAATTGCGATATTTGCCAAAGAAGTTTTAAAGGTTACACGCACCTTTTATTTTTCTGTGTTTAATTGAATTGTGAATTCCTATTTGCAGTAATAACCGAAAACTAAAACAACCGGGAGAGGCGTGGCAACTGATGGCAGTCTACAAACCCATTAGAACTCATGGCTTATATATATATATGTATATAATATATCTATCTACAGAGAGACGGGTATACGATTACCAAATGGACACAGACTATATATCGTCACCTTAGTTCTTATTTGTTTAAACTCCTAATACTTGTACTTTACAGTAGAGTTTTTTTTCCTCTATTTTAACAATAAAGTTTATTTCTGAGATTTATACACATTACACATATATAGATAAAACGCATCTTTTTGGCTTTTTTCAAGTAAAATGTGTACTTTATACCAATTTAAATATTTAAAAGTCAATGAATTCTGTATTAAAAATTCTCTCGGTGAATTGGTCGTTGGGGCAAATAGCACTGAGACGACGATATTAAGAATTTAAATCATATATATCAAATATCAAAAATGGTTTTGCATTTCAAATTAATAGGTTCAAAGGAACTTAACAAATTATTAAAGAAATATCAAAGTTTTTAGGTAAAATTACCTAATTTCAATTTTATCTCGCCATATGATAATTAGAAACGGTTTGTATATTGCAATATGTCGCCTTAGAGCTTAATTATTGAAACGACCAATACTTATTGTACTTTACAGAAGACATTTTTGAAGTTATACTCTTTTTGGCACGTTTGTAAAAAATATGAGAGTGATTTTTTACGATGCGCGCGCACACCGACAGCCAAAAAGCGACATGATGAAGTTAGCTGCATTCCTTTTACAAACAGAGAGTTGTGACATACGAGATAAAAGCTCTAGCTATTTGTTCTGTTACGCCAAAGAAGTATAACTTCTTATGTGCGTACATAATACACACACATACTTTTTTCTTCTATTTAAATATAAACCTTTATTTCTAAGATTTATATACATAGATAAATAAAATATATTTTTTTCGTAATTATATCATATAAAATACCACACCATTGACGTTTAAAAGTTAATAATTCTGTATCAATACATTCTTTGGGTGAATTCTTCGTTTGGACAAATAAGCACTGAGATGACAAATAGATATTTACATTACATATCTGTAAGGGTGAGAGGAAGTTACAATAACATAATCGATTAATCGATCGTATTAATCGATTATGAAACGTAGTATTTTTTTTCTAAATAAATGATTAGTAATATTAATTATTAATATATAATATACAGTTCATATATTATGTAATCATAAGCTGCTTGAATAGTTTTTTTTTTGAATTGTAACTTGTTTTCATTATTTTTGATTTAACTTTTGTTTTTCCTTGCTTTGTTCTGTTTGTTTCTTATTTGAATATTAGTGAAAGGGAGAAATATAAAAAGATCCGTTAAATATTTTTAGTAATAAATTAGACAGTATATGCGTTTCACAATAATACCATTTTGAAATAAGATTTATCCAACATCAGCCAAACGAGTGATGCAACGCGCATTTCAACTGCTATTTAGGTAATAATATATTGATAATTGCGCAGCCATTTCTAGTTTATTTCATTACTACATAAAACACATTATTAAAATCCAAGGGTTGTCAAAAATATCTATATTCATGGTGAACGGTGACCATTGGCGGCGACAGAGTTATTTCCAGGGGAGTGTATCTGCTTCTTTACATTAAAGTACTAACTAATATTTAACTGATTAACTTTATTATTTATTCACAAATATATATTTTTTTTAAATATGCGAGGAATATTTTATTTATTTTTTTCGCAGATATATAAATGTGAACAGGGATTTTACTCATATAAATTTATTTCTTCAATTATTTTTTTTATATATTTTCCTTTATGGTAGAGGTGCAACATCACTTCCACCTTCCGGCGCCCATAACGGTGGCACTCAACTCAATATCTGTACCTGAGAAGCATAACACTGTAACTCCGTTTTTTACGAGTTTGTGTTTTTTACAGTATGTTATTCTGCCGTCATAAGAAAAATGCTGTAACTTACTTTGTCTTACTACTACGTCAAAATTACTACTAGTTTTGACGAAGTTACGAATAAAATGCTTATAATATCTCCGGATTCATAAGACTGAGAGGTTTATGAGTAAGACTATATTTTTTTTGCTGTTTCCGAATCTGCATATAAGTCATTTTTGACCAAATTGCTAGTTACGGTCTTCTTTCTTATGACGGCAGTATTGTATGTGCCCTTTTCTATAATGGCATAACACTGTTTGTAGCAAAATTATCTATTTAACTATTAAATAGTTAATTTTGTAAACAACTCGTAAAAAACGGAGTTACATTGTTATGCTTTTCAGGTATAGATGTATATTTTAATCATAAAGCCGTTTCCCGACTATCATATACAAGTATGACGGTCGAGAGCGGTTCACCCGCGTCTCCCCCCGCAACCCCGTACGATTGCTTTGTGTAGATACCTTCGTTAGACGACTGTATAGGTCAATAGACTGTGGTTATACTGTCTAATTACTAACTTAATTTATTACTATGAAAATAAAAATAAATAATATAACACTTATCCCGTTTAATCACCCTATAATAGCCACCAGAAGTTACTTTTAATTTTTGTCACAAATACAGTACAGTAAAAAAATCTATACACTGCTGCGAAAGAAATGCAAATTTTTTTTTTTAAATTGGAACTGTATTAAGGTACAAAACAGACATACACGTATTTCTAAATATTCATCTTAGGACTTAGGTTATTCTAGGGTGGCTTTGGATAAGCGGAATAAGTTAAATAAAATATCAAAAGGGATTCTCCTCTTTCACTAATTTAATTTGCCTTCATTTAAACATTTAGATATAGTTTATTCAAGTTAGCTATACATTATATTTATTGATTAGTATTACTAATTATTAGCTATATGTTAAATACACATTGATATACAAAAACTCTAGAAACATGATTAACATATCAAAAGTGTCTTCAAAAAGAAGTGCACAATTCCAAATTGAAATGCGCTTTTTTTTAAATCTCTTGGTCCTTGCTTTGCAGATGACAAAATTAAAACTCACGTTGTTTCGTTTAAAAAAGTACTTTATGTGAAGTGCGTAAGTTCGAATTTGTATTATTTTTATTCCTTTAACTTAACGTCATGTCGACGCCATTGTTTGAAGAGATATTTGTGTATGTTTTTATATATCAATGTAAATACAACATATTTTCATAATTGATTTAGTTTAATACTATTTAATATTTATACTACCTCTATCTTTACATATTTAAAATTGGTAACAGGTGTGTTGGTACATAAAATATATAACAAAATTAAATTATTTTAATTTTTTTATCGAACAAAATGTAATCGTTTTTTTTAAAGTAATCTTAGGGTCCAGAAAGCTTATGCTTAAGAAGTACCTCAAGTAGGAAAAGAAGTGCAGATCGAGTTTGAAATCGAGTTATCAAAATATGTCAAACACTAAATATATCGATATTGAATTTGATTTTTTTTAATCTTGATTGCCACTTTTTGTTGTATTTAATTCTTAATAAACCAGAAAAATAGCATTTTTTAAAATTAGATATTTCAGTTCCGTCGATTACAGCACTTATGAGTAGGCGATATAGGTAATTATTTTTTTAAACTATAAAGGGGTTGTAGGTTAGGTTAATATAGATAAGGTACCATTGCATTGAAATCTATATTATTTCATGTATGCTTTTATTTTATATTTTTCTCCCCGTTGTTATACTTTATGGGCAGTGCCAAATTTAATGTATTATAGTTATTTTAAGTATTTGTATTTTATGTATAACCTCCAAGGTTTTTAATAATGGACAGGAAGATTATAATATGTAGAAAACGTTAAAAATATTTTTTGAAACTTTTTACGCTTAAGTAATACAACATAATATTTACATTCCAAATGTAAATGTGAACTTATTCAGTAACTAATCATATATATATTTTTTTATCTTTTTGAAGTTGTAGTATTATATTATTATAATAAAAAATACAAATATCCTGAAACCTTTGAAAAATATCAAAATTATGTAATTTATTTTTATATTATTTAAATATAATTAAAATGTTATATTAAAAGAAAAATCAAAAGAAGAAATCAAATATTCTCTTATAGATTGTTTTTAATAATCAATATCTATGTGACTTGGTGCTTCTTTCTAATCATTAGAGCTTTACGTCATAGTGATTAATATAAAAAAAAACATAATATATATATTACATAGTGAGCCCCATTTATTTTTAATATTGTATATTTTTACATTTATCTTTTTGCGTTAACTTCGTATGCTTAATTTTGTTTTGAAATTAGTTCTAGATCTAGAAAAGAATATGTTCTATAATTATATCATATCATATATTTTGGTTTGGTAGGTCATGGTGGTACCGTTATGTAACGAATTAAAAGCATTAAAAAACAATTTGTTTTATTATTTTAATTATATTTTCTAAAAATTCAACACTTGCAGTGCATGGAATGCTACTTAAGTGCAAATACCTATATATTATAAAGAAACAAATTGAAAATAGCATTACTTTTTCACACTATATTTGATTAGTTTCAAAATTAAAAAGAATAATATACATAATAATAGTAAAGTGTTATGTTTACTCAATTTCCTGCTATTTTCAATATTTTTCTTTATTTTAAAATCAATAAAAATACAATATAATCTCATATTTTAATGGAACAGTATATGTAAAAGAGAAAACCACACTTTTGTATACGTAAACTACAATATTCCTTTAAGACATTTACATATTATACAATAAATAAAGTGGAATACAGCTAGTCTATATAATTTACACTAAAATAAATTCAAATAATACTTTGATTCTATAAAATAAGAATCTATTTTAAAACATTTTTCCCAGATGCAGACCTTTTATTGTCTACTGACTTGCAATATTAATGTGGTATTTTCAAAAACAAGATGGCTGACTTCAATTTTTGTTCTAACATATACATATGTATTCTTACACTTAGTTTTTTGTCTATATTTATATCACAATGTGGTTTTATAGGTAAATATTTTCGCAACCCAACTGGTGGCGTGCGTCAATAATATTATGATCGCTATAGTTGATAATGCTTGAATAGAAAAAACGGTCGCGACAAAGTCGTAAAGCAGTTTTGGTGAGAACACACTCCACACAAACAAGTGATATCTAAACACAGTCGCTATGACACAATAAATGACTACTTGATACACTCTGTGCAACGCGTAAATGTTCGTGACGCGCCACACTGATTGCACGTATCTGAAAACGAAGAATACATTGTGTGACGAAGGGCTAGAGAGGTTAGGATTAGGTTTAAAGAACTTTATTATCAACAAAGACAGATATTGTCACTTATGTGATAACATAAAGTTACATATAATTCATCGTCGTTGCCATTATATGTACTATTATTATAATGTAGGTAGGTATACTAAAAGACTACAAGCGAAAACAAAACAAAAAGCAAATACAATTATGCACAATTTTGTCCCACCTCATACATTCAAATCAATTTTTATGATTACGCTCGGAAACTTGTTTTTGTTTAGTGAACGAAAGATTAGTATGGATAGTCCTATTAAAATATTTTCGAAGGTTATTAAGAAATGTACTAATCGATCAATAATATTGTATTATTTTGTTTGAGTAATTGACGCTGTTACAACTGCTTGCGTTTTAAAAGTTATAGGTTCGACTCCTGCCAGATAAAAAGGAGAGAAAGCTTAGCGACCTTATACACATTTGTCATGGCCTGGTTAATATGAGATTGAGGTTGTACGGTGCAACCGTACATAATAATAATTATAATTCAGCATTTTACTTAACACGCATAAGTCATTATTATTTTAATTCATATAAATCAGGTCAGTTCGCGTACCGCTAGCAAGTAAGCTGCGCGTGCTCACAAGTCCATAACATTTTCATTTTCATTTTATTAATAAGTCTATAAGCAGTAAATAGTTTCAAGTATTAATTCCAAACGTCTTTCATTTTATCAATCTAATAGTGTATTAGTTAACAAGAACCGGTACAGAGGTGTTGCCATGGAATTATGCTTTTCGGTGTTATTTCAGTTAAAGCGTATTTTGCATCCTAACACTAATGTTTTCACTGATTTAGAACATTGGTAAGTTGTAATTAAAACCCCTTGAAAGGCCATCAATAAAAACATTATCTAAGAGAAAATGCACGTGAAGACGTTTTTATTAAGTTCAAACACTTAATAAAAAAGTAATAATCTTTACTCTTTCTTTATTATATACCAGCAAGAATAGAGCTGCGAGTAGCGTATATATTAGTGCATGCATGCATGTGTGCGTATGTATGTATTTTATTCAGCCCTTTCTAACGTCCCACTGCTGAGCACGAGCCTTCCAATACGAGGGGGATCGGGTTATAGTCCACCACGCAGGCCAAGTGTGGGTTGGCGGACTACACATGTCTTTCGAAAATTTAGTAGGTTCTCTCATACATTTAGGTTTCCTCACGATATTTTCCTTCACCGTAAGACCAGTGGTAATCATGTTAGAAATGATTCGCACATGAAAATAACAGTGGCGTAAGACCTGAGATTTGAACCCGTTTCATTCGGTTTCTCAAGCGAGCGCGTTACCACTGGGCTGCCACTGCCTATTACGTATGTAACATGTGTGCGTGCGTGCATGCATGCGTATGTGTGAGGATATATATAAGCGTGAGCACTCACTGCCGCCAGTCAGTGGCCGCGCGCGCGAGCCCCGCGAAGAGCGCGGCGCCGGCCAGCGCGGGCGCGGCGTACGCGTGCAGGCCCATGCGCAGCGCCACGCGCGGCGCGCTGTACTCGCGCAGCCCCACGTAACCCGAGCTCAGGTCCACTGACGCCAGCGAGTTGGAGTTGCCCTGACGGGAGATAGGAAGTTAGTTTACTGAGTTTTACACTTTTAGATTACATTTTCGAAGTAAAACTTCTTTAAGCACACTTGACTTGGGGGTACTGATAAATGATATATAATATTATATTCTTTCCTTCAATAACTCTTGCAACTAGTAAAACCATGGGGTCTCATCAGGGACAAAGACAAATTAGTTCAAACAAATTTCAATCTATTTGTTATAAAAGTTTGTGAAAAATTAACAAATGATAATAATTAGATCGCGAAAGAGTATATCATGGATTTAAAATCGTTTCTAAGTGAAAAAAAATATGCAATAATGCAAATTTGCGTAATTTAACAGGCTATTGAAGCAAGTAACAATTAGGTAATGTGTTTGTAGTACATACATGTTAACACCTTTACTTTTTATCAATTTAAACAACCCGCAAATATTTAAAAAAAATATTTTTGCAGATCAACGATATTTATTATCTATTCAAGCAAAAAAAGATAGCCCGAAGAATACCCGAATTAGGGCTGTCCAATATCTTTTTATGTATAGTATTATGTAATCTATGTGATAAAACTTTTAAGATTTAATTCATTATCGCGAGTCTCATACACAAGAGTTAGTCATATATTAAAATATTTTAAATTGTAATGAAAAACATAGTTTTAGCCATAAGGCGGCCTCTTGTACATTTCCCAATCTTTTTGTTTTTTATTTTCTCTCTTCGTTACTGGGTATACAATAAAGGTTATTATTATTATTATAATTATGTTACTCAAGCCTAAAATCAACCTCCAAACTTAGATTACATAATAAGTTACAAATAAACAAAAAAAAAAACACACACACACACACACCTGATAAAAGAAGAACAACACACCAATCCACAAATGGACTAGAGATTTACTCAATATGTCTGCTACTTCTGTCCTCCTCGCAGACCTCGCGTCTAACAACTTATGGTCCAAACACTTAGACGTTAAGTGACACGTGAAATAAATACTCGGCACCATAATAACATTATGGGGTCGCATCAACAAAATAACTATCAACATCAAATCATTGTACATCATATGAGTCATAGATCTGACTAACTTCAGTTTGACATCCTCTAAGTTCCATGGTTCAGAATTCTCGTCATAGAAATAGTCCTCCTCTTTGGCTTTAGGCTTGTTGTATTCAAATTTGTTGCCAGTAATTTTAAAGCCGCATATTTTAAAGACTCCTATGTAAGTTAATAATTCTAAACAAACTTGAGCGATTAATAGTCCCCAGAACACATCGACTATTATCACCGGGTCCCATGATTTTATGGTTTCGAAGGGGGTTTGTAGGGAATTTGTAGTGATCCTATAGAATAGTATGCAGGCTGCAGCTATGGTGGTTATAGCTGAGTGCATTTGCATGTAATTGTTCATGTAACGGACATTCCATAGACATATTGCTAGAGTTAGAACAGTACCTGTAATAAAGTATAATGAAATTACTATTTAGATTGTTATTTAAAATTTTAATTAATTTAAAAAATATATAATTAATTTACATATATGTAAAAAAATATTATTATCTAAAATTTATAAGATAATAATACGTTTTAGTTAAAAATCTATATAGTCATAAATTGTTAATAATAGTTTTTAAAAATAAAACTTTATTATTTGATCATATTACTGCGGACGCGTTTAGTACAAAATATAAAAAAAATATGTACTAAAGCATTTGAAACCTTATGAGTTTATCTACAAAGATTAAAGTGAAACAACAAGACACAAGTTTTTTTTTTTAATTATGAAAGATTAAATACCTATAACAACATGAGCTTCCAAATAGATAGAATTTTCTGGAGCGTTGAGCCAGTCCGCGGTGTCGGGGAGAAACATCCACCGGTCCCCTGTCTGATTCATAGTTCTCAAATACCTAAAAAAATACAATTGATGTAAATGGCGTATGGATGGATGGGTATAAATAAATAATATTTCCATATTCAATTATATTACTTATTAAAACAATAAAAAATGTTTAAAATAAAAATTAACAAATATTGCAAGGTACTTTAGTGCCATTTTTGTATTGTAGATGGCGTTAGTTGTTTTCTAAAACGCGCTGTCCTGTGGTCGTTAAATATACGGTGGTTAAAAGTGGTGTTATTAGAGTTCAAATTGAGTAAAATATATGAGTGTTGTTAACGAGTAGTATTTCAACTTTTAGAAGTTAGAAGTTTCTTTTTGATGAAATGACAAACTTTTACCTCTACGAAAATTATTGATAGTGGTGAAAATTGAAGGATACAAGTGTAAAAGTTCTAGTTTTAGTTCATTCATGCAATATAATGATTATAGTTATTAATTTAAACAGAAATAAAAATTGTGTGATACATCAAACATCTTAGTCTCTCCCGCGACCATAATTGCTGTAAAGCATTTGAAACGTCGCAAACAAAAAATAAAAATAAATAAATAATAAATAAATATGTTGGGACATTAACACACAGCACCATCTAGTTCCATGGTAAGCTACGAAGGCTTGTGTTATGGATACTAGATAGTTGATACACTACATATATATATAACTTTAAATACATACATATTATAAATATAAACACCCATGACTGGAGTACAAACATTCGCGCTCACACAAATGAATGCCCCCAGCGGGACTCGAACCTGCGACCGCTGGCACAGCAAGTAGGGTCACTACACACTGAGCCAAACGTGTCGTCAATAAAATATATCATTAACCAAATATTCGCATAAATTAAATCTAAGAAAGTATTTTAAGAAACAAGAAGAAAAGGTAAAATTAAATTACACACATATAAAATACAATATACACATAACAATTATCCAAACTCACCTATGCAAAGCAATCAACAGGACCCACTGCGGCACAACACTCACACCGACCAAACTCATCTTATTCTCAAACTCCGGCTTCTCTTGGAATTCCGTCGCACCGCTCAATCTCTTCGTAAAGTACATAACAACAACAACAATCGTTCTTATTAACACAAAAAACATCAATGTATTCCAGAAATAGTACCACGTCATATGTTCTTCTTCTATGAAACTCGTACCAAAGAAGGACCAAGAGTGGAACAACGTACCACATACCAGCAAATAGTCTATTGCATTCAAATCGCGTAATGTTGTTAGATCTCTGGTCCTCTCTATACCAGTTTTTATTGTGAAATATGCCAAGGTCATGATGAAGGATACTGTTAGAAATATTAGACACCATTCGGGTTTGAAGGAGCAGAATTCGCTTTTGGTTTCTGATAAAAAGCACGATGTCACGACGATACTAGATATTATGGTGTACATAATGGTGAAAGCGAGTAAAGTGCCGGCCTTGGGCTTATGTAGTTTGGTGACACTTATTTTCCTTAGAGGCTCTGGTTGCAGGGAAAACAGGGTAGTGCAGGCTAGCGCGCCTACTAGCTGGAAAGGAAATTGGTTTTTGTTTTAATTGAAGGTTTTTTTAGCTTCAAATTATTCATTGAATACTAATTACTAAGTTTTGTTGAATATATTTTCATTAATTTCTGGTTGAAAATATTTTTATTTAGAATTTATTTAAAGTATGAAATTTTAACCAAATGTACTGTAAAGTAGATAGTTCTGGAATAATATATGATATCTTTTTTTTTGCCATAGACTACCTTTTATTTTGATTACCCTTTTATCTTTATAAAGTCAAGTGGTCATTGAGACGCATGAAGTAGTGTTGTGAGAGCCTGAACGAAATATGGATGTATGTTTGTACATTTTTTTTTTTAATTCCAATAAAACATATTTTATTAGTTAATTCTATTACAAATTTCAGGACACAAATCGATCTACATATCAGAATACTGAAATGGTCTTTACAAATCACCTTACTTAAGATTTACGTTAAATCTTGTTCAAAAAAATTATATCAACGAACCAAATCGTCTTTAGTATCAAACATTAATGACTATCCTCACTCCCAGTGAGCTCTGTTTAAGAGGTTTATAGAAGCTATAAAGAAACCTGTAAATTAATAAACTTACAAGGTAAAGCAAAACAGTGGCAAGCACTATAGCGTACAGGTCAAAGTCTGTGGTAGTCTCTGTGAGGTACTTGGCCATCTCCGCCAGGGCCTCTTCATAGAACTCCTTGGATATCTTGGCGGCGCTCTCTTGGCCTGTGGCCAGGTAGTGTGCGAACTGGATGCGAGCTCGTTCTACTTGTTTGTATAGTTCTGGAAATATTTGTTTTGTTTTTAGTTCAAATATTATTATTTTTTAACAATTTTTTCGTAATTGGGACTCGTGGTGATAAAGAACGGGATTAGAAATGGCGTCGTTTCTATTCATCTTTCGCTAGTCGAAACAGTTTTAACTCTCAACGAAGATAGAAGCGATGATTAGGTCTTTTTTTATTATAGCATTATATATTTTGTTAAATAATAATTTTCTTTTTGTTTTTTGAAGTTATACTTCTTTTGGGACGATTGGAAAAAATATGAGAGTAAAATTTTTACGATGCGCGCGCGTACCGACAGCCAAAAAGCGACATGATGAAGTTAGCTGATAACTGTTTGTTGCCATGGTAACCGTTGTTAGTGTCTGACAAATGATATATAATATTATATTCTTTCTTAAAAATATATTTTATAAATATATGATTGTAATATGTCTAATATGATTTATATAATTATTTTATTCATTTATCACTTCTTTTACAAACAGAGTTTGTGACATACGGGATGAAATCTTTAGCTATTTTTGTTCTGTTACGCCAAAAAAGTATAACTTCTTACCTGCGTATGTTTTTTTTAAATTCAATTTTTTTTTTTTTAATTAATAAACTATAACATTATATTAGATTGCGAAAGCTTGTATTATTTTTATTTGCTACTCATGCTGAACGGATTTGGATGAAATTTAGAACCAAGTACACTATGACTTGTAGTAACACATATACTGTTATTACCTGTTAGTTAAAGAACTAGCCACAGCACTACCATAAAAATCAAGTGTATTCCATACCGATATGCACCAGCTAGTACTGCTTGTTTTATAAAAATTTTATATTTAAAATTTATATGTTATATAAAAATTTAATGTTCGTTTGCTCAAAATCACAAATCTCGAAAAATAGTCGAAGGATTGACTTGAGATTTTGCTAGATCATCGCATTTATACCCATTAAAAATATCAAGAGAATACAGTACCGGCATGTTCCGGCAAGTAGTTCTTGTTCCGCTCGGCGAGCACGTGCAGCAGGTACAGGTGCTGCGTGGGGTCCTGCGGCAGCAGCGCGGGCAGCACGCGGCCGGCGCTGTCGCCGGGCGGCGGCGCGCCCAGCAGCCACGCCAGCGTCGGCGCCACGTCCGTCTGCGCCACGCTCGGGCCCGGCCCCGGCCTGCGGTGCGCGTGCGGTTACACCACGTGTACTACTCCACAAGCCCGGATTCAGGAGTGGGAGATGTATAGGGGTTAAATATGTTGGGACATTAACACACAGCATCATCTAGTTCTATGGTAAGCTACGAGGTCTGAGTTATGGATACCAGATAGTTGATACACTACACATATATAACTTTAAATACATATATATTATAAATATAAACCAATGACTGGAGCAGAAACATTCGTGCTCATCACACAAACGTATGCCCCCAGCGGGACTAGAACCCGCGATCTCTGGCACAGCAAGTAGTCACTACAAACTGAGCTAAACGTGTCGTCAATAGTGGTTGGTTTTAGGGCATCTCAAGAATCCCCAATTGGAAAGTGTATGAGGATTTGCTTTGAGAACCTCATTATCCGTGATTTCTAACTTTACAGTTAACTTGGTATATAAGATTCATGAGTTTTAAATAGATTACTAATAGGCTTTAAAGAGTTACACTATTGACCTTTCAACTCTGATCGTTAGAACGGCACGAAGGTGTCAAATTATAGTCACCCTGATTTCCCATATTTAAAAAGTTATAATGGACAGTTAGACAGAACATTTTAGAGCCTTAATAACAATTTGTAGATAAAAATAGATAATTCACGTTATTTAACTTAACATTTGCAGAGTAAAATATAATACATAAGGTTAACCTATCATCGGTGGCTTTAACTACTTTGGAAATATCCAAATGTATCCATACCTAAGTATCGTAAGGAATATTTCAACGTTATGCTAGTTTTTTCAGAGTTAGGCAGTTCATATCCTACACGAGACAAATTGTACAGAGCAAAAGTACAAAATTATTATATTATAAATTGATTGTTATTATTATAATTTAAGCATAAATATACTAAATACTCACGGATAGGGACATTTGAAGTTATTGCTCTTGACCAGAACAAGGGGTACTAGTACTTCAGCGGGCGTGGCCCCCCCGTGCCCGCCTGCATCCCTCATGCCGTGGTCTCCACAGATGATTAGAATACCATCCCTGTCCTGGAACATTTATAATATATTACAATATATAATTTAATAATTTCAGCCTCCATTTTCAAATATAAATATTTATACCGTAAATATTTCTACTTTTACTTTCAAGCCGTACGTACCTACATGTAGCAGATCCTGAATTCGAAACCCAGAGACCCTGTTTCGAACTCGGACTGAGTTTTTCTATTAAAAAATTTCTCAGTAAGAGTCCGGAGTTGGGAAGTTGGCAATGTTACACCTTCGTGCCGAAAGTGCAAAGCACGTCAAGCGATCTTAGTATACAGGAACGGAAAGGAATAGAAGTTCATCGAATTGATCAGAAGAACACTATTATTAGTCTGTGTCTTGAAAATTTAAAATATATTCAATAATTTGAACAAAACTATTGATCTTACCCATGTTTGCATGGCTGTGTATATATTTTTGATAACTTCATCCATTTCCAAAAGCTTCGGTTTTATTTTGGGACTTTTAGCGCCTTCCAAATGGCCAATGTGATCAAGTCCCAGATAATGCAAGACGAGGAAATCAAATATGGGTTTCTTATTTTCATCCGGAGTCAGGGTTCTATTTAAATGTCGTGTTACGTTGGTGTCTACCTGAAAAAAACTTTGATTATATAAAAATGTCAATGAAGTGTAACTAAAATCCTTGTTAATATTATAATTTGACGACACGTTTGCCTCAGTTTGTAGTGACCTTACTTGCTGTGCCAGCGTTTGCGGGTTCGAGTCCCGCTAGGGTCATTCATTTATGTGATGAGCACGAATGTTTGTACTCCAATCATGGGTATTTATATTTATAATATGTATGTATTTAAAATTATATATGTGTAGCGTATCATCTATCTGGTATCCATAATAGAAGCCTCGTAGCTTACCATGGAACAAGATAGTGCTGTGTTAATGTCCCAACATATTTATAATGACGACCATGGGTTTGCCTATTCAGTGACTTTCTTTCAAGTCATATATTATATATAATATATATAGTCATGATTTATCCTCCTTCTAACTATCAACTTTATTTTAAGCTATTCTTGCTTTTATTAGCTACCCTTTAACTATGTAATAAAATCTTGGAAATAGATTTTAAACCTACTTGGTATCATATCAATTTAAAATCGATTCCGACCAATAAAACCTTAGCGTTGGAGCTCATTTTATCGAGACTCATGCATTGTTATATTCATCAAAATCTGTTGTCCCTTTTTTAGTTTTTTTTAACCCTTCCTGGATAATTTCTAAGAAATTATGGATAATTTCTAAGAAATCAATTGTTAACTGATACGCCGGCGTGAACGCGTTCCGTAAGGGGTTAACGTTGATTATGTAACACATGTTTATGAAAAGATACCGTGGAATGATCAATCAAAGAGTTTGTAGTATTTAGAAAGTTTTTTTTATTAATATAAATATGTTTATATTTTCATAGATGTTGATTCGTGAGGATAGCTAAAGTCTAGTTTAGTAAGATTAGGACGATAAGATCAAATCATGTTTAGTCAATTTAGCGAATTCTTAGAAATGAGTCATTCTTTGATAAGAAGTCTTTGATATTTTTATAAGTGTAATATTCCATTAATAATGACATAAAAAAATTTAAACCGGCATATAAGACACTGAAAAGTAAAAATAATCAGGTATTGTCGAAGTCGGCGTTGGTTGACAATTTTATAGACCCTCTCTTTATACCACCTCGGGACCTACCTTAATAAATATATATAAATTATAATATTAACCGGATATATGTAAAATAGAATGAGTTTTAAATTATAATTTATAACGTACCTCAGTATAATCTGTGACGAAGAACGAAGTAGTGCCATCAGCCTCCGCCCACAGACCAGGGAAGAGTCTGAGCCAAGTGTCATCACCATACAATATTGACTTCTTTCCAATAGACTTGGCGACCCTTAACACACTATCCCCAGTAACGGCGGGCGCCCCAAAGTTTAAAGCGACGTCAGCAAAAGTCGATACCGTACCAGTCATCATTGCCTGAATAAAAAAAAAACAATAAATAACTACCTTAAAGCATAAGAATTTATATTTTCACACGTGCTAAATTAATTACAAATGCCTTAAATAGTTAAGTTTGATGTGCTTGATATTTATAGTGTAGAAGCTATTTGAAAATAATGGGTGTCTTAAGATTTACCTTAATGGGGACTGAACTAAATACTACTAAGTCTATTCCAATATATATTCGATGGCATTGCGACTCAATCGTCAAATCACCAAGTGTGATCACGTGTTGCACAACAACATATTTTATTATAAAACCAATCAATTTATATTGTATTTGAGCATTTTATTTAACTTTCATGCACAAATTTAGTAATACATATATTTAGTATTTTATAATATGCATAAACTTATTTCACTATTCACACCACTCCATGTAACATGCAAAATTACTCAATTTTATTATGACACTTCGTAATTGAAACTAGGAAGTGCTAATGATAAGTGAAGCATAACTCTGTGATGTTTGAAATCAATCCAAGCTAAGGACAAAATAAATGTTATATAAGGCCTTTCTACTTTCTAGCTTCAATACTAATATTAAATAAATAATTTTTAAACATAAATCATACCTATTAGTAAGAATTAAAATGGCATTAACACAGCATTTCACAAATTGTTAATTACTAACTTCCACAAATATACCCAATAAAGTTCATAATT
The DNA here is from genome assembly GCA_033884665.1 of Argynnis bischoffii washingtonia. Taxonomy (NCBI): domain Eukaryota; kingdom Metazoa; phylum Arthropoda; class Insecta; order Lepidoptera; family Nymphalidae; genus Argynnis; species Argynnis bischoffii. The sequence continues at coordinate 5,302,818 of CM066623.1, read as the reverse complement.
ACTTATAAATTAGAACATTACTAAATACTGACACACTTTATAACACATTAAACTATGATAGAGATGGAACATAATTTAAAATAAAAATATGAAAAAAAGGATATATGCAAAATAGAACATAATCAAAATTGTATTTCCTCTCTTCTATACATGTAAATAATAAAATTCTGAGTCGAATCTGTACATTAAATATGTTTTGGTTAATCTTATTGAAATAGAAATTATTATCGAGACAGTGGCCGAATATATAGTTTTTAGAATTTTTGTCTGTCTGTCTGTGACCGCATCACGAGAAAACCACTGGACAGATTTTGATGAAATTTGGTATGATGATAGCTGGTTATATAGGCCAATATATAGGATACTTTTTACTGCGGAAAAATTTCTCATCTCTGAGAAATCTATACTGAACGTTAAAACGTAACAAGGGACGAACCCGAGTGGAGCGAGAGTGAGCCGCTAGTCCAGTATAAATTTCAGATTTGTGGCAGTCAAAAATATGTATGTGATAAATGTCGTCTTCATTTTACTAATTAATATAGCATAGCTACTAACAAATTAAAAATAAAAGCTTGTAATAATTTTTATTTTTATTAATTTCCGACGCGAAAAGGGTTGTTACAAGTTTGACGTCGATATCTGTCTGTCTGTCTGTGGCAACGTAGCTCTCAAACGAATGGACCGATTTCGATGCGGTATTTTTCATTTGAAAGTCAGTTTCTTTGCGGTTGTTCTTAGCTATGTTGTTTAATCTTAGTATGTTTGGTTAATATCGGTCCAGCAGTGTAAGAGTATCAGCTTTTTACCAAAATTATTTACTTTTTAAGGGTTGTTCCTTAATCGATATAAAACACGTATTGTGTATATAGAAATACCGGAATAAATATCTTGAATATAAACATCTCAGTATACTAAAGGGAAATTTTACAAAACTTCATATTGTAGTCTACATCTGTCATATCATAAAGAAATCACTCTCGTAATTTTTTCCCCTAACGCGCAAAAAGAAATATAACTTCAAAAAACACCAAGCATGGGTCTATTATAAATTTCTATAGAAAAAAAGTCTACATCACTCTCTACAATGTTAATTCTAAATTAGTTTAAATAAAAACAAATACTAAAAAGAAGTTTTTAGGATTATATGACATGTAAATGAAAGAAAATCATGCACATGAAGTATGCATCTTAGTGTTATGCAATTACATGTTATTAATAAATATTAGATTATTCATTTAAATCAATTTAAGACTGTATGTAACCTGGTTATATTACGAGTATGTTGCAAAACTTTTATTATTTCACAAAAACAACAAAAAATGTATAATCAAATGTTTAGTTTATGTACATTAAAAAAATAAATTACTGTTAGTGTTGCTAAATCACATCACCAAAGAAAAAACTTTATTTGAAACATATAATATATATGTAGAATTAATAAAATATGAAATATATTAAATGTTTTTTCTTTGGGTCCAGCACCAAGCAGCACAAGCTATATAATTACAAAGTGACACTTGCAAATATATCCCGCCAGAAGTTTATGGTGCGCCTCCATTGTGCCTTTTCCTTCTTTCGTTCTGGTGACTGTGCAACATTTATTTATGAAGTACATTAGTTTTTTTAACTAATATTTACTTTTTACTTAAATAATAAAAATTTTATCATGTAATAAAAGAAAAAAGATGTAAAAATTTGATTTATGATATTTCACACAGCAACATGTAGATTTTTTAAATAATACTTTTGATTTGATGAGTCACAGAAAAACATAGGCTACATTTTATCCTAATATATCAAGTAGTAGGAGATTAGATGCAAAAAGTTACTTTGACTAGAAAAGGACCTGTAGAAACATTAATAATGAAGTACTTTAATAATGTTGAAAAGTAATTTTCATTATCTTTCATTGATTAAAGTTTTTCTTTGGTCCTGTGATTAAAAAGGTGTAATTAGGTTAAATACTAATATATGAAACTTGTATATATTTTTTAAAAACTAACCTTAATTTTTGGCATTGTAACTGTAGGTGGTTCAGCAACACACACATAAATACATGCTAATTTGTCCTTTAATAGTTGGCCCGTAAATGGCATGTTTTCTTCTGATACAAAATCATATCTCAATCCATCTATTACCATAAGTATAACACTATTTTCACCAGCAGATTTGTAAACTACACCACCATCAATACTGTAAATAAAGAAATATTTAATAATAAAAATAAAAAGTATCATGGAGGTCATGATCATAAGTTTGAATGTAAAATTTATAAAAAAAATTTTTTTTCCACATACCTGACACTATTAATAAAGTTAGGTAGATCTTCAATTCGGCCAAATTTTCCAGTATGATATTTTAATGGAAAAAATCCATATAAAAATAGGCAAAAGGCTCCTAAGGCACTTATGAGTAGCCAGAGGCTCGTCCATCGATGCTGAAGCCATGGTAACATGGTTATTTATTTATTTTAAATAATTATAAAATTGTTTATTTTGTTCTGCTACACTTCGCTACTTGCGTGGTCATTTCCAATGCAATTTACCCCACTAATATAGTTATTAAGCAACTACGTGTATTCTATAGTTTGACTGCTTTATTGGTAACATTATCAGTCTATCGGAATTAGATTGTAAGATAAACCTGATTGTAACAGCCGGTTAGTTTCTGTAGTAATCTAAAGAAAAACAAGAATCAGAATATTTGAATTGGATTGTCTTTACAGAATATAAGCAGCAAGATAGAATATAAATTTCGAAAGAAATTAAAACACGATAGGATTATTTTAAATTTTAATGCAATTTAAATTGAAGGATTTAAAATATGAAATCATTTATCATGGATGACAGTGAAGTGAATTGACATTTGACATGTGGCTACTGACAACTGACAAGTGACAACCGTCAACCAGCGCTACCTTCTCCCGACAATCCAAGTCAAATTCCCCAATTTGGGTACAAAAATAGACTGGATCCCCACAAATTCCCGTCAAAATTATCTAAAGAAAAGAAATAAGTTTCAACTATTTAAATATTTTTTTTTATAATTCATGTTTTATTTTGTCACACTTTTTCTATATTTTTGTAACAAACAAACAAGCTCGTTATATCTTTACATAATACATAAAACAAAGTCGTTTCCCGCTGTAAGTCTGTATCCCTATTTACACTTAGATCTTTAAAACTACGCAGATTTTGATGTGGTTTTTTAAAAGATAAGTTATTCAAGAGGAAGGTTTATATGTATAATACATACATATTATAGTACGGAAAAGCCGAGAAATTCAATGATTTGTATTTCATACTAACCGTTAATACGTACCTAGAGACGAACCCGGGCGAAGCGAGGGTGAGTCACTAGTATAATATATATTTATTGCTTGATGGGTTAAACTTTACAAATGCCAACGAAACATGACACTGCTGCTCAGTTTTATAATCCCTTCTCATATTGCACTTAAAGATATTACAGTACCTACCTATCTGTATTTAGGCGATTCATTATATAAAGTAAATGTAAAAGCATTATAAGATAAACAAAGGTATTTTATTAATGGTGACAGAATAAAGATGCCAAAATAAAGCCAAAAATTAAATGCAAAATTAAATAAACATAGTATAGTATATTGGGACATTAATACACAACAACATCTAGTTTTATGGTAAGCTACGAAGCTTGTGTTATGGATACCAACCAGATAGTTGATACACTACATATATATAACTTTAAATACATACATATTATAAATATAAACACCCATGACTGGAGTACAAACATTCGTGCTCATCACACAAATGAATACCCCCAGCGGGACTCGAATCCGCGACCGCTAACACAGCAAGTAGGGTCACTATAAACTAAGTCAAACTTGCCTTGCAAAAAAAAATCGTTCAATATCTATAAGTAATCTAAAAAATGGTTAAAATAAGTAATAAGTATTTGGAGTTCTTGAAAAAATGTTTCGACCCGGCCCGGACTATCGCTATTCAAAATCCCCGCATTTTTCCCGCATAATGCCAATCCCCAATAAATCCCCAATCGACTTGAGATTCCCCATATCTTGGGAAATTTCCAACAAGTTGGCAGCGTTGCTGACAGCTAATAATTTGACAGTTGCCTCTAAAGATTATCCAATTTTACAATAGATGGCGCTACATAATATATGAGCTTGCCAGTGATATTACTATTAGTGAAAAGTGATTAATTGCTGGTGTTTACAAATTTTGTCTTAGCGTTCTCTTTTTATAGACAATTTATCGGCTTTCTTGATGTTTAGGACTTTTTAACGCGCTTTTAAGTTCATCAGCGCAGATTACGCGTAGACGAGACGGCGCGAGTCGTCGGCATGATTTTGCGTGTATTTTGCAGTTACCCATTGAATTTTTTTATTCAATAATATAGTTTTTCGTATATTTTACATTTAAAATCTGTTTATCATAATTAATTTGTAATTAATAAAACAACCTGCATCAAATTTTAACAGCATCTTTATTTCCCTTGAAATATTAAGATTTATCTAAAGCTTTTGATACTGATTAGGAAACTTTCTATAGTTTTAAAATCTTTTGCGCTTGATCTTCTGACTTCGTTCGATCACAAATTGCTCAGTAAGAACTCGAGGATAACAAGCCGACAGTGCGTACACTGTAGGCAATACAGCGTACACCCCTAAGCCTGAACGGTCGATCAAGGTCATGTGTGTTTTCTCTCACCGGTCATGTTAGGTTGTCGTCCTAGCAGATTGTATAAGAGTTGAAGGAATGAAGACACACACGCATGACGCACACCTGTAATAATAGTCTAACATCTATAATATTAAAATATAATTTTGATATTATAGGTGACTAGCATCCAGGCTTCGCTCAAGTACGTCTGAACGTGCCACACAGTAGCTTATTTGTAACTCCAAGTTATAGTGTATCCGAATTTCATCCGATTTATTCATAGTCCATACTTGTAGAGCACTTGTATAGCAAAATATGATGTTTGTTACTTCTTCGCGTTGTAAGTATTTGGTCAACGGATTTTACTATAGATTAATTAAAGCATGGTTAGAGTTATTTTTTTTTCAATTGATCTTAAATTCTATAAATCTTTTTTACGCGTTTCCAACTTATAAAGAGGATATTTACCTATTACTCAAAATTATTTACAGAAAATATTTAACGTGGATACAACTGTGACCTTCTTCCTATTTTAATTCTAATAGTATTAATTTGTTAAAGTTAAAAAAAGTAAAAAAAGACATTGTTTTGTTTTAATTCTAAACTATCTTTATTTGATCTAGTCTATTTAAAGACCACTAATAAATTATTGAAGTGTTATTGAAGCGTCACCGTAGCGTCACGGGCACGGTGAGTAAGAATTCGGAATTTCGTTTGACAATAAGGAACTAAATTCGGATTTCGCATCATTCCGCCCACTATTCTTGGTGTTTATTCTCGAAAGATACCTAGGTACTGTTTTAATGCATCATTTTTTTTTCAGTCATCCAGACCGGTCATTGTTGCAGTATCCATATTTTTGGCGAAATTGAAGACAATGTTTTACCTAATGGTCTTAGTAGGTACTAGTTGGGTAGATACGTATGTTGTTATAACTAGTTGGTATTTAGGCAATACATAATAACTATATAAGTATTATTACATTTAGCTAATTTTGTTAAAAATTAAAATTACATAAAAATATACTAATGTACAAATACAAATTAAAAAACAGGAAAATTATTTTAAAGTAGGTATACCTACCATTAATATATTATACACCTACTAGCGACTCGCCCTCGCTTCGCCCGAGTTTAATTCTTATACTTAAATAAAAATAGTCTAACCCCGTTTTCCAATTACAGAGCATAATGCCGCACTTTGGCGCGCAAACACGCACAACGCAAAAAACATTTCTTAGGCCGGCCGCACATGTACGGTTTCCTGATTCGGTTTCCTGATAGGTAATTCAGATTCGGAGACCCGAATCCATGCCTTACATACAAAATGTTCAACTAGGCGCATACGTTTGTACATTTTCCGTTCGGAAAAAAAACCTGACGTTCGTTTCGAAAAAAAAACGTGCGTTCGGGTCATTCAGAACGGAAAAAGCCGAATGACGTCATCCCGAATGCAGCGCTTGCATACATTTTTGCTTATCCGCCGCACACGCACGGAAATTTTCGTTCAGAATAGGTATGTCGGCAGTGAAAATAAATATCAATATATCGATGTATTGATATTTAATAAAATATCAATATCGACTTCGGTATCCCAAGGAAAAAATATCGATATATCGGAGATTTTTGGTTTTAAAATAAGAATGTATTTAGTTCAGTCTGGCTCAATAAAAGATAATACTATATTTTATATAAAATGCACATTATTTTATTGCATGAGAATCTTAATAAAAACGAAGGTATTTTATACCCTTCCAATAAACTGGTTTTACGGTATTTGAAGGTAAGTTAGGCATGATCGTCGCCGCATATATATACACACACATACACGCTACAAATTCAAATTCAAAATATTTTTTTTTGAATTTGGCGATAGAAGCTTTTTTAACATCTAGGAAAATTTAACCTATATATTGATATTCTTTCCTCGTGTCTCGATATCACGAGGAAAAAATCGATATTGATATTGATATTTCAATAATTATCGATATATCAATATTTTATTTCACTGCCAACATCTCTACTCTCCCTACTGCTACTCTAGTGTTAAAATTCCTAATACAAAAAACCTAACGTCTGCGCTAGTCTTACGGAATTCTGGATCAGGAAACCTATTCAGAAAACCGGATCAGGAAACCGTACATGTGCGGCCGGCCTTATATTTGCTGCTACTGAGTTGCGCGCATCACGCCAAAGCAGTATTTTTCACAGTGGTCGATTGTGCGGAGTGTTGCTGAAGTTGAAAAATTTGAAGTTGAGAATTATTATGGCGTATAATGCTCTGTAATTTGAAAACGCCCTAAGTTACTCTTTTAACTTTAGCTATCTGCCAGTTAAAATCACGTCAAAACTTGAGTTGTTTTTTTCTTTTAAGTAGATTATACCGTATATAATTGCATATGCATTTAGTAAAAAGCTGTTATTTTGACATTACAAACAGACACTTCAATTTTAAAGTGTAGATAACACTTTATTAGTTATTCTGTTACTATAACCACAGCCTTAAAGAGACGTGACTTATCTATACGAACTAGCGACTCACCCTCGCTTCGCTTCGGGTTCGTCGCTAGACAAAAACAAATCTATCCCACGGGAACCGTATATTTTTCTGGGATGATATTATAGCCTATAGCCTTCCGCAGTTAACGGGCTATCTAATGCAAAAAGAATTTTTCAAATCGGATTAGTAGTTTTTGAGATTAGCGCGTTCAACCAAACAAACAAAAAACAAACAAACTCTTCAGCTTTATAATATTAGTATAGATATTATAAAGCTGAAGAGTTTGTTTGTTTGTTGTACAGAACGGGTGTTTAAATTAGGGTACCTATTCATAAATTACCATATTATGAATTCGGTATTGGGATTTATTCTGAGATCACGGAAAGACATTTGACGTATGTATAACTAAAGTTTAAAGATATCTAAGCCGTATTATAGAGTATTTCTTTTCTTGTCTCTTATTACATCACATCATGGTGTAGCTAGCATCTTCAAGTTCAAGGTGTATTGCTGATTCATTCAGTGTGGGCCGCTGAAAAGTTCTATTTAAATCCGCCCTGAAACTCCGCACCGTAGTCTCACGAGCACTACGCAGCGCGCGCCTGCAACGAATCAAAACTACAATAAAGGTATTTATTTATTTTATTATTATTAATAAATATATATTTTTAATTTTGTTTTTTTTTTGTAAAGGAAAATTTAATCGCGCTGGAACATTGTGATCGTTTATTTCTTTTTACGTTATTTTCTGAATATTTTACTCATTTTAAGTGTTACACATATTTTAATGTTTATACATATTTTAAAACTTTTTAAACAAACTGGCAATTTATTTTAATTAACAATAGTTATAAAATAGAATATTTACATGTTTAGGAGGTATGGGTAATTAACATTGTTCTCTCTCTTCCAGAATTTATAATATTCCTTAAATATATTAATAGACTCAGTATTAATTTTATCCTTTACAAAAGTGAGATATGTAATCGTCTCTTTCATTGAAATTTAGTTCAGTGTCTTGCATCAGATCTAAAAACGTCTCCAGGTGAATCGTTCGTGGAATTGTTCCAGAAATACTCAGTCGTTGCTAAATTTATAATGCAGTAATTTGTTAAAATTTATTATTTGCTTACAAAATATTGTTAATTACCCAAACCTTAGCAGATAAAGTAGATATACGAATTTATTGTTAAGATATAGTACGAATTTATTGTGAGAGTTAATGTGCCTATCTATTAATTATTATAGTAGGATTTATCCTACACGTTTGATTGAAATTAAGGTTTTAATTTTTAATAGTAATAATATTATTAATTCTAAATTTAAATAGTTCATTAAATTGAATAAAAAATAATAAAAAAAGCAGTCATGACGACTGCCGACAGACGTGAAAACTGAAAACTTAAAATTATAAACAAACAGTTGTTATTTTTGGATATTCAAATTAATTGTTTTGACATCTATCGACACTCTGACTTACATGAATTTACTCCCCATCCAAACCTGCCTATAGAAGTTTACACTTCAAAAAAAAAGAAGAATAATTTTCACCATAGTCATGGTAAATCAAAAAGATATTCAACAACAAACAAAAATATCTTCAAAATATTATGACATCGCTTCTCGTTGTAATCGATAAAAATACTTTCCACGAAAACATACGTTGTTTATCTCGTTCTAAATAAAACTGTAGACTAGCCATAACACACACACACACACAAGATAGATCATATGTGAATTTTGAGATTTTAACATATCTAATATTTATTTTTAATTGTCATATGATAATGAAGTTTTTATTATGCTTTTAAATATTTTGTATTCATACATTGTGCATGAGTACTATTTTAATCTGTTCTTGCTAATTATTTTAAGCTGGTGACTTATATTTTTAACCGACTTCCAAAAAAAGGAGGAGGTTCTCAATTCGACCGTATATTTTTTTTTTTTTATTTATATTATCTAAATTAGCGACTGACCCTCGGCGCCTTACAGCAGCAGCTTATGTGTCATAACTTCAGGTCGTAGGCTAGCTATACTATATTTACTCAATTAAAAAACACACAAATACAAACTTTCGCATTTATAATTTTAGTCCGATAACTTATAATAATATAATTTTTAAATATTAAAAATGGACGTAACTTTATAAGAGACTATAAGCTCCCACTGGTAAGGATTGATGTTTCGGCAGTAGATAAAGGAACTTCTTATTTATTTGTGCGGTCTCAATTACCTATTAGTTACAATCGGCGTACGACTTATGCATTAAGGTATCAATCACTATACACTACACAGAATATGATAATCGCGTTTAGTGTATACGGAGACATTAAAATTTAGATGTAAGTTATCATTTTGACTGTACAATGTACACATTCGTTTTTCCGGGTATAATCAAATTAAAAAAAAATCTATCTAATAAAGAGTAAAGTAAAATTAACATCACATGAATTATGCTCAATTGGATTTAATTTTCTGAGCTCTTAGTGTAATCAATAAAAAAAATGATTAGGCATGGTCGAATATCGACCACTGGGTGAACACTAGGATTCCTAATTATACAAAAATATTTCCTTTATATATTGTAAAAAAATATTATGAATAAAATTACTTCGTATTTCAGATGTCGATTGTCCCTATGATTTTCCGCGACTGGTGGGATGATTGGGAGCGTCCCTCAAGGTTATTAGACCAGCACTTCGGAATGGGTCTGAAGAAGGATGAGCTGTTATCTTCCCTCTCGAGCTTCCCCTCTAGTTCGCTCTTCAGGAACTCTTACTTTAGGCCCTGGAGGACGAATCTCACGAGGCAGGAGTCTGCTTCAACTATTAATCTAACCAAGGACAAATTCGAGGTAATATATGATTAGCCAATTCTGTAATAGAAACTATTTATGTTTAGAATCTTTATTTCTCATTAAGAATAACAAATTCACTTACATGAGAAAACACATTAAATATTATAACATTCACTAAATGCGAGTACGTACAAGTTACATTAATTGCAAGAAATACACAGCATGTAGGTAATCTTTAAAAATAATATTTAAAGCGACAAACAAGTTAACAAGTCAGTTCATAGCAAAGCACTAAGAATAAAGAAATCATGGAAATGGCAAAGACTACGTTTTACTTCATATTTTTTAAAATGTAGTATTTGAGCATTTTTTTAAAAGTTGTAATTGTTTTTGATTCCTTTATATCTGTTGGTAATTTATTATATAACTGTGCTCCTTCAAACATTAGATTCCTTTTGCCGTAGTTAGTTCTCGGGGCATATAAGACTAAGTTGTTTGCGTTTCTTAGAAAACGCTTTTGAATTTGTTGTTTTTTAGTGAATTTTATGTTAGAATGTATATCTCCGCTCAGTATTTTTCTTATTAGCATACACGTATTATACGTATATGTTTGCGTCACGCTCAATATATTGGTTTCTTTATAGATTTTCTCTGATGATGTTAAAAAATCATATTGAAATAAAATTTTAATTAGTTTATTCTGAGCAATTTGAATTGGTTTTATATTAGATTTAGCGGCTGAACCCCAGACTTCGATAAGGTAATCAATATGAGGTTTCGCTAATGTATTGTATATTATATATTTGACTTGTTTCGGAAGACATCTAACAAAATTTCGAACGGATCCCATGAGAGATAATAACTTTCCACTTAACTTTTCTAGGTGCGGCTTCCATGTAAGATGACTATCAAGGGTTAGGCCAAGATATTTTTCACTTTTAGCTTTATTAATTATTTCATTATTTATTTTAAGAGGTGGATAATTATTAATTCTTTTATTTTTTGCCGAAAATATAATATAGTTAGTTTTTTTAGTATTGATTGTTAATAAATTATATTGAAACCATTCATTGAGTATATTAAGGTCATTCTGTGCTTTTTCTATAATAGTATCGATAGAATTACCAAAGTAAAACAGACTGGTATCGTCAGCGTAGAGGGTAATATCTCCATTTAAACCGATTTCTTGTATATTATTTATATAAATAAGAAACAAAAGAGGTCCCAAAACTGATCCTTGCGGGACTCCCCATGTAATTAAAGAAGGTCTACTCTGATACTCCTTTATTTTAACTATTTGATATCGATTTTCAAGATATGATTTAAGCATTTTATGGGCATTACCAGTGATACCTATGCTCTTCAATTTCATCAGAAGTATTTCATGACTAACTGTATCAAAAGCTTTTTTTAAATCAATAAAAATACCTAGAGCAATTAATTTTTTATCAATATTTATTTTAATTTTTGTTATCAGGTCGATTGTCGCTGACAGTGTGCTAGATTTTGGTCGAAAACCATATTGTTTGTCATATAAAATTTTTGTAGCACTAAGATAGGATTCAAGACGATTGTATATCACCTTTTCAAATACTTTAGATAATACGGGTAAAACTGATATAGGACGATAGTTTCCAGGATCAGTTTTGGAGCCAGATTTAAATATGGGGGTAACTTTAGCTATTTTTAAGCTATCTGGGAAGGTACCTATTTCAAGGCATTGATTAATGCATTTAGTTAGGTTACTTAGGATAAGAGGTTTAATGAATTTTATTACCCTCGTACTTACCTCGTCAAAGCCTGTCGATGTATTAGAATTTAGGTTATCAATAATTTTTTCAATTTCTTCAGGAATAGCTGGAGTCAATTCACTTAAATTATGACATATATTATGTCCTTTTGGTAGAGTGTAAATTGTATTGTTATGATATTTTTGTGGAATATTTTGTGCTAATAATTTACCAATGTTAGAAAAGAAGTCATTAAAGTATTCGCAAATTAGTTGTTGATCCGAGATCGTACTTTTAGGTGTAACAATGTTTGAAGGAGCAAAGTCTTCCTTAATTTTATTATTACATAAGCTACCAATTAAGTTCCACATTTTTAACGGTTTTTTCCTTGCGTAATCAAAAGATTTTAAATAATATTGACTTTTTGCTCTCTGTATACTTTCCATAACATTGTCTCTTTCTAATTTAAATTCTTTTTCTATATTTTTATCTTTTGGATTATTCTTGTAATATTGCCATAGCAGATTCCTTTTATCTATACTGTCTATTATATTTTTATTTATCCAGTCGCTTCTCGGTGGATTTAGAAATTTTACCTTCTGGACCTTATTTTCTTTGATGCAAGTGATAAGTCTTGATTCTAATTTTGTAAATTCTAATATTTCGTGTGTATTATATGTTTCAACGGCTTTATAAATGTTTTCATAATTCAATGCATTATATTGTATCTTCTTCAGTATATTGGGCTTATATTTTTCTATTTCCATATAAATTTGCTTATGATCGGACATAGCCGAATCAATAATAGCTAGGTGGAAAGAATGTTCTTGTAGATTTGTGCAGGCATGGTCTAATATGCTTCTTGTTTCTGAAGTAACACGTGTAGAATATTCTGAGTCTACTTTATTTAACGCTACAAGACCATATTCTTGAAGTGCATCTATATATTCCTTACTCGGTTTATCAGGGCAGAGAAGGTCAAAGTTAAAATCTCCCATAATTACAGCTCGTTTTTTATTAGACAATTGAGTAGAGTAAACTTCGAGAAATTCTGCAACATTCTTTCGGTTGTTTTTGTAGATAGCTCCAATGTCCAGACAATATTTATTAATGTGTGTCCACAAATAATGATTTTCTTGTATATAATGGTGTTCTATTAAATTATGCTTTAGACTGTTGTGAATAAAAATGGACACTCCACCCCCTCTTGAAACTTCTCTGTAGTTATAATAATGTGTAAAACCTGGCAGAACTTGTTTTTTTGCTTGATCCTCTGACCTTATCCAGAAACTATTTATTTATTATTAATTATTAACTGTTTCATAAGACTTATAGGATGAACTTATTTGTGATCCAATCAAAAAATAGAGAGTTATTAAATGTAACTGCAAGGTTTATTTAAATAGAGCTTCTAAAATTTATATTATATATATTTTAGATACTCGCACTAAATAGAAACAAATAAAAATTAAAAAAAGAAACAAAAGGAAAGATAATAACTAAAGGAGTTACAGATTGTTGATTTCTTTTCAAATTTAAAAGCAATTGTTATTGTTGAGACGTTAATTTAAAAACTACTTATTTATATTTTCAGGTGATCTTAGATGTCCAGCAATTCGCACCTGAAGAAATCACGGTTAAAGCCACCAACAACTCAGTAGTTGTTGAAGGCCAGCACGAAGAGAAGCCAGATGAGCACGGCTTCATTTCTCGTCAATTCACTCGTAGATATATCCTACCCGCTGGGTATGAGATTACCGACCTCGTCAGCACTTTATCTTCTGATGGCGTCCTCACAATCACAGCCCCCAAACGTCCACCCCCTAACGCTGGAGAAAGAATCATCCCTATTACCAAGACTGGCCCTGCGAAGACACCTGAGCCTATCAAAACAGAGCAACCAAGAGAACAAACCGTTCCAATCGTTACATCCCCTTAAGTGCCTTGAGATACGAAGTACGATCGAAATATAAATATACATATATAAAAAGCATTTAATAATCCGCTGTTGGCCAACAACGGGTCGATTCGAAACGAATTACGGTATTTAAAAAAAATGTAAACATCAGTTTGTAAAATGTATAATATATTATACTTGTTATAATTGTTTTGTTTCATTGGACCTTAATAGTCTTAGAACTTAATAGTGAATCTGCGGAAGATGAATTCAATAATAATATAATAGTGTTGTATGTATTAGACTAGCGACTCACTTTCGCTCCGCTCGTGTTTGTCCGTAGATACATTTTAACGGTTAGTATATGTTTCTTAGAAATAAAATATTTTTCCACAGTAAAAAGTATCCTTTACGTTGACCTGGATAACCAGCTATCATCATACCAAATATCATTAAAATCTGTCCAGTGATTTCCTCGTGATGCGTTCCCAGACAGACAGACAGACAGACAAAAATTCTATATAATCCGAATCTAAAACTATAGATTCGGGCTCTGTGTCGATAATAATGACTATTTCAATAATATTTTCCAAAAAATATTAAATGTAAAGATTAGACTCAGTCACAATTTTATTATACGTGTAGATTATATTTATATCGTAACTAGAATAAATTATTATATACCTACATAACTTATTATACAAGATGAGTTTATGTGTTAGAATTATATTTATTATATGTAAACAAATATCTATACAATACCTGTAACTAAAAGTAGAGTAAAAGCTTAAACCACCACTTCAGTGTGAAATGAATATTGTATTTCGAACAAAGAAACAATCGCGAATGCAATGCCGAGATTGCATGAGACTATTCACGCCTTTATATAAAGGACCGTCGTCGTGCATTACCGAGAAATACTTAAGCATACTTCGACTCGCACTGAGCAAACCGCGACCGTACATTAATGTTTAGCAAATGCGAAATGCCACAGAAAGCAATAAGAAAACATGTCCCACAACCAAACTGCAAATAATGAATAATAATTCCTTCACTAGTTAATGTAAACCGAAGAGCGGCGGTGTGCGAACCACGTGTAGATGTAAAAATGTCAGAGTCGTGACAGACTTTCTATAATTCAAGCTAACTTAGTCTAGAAAGCAGTAAAGAGGTGTTTGACTAATTTAATTTTCACGCTGACTCGCACTGTTCAATAATATTGTTAATTTATCATTGTCTTTTAGGGTTGGGGGAAGCGGAATGTTGATGACCCTTAATACTAGTTACGGTTTACATTTAAGTTGAAGTCGTCGTATAAGTTGATGCTTAAATATGCAGTTAAATAAGTAAAAAGAGTATTGAACATTTGCTTAGGTATATCATACATCATATTATTTTTAATACGACCATGTATTATATGAATTCAATCGACTTCTTAAAGGCATCCGTTATTATTATTTCAGGGTTTTTTATGTTCTGTTATTTCATCTCATTATTTTAAATACAGAAAATTACATCATTAAATATTTACAGCATACATATTACATACATTATACCTTGGTAGAGTCAACAAGTATGTATGTAAGTTTGAAGTTAAGCACAACCTGTTCCTTCTTCTATATTTTTGTATATTTTCTTCTCTCTTTTTGGGTGTACAATAAAGAGTTATTCATTCATTCATTCATTCATCCATTGTGCGCATACTCAAATTAACGATTTAAGTCGTGGATTGACATCACAAATTTAAATTTTATACTAAGATGATCCATAGTAGGTATTATATGTTAACTACTTAGAACTTACATAAATTGAATAGGAAATCTAAAATGTTAACTTTTCTTGTAGAGTAGTGACGAAAATTCTATCTAGAGAGTTTTTCTTTTGCCCAAATATATAAATAAAATAAAGTGCTCATAAAATTACTTACTAAATAAAATGAGCACTATAAAATAAAATGTTCACTATTTTATTCCTTCATTAATCTATACATATAATAAAATTGTAACTGATTCGAATCTGTACATTAATTATCTTTCGGAAAATCTTATTGAAATAGTCATTATTTTCTATATTGAGGCAGAATCCTATAGTTTTTAGAATTTTTGTTTGTTTGTCAGTCTGTCTGTCTGGGAACGCATCACGAGAATACATTTGGACGGATTTTGATAAAATTTGGTATGGTAATAGTTGGTTGTCCCGGTTAACATTTGGGATATAATATAGGGCGGAAAAATATCTCATCTCTAAGAAATCTAGGTATAGTAACCGTTAAAACGAACCTAGAGGCGAACTCGAGCGGAGGGTGAGTCGCTATATAGTTAGTTTATTTAAGTGTTGATGAATCTTAATACGCATGACATCTACCGGCGCGTAACTACATTACGCAACAGCGGTAGCTAATTGTATATTAGATCTTTGAGCGACATCTATGATGGATTTTAGGCATCACGTATTTTCTATATTAAATTAGTAATTAAGTACTAAATATAATATCTGTACTTTTATTAACTCTATAAATAATTTTATTTCTAGTTTCCCCCTCATTTTTAAATAACTTTTTATAAAAAAGTAAATGAGTCATAATATATCATATGTGCTAGGCAGTGGTAGCCCAGTGGTAACGCGCTCGCTTAGCAAACCGAGTGAAGCGGGTTCAAATCCCGGGTCTCGCACCTCTGATATTTTCATGTGCAAATCATTTTTTAACTTGATTACCACTTGCCTTACGGTGAAGGAAAACATCGTGAGGAAACCTGCATGTCTGAGAGAATATAGCAAGTTTTCGAAAGACATGTGAAGTTCACCAATCCGCACTTGGCCAGTGTGATGGACTATGGCCTGATTTCCCTCGTATTGAAGGGAGGCTCGTGCCCAGCAGTGGGACGTTAAAAAGGGCTGAATACAATACATATCATATGTATTTTAGTATTTTCTTCATCTCTCAAGTTATATGTATGGAGTGCTACCCCTATTTTTTTATTTTTCATACATCAATTTCACTATTCACTTATTCTTACTTATTCACTAGGGACAGCTATTTTGAAAATTATAGCTATGTACTAGTATCTGAATATAATACCAGTGTCATAGACATTTAGACATAAAGATTGGTCAAACGAATATACTAAATTATGAGGGTTCCGTTTTTGCCTTTTTATGTGATATTTTTAATTATTTTAGCTATTATTATCTACCCTATTTTTATAATTCACTTTATTTCCTTTGAAAATTTAACTATGAATAATTTGAGAATTTTTACAGATGATAAATTGGCACACGTATAGGTACACCCTACGTCGTCACATATATCCAGGTAGTGACTGTAAGTTTTCAGTTATATTTTATTTATTCCCAATCAATATTCTTTCTTATCTAAGTTTTAAACGTAAAATTAATTATTGACGTACTATGTACCTAAGTTAAATTAAAAATGACATTAATATAACTAAACCTCTAGAGTTTAGACTTACAAGTCAAGCTAAAGCAAAGTTTCATACCTTTACCCCTTACCCTGCAGAAGTCTTTGTTATAGTCTAAGTTCCCGATTTATGTGGTGGACCCCTCCCTCTTTTTCCAGGTCATTTTTAATTTCTGAACCTCTAGTCTGGAGATGTTGTGATATAACAACCTTAGGTATATCATCAAATTTGTAATAAAATTATCTACATTTTGATACTTGGATGGTTCCGGAAAACAATACGAGCAATTAACTACTTCAATTTACCAGTTTGATACCAAACGTATGATGGCATTTTCCACAAGTCTTTACTTTGGGTAGATACTAAGTTGTCACAGGAAAAGAGTTCTTGTACTTTAAAAAAAACTATTTTTTTTAATTAAACATAGCCTGGAGCAATTTTTTTGTGACAACCCCGGAGGGTTCATATGTTTTATTGTTTAAAAAATATATTTCGACTGGAAAAAGAGTGAGGGGTCTACCACATAGATCGTGATCTCCTACTATTATATCACGATTGCCCCAGAACTATACAAGAAATAAATAACAATATCACGTTTAATAAACACCTATCATAAAAGTTATGCTACTAAACGAAATTTTAACCAAGTTTCCGTACGTAGTTATATTGGAACCTAAGATAAATCTATGACTTGGCTATGAACTAGGTATCTAGCTAATAATCGTGCGAAATTTCGCAGTATAATTACACTAAAACCTATCGAGTGGAAATCCTATGGCGCGAAATCTCTACACTTATGTCTCAATATAACAGATGACCTACATATTGTCACTCTCGGTTAGGATCTGTGTTTATAAGGTTCTTTGTTTCTTATGCACTTTTTGATATTAGAAATACCTACCTAGTGTTAGAAGTGATGAAGTGTTTACTACCTATCTTCAAATTTTGTAAGTTGAAATCACTCAAGTCTGAAAAAAGCTCTGAGTTTCGTTAAAAGAATGTAACGAAAGAGAAACAATTATTGTTGTAATAATACTAACATAATATAGGTCTCTATATCTAAATCTGTATATTTTAAGCCATTACTAGAAGATTGCTTTGTTTTTGTTTTTATTTATTCTGTTTACAAATTTCGCATTAGTTAATGTGCGAAATAAGAGCAGGATGGGCGCGGGTAATAGATCTCTTAGCCATGGATCATTCCGGCGGGGAGGGGGGCCATCAATCAGCCCGGAGCGATTACAGCGGGCTTGCCGCGAGTTGTGAGAGACAAGCATGTGCCTAATGCAATAAATTAAATAATATTTTCTTATATTTTTTTATCGACCTTTCTTGTATGCACACAAGAGAAAAGCGTTCTGTGAAATGCATGCATGCAAAATCACTTACAAGTAATTACATATTTATTGTATAAATTATTCAATGCAATTATTGCCTTCTCGTCAATCTTATCAATAAAAAAAACAAGAAGTTATAGCCAGCCATCTAATATCTTACATCATCAAATAGTACCTACCTACAATTTGATATTTAAGTGCTTAACATATTTAAGACGTTAAAATAGGATTAAGAATTATTCAAGTTCAAATAGTTTTTTTTGAAGGCAGTAGTAGCCGAGTGATAATGCGCTCGTTTGAGAAACCAAGTGTAGCGGGTTCAATACGCGGTCCTCATATCTTTGATATTTTCATATTATGCGAATCATTTTCAACATGATTATAACTTGTCTTACGGTGAAGTATAACATGATGAGGAAACTTGCATGTTTGAGAGAACCTAGCCAGTTTTCGAAAGACATGTGAAGTCCGCCAACTCGCACTTGTTCAGCCAGGGGGATTATAGCCTGATCCCCCTCGTATTGAAAGGAGATCCCTGCCCAGAAGAGGGACGTTGAAAAGAGCTGATTAGAGCGTAGTAATAGGTATACAGGTTAGTCTTAAACCCGACTGCGTAATAATTTCATACCTATATCAAATTGAAAATCGAACACAAATTGACGGAAAAATCCGAAGTTTAGATTTTTTGATTTTTAATACAAGTAAAACTCGTGTTATCAAGGCGAATCTAACAACAAATGTGACGAAAAGGAAATATATGTACATACGTATAAGCCAAACACAACCCTCCTTTAGTGCTTCGCTGCAGTCGGGTAAAATAATATATTTTTATTTTATCAAACGCTATTCTCTGGTAACTCAGTATAGTAAACAAACAAGTCCAGCGCAGTTCGACAAGCGATTGATCTGGCGGCCGTATTAATTGCTCTCGTCTGAGCCTCAGCCTGAAACCTACACCTTTGCGTTGCTTTTCTCTATGAGTTTGTTATTATTTGAAAATTATTTCTCCAGATGATTGTAGTGATATATTAGATAGGCACATGCTTATGGTTTAATTCCTGCACAGGTAACTGAGGTAAATGAAGGTTTCCAGCCATAGCTTTAATATTAGTTTTATTAAGGGGAATTAAGGGATAGAAAACTATTTTTCGAGGTATTATTTGTCATTTTAACTATTGTTCGGCATTTATCGAGTTAATAAATTTCAAAAGTCGGTATACAAACCTAAACAGGAGTCTATGTAAATAAAGTAAAATATCATTTTTTTCCATGTACCTCGTCTAACATGGCTATTTATTTCTAATGAAATGTATGTTGTAGATTTCTAAGTTATTTCCTTTTTAAATATTATTTCCTTTATTATGAATATACTAGCGGCTGACCAGCGAGGGTGAGTTGTTAGTAAATTAATAAGTGTCTCTTTTTGGTTTCCCGGGAGCATATTTTAACATGCTTTTATTAGCTTCAGTGTTAACTGAGTTACAGACTGACAAAATGTCGGATCGACTGACCGCTTGACTAACTGATCGATTGACTGACTGAATGGCTAACTGACCAACTATACCTATAACCAAATCTTGAAAGTCACTTCTAACTTGCTTGTCACTTAAATATTAGGTAGATATTATATAGGTACATTATTGAAACTTTTACTTGTACCTACGTATGTGATATACAATAAGTTAATCCGAAATGGTCTAACGATGAAGCCAGAGTCGTGGAACTCTTCAATGGTTACCTACTAGTAAAACGTCAGGTTTGTGCTCATTCGATTCATTTCACGTCCTTTTGGTAGGTAGGTACCTAACTTACCTTCAGTTGGCTAAAATACTTTTTTTAAAGCATAATAATATTTTTTTATTAATTATAAAACATTTTATTATACGTATAACACGCTTTAATACCTCTTTGTTTAGCATACAAATAGACACTAAAGCTATTATAACTTGTAAGTCAATCTATTATATATATATGTACCTGTATCTATAGGTCCTCCGCTAGAGTTTGATTTTGATATTCCAAGATACATATTGATTCATATTTAAAAAAAAAATACGATTCATATTAATAAAAATGCACTAATTAGGTAGTATCTACTACAAATACGAAAGTTTTTGAGTGAGTAGGTAAATGTGTGTTTTTTACTTCTTCACGTATTAATGTGAAAAAGTAATTGTACCTACATACATAAGTACAAACCTACTACATAATATGTAGTATACCTATAGATACATAGGTCCCTCCGTTCGAGATTACACTTATTTGAATGAAGGCTAATAATCCTAGATTAGGCTACAGGCTTCTTTTTTCGAGGTATCTATCTACTTACCCACCGCACGAGGAGAGTTGCGGGTATAAACTACTATTTTGAGATAAAGGCTTTCTTTAAAACACATTAACGGTATATGGCATTGATATTCGATGGATGTACGATACAGTGAAGTGTAAGAATATCTGTATCTGTCTTGGTTTTTGCCTAGAGATATATTAAGGTTAGGATAGTGACATAAACTAAGTTTTGTCCCGGTCACTAACTGCTTATGTTGTGAGATGTTCTTGTTGCAAATAGAGGGACGAAAAATCTAGACTAGGTATGGTTGCGTTTTTAATTAAAACGGTGCATTGATCGGCATTCATCATATTTTATGCGTTATGAGTTATGACTGATTTATTTTAGAAGATATTTGCAATGTTGGGGACGGCATCTCCACATTGTACTTTTTATATCTTTGGAGTATGGTTTTTCACAATATATATATATATATATATATATACCTATATATATATAGTATTATAAAAATATATTATAGATCAGTTATTATTTGATGTACTGATTAGAAGCCTGTACAATTCATCATTTAAGTCTATTAATACAAAAAACGAAAACTGTGCCCACCTGGCACGCTCGAAAGCCGTCGAAAAAAATGAATAAAATAAAATAAAAGAAAAATAAATAAAATAAAATCTTTGATATAATAATGTAAGTGTAAACGATTTGCGTTTTTATTAAGCAAATACTTAGTATATGAAAAAAGTTAGGTATTTATTCGATACGCTTTTATTGAATCCAAGTAGGTATAAATTTAAAAACATTTTGACTAAATAAGTGAGTAAGTATACCTACTTACACATATCAATTAAATTCCTGGTTGTAAATTAGGTATAATTAGAAATTAAAAAAGAAAAAAAAAAGAATCTTCGACATAATAATTTATTCATTGAGGCTATTTAAATGAGCATATCTCTGCAGTGTTTTAGTAAAGAGTTGAGTATGTTGCTAATTCCAGGTGACGTGGCAGCATAAGCCCAAAGTTACCATTCATTGCAATATCTTAAATTAACGGGATACCAAGTTTCGAATAGATTAGATCTGTGGAAGTTGCTCATAGGTATCCTTATACCGTTTAGAAAGGTGTTGATGGCCTGCAAACGGCTGAAAAATCGTCAATTAATCGATTAAGATCTTTTCATCCATTTGGGCGCTACAATACCACAGACAGACACACAGATACACAGAAACCTATACAGTATACACGTTAAACTTATAGCACCCCTCTTTTTTGGTCAGGAGAGTTAAAAATGTGATGTAAGGAGGCGGATGGGGGACGTCTAAGATCGTCTAGATACCTACCTAATCATTCAGCGATTATATTAATTTATTAACAACAAATCTATTTAATTATTTAGATATAATCGTTAAACGTCTTATTTTATAGTCACCTAGGTATGTGATGAGGTAAGTGTCACTTTATTAATCGTTTTGACCTTGTCTAATAGCTATGACAAAGGTCTTTTCATGGATAAATCAATAGCCAATCAAATATAATGAACAAAAGTCTCTTTACGGTCAATATAATTGCAATCGCATTTATATCTAATCCTTGATTTTGAACTCTCCATGCAACCACATATTATACCTATGATGCCCCGAATTTTTTTATCCAAGGAGTCTGAAGCCACTGCACGTTCATCTATAGGTTGTCTCTATTTTAGCAATCGTCTGCTACAATTGTTATATTATATCTATGTCAGCCATGAACAACTCGCAGTTGCTTTTGCTTACTGTTCCTTTGTACTGGAAAATAAATAAGTATAACATCATATTGCACAGATGGTGTTAAAAACAATTATAGGTACATTTTTGGTATTTACTAGTACCTCGTGTTATTAAAGCTGTCAGCGAAAAGTAGGGTGATGTGTAAGCCTAGAACTTAGATTATTTACCTACTAGGTACAATTTTTGTAGGTAAATGGTACACAAAAAGTTATCGATGTCAGTAACACCGTGTTTGTACGCATGTAGAGCTATTCTCAGGTTAATTATCTTTACTGGAAGTAAACAAGACAACGCTTCATTTTATACAGTTTTCGGACTATTAAATAATGGTAAGCTAAGAGATTTATCTCACAATTTGAACACACGGACCGAATTGATCTTGTACTATACCTAAAGCATTTAGGTAATAATTTCAAACGTCCTATTGCTGGGCACGGAACTCTGCTCAATGTGAAGGGGATCAGACCACAGTTCGCTGGTCAAGTGTGAATTATCAAATATACTTACCTACTTAGAAGTGTTTTGAAAACCCGTCAGAGTCCTCAGACATACAGGTTTCCTCAAGATTTTAACTTAACCGCCATGCCATTGGTGGTGATTATTATGATAATAGTGACTCCTATATGAAAATGTAAGAGATCACGAGGTGCGAAAACAAGATTTGAACCAGCTTCACTTCGTTTTCGAACGATCATTATCAATGGTCTACTACTACTAGGTATACCTATCTATCTACTTATTTGCTTACCCAATAAAAATACGAGTTATTTGTAATGAATTTTCGGAATTTTTGACAACCTAGCTAACTTAATGTATTCACCAAAGGTAGCTACTAAAACGACCGCGGTGCAGGTATCTGCTTTTTCAATAACTATTAAAGCATCTCAACATGTATTTATTTCTATTATACTTTATGATATTTTATTAAACGTCCATTTAGCAGTTGCACAGCAGTAACATGAAAAGGTACTAACACCCTCGCTACTAAAATCGTTTAATGGTTATTAAAACGTTTTCTTCTATCATAATTAGTGATTGTTAAATAGTCGGTATACCTATTACTAAATTGAATTGAATATAGGAGGCATCATAATGGGTGGTCATTCTAAAATTTAAGTTGCTTAGGTATGCAGAGAATTCTAGCTCTTACATTGGTAATCGTAATACCAATTTTTCAATTTACAAGTTATAGCGTAGGCCATAATAAAACATAGGTAGTACCTAATTTGTTAATACTGAAGTTTATTATCTACTACTTACTTCGCTCCGTTAGGGTGTCTAGTGTAGGTAGATACCTACGTAATTTCAAGCAAATTCGTCCAGCCGTGTCAGAGTTAAGAACAACAATCATACACACATGTCACATGTGTATGCAACGTCTAGATACCTCTTTATTTCTTTCACAGGTGTCAGTAGGTATTGATTTTTTTTTTAAATAAATATGATGGGACATTACCACACAGCACCATGTAGTTCCATGGTAAGCTACGAGGCTTGTGTTATGGATACCAGATAGTTGATACACTACACATATATAATTTTAAATACGGACATGACTGGAGTACAAATATTCGTGCTCACCACACAAATGAATGCCCAGTAGGACTCGAACCTGCGACCGCTGGCACAGCAAGTAAGGTCACTGAAAACTGAGCCAAACGTATCGTCAAAATTAATATTGTAAAATTGCAATGAATTAACCACTCTTTTTTTTCTAATACCTAAACTTTAAAGTTTGTTTGAGGCTAGGTTGAAAATAATTTTATATTAAGTAAGTACCTACAGTACATATAAGTACCTACTGTATTTACTTGCAAGTTTAAACATAAAGACCAAAGAAGAGGTAACGTCATAAGATACCTATAGGTACTTTATTAGGTTTATCAGGCGCAATAAATTCTAGGAAAAATAATAATATTTACAAACATTAAGCCTTTAAATATTAATTGTCTTTCCTTATAGGTGGTACTTTTGATAGATGTACACCTACCATATTATATATACCTATTATCATTTCAATATTACATATAACTTGTTATATATGATACGTTCAGTTTTTCCTCCATCGTTAAGAAGCTAATTAACTTAACATGTACACAGACTCGTTCAATATTGCAATTCATGTATTAATCGCGATGCCGCATTGTTTTATAGCTCGAATAAAGAATATAAGTATAGCGGGCGGAGCGTATAACAGGAATATCAGTTTGATATCGCGAGGTTTGATTCGCCCTGATGCGAGACGCCTTGGGGCGGGGCTTGCGTAGAGAGGGGAGCCGCGACATCTACTCGCCATACCTTTCCGTGCAAGCCGCGGGGACGCTCGTATCTACAGTGTAATCGTGAACTTTACTAAATTGCATGTACCGTGCGAGTGTGATCGTGTAACAATTGCCGTTGTGTGGCCTCTTGTCATTCCCGTGCTTCAAAAACCGCCAAGATTCGGGTGAAGAATCGTGAGCCGGTGCCGGCGTACGCCATGGCCGACGCCGACCGTGATTCGGACCTAGGAGACGATAGTCCCGTGGTAAGTTCTGGTTTAAATTTTTTCATATTAACTGTCACTTGATATTCGTTACAATTGTTTGTACATTCTATAGTTGTTAAGTACTTTTTGGTCATTTTTGTAGATAATGCTTTAAGCTTTAGTATTTATTACCTGTGGCCAATAAAAGATGCAGGTACCGGTCACTTGTAGTTTGACCATTTGCAATAATTAATTTGCATGGCAACCGTTGTAAGCCGTCGCAACCAGTACCACAAACATAATAAGTACGTCTAAATAGTAAAATAAATATATACATAGGTATAACATATTATGTTTGTGTATATATTTTTTTTACTAACATTTTATACATGGATCAAACATATTTGATGTAGTACCTAAATAGCATACTCGGGTAAAACGGGTTATTATTGTTTTATCATTTCGAAAACGTATTTACTTAGATATTCCTCTTCTTCTTTAAGCAGATTAAGCAAAAATGTAACCTAATTATCTCATAAGCTTCGCGAAGATAAAGCTTTATCTACACGTGCTATTATATAAACTTTTATCGAGATTAACTAAAAGAAGGCTTAAGACAAAATTACTACACCAAAAAAATGGCTCGTTGGTTTCTGTTTCTATATTATAATTAATATGTAATGAACTATAATATTTTTAGTTTAAATAGCTAAAGATTCAAATAAGAATATCATCCGAGTTTTTTTGTTTTATGATGTTACCCTATTTTACAATTCTAACTTCTACTACATTATCTTAATGGGGTTTGATAAACATTTTAACTAAATGATGCAATCATGATGTCCTTGCAAAATTAAATCGAAATCTGTATAGCAGTTGAAGCATGAACATTTAACAAACAGACAGACAGAATTACTTTCACATTTATACCTAATAAATTAGTTAGTATGATCAAAATGAAAAATCCAAGGTTTATTGATAACTTACCTAAGCTATTATAAATAAATTGGTAATGATATTATTTATTTTATATAATATACGATAACAAGATAAAATAACAAGTATTCCGAGGCAAATGTAATGTAGGCATACACCTTAGTAAAGAATTATTTACAAACTTGACTATGGCTAATAGTATAATTAAAAATGTTAATGGTAATTAAACGTCAAGCGTTTTGATTTAACAAAACATAAAGATTTTAGATTTCTTGATATGCTCAATTCCTAAGTTTCTATATTTCAAACTAATTATGATGGATATCGAAACAATAACTTTTTTATTATTGAAAGATAATGGGCACGTACGTTATGCAAAGCTAGACACAATGCATTCACATAGAAGATTGTTATTTTTTTTAAATTACTTTTTAAATACATTCACATTTTGATTTTATTGATTTAAGATGAGATACTTTATATTTTAATTTTCTATCTGTACCGCACATGTGGTGTTGCAAGTCGTCATTTTTATGCAAAATGGCGTCGATGCGATATTATACCAAAATCGTAGCCGGATTTTATAGTGTGTACAGGGTGAGGAACATGTGTGCCGACTTAGGAACTTATAGTTTATTAGGCGGAAACATTTTTATGTTTAAAGGAAAAAAGTTCTTAGAATATACGAAATGACTTTTTTTTTCGACCCGAATGCCGATACGTTATGATTTATAGTTAAAATGAAAAATATTTTTACTTTTAATTTTTTAGATATCCATTTTAATTAGTTAAATAATAAACTTATACGAAGTGCTTTTAATAATTTGATACTTGATCTTGCTTATAACGTACTAATTGAACTTATCTATAAACTAGCAGAACCCGCGGCTTCGCTCGGGCTAAAACTAAAAAAAAACCCCTAAAAATTTAGGTTTCATACAAACTTCATACCCTTTCTTACCCGTTTATGGGATAATTTCGAAAAATGCTAAAACACTTATTTAATTGTATTGAAGGGCATTAATACCAAGTTTAAGTAATTCTGATTATAAATATTTTTTTGGGTCGCATTGTAACATGTTTTCCCGTTGGAATGAAAAAAATCCCGCGGTGAAAAGTAGCCTGTGTCACTCTCCAGCCCTTCAACTATCTCCACACAAAAAAATCACGCCTATCCGTCACTCTGTTTTTAAGGTGAAAGAAGGACAAACAAACAAACAAACAAGCACACTTTCACATTTATAATATTAGTATGGATATAAGTTATCTATCTAAGTAGTAAATACATTTAGAGTAAACACCTGTGAAAAAGGATAATAAAGGTATGAATTTAATTAAGTTGTTTAGGTTCTATATATTTAATAGTTTAGATGCAACTTTAACCTTACCACTTAATTTAATAAGATTAAGAAGCCAGTTAACTTTATTCTAACAATAAGTCATAAGTAGAAATACCTATCTAGATTCTAGACAATTTTTTCATTCTCTGTTCGGATTATAAAATGAAATCTCATAAATATATTATTTTAATAGTACTGACAGGCTTCCTTTCATTTACATTCTTAGCATAACATCTATTTTAAGTAACTAAGTAAGTACTTAGAATATAACTTCCACCACTTGTTAGGTTCTTTAGCGTCAGACATTTTTTTAATAAAAATGCAAGTCATCATATGTAAGCATTTCAATAATTTTCTTTATATCACGAGTCTAGGTTGTGTTTCAAATTAATTTTGACGTAACGTGATCTACACCATACGTGTTTAAGCAATAAAATCATGTTCAAAATAATAATGTTATTTGAATTTTATTACATTTATATAAAGTTAACATAACTAAGTCATATGCATGTTTTATAAATAATTTCGCAACAAACAGAAACTTTCTAATTGGCTATTTTATCAAAACTATTCGCGGTTTCCTTAACATAGTAACGTTGGTACCTATTCTTGAAATAACTTTAAATTTTAATGATCTAAAGGAAGTGAATCTGACGACTTCATTATTACTTACCTGCATAAGACATCGTTAGCATACTATTTTGGTCTAGACAGATATAATGTTTGCGTTTGAGTCAATCATTTATTCAGCAGTGTGTCCGACGCTGGCGACATCTCACGGGAGGCCAAAGCGCACGCACGATTTATTATCCCCTCTACGAATAGGGCCACAAATTAATTAATCAAACTTAGCTGTCAGTCAGTGCACAATCTACTAAACTTAGCTCGGATTCTGAGGCCAGTTTCCTTTTCCTGTCGACACCGCGACGTTCCATTAATTGAAATAATTGGCGACTTTCTAGATTTATTTTTTTACGTGCTGACAACACTTCTTGACACATGGCGGTGGCGATTTTAAATTTGGAACCGATTCTAAGAAATGAAAAAATAACCGCGTGACAATAAAATGCTCTGTCGAACGGTTTTAGAAAAAAAATGCTTAAAGCGATATCATAGTGGTAATAACAATAGGTGTGACGTGTAGTGTTAAAAATTTGGGCAGGTGAATTAGTTGCTACCTGGTCGCGTGCGCATCCTTCACATAGGTTGGCGCCTACCGTTTTTAGATATCACGGCATAAAAACACA
This sequence comes from Argynnis bischoffii washingtonia, assembly GCA_033884665.1. Classification (NCBI taxonomy): domain Eukaryota; kingdom Metazoa; phylum Arthropoda; class Insecta; order Lepidoptera; family Nymphalidae; genus Argynnis; species Argynnis bischoffii. The sequence goes on along the minus strand of CM066623.1, from coordinate 5,274,425 downwards.
TTTTTTAGTGCGATATGTCTTTATTGACTAATACATTACATATTTAAAAAAGCTTTTTATATCTTTTTGTAATTTTAATATTTAAAGAGTTTTCTTTATTTATTAGGTTTATTTACAATGACATTAATACACACAAATATAAATATAAAACTAAGAAGTAAAAACTAAATAATAAATATGGTGATTACAAATAAATACAGCATGCACAGAAATAAAGTTTTTTGAATATTATACAAAATATTTTTTAGAAGTAACAATGTTTTTTTTTTATTTATTACTAGCGATTCACGCTCGCTTTGCTCGCGTTCGTCCCTAGGTACGTTTTCACGGTTAGCTATGTTTATGTCTATATAAATAGTAGCTTGCTACTCCTAAGATATTCATTTAAATTATATAGCGATTTACCCTCATTTCGCTCGCCGTACGCGGATTTTGTTCACAATTTTAGGGGTTTTAATTTTTTTTCGCGGAACCCTGATTCTTTTTCTAAAATAAAAGTAGCCTAAGTTACTCCTTATAACAGTAGGTATTTGCCAGTGAAAGTCCTATCAAAATTGGTCCAGCAGTTTCGGAGATTAGCCAGAACAAACAGACGGACAGACAGACAAAAATTGTGAAAAATATTGTTTTGGTACATGTACCGCGTATACATCCATATGCATTTAGTAAAATGCGGTTATTTTAATATTACAAACAGACACTCCAATTTTATTTATCTGTATGTATAGATTAATTTATCGTAAGTATAGGTACAGTTACATTAATCTAACAATCATAACATTATATAAGACTACCAATCTTGGTGCAAATGGTTTTACGGTATTTGGCCAAGGAATCAGTAAATATATCGACATCTATGCTATAACAATTTAGAATTTTACGTAACCATGGGAATGAGGAACTGCCACCTAGGATTGAACCACGAAGTGGTGTGGACAAGGTGTAATAATAGGTACATCAAACTATTTTTTTTAGGATGTGTATAATGTATATCAAATACATTATACACTCCCTTTTGTTGAACTATTCGATTTGCATACAAATAAAATCGCTGACTCGACAAAAGCACCTTTGTCACAAATCTGTACACAGAAATCAAACTCGATGGTTTATCACTTATTTATATTCAATATATCTGTCGTAAATAACGGCATTGAGATTCGGTATTTGTAATGGTAAGGTTGTAAGTGTTCCTCTTATAACCCGAAGTTGAACGTCAATTGTATATTGTGTATTGAAAATGAAATGATAAGTTTCTATTTAACGTATGTACATATGTTTGTTTCATTTACCTAATACAGTTACACGATTGACATTCCAGCTAGTGGTAGCTTAGTAGTAACGGGTTCAAATCCCGGTTCTCGCTTATTTGATATTTTTGAACATGATTAGCACTCTCTTTATGGAGAAGGAAAATAATGTAAGTAAACCTGCGTGTCTGAGAAAGGTTGACAAATTTTTTAAAGACATTTATTGTGAAGCCCAACAACCCGCACTTTGCCAGCGTGGTGAACTATGGCCTGACCCCCCTAAAGGAGCCCGTGCCCAGCAATGGCATGTGAATAAAGCTGAATGAGGACTTTCTAATAATAATAATAATATAATAATTATATAATAAATTTCTGGATTATAAGTACTTAACGACTTTTCGCAAGTGGCTCAGGTCGCTTGGTAAATTGATAAAAAATTGTTATTGTTACCTACTCAGGAATAGTAACTTTCTATTAGTTTAAAGATATTTTAGAATGGTTAAGTAATACTAAAAATTATCCTTACAAGCCAACTATGAACCTTTTACCTATTATAAAGAGGTAAAATTTGTCCGTTTGTTAAAGATAAGATCTAAAACTAAAAAATAAAGTAACAAACTTAAAAACTGTGTATAACATCTAAATAAAACTTGGCGTGTATATACCGTGATCGATAAAAGAATATGCCAACGAGAGACTTTATGTGTAAGTGTAGCACCTACGTACCTACTTGTATAAAACCTAACAAACAAGGTACCTATTAAGTAAGTATCTTGAGAAATAATAATCAGATACTTAAAATATATCCTTATCGTATAAAATTACACTATAAAACATTTAATGGACATCTCAAATGCAAAGTTATTATACTTATAATATTTTCTGCGAAACGATTTCCTAAGGATTCGTTTCAAGAATAACGTATAAAAAACGTGTACGTATTATATTGTATATTACCTATAGTTATTGTCTAGGCAGATGGACACCTGGTGTTATTGAACAGGATAATTATTAAGCACCTACTAGATGCATACATACATATATATATGTTACCTGCCAAACTAGATTTCAGACCAAACTCGTTCATCCAAAGCATTTCAATATATACTAGTTTAGTCCGGACAAAATACTAAATATGTTAGGCTTACCTAAGTAGTTTGGCCTGGGCCAAACTAATTTTGAGGTATTATTCGGCTGTTTGGTATATGGGAAGTGGCCTCTGGAGGAATGAGTGGTATTATTATGTGACAGGCTCGACTGAGATAACAAACATTTAGAAGGCTAAGGCGGGAGCGAAGCGTAGCGTTTCTTTTTTTTAACTACAAATCTAGAACCCCCAATATTAGAAGTGCTATGTTATTTCAATCAGTTCGGCCTAGGTCAAACTGGGTAAGCCTAAAGTATTTAGGCCAAACTAGATTGTCCTGGGCTAAACTAGTATATCCTGACACATTTTGGATGAACTGGTTTGGTCTGAAGTCTAGTTTGGCCGGTAAAATATACATAGGTATGTAGTTTAGTGTATAAAACAAATTTTAAATAATAATTTAAGTTGAAACGTAATAATCTATATACGAGTATGTATGTATAAAATATTAACTTATTTAACATATTTATAATAATGTTATAAAAAGCTGAAGGCATTGCTTGTTCCTATTCTGGACTTCCCAGTCAGATTCTTTATAACCTATTTATTAAGGAAGAATAGACTAACATCACACTATGACGTGTAAAACAGAGCAATTATACATAAATAAACTACACGAGTTAAGCTGCGGGCAAATGCTAGTTTTATTATAAAAATGCAAATATTAAATACCTAGGTAAGTATTCTAGCTTGAACTTTGAATAATATTATGGATCTACATGAAAGATTATGATAACCTATATGATCATACCTATCATTGTATTGGAATAGTGGCGCGACATTCTATTAGTATGTTTGTTTATCTCACGATAATCTTGAATACTTTAAATTACCATCCAATTCAATTTTATTCTTCGAGATGATGCTTGGCTTCAGTAACAATAAGTATCTATTCTATTTCTCTTTCTTTATACCTTCGTTAAAGACACAAATAGAACGTACGTCGTAATATTACTCTATAGTAGGTTAATTATAAATGAGCTATTATAATAAGACCAGGAAAAACATATTTCATTGACAATGTAGGGCCCGACTTAGGACGATGTTTACCTTGTAACTAACTTACCTTCATCACTTGTCCTTTATAATATAAATAAATACGAACAAAAAGATAGAACAAAATAACCCATTAAAGAAAATTAACTTAGCATAAGTTTGCAGATGTTAAGAGGGCTGCGATGAAATGTTATTTTTTTCTGAAAATGATAAAAAGGATTTGAACCTCCGATCTCTAATGTAGTACCTATAAGAATATTTTTTTGGATTATTTTTAAATAAATAAAAGATATGTTTTCGGATTTCATGATTGCTGTAGGTCAAGCAACAAAAATCAAGATAAATCCGTGAAAAAATCCGAAAAGATAGTTTTATTTAAATAAGTCAAAATATTCGCATAAATCTATGACAGTCTAATGTTGTAATATATCAGTCAGAAACATGCCACACTGACGGTTGTCGATACATTGTAATCAAACAAACTCGCTAACCCCTAGTTTCTAAGTTTCTTTATTGATTACGACATTCTTCTATCAACTATTAAATTGTATAATTTTACTATCAAACAACTAATTTTGTTATACTATGTAAAATGAAAAATTTAAGGAATTAACGTTTTATCTTATTGAAATAGAGTTCAAATTTGAACTTTTGTTGTAAACACAATGACGCCTCAGTGTTTCCGATGGCGCGGGTACCCGCATACAACATTTCAATACCTTTCCTATTGCTTAATATCGCATTCCTATTAATCGTGTTAATTAAAAATGTTGGTTAACGGTTTTATTTAATGTTACATTATTACAATGGCTTTTTGCCACATTGGTTGGTTTATGCGGCAAGTAATTTGTTAAAGATGAGGGCTTAGGTATAGGAAGTGCTATTTCCCACTTAATTTATCATCAAACTATCGACTCACCCTAACTCCGCTCGAGTTCGTCCTTAGTTACGTTTTGACGTTTAGTATAGATTTCTCAGAGATGAGATATTTTTCCGCTGTAAAAAGTATCCTATATGATGACCCGGATAACCAGGTATCATCATACAAAATTTCATCAAAATCTGTCCAGTGGTTTTCTCGTGATGTGGTCACAGACAGACAAAAAATCTAAAATTAGATTCGGTCTCTGTATGGATAATAATGACTATTTCAATAAGATTTTCCAAAAAATATTTAATGTACAAATTCGACTCAGTCAGAATTTTATTATATGTATAGGTAGATAAATTTATGCTCTGGCGATAAAGTCTTAATAAGAGATCACGTGTTTACGTGAATATTCACAATGATATCGCCAGTCGATGCCGATATGCCAGTTTTTATAAAATATTTTTCGCAACTTAACGTGTTTTACGTATCATAAACGCCTACTTTTTTTTTCTAATAAACGAGGGATATATTTTTATAGTTTTTTATCAATCCGCTGTATTAGATAAGGAAAATTTCTTTCGTTATAGTTTAATTTAGTCATTTAAAATATATGAATATTAAAACTTTAGGCTAAAGCAGATGCAATATCTATCTTCATTTTACTTATCATTAGCACGCGCGGTATTCAATTTGCATGCTTAGAGTCGGCCATTTGTATGTTATAAATGATAGGGCGGTGACTTTTGTTCATAGTTTTATTCAAATCGAGCTGACTCGTACTATTTACTTTAGTTTGTAGTTACTTTCTAGAAAGTTCAGTGAACGTTACCTTTTGTGGTTAAATTTATGGCATATATAACCATGCCTGCATTTACAACAGTATCTCTTAACATAAAGTGAAAATGAGGCCTGATATTTTTAAGGTAAAACAATAACATCTTTACCAATCACCAACTTGTAACATTCAAATTATCTGAAATGTACAAAGTGTTATCATAATATAAAACAAGACAAAACAAAAACAAATCTATCCCGCGGGAACCATACATTTTTCTACATTCCAGACAATAATCTATCTCTGTACCAAATCTCATCTAGATCCGTTCAGCCGTTCTGGCGTGATTGAGTAACAAACATCCATCTATTCATACTTTCGCATTTATAATAGGTTCACAATGTATTAAATATTTGATACGAAATATTTAAGTTCATCTTATTTTCCTCTCACGTCGTGATTCATGGAACTTATGTACTTAATAAATTACAGGTACTTACATGTTGCGAGAAAATAGATATTTCTTGCCAATTATCATTCATAATTTAATTATTTCAATTGAAAACTTATCATGATTTGTCAATGTACCAAAATAGTAAATTACATATTATTCATACATTTTATTTGCACAGGTGACTCGTGCATCTTTCTTGTAAATCTCGATGAGCAATTACATCGTATTATTCATGACATTAAAATGATTATGGTTTATATCAATAAACAAAATACCTACATATTATACTTAAAGAAAAAAGTCTATAATAAAATATTACAAACTGTACGGATTTAATCTATAATTTGAACAAAACAATGCTTTGTTTTTAATAGTTTTGTTTTAAATCAGAAACTTACCTAGTATACTACATATAATCACTACATATTATAAAACAAAGTCCCCCCGCCGCGCCGCGTCTGTCTGTCTGAACACGATAAACTCAAAATAGACCAAACGGGTTTTCGTACGGTTTTTGCACCAATGGACGGAGTGATTCATAAAGAAGTTTAGGTGTATAATTTATTAAGTTTTGTGTAAATTGACTGAAATATGAGGATGATTGTTGAAGATGTCGGAAAAAATCACGCCGACTGGGAGCTTTACTGGCTGAGTTCTCAGGGAAAGTAGTATCCTAGTGAAGCGATAGTAAGTCACTATGATTATCACAATATAAAATTATAATTATAGTATATTTATAAATGGCAATGTGCAATCATTTTGTTATGCAACCCAAATGCTTCTTTGGAAATTGGTAGAAAATATATAAATGTTGATTTGTTCCATAATATACATGAAGGTAAAAAAGGAACATGATAATTATCCAATTACTCCAATTTATCTATGTAAATAAATAAAAACCAAAACCCCAAAGTTTTAGTAAACATTGGCTATCTCCGTTCTATCTCATTGAGTCATGTACCTACCTCCTACGTCACAGCTTCATGAATGGATGACAGCTTCACCATATAATTATCTTAGCTAAAAATAAATAGCGCTTGGATAAACAAATTATAAGCTTAGGTCATACTTTTGGTGTTGTGGATTTAAAATATTTTAAAGGAATTTCATTATTTACGCAGTAATGTAGGGTAAGGTACATAGTTTAGTATTATTATTAATCTTAGTTGCATTTGCAAAATTAAATAAGGTGACTCTTGTGTGACATCATAAAAATCAAAATATAACAAAAATCCCGTTACTTTTTCCATTTTGTTAAACATATATGTTCCTATCAGAGTATGAAATTATCAAGATAAATGTGTCTTGATAATTATCAAGATAATTATCAGATAATTACAAACAGATATAAACTTAGCAATCCTTGTGTAAGTTTTGGTATTTGACTACTTGCCTATTATAATTTACATTAGAATAAGTTATACACGTTTAACCTGTCGAGAGTCGCGGGCACACCGGTGTGCCAGTTAACAATTGATTTCTTAGAAATTAACCAGGAAGTGTTAACAATTAAGGGAAATTTTTATTATTATTTTTTTTATAATTTTGACATTAACACGTGGAACAAACGTGGAAACAAAAACAGAATAAATTTAACCAACTACATAGGCACTATTTAATTAAATTAATGAGTGGAATAGCATCCTCACCCTCAGTTCTCAGTTTGCTGATTGAGGTCTTTGAACTGATTGAGAGAGTTCAATTTGCTGATCGACAATTTGAAGAGTTGCAAATTAAATACTTTCGATTATTTTTATCAAAGATAATTATCAACCTATACTTATCATAATAAATATCATGATAATTATCAAAGATAATTATCGTTTCGAACCCTGGTTCCTTTATGTTTATTAGCGAATTACCCTCTCTACGCTCGGGTTATTCCCTAGTTAAAAACAACAACAAATCTATCCCACGGGAACCGTACATTTTTCCGTAATAAAAACCTATGTGCTATTCCAGACTATAATCTATCTCTGTGCCAAATTTCATCTAGATTCGTTCAGTCGTTTTGGCGTGATTAAGTAACAAACATCTATCCACCCAAACTTTCGCATTTAAAATATTAAATTAATTAATGGGATGACGAGCGAATTGAGTAATTAAGTAGTCGGAAAATAGGATAAATATGTGCTTAGGAAAACCTATATTAAATTCCCATTAAACACATGTATGTCGGTCTGTCAACCAAAAACACAGTTATGATTGATATTTAATGAGTCACCAAATATTGAAATGTAATAAGCTAGCAAACAATGAGTTATGTAAAGCGATACGGTTATAAGCGGCCGGTATCACGGCTAGCATTGTACGGTCTTCGCGAAGTCATACGAACATATAATCGCGTTCCGATATGATCGGTGCACTGTCCTTAATTAAACGTATGACGCGACTGCAGCTTTGCATTGTACTTTACGATACAAGTCTACTATAGCTTTTTTTAACCTCACAAAAGTTTAGAATGTGAGCTAGAATCGGATTAGTATTATAAATGTGAAAGTTTAGATAATAAGATGTTTGGATGGATGTTTGTTACTCAATCACGCCAGAACGGATCTGGATGAAATTTGGCACAGAGGCAAATTATAGTCTGGAATAGCACTATAAGTGTTACTGGAGTAACACTTAGGCATCTAAAGCCTAAGGTTAGGCATCTAATTCGTGTATATTTCTTTTGTAGCTTTCAATAAATTGATATACAAAAATATACGGTTTTAATTTCATGTAAACGTTAATTTAAGAGGCCGTCTTAAATACAACTTTAAAACAATTGTAAGTGAAAACAGTTACAAAATAAAAAATTATGAGCTCATTCATAAGCACGTTTTACTAAGTTGAATAAACATAGAGGAAGTATAGGTTTTTTCTAATTTTATTCACAATTTTTTCTTGTGAAGTAAACGTAGTATGATTTAATATAAAAGCCCTCACAAAAGTAAAAATGTTTGAATTGTTACAAACAATAAATACGTAAAACTATCTACTTTTATTTTGTCAGGTTACTACATCGGTGTATGATATATGCGCATATGTATATAAAATTCTTCATACTGTCAGGGACATGATCATTAAGAAATTACGAGAATAATTTGAAATTAGTTTACTTGAATGACCAACAAAGTCGAAGCTTTAGAAAGATTTTTTTATTTTAAAATTATAAATAGAATCATTTTCGTTCGGCTAAACTATATGTATTTATCAATGTTCAAATTGTTCTCTCATTAGTGAGTGACAATTGACTTTGTGCCAAATACCAATGGCAATAATATTGTGGAAAGATTGAGATTTATAATCTTAGCATACACTCATTTTATACATCGTTAAACACTGCGTTTGTTAGATAATATTATTAAAACGTTTATTTTAAATATTAAAATATTATAATAAAATTTTATTTCTGATTCATATCACATGGTAATTTCAGCTTATAAATATATTTACCCACATTTCTATGTACATTTAATTAATAACGGCTCACCATTGCTTTGTTCGGGTTCGCCTCTAGAAAAACAAAAACAAATCTATCCCCAAGGAACCGTACATTTTTCCGGAATAAAAAGTAGCCTATGTGTTATTGTGATATATGAGCTATATTATATTAAAGTTTCATTAAAATCCATTCAGTAACGCGCAAAAATCGTGAAAGAGTAACAAACATCCATGTTCTATACATCTATACATCCAGACATCCATATATCCTCACAAACTTAAATTTATAATATTAGTAGGATGTTTAATAGGAAAAATATTGTTATAAGATAGAAATTCTTTCTATTCCTCTCATAAAAGCTTTTTTTATATAAAAGCTTAAAACATTTTTCAAATGTATGCAAATCTCATTTGTATTGTTTCGCAACGATCAAGCATTATGTATACCTATATGGCATCATTAGCGTGTTACTAATGATGTGCTGGAGACTGGAGTGCAATTTGAGAGGCGAAAGCCCTTTTATTGTACATACCACGTCATAATACACATCGACACGAAGTAAATATTTACTAAAGATATTAAAAGTTCGGTAATATATTAGCTATTCAAATTACATTTTTTCATGTTTTGCAAATAAACATATAGTATTAGGTATAACATCAATTTTTTTTTAAATAATATTTACAGTTTTTATTCATTTGAACTTAAATTCCAAACATGGAAGTGATTTGTTTTCTTGAAATACAAACTAATGTCGGTTTCTATGCTATGTCTAAAAATGTACATTAAATGAAGTCTCCTGACCGAGCATCTTGTGAAGACAGAACAGACTGACAGACACTAATGCTTTTATTATATTATTAGCTAAATATGAATATATAACCTATAAATGAATTATACTGTTTCTATCTAATATTAATAAGCATGTCACAGCTAACATTGTTACCTGACACCCCTCGATATGAGGATCGATCGCAACCTGATAGTCTTAAGGAGCTTCCGTACTTACACTGATATCAGCGGATTATGTGGTTTATTAGACGTTTCCATGTTTACCGATATTAAATATGTTATGATTTGATAATGTGGTAAGATTTTTTTAAATAAAACAATGTAATTTAATATTGTACAGTCTGTCCATCTGTTAGATTATTTGGCAAGGTTTCAGACATTGAAATGTTTTATCAAGTAACTACGTCTTTAATTGGGTTATTTTCAAAAATTTCAGATATGTGACAGAGTGAATAATGTGTTTTGACCTTGATACAATGAGAAGCTTTTAAATCAAAATTGCTCACTATTTCTAATATTTGTTTGGTCGTCGATATTAACGTGGTTATCGTATACTATATGTCCTCTAATTCTTGTAATATTTTTTTAAAGACTATGGTATTAAATCTATATTATGAGTATATTTTTAATTATCTTTAACTATTACATTTACAAAAGAAAACAAATCACTAACTCGATTAAGTGAATACTTCACCATTCACGATCTTTGTTTTGATACTAATGAATAATGATTCTAGCACTTACTCGGCTTCACTTGAGACGTAACGCGATAGCTGTGTATTGATATCGAATCGATACACTGCTGTGATTTACTTTTACTATAACACAATGTTTTAAATCATTTTTGATAGTACATTTTTTTTATTAATTTGTTCAATATTTGTATCTTAAATACATATGTTACTCATCTGAGTTTTTCACACATTAGTGAAAGTTCCTTCAAGCCTTTATATCATCTAGGGATGGATTTCTTTACCCCTACCGGAAATGTTTAATTTTGTTCAGTCATTCCAGAGCTTAGCTGGACATACAGACAAACAAGCAAAATGGTGAATTCAAAGCTTTATCGTTTAACTAATACGATTAATTGTGATAAAATAGCAATGGTATGTTGTTACGAGTGATAAAATTTGTTGTATATTTGAAATACTCATTTCATTCAATTTCGTCGGGCAATGGCTAGATATAAGACAAATTTTTTGAAAGATAATTATTATGTGCATTGTGTATTCTTCTAATTAATACAAAGGTAATCTTATAATTTTAAATTTAACTTCAACTTAAACCATTGGAGTTTCTATTAAACAGAGAGTAAAATATTCCATATTATACGATTAAGTACATATTGACATTACACATTCGCTAATCATTCAATTCAATTCTTTAGTTTCGTGGCTTCTAGGAGTGCCTTCTCTAATCATACTCTTTATCTAACCTCACTGTTATTCTAACAGTGAGCTTAGTTATCATTAGTAGTTTGTCTTCTAAATACCTACATGAAAACTAAGTAAAGCTCTATTTTTAAAACTTTTATCGATACGAAAATAAGTAGGTAACACCGTACATTAAGCCGCTGTCATGCAATACACAAAACGCATATAAACACTTCAAGAAAGCAGCTTCCTCCATCAAATTATCCGCTTAATTATTTACTACCACTAAAACGTACCAGTAAACTTGAACAGTTTATCTTGACCTACCTCTGGCCTCTTGTATTATAATAAAACGAAAAGAGAGTGGGGTAGGATAGATGTGGTGTAGGGATCAAATAAAAATGGTCGTTTTGGGAGTAGTAAAACGCTCGGGGAAATAAAAGTAGCGTATGTTCCGTCAGGGCAGGTGTATTTTCCGAGCAGCTGAATTAAGGACGGAATAATATTATGTTGTATTTTCTTTTTACTTATTTTACCATTACTTAGTGGTAAATTCCAGGAAGAGAAGGAAATTAAATATTTTATAACCTTTCATAGGAAATTGTAAAAATTCAATCATAATGTGGGTATAATAGATACATAAATATAAAATTGGTATAGCTAAGTATATCCATGTAATTAAGTATATACCTATATAGATATTTACGTAACGTTATTGTACATGTAACATTGTATCTAATAAGTAAATTAAAAAACTCAAGGAGGACAAGTGCGTAATAAGTTAGTCTTTGTATCAAAATTTATCTAAGAAAATCAAATAGGCATAAAAAATCAAACGGACAGACAATTTTTGCTTACAATATTAGCATGGGTACGAACATTGAGTAATAACCATAGACAACATCTCAACTAAATTGCAATAATCCGACAAGGTTGCGCAATTGTTAAATAATTTCAGCTCTATCCAAGTATTTACCAACACTAAGTATATTCGTATAGATGTTATGTCGGTAAACCGTGTCCATCGTGTTTACTCGGACATCATAAGCGCCGACCTATTAACGACATTCTATTTGAATTAATGATTCCAATGTACAGCTATTGAATACAGATTTTATGTAATATTTGTAATATTAAGGTTCTGAATGGTGAAAGGTATAAAAACTGTTTACCCCAAAAAATCTTTAATTTGCTATATGTATTTAGTGTAATTACTATTTTAACATTAAACATTTTTATGATGAAGGAACTATATTCTAAAAACGTTAAACAATCAAAACAAATACATTTAAATTCAACTTTTTGACTAATAATATTTTTCGAAGAAGTTATCAGGATATTTCCTTTTTGTCACTTTCGATTTACTGCGCAAAAATCGTCTTGATCTTATGAATTATATTATCTATACTAATATTATTAAGCTGAAGAGTTTCTTTGTTTTTTTGGTTGAACGCGCTAATTTCGGAAACTACTAATCCTATTTGAAAAATTCTTTTTGCATTATATAGCCCGTTCACTGGGGAAGACTATAGGCTAAGACTAAAGATACGGTTCCCGTGGGATAGATTTGTTTTTGGATATGTATATTTCATTTTTCCTTATTTTGCCGTATAGTCTCAGTACCTCTTTCTCGTTAAATATCTAAATTACCCCAGTTACAGTAGGTACCTATGTAGTTCATATGCATATGATACATTTTTTTTTAATTTAAAACGTCACGACCAATCTAGACTTAAAGAGATCAGAGTTAAATGTCAAAAATGGCATGTAATTAATTTTTGAATATCTATAAGTCAAAATATCAAAATACATGAATCACAGTATAGCGGTTTATTTGTTTGACAGTGGTCGTCACTGGGCCGGGTACCGTTAGATGAGTTTGTCTTTGTTAAGGCTATTACAATTTTTTGCTGATCGTTGAACATTTTCGTATTTCATGTTTACCTGTTGGAAGGTATCAATTGTGCACAATTGAGCACAGTTGTTAAATTTTATTTACTTATATTGGGGTCAAAAAATTAATATTACCTTAAATAAGGGAATAAAAAGAGCGTATTTATCTCTTCAGGCCATAAACTATATATTTGAAATCCTTTGAACTATAACGTAAATATTTTAATTTTTTTCACGAATTCAGTATTTCATTATAATGTATTAGCGACTCACCCTCGCTTCGCTCGGGTTCGTCCCTAGCTTGATTTCCCATACAAGCTTTCATCCCCATTTTCAACCCTTAAGGGATGATTTCCGGGGTAAAAAGTATACTATGTCCTTCCCAGGGTCTCAAACTATCTTCTTACCAATTTTCATCTAAATCGGTTCAGTAGATCCTCAGATTACCCCGTACAACCTTACAATCTCTCAAACTTTACCTCTTTATAATATCAGTATAAATACTTTCGGTTAAAATATATCAGTTGATAGAATATTATAGCATAATATGTTTTATTATATTTTGATAAAGCGTAGTATCAGTTTCATGATGAAAAAAGGCTTGTAAACACATTGGGCGCTACTGGCGCGCGGCGCGTGCATTCAATTGATCTTTTTGTATCATGTTACGATTTTCTACTTTGAAATATAATTAATTGGGATATTATCCATAACATATACATTTAGATATTCTGATCCTATGTAATCATAACAGAATAGCAGATAGCTTCTATAAATAGCGGTGGTAGCTTCCTCACGGACTGACTACACTGACATTTAATTTAAAATTTAAAATGTAAAATTGACGATTCAAAAGTGCTTGTAAAAGTCTATTTGAATAAAGTATATTTTGATTTGATTTGATTTGAATATTATATGTAAGTATGTTTTAAAATTTATAAAAAAAGAAGTTAAATATTCTTATGTCTTAAAAATATCTTATTTATTTCTTAGTAATATAATGTATCTAATATTGGTAATATATATAAATATAGTATCTATAGAATAGTGACTTTATGCGAGTTAACACAATAAACATGATTAATCTTTATACTTATAAATTAATAGTTGGCTCGCTCAAAAGCGTCATCATAACAAATATAATTAATTAAGAGTATAATAAGAGCTTTGAAATATTCACTAAAGTTTGAATAGAGCTGACTTGTGAGTAGTGAAGTATTGTGCAGTGCGAGTGAAATGGCGCCGCAGAGACGATGTACCCTTTGTTCTTTATAGTTAATGATATAAACTTAGAAAGCCTTGAGTTTACTATTAAATATGAATTAAGTTTAATGCTTTGAAAAATTCTATATATGATTTATTTATGCTAATATAAGAAATTTTTTAATCGGAAATCAAATTCAATTGGAAATCAATATTATCCATAAAACTATATTATACGTTAGATTTCTCTGAGATAAGATATTTTCCCGCACTAAAATTCTATCCAGTGGTTTTCTCGTGATGCGTTCCCAGACAGACAGACAGACACAAAAATTCTAAAAATTATAGATTCAGCTTTAGATTTAGTATTAATAATAAAATCTATTTCAATAAGATTTTCCAAAAAATATTTAATGTACAGATTTGACTCAGAATTTTCTTATATGTAGGTATATCCGATTTAAGTAATAATAAGGACGAATATAATTTCAGTAGTAATAAGTTTGTAGCATAAAATAATCACCTGAGGGCGATAGTTTTTGAGTACCTTTTAAAATACTATTAGAACACGACATATAATTTATAAAGATTTATTTCATTAAAGCTTTATGACTGATTTTGATAAAAACTTAATTCCGCAAGAAAAAGAATAGTTATTATTAATAATATAGATAGTTGATATTAATAATACAGATAATTAATCAATAAAAACATAACATGCAGGCAGCATGGCGTCAAATATAATATATAGACCTAAGATTCCGATAAAGGATTTGTTTATATTTCTGAACAAATTACGTAATTGAAGAGTTCAATCAAGCATTTAATTTAATTTAAACGGAAAGGCAGACATGAAAAATCAAGATAAATAAAAGCTTCTGAAAACCGATTCAAAAAAAAAACAGTTTGTTTGTTGTTTGTTTTTTTGAACTTGGTTTTTTTAAGACTATTTTTCCATTTTTCACTTCAAAACATTCGCTTAAGCTGGTTAGGTTAGTTTAATGCCAATTTTTATATGAAGACCGACAAACTAAAATTAGTACCTAACACTATAAAAACCAGTCTCTAAAATACAACTCCAACGTATTGGGTTTGACGAATCAAATAAAACAAGCCCAAACTTAAAATATCAATATTAGTCGTTGAAGAGCTCCATCTATCTAACTTCTGGCCTTACCATCAGATCAGTCGACGATACCGAATCACTGCACTATCAATGAAATTAGAAACCCTTGCAAAGTTTGAAGTTAATGAGACAATTAGATCTAGGCTAAATATTCATGAGCTATTTTTCCACCCTTAGGGGCGGTATTATTTTTTTAAATTGAAATGGGACTAATCTGAAAGTGTACACTTTCAAACATAACAAAATTGTCTAATCCGGTTAATAAATGACGGGGTTCTGAGGTAACAAACATAAAAAAATATAGCCGAATCGTGAACCTATTCCTTTTTGAAGTCGGTTGAAATTACATAAGATGCTAAAAACGATTCTATACCATGTAATAATTAATCGTCGACCTCCAGCCCAGTTCCAGAATATTCTGTAGTTACCACTGTGTCAAACGTAGATTACAGCATTTATTAGAAATATCAAGCGTAGTGTAGTTATCATACGACAGATATCCCCTCATTACCGACCAATAATATCGCATGTTATACTGGAAATATCAGTACACGATACAGGCGCTAAACACGGGAAGTGCCCGCGTAATGTGCGTATAATTTTATGGTATCGCTTAAAAAAGTGCTATTTCATATCACTATATAGATAAAAATTATAACAATTTTTTAGAGTTACTGCTAAGAGTTTACTGCAATAGGGGTTATTATTTTTACTATTTTATTACAACGATTTGACTTGAGTAAGAGAATAAAAAATAAATGAATAAATAATATGTGAATAATTACGGGAATATTTTTCTTATTAAATAGAATGGATTTCTAAAATTACAAAGGAGTTTGAAATATCTCATCAATACCCTAACGAATTTTGTTTTTTCCATATGGTTTTATATTCTTGAACTTTGTCACAACATTATGTATTTATTTGTAGACCGTTACTAATTTCTGTATGAAAAATCTGAATAAATATTTAGCTTTCTAAGTTAAAATATGATATAGCCTAGAAATTATTTCATTTTAACGAAATAAAAAACAATTGTCTATCCCACGGGAACCGTACATTTTTGCGGGATAAAAAGTAGCCTATGTGTTATTCTGACGTATTCATGAGCTATATTATTGTTATAGTAGTTTCTTTAAAATCCATTCAGTAGTTTTTGCGTGAAAGAGTAACAAACATCCATACATCTATACATCCAGACATCTATACATCTAGACATCTATACATCCCCACAAACTTTCACGTTTATAAAATTAGTAGGATTTATCGCGTGCAACATCGCTACGCCTTCTCTCATTCAAGTAATCAAAGGAGCTTGTGATTATTGTAATTTATATCAAATCGGGTCTTATTAAACGGTAGCTCTTACGAAGATTATTTAGAAATATTTTAAACTATTTAAACTTTGATTTTCTCACGATATTATTTTGTATTTTGTACAAATGCATTTAGTTTCTACAAGCGACTCATCCTCGCTTCGCTTCGGGTTCGTCCCTAGACAAAAACAAATCTATCCCACGGGAAACGTACATTTTTCCGGAATGATATATTATAGCCTATAGTCTTCCTCAGTTAACGAGCTATCTAGTGCAAAAAGAATTTTTCAAATCGGATTAGTAGTTCCTGAAATTAGCGCGTTCAACCAAACAAACAAACAAACTCATCAGCTTTATAATATTAGTATAGATTTACATAAATCGACACTTTTGCTATCAAGTTACAGTCTAAAGAGATATCATAACAGATTTTCTTTGCGAGTCATTTCTATTTTTTTAAATCTAGATTGATAATTATTAAGGTAATTTTAAACGTGTTATTAGGTTTGCGATTCTGATGATTAGTCTGGGAATCGACATCGCTTACATGGAACATTGAATGCTATAAAAGATATTGACTCTCAACGTTTTTACTTCGTTCTTATAATTTTATTATTATCTATATACATGCTACTTTTACTTTGATTTTTATTCTATCTTGAAATTATGAACTGTCGTTTGGTCTAAATTAGTTCAACACTTTTAATATGACCTAGTAGATATCAAGTGTAAAAACAAAATGAGTTTAAATCGGCTTGTTTTTATAAACCGTCTTAAAAAAAAGAGGCTATCAATTTGACACGTATGTATCTAAAATGATTTAATGATGTATTTGATGATGTATTTAACATTTATACGAATCGAAATAGCTATATTTTGCTTTGCATCGGCTGGCACGGACTTCAAAAATATCTGATTAGGTACTTATAGTAAATGTTAATTCCCGTTCAGTTATTTTTTACTTGTTAATATTTTTTTAAAGTTATTTAAAGTTTTAAACTTACTAGTTTTTACCCACGGCTCCATTCACGTAGTGTACTTATTTTAAACGCCAATAAAAAATACCTACTGAGGTATGTTAATCCTGGAACAAAGCTATCTTTATTCCGAATTACACTCAAATCCTTTGTGCCATTACAGCGTGAATATGTAACATATAGTACAAACTCAATCTCACAAACTTGCCTCGAAAACGCTAGTATAGATATATAAATATCTTCCAATTTTATTTATATTTATTAGATTTTTGGTACTATTGCTTAGAGATTTGTAACCCTTTGTGGAAACTTCAATCGTTGAATTGCTAAAAATATCTTTGGCTATCAACGGTATATTTCCTTGCAAATTCAAATTTTTACCTAGACCTAACACGTCCTAAAAGCAGTGTCTTATTAGATTTATCTTAGTAAAATAAGGATTTTATTAAATTTAAATAAGCACTATACAGTATACACATAAATAAATATAAATTCATGTTTAAAATAGATAGCGTGTTAAGACGTCAATAATCGTGAGAATTCGTGCGATATCTCGAACCTGTCGTGATTGGCAGTTGATTGTTTTTCTCGCGAGGAATCTTACAGCTGTACGCAATAATTGGTGCAATCAAATCGAAACAGCGCCCTGTTTTTGTATCTATAATAGTTTTATTACAATCCTCCTTCTGTATTTATTGTTCTAAATTCTAATACTACTTTTACATGTTGTGCGATGTTTAAAGAAACTCTCCGAACGATCTCTCAGACATAAATAAATACATTGTCATGAATTTAACAATAATCAAGGACTATATTTAAGACTAGCGACTCACCCTCACATCGCCCGGGTTCGTCCCTCTTAAGGTATGATATCTGGGATAAAAACTATCCTTCCTAGGATCTCAAATTATCTTCTTACCAAATTTCGTCTAAATCGGTTCAGTAGTTTCGGAGCCTATTCGGTACAAACAAACAAACAAATCTTTCCTCTTTATGATATTAGTATAGATAAGCGAATTAAATAGAATTACGGCAAATATGAAATCATTATTCACCACGAGTTATTTCGATAGCAATTACATTTTTTTTAATTATCGGCCACAACAGAGTTAATAATGATAATAATATTATTTCTGAAAAAAGGAAAACACCCTAAATCGATCGATTCAAATAATAAAATTGTAACTAATCGCTTGTAACATGGAAGATATTTGAGAAAAACTTTTATTGCAGGTCTTTATAAACGCAATAGAACCCAAAACGATGGTTTTTAGAATTTTTGTCTGTTTGTCTGTGTGTTTGTGCGCACTAATCTCAGAAACGACTTAACCGATGTGGTTTTCACAAATGTATTGTGGTAAGCTTCGCTTATATAGTAGTTGTTTTATTTTAATACGTTCGCAAATAAAAAACTTATGTCTAAATAAAGAATCACCTAGGGACGAACCCGAGCGAAGTGAGGGTGAGTCGCTAGTATTAAAGTATAGATAAATGAAAATTTAAGGTTATTCTTAATCTTTACTGATAATAGCCAAATTACTAATTTCATGAAATGTTTACAAATATTTTAGATAACGTTTTATGTCCAAATTTAAATCGATTTGAGTTGTCAAAACAAAAATTCGCTTGCGGCATTAATCGATCGCAATCACAGTAATCGATTCTCACGATCCACAAATCTGACTCGATCGCCGAGTTGATTCTAATTGTGGTGAAACTGACAGGCCTCAATTTGCCACCACGGCTTCTGTTTCCCTCCAGCGAATCTAAATACGTGTCTAAACATGAAACGCCACTCTAGTAGAGATTTGTTATCTTATACTTGTTCAATTTTAAAACAATTGGTCTATTGCGTAAACATTTTCATAGAATAATTTTAACATTGGCAACCTTTTTGATTATATTTTAAAGCGTAAGAGTTTTGATATATTTATCTTTTAAAATCGTTTTTATTTTCCTAAAATGTTTATAAATTAATAATAAATCAGTTAGTTGCTTATAAAATTAGAATCCCTTTAGAATAGATCGTGATAGAATAGATAAGTTTGTGAAGATCATTTATATAATTGATCATAACAACTAAATTAAGACATTTATTATTTTATTATTAGTGTAAATTACATTTAAATAATCATAAAAGATAATGATTTCTTATAATATTCCGTATTGTCCGAGGATCTGGAATCATGCTTTAGGCGATCGTGACCACACGCAAATAAATTCAGTGGTCCAGGGTAAATTCAAATATATTCATTATATATTTATTAAATTATGGGAGAATTCGTTTTTATAGAACCTTAATTGCATAGTGACTCTCTCCCACACATTCTGATAGAATGTGTAAGTAGGTTGTACCTACTATCCCTATAATTGAGGCTTTGAACACAATGTATCTTTTTTTTAGGTTTTTTAATTTTTTATTAGATTGAAAATTTATCTTAGTTTAGTTACCTATATACAAGTATAATTAGCACTTATTTTAGTTTAATGTTGTTGTAAATCTATATTGCTCTTTATATTAGTATTTATAAGGTAACTAGCCTATAAATTATAATTAATGATTCTATTCTTGATTTATTATAATTACTTGGTTACAATATTCTTATCATTAGATAGATGCCTTGAATAGATAGATCAGTTTAAGACAATATTTCAGAATGGTGTATTTTTTAATGATGTAAACACTACTATGTTTCAACAGTTTAGTTAATACTGTCAACTGTAATGATTTATTTACGAAATATGACCCGAACGTAAATGTGGTGTATTAATTTTAGCACCGAGGTTAAATTGGATATTTTAAAAATACGAACGTAGGTACTTATGTTATTATTTTAGGCTTATCTAAGCAATAGCTAAATTTAACGTCATAAGTAGTAGGTATCTGTTAAAGAAATATTGTAATTTATGATGTACATTTTAATTTTATGTAGTATTAGTGTTTAATATTAATACAAGTAAATAGTTAAAATCTCGATTAATAAATTTATTAAATTATTTTTTATATAAGGACAATTTTCTCGAAAGGCGAGTGTCGATCATTCGAGTTCTATTTAGTGACTTAACAATTCAAGAGCTCTGACAAAGATCCATAAATTATTTTCGATTCTATCGAGACAGGGAGCGTGGCTCGAGCTCCCGCCTAAATAATATTTAAATTTAGAACAGCGAAGGGATGGGACATGTGTGTCGTAACGCGTTTGGCGAAATGTGATTACAGTCGGTAATTAACGAGCTGCTATTTATGTCGCTACCAGACGACTATTCAAATATTTCCATTTCGTATATACCAACAAAAGGGAGGCGACCGTTTCGGAATCACAATCCTTTCAAGTGATTATTGTATTCGTGAAAGTGTTTTACCGTTGCCCAACCGTGTCGTGTCCATTTTGTCCGGTGTCTTGAAATAAAGCACGCTTTCAATTGCAGACTAATTATTCCAACACGAGAAACTCATTCGGTGTCGTCCGTTTTTACGTGTAAAGAGAGATTAGTGGACTTAAGCGACTCGCTCAAAGGGGCATTGTGATGCGGTCCGATAATGATGATATGTTAAGAAAAGTATTACATTCCCGCCATAATGGTACGTTGAAAAGGCGCGTTTTATAAAATTTCATTTGGATTCAGCGCTCGTCGCGTCGGTGTGTCACAGACTCCTGCTTATGAATAAATTACAGTGCTACATTAATTTATTGATTGTTATTCAAATTGGGTTTCTCAATCGGAGGTTGGAGGTGATACGACTCGTCTCGCTCTTTGTTCCTATATGAAGTTTTGAGGTTGAAATGCGTGAATATCTATGACGAAAATTTGTTTTCAAATACTCAATATTCTGAATAGCCATTTGTGCTCGCAATACTGTATTTGCGTCATTTAGATTAGCTTAACGCTCGAAACGTATCTAATGACATTGTTACATTCGTGTTAGGCGTGTATATGATTGACAAGTGGGGAATTTAACAAATTATTATTGATGCTTTATTTGTATTGTTTTTTTTTGTAATTATCCTTATTTAAATATAAAAATATATAAGTAATTCTAAATATATGCGATTCAATAAAATACAGTGAAACTAACGAGTATGTATTAAAAATACAGAAATTAAAGGATTATTGTCCTATTAAAACTTACTCTAACACATATATTACCGAAAGTGTGTTTCTTAAAACAATTTGTTACTTTAACATACCAAATTTGTATCATTATTTAAATATATATTCTCAGACAAAACGTCGCTAATTTTATTGCTATGTTTACGACTTAACAATAATAAAGTTTAGGTAGAAAATTAATATTAATATAATAATATGTAGAGAATAATTACAGCCGCCATATTGATTTGCGGTTCGGCCATCTTCGTTTTGAAACGATTGGTCAAAGTTATTATTGTTAATGATTGTAGCGTCGCATGTTTGTAATGACAAAGAAACTTTTTATTATTTGATCGTTCACTCGTTCTGTTAATTGTTACGTGGACGTGATTTTAATATATCATGCATGTTGAGTTGAGTCTTTTAACGCGTATGCTAATTAGTTTGGTTTCTTTGCTGGGTTGGATGTCCTATACATTGTTCTGATTGAGATCGACCGGCAAACTTGATGGGAAAAGGTGTAAGCCAAGACACTTACACCTATATATAATTGCTTGAATGTTTCTATTTACTAAACTTTATCTAATACTAATTATTCATCAAATTTCATTGATCACTTCTTCAAGACTTTTTTTGTTAACTTGGAATTGAAATGTTTGAATTATTTTTTTTTAATTATTGAAATTCAGATTGTTTTATGGTATAAATAACTATGTCCAATAACGACAATGATCCGTGCATTGTGTAGATCAGTAGCTGTCAGTATTCTAACTTCTAAGCGCCTCACTAAAACCAACACTCCACTATACACAGCGAAGATATTCTATGCTATTATTATTTGACTAAGTTTTTTAAATAAAATATATATATATATATAAGAAAAGTATAGTTATTATGATATTATAATTCAAACATCAAAATGTTTATTGGGAAGTCCAATTACATAGTACAAAGTATTTATGTAAACTCTATATAGTTAGTGTTTCATATCTAACTAGAATAACGGAATGTCCATAAAACAGTTATTGTTTCTGATAAAGCATTCAATAAAACAGATATTTTATAGACTTTGAGTTATTTATGTGCAGTAGTTTCTATTAAAATTAAACTAGAGGGCCGTTATTTTAAACTGCACCTATTTTACATTTATGTTTAACACTATTGACCTTTTTCAATTAGCATATTACTAACCAAAAATACACTATGGAATTAAATGTTTATATTTTATTCTACAGTAGGCACTAATATTAAAGTAATAAAAATGTTTGAGAAAAGTAGGTAGTACTTAACTAGGCTGTTGTGGGAACGCTCTGTGGTCTATATAAATAATAATAGAAACGAAAATTCTTTCTCAATATAAATACTAAATAAAACGTCATTCAAGTTACGTTATTAGTATTATCTAATATATTTAAACAAACAATTCTTGTATATCTTATCTTATATATTTAAACGAGCAATTCTTGTATATTTATATCTTTATTTCTTTATTTATTTATACCAGCGATCTCGGAAACGGCTCTAACGATTTCGCTGAAATCTGGTATGTTGATTTTTGGGGGCGAAAAATCGATTTAGATTAGCCTTATATCAGGGAAAACACGTGTTTTCGAGTTTTCATGCGGTTTTCTTTCGCATTATTCCACGCAAAATATGGTCGCTAATTTTGCACGCTCGGATATAAGCTTTTGATTGACAATCACAGGTGTCCGGGTTCGAATCCCGGTCGGATACGAAGTTTTTACTTTTGTTTTATTTTTGGTATTTATTCAAGTTTTTAGTTTTTTTTTAGTTTTTAATCCAAATTAAAAAGAAATTTGTACTTTTGGCCAAAAACTCCGAGCGAAGCTCGGTCGCCGTAGGTATTAGGACTAGGTACTCGTATTCTAAAAAATGGGAAATATTGTTTATTAAATATTTACATTCTTGCACTTTTGCTAGTAGTCCCGAGTGCTATGATCTCTACGTACCTCCTTCGCTTTGACCAATTCCCTCAAACTAACTCATTTAAAGCATAATTATCTTCTATTATGTAATAATTTTCTTTATCCCACTGGAATAAGCCCTACGATGACTGGCAAGTTCAACGTTATTAGACTTGCTGATACTACCAGTGGGGTCTCCGCAACCTCTTCTATTTGTCAATACACGGACACAGAGTAAAGTTAGCTTGCATAATATCTACGTATGAAAATTTATTACACCTAATTATTTTCTTTACTTTTATTTAACCTTAAGTAATGGTTAGTCATAAAAGTAAGTTGAAATAATCTTTATTGTATACCATTATCTACATACAGGGAAGAACATATAAAATTATTTTTTTTATTGAAAATTATAGTTTTGTTAAATTCCAGTTAAGTCAAATAAAACTAATTAATATTTAAAATATCAAAAGTTTTTATTTAGGTGTAAATAATTACATGCAGTTGAAATGTAACACAGTTAATTCCACCTTAAAGGTATAAGTAGATACAAGTATCTTTTATAAAGAATGATTTCACTTAAGAAGATTCCAAGCCTCAACCTTTTCTCCTCATTTTTTTTATACTTTTAATATTCACTTGGATTAAGTATAAATACTCAATTAAAAAAAAACAAATTAGATAAAGGCCCCCCATATTGGAAGGCCTCCGTGTTACGGATCCCGCCCCCTCTATTTACCTACTCCACTCGACATAATGTTGTCACACAATTGCTTTGTCTTGTGTGGTCCCGTAACTACAGTAGCCATTTGTATATCGAGGACTTTCAAGAGATCTTCAAATCATTGCTTCAAGAAATAATTTTAATAGATATTTTGTTCCTCTCATCTAGTTGATACAATCCACTGACAAAAAGATACCATCCTTTGTTTTGCATGTCGTCTGTGAACTTCTTATACATCCTATAGATCTCGGATATTCACGGACTATATTTTGTTATACTGGTACTGATATAAGTACCTAATATGAATGATTAATAACATTAAAGAAATTCTATATTCTGAACTGAACTGACTTGGCGACGGGATAAAAGCTTCTGTGGGAAGAACTGAGAATAAAATTTAAGTAGAAAAAAGTTGATTAACTTTCGGATAGATAAGACTGCTGAGAGTGACAAGCTATTATTATTTAAGTTTATAAAGAACATAATCCGCTATCGTTGCCATTATGTTGGCAAAGATAAGCTCTAAAATTAAACTCTTGTGGCTGAAATCAAATATTTTTTCGTTTATTAATAATAATTTGTTTATCACAAGGTGTTTTAAGCATCAAAAAGGGCCAGGCGTTCGTCGAAGTCACTAACGTTCGGGTGCCACGCCTCTTCCTGTGCGCGAAACTTATAACGTTTTATAAAATAATACTCCTAGTTATGTATCGTGGCTTCGGTATGTTAGATAATAAAAATATGGAAATAAAATATATTTATTCATTTATACTGTGGAAAATTTATACTTTGTACAATAAACAAATTTTCTTTTTGATAGTTCTAAAATCTGTGTCTAAGATAGTTATTTCAGAATCGTCATGAAGAAAAACTACGTCATATTTTCGAAATACAAACTGTAACTGTACAAACTAATGTATCTTAAATTAATATTAGGTATGTATTTATTAAATTCTATGTTTTATATAAAAATAGTCATAGTGCTTTTGTCTACAGGATGACAAATATATGTGTGTTTGTCAGCGCATTTTTCCGAAACTAGTAATTGGATTGTGATCATTCTTTTTTATTTGATTATATTTATTTCAACTTAGGGAAAAGTAAAGATTTCATCAAAATCGGCTCAGTAGTTGCAATGATATGGACTAAAACGTGTTACTAAAACTACAAAAACTATTTCAGTTTTTACTTGAAACTAAAATTTTAAAAAATAAGAAGTAATTTAAATTTTAAAATTTGTTTTAGCCGTAACCATAATAAAACAAGACTTGCAAACAAATTAGCATGAAATATATCAAAATACTTAGCAGTCTACATTCAAAGGGGTGGGCAGTGGCAATAAAAATGTAAATAACCCTGACTTACGTGCTAGGGGTTGTCCGCGGGTGCAAGTATCGCCTACGTCTACATGTTTATTCATTGACTTAATAATAATTAATTTCATGTATGTTTTAATTTAAAATAGTAAAATCAGATATTTAAAGAGATTTACACAAAAATAATAAACGTTTCGTTTTTACCATTTGGCTCTTACAAAAAATTAAACAAGAATAATTTAAATGTATGAAATATTCTTATTTTATAAACTAGCGACTCACCCTCGCTTCGCTCGTCCCTACTTACGTTTTCTCAGAGATGAATATTTTCCCACAGTAAAAAATATCCTATATGTTCACCCGGTTAACCAGTGATAATCATACCAAATTTCATCAAAATTTGTCCAGTGGTTTTTCCCTGATGCGGTAACAGACAGACAGACAAAAATTCTAAAAACTATAGATTCGATCTTTGTATCGATAATAACGTCTATTTCAATAAGATTTTCCACAATAAAATTAAAGATTCAGATTCGACTGTTAGAATTTTATTATATGTATAGGTATAGATAGATCTATGTTGTAATTTGAAACACTAGCGTAGGTACGTTTTAACGGTTAGTATGGAATAGTCGATCCCTTACAAAACTCCCGAACAAAAACGGGAACCGTACATTTTTCCGGGATAAGAAGTAACCTATGTGCTATTCCAGACTATAATCTATCTCTGTGCCAAATTTCATCCAGATCTGTTCAGCAGTTCTGGAGTCCATCCCAACTTTCGCATTTGTAATATTTATGGGATTTAGAAAATATGAAATATAAGTTACACTACCTTCTATATACCTATATTAACAAACGTTTTTTTATGTTCCCACTTTTTCTATCTTTCAATATGAAAAGGCTACCCGAAGTCCCGAAGAAGTTTACTTAGTTCGCTAATGCATACCAGTGTTTTTTAACGAAAAGATTATTTGGAGATTCAAATAAATATTGCGTTGTGCGCTATCTATTAGCACGTGTAAAGGTTTAAAGGGATAAATTTCCAAGAAATATTTTTTTTTGTTAAGGTCAGATTAAAATATTTTAATAAACTAAATGTTCTTAATATTACAAATGATAAAGTAATTCTCTTTGCTAACTTTTCTTCTTTTGAACCGCTGAACAGGTTTCGATGATATTTGGCTAATCCCGCTTACCATGCGAGCGAAGCTGCGGGAAAAACTAATCTATGCATAGGTATAATAAAATAATAACTTAGCGAAATCTATAGGAAAATGTATTTTTTTTAAAAAACAATGACTGTAACGTATTGTCTACAGAATATAGACCCTAAATCAATAGTAAAAAAATCTGTTTGTATGTCTGTTTATCTGTTTGGGTGTGCGCGTTTCACGCGAAAAGTACTGAACCGATTGTAACTAAATTTCGTGTAGGCCTGGGAGATACATCAAAACAATGTACTAGAAAATTGTAGATCTTAAAAAGGTCTACAGAAAAATCTGCAATGGCATAAGTCTTTCTCGTAAGGTACACTCGCAATAACTTTATATCTATTTAAAACGCACCTAGGGATGTACCCGATCGAAGCGAGGGTAAGTCGCTATTGTGAATATTTTATTAGATGTCAACGAGTTATATAATGACGTTTATTTACTTGACTTAACTTATCGACTGCGTGACCCTAATTAAAACTAAATAAAAATTTCGATTTGCATATAACGTGTCTTGAATTCATTATAGATAATAATTATAGTTAATAGACAATTAGAGGTATATAAAAATAAATAATACTCTCAGTAAGATCGTATTTAAAATTAATGTGTTAAGACAGCATCTATTAACCTGAAGATGTGAGCCAGTTTGCCACCAGATACCTGTAAAGTGTACTAAGTGATGTGTTGTTGTTCTAGGGACGTTGTTGACGGCGAACGTGTGTGGTCCTAAAAAACCTTTTTACACACACTAAATTAAAAAAATAAATTAAACCATTCTCAGCTCTAACGCGTTAAAACTAAAGCTTACATTTCTATAACAGAATATAACTTGTATAATTTTTCGGTAGGATACACAATATACATAATATAAGTAGTTCAAATAGTATTTTGTAGGATAAAGGGAAAGTGTTATGGTTTGGGCTTTTTAATTCGGTCTCCATTGCATTCGGGTAAGGAATATTTACATTTGTGAATGTAAATGAAGGTGCGAGATGCGATTTGCACCAGACGACGCGTGGGCGGACCATTGTTCCGTGAAATACTGTTATGTTGCAAATATAATTAGATTACTCACTTTCATTGAAATTGCGTATGAAATTAAACTCTAAAAGGCTGTGTAAGTTGAGGAGATAGTGGTAGCAGTGATCGGTTATAACTTATAACCGATCCCGAGCATATATGCTCGCTTGGGAAACCAAGTGAAGCGGGTTCAAATCCCGGATTGCGAATGAGCTAATCATTTTCAACATGACTTCAACTTACCTGACGGTGAAGAAAATCACTTGGAGGAAACCTGCATGTTTTAGAGAATCTATACTAATATTATAAAGCTGAAGAGTTTGTTTGTTTGTTTGTTTGGTTGAACGCGCTAATCTCAGGAATTACTAATCCGATTTGAAAAATTCTTTTTGCATTAGATAGCCCGTTAACTGAGGATGGCTATAGGCTATATATCATCTCGGAAAAATGTACGGTTCCTGTGGGATAGATTTGTTTTTGTCTAGGGACGAACCCGAAGCGAAGCGAGGGTGAGTCGCTATAAAATATACGTAGGTACCTTCATACAAATAAGTCGATATACTTAGTAAGAAGTAGAAATCGCCTCAGCTAATGTTACTATTAATATGAAATCATATGCACAACTGTATTAACTTTCAATAAGTCGAGCGGCCGCCATTAATAAGCTAATGACATAGGCTTGACAGGTGGTTATCGCGTTATCTAGCGGAAACAGTGTGAGCGGGCGCTATACGTCAAAATATTATACCTTTGATTTAGTGCCCCTTTCGTCGAGAAGTGCATTGATATATCAATTATTCCGAGCATGTGAGCTTGGTATTTTTAAAGCACGATCTTACTTTCATGTCATTCCATCTGAGATTAATCATTAATTATGTTCGATGCGTATTTCGTATTATCTGATTTGGATGAGGAATTCTTTAATATCAGACGGCAACGTCAGAATAAAATATTAGTGCGTGATTATTATATGAGGTCATATTCTTATAATATAATATGCACATAATAACAAAATTATAAAAAGCTATAAGTAAATTTATATTTAAATTCAATCTGAAATATTTTGACAGTACTACAGGTAGTGTTAGGAATTAATAAAAGCAAATGCGAGTTAAGTCGCGATTGTTTGTAAATAGGATGCGCCCGCGCCGCGGGGTGCGGCTCTTTAATCGGAAACACGAAGAAAGTGTGACCATTCGTACCTCAGCCATTATATTTATACCTAGTCATTGAGGTTGCATTATCTTAAAATATTAAATGAGCAATTCTTGTGTAAATGTATATAAATTTATTTCATGTACCTCAGAAACGGCTAACGATTTGGATCAAATTATGGATTAAGATAAAGTTTTGCTTTTTAAGTTTATATAGTAATAATATAGGTGTCTTTTCTAAAAAAACGTATTTTTTATGTCTTTTCCGAAAATCACCGAGTGAAGCTCGGTCGCTTAGGTGCTTTCTTTAAATAAACAATAATATTTAATGGAATTTATTTTGTTGTTACAGATTTGGAATTGCGGAATTAGTTTGAAAAGAGAAGTAAGCAAACAATTGACATTAATATATAGATAACTACTAGAGATTCTCAGCGAAAAAAATTTGACACTCAATACCTAATATTTTTTTATTCTTCTATGAACATACTAAAATATAAATTTAAAGGTTCTATTGGCTTTGTAATTCAGAATTGTCAACTCTAGCAAAGGAATATTTGAATGATAAAACGTGATCAATTTATTCACAAAAAAAATATCATCTCCGTAATCTTCGACGATCTCATATAAATCATAATAACGATTTAGATTCACGATGAATTGTTATGATTTATTTGGCGTGGGCCGACGTGAATAAACCTATATATTAACATAATACAATGATGTTTGACGGATCAGGCAGGTACCATCAAACTACACAACTTTAATAACACGACTCTACTTGCAATGGCAATTTTATATTTACCATCTCGAATACTAGTACTTTTCTTAATAATTATAATAATAATGCAATAACTGACTGACTTTAAAACTTAATCTACATCTGTTAACGACTGAAGCTTTATTGAAAAAGTTTACGAACGTCTTTACTTTTGCTATTACGTTATTAGTTGTTGGACGACCTAGATATAATTAATCTGTAAAAGAAGTAATATGTATTTTTATTATAAACGATGATTTGCCTGAGCATAATGTACAATATTTTATTTGCTTTTAGATATTTTAGCGAAAAAAATGTTATAAAAAACCTTAAGCACAATTGTATAATCTATCACCACCAACAGATGGACAGAATGTCACGTCCTATAATACAAAAAACAGCTATCGTAAATATTAAACGAGTTTTTTTGTTTTATTTAAATCACATTTGAACGCTATCGGGAAGGGTTCATATTGATTTTGTATGTTTATCTTGATGGGTGACTTTTCGAAGGCTAACTCAAAGTGTATACTTGGCTGATGCATTCATTTTTTTTTTTGTTGAAAGAAGTAAGACACACTCATTACCAGTTTGCTTTTGTGAAGTTAATGATATCGATAAGAGTGTTATTATACATTCGAAATGAGTACATATAAATATATAAAAAAAAAAAACAATTACTAAAAACATCGATTCAACTTTTTTATGACGATTGCTATAGTAATAATATTAAATATGGTACAAAGTATTTTAATAAATTAATATCGTTAGTTTAAATTTCAAACAGTCTTTGGTATATGTATGTACCTATGTCATAACTCATAGTTACGTAAAGGAATATTATTTACGTTATTTATTTACGTTATTTAGGTAACGACTGCTTAAGCTCAGATCACTGTAAAAACTATTGGTCACGAAAGGGCTGTAGTCATATTCTATTATACATGTTATTTAATAGGATGTTTATATTAATAAATGGAAAACTAAAGAGTAAAAAAACTTCATCATGTTATCCTGTGATATCATAAAATAATATTTAATCCAACATAATTTACATGCCCCAAAGCATGTCGTATGTCGAATCGATATCAGTCACGGGTATTCAAATTAAATTAATGATGTCGATTGTCGATACGCGACAATACATGCCTACTGCCCGACATCGACATGTGATTGATAACAACTCCGCTCATTCTTCGGGTGCATGGAGGTTTATAAACATGCTGACTATTATTTAAATTTTTCAACTTACTTATTCTTGTTGAATTCACTTTTGTGTCACAATTTATGAATATTATCAGACAGACATACATAGGTTCTAAACTATAAAAAATTGGATGAAAGGAACAAGGTTATATTTATCATTATTCCTGTTTTCCACCATATCCATAAATAGTGTTGTAAATTTCAACACAGGTTTGCTCCAATAATAATTAATGAACGTAGTTTAATGTACATAATATGTTATATTTTATAATTAGTTTTATGACTTTTCAGCGAAGATTTTATAACGAATCATTTTTAATGTGAATATTGCAATCATTGAATTAGGGTTAAGTTTTAATATTATATTTACCTAAAAATACAGTTACAAAGTCATATCGGTTTCGTTAGGTGACCTATCTGCGGTTTGGACGTTAGTTTCCTGGTCCAACTTTACGAGCACCACAAACCCTTGGTAATTAAACCCGCTGTAACCTTTAACGATACACCACAGTCCATTGTCTCTTACGGAATCAACAACAATGTAAATAGATAATTGTAAAGATATTTACGGTATGGTAGCTGTTTTAATTGTCTATAAACCTATATCTCTAATGCCTTACCTACTGATATATGGGATTCAAAGAAATTGAATAATTAATATATAGTTGTATATAGGTTTTAGTCAGGAAAATGATATGAATTATCATGTTAAATATCAATGTGAATGCTGTGTACTAAAAACATAAAAAAATAATACTAAATGATGAAAAATTACGTAGAAAAGAGCATTTTTATTACACAGCTAAGAAGTTTTCGTGGTTTTTTAGTGTAGTAAATACAGGATAGTGTAATTTCATCTGCATTAAAGTTAATGCATTTCTACCTATAGTAAATATTTATGGTTTCCATATAAGTTATTTTTTGTAAAGACTTACAAAGACTTTGTTTTCTGTTATTATATTAAATGTATAAATGTATATATTAACTTTATCCAATGGAACAAGCTTAGTAAGAACGGCTAAGGGATTTTTATCAAATGATAATAATAATTTGTAAGTCTGCTTAGTTTTTGAAGTAGGTATATAGTATAATAAGCATTTTATTTATTAGACACTCGTATTCGCCTGTGGCTTCACTCTTTAAAAGGAGTTTAAAAGGACAAAAAAACTGTGGCACACGTTAAAAGGAGATCATTTCTTAATCCAGGAAATAATGTTTTTATTACGAATTTCACTAATTTCACTCTAAATCCATTGTGCAGTTAAAGCGTGAAGAAGTCAGAAGCATACACATTAATTTTTTCACCTTAGATTTTCTTTCAACTTTTAAAATAAGTTATATATACTAGCGGCTCACCCTAGCTTCTCTCCAGTTCGTCGTTCATTAGTGAAAAACAAAAACAAAATCCCACTAGAACCGTACATTTTCACGGGATAAAAAGTAACCTATGTGCTATTCCAAACTATAATCTATCTCTGTGCCAAATTTCATCCAGATTTGTTCAGCCGTTATGGCGTGATTAAGTTACAAACGTCCATCCGAACTTAACGAATTACTTACTCCTTTAGTAGGAACATACTTAATATTAAGCTTTCATTAATAACGATAGAAGAACTGCTGAGATACATCAATCGTTTACCTTATCTCTATCGGATATGACATCAGATTGTTCTAACCGCATAACTTTAGCTTTCCACAGAATATACGACATAGGTTTTAATATGTTTTGTTTAAATTCTGTACAAACACTTCCGTCAGTTTAATATTCGATATAAATGGACATTCCAAGGTTATTCGTATTTGCATAAACCTTATTTAACAGTAGAAAATTGTTGGTTTAATAACTAATTCAATAAAAAGACTTCATATTGAACTATATTGACCTAAAAATCATTTCTCAAAAGTAAACGAAGTCATGCGAACTCAACGGCCACGCAGATTTGCGATTTTACTCTTCTTAAATGACTCACGTCAAATACCCGAGAATCACAAAGGCTTTTTATATCCAATAATGGCTGTTTACAGTTTACGGAATCGAGTAATGTAAACAAAAGTGAACCTTGGCGTTTACATGACAAATTCATGTTTTACACCGTTTTAACGCAATGCGTCATTTGATTGTATGATCGCTAGTAATCGAAGGGTTCAATATATTTATGTAAGCAAGGATATATTTTTAGTTTGACGATCCACTTAGCGCGACGCGACGTGCATCTACTTCGAAGGAAAACGACATGTTACATTTTAAAAGATTCTTCGAACTATCACCCCGGCGTGGCGGCGCGGGCGCGCCTACACAGCACGCAATAAAAACGATCGATTATTACCTATTTGTGTGAAAAGCGGAAGGAATAGGGCCAGTAAAGCGTCGAGGTGTGTTACAGGCACGAGCCTTCGCGTCGTTCGTGAGAAACGTCAATATTTAATCGCCTCGCGTTGCTACGCTTCGAAATTGTCTCAACGATTTCGATATTTTCCAATGTCAAATATTATGTTAATAGCTGGATGGACCGATGTTCTTGCGACTCTATTAATTGCTCATCGATGTTGTCCGTCTTGCGTCACGTGAATGTCTTCGTAAATAGATTTATCTCAATCGTAATTGGAAAGAACTCGTTTTTATTTGCGCTTTCTACGCATAAATAAATATGTATAAAGGTATATTAAGGCGGTATCTGGCACGCGTCAATCAAACGGGATGTACACGAAAACCACCGATTTGTCACTACGCCATTTTGAATCATTTACAATAGCATCCGCCATTTTGGTGACAATAATTAACAGATAGTTATCTTTAACGGTCCGCTTTCTAGTTTTTGTTTTTAAAAATAATTATCATTACAAAAAGCGACACGATCTCTTGCTTACGGTATTCTGAATAAAATTAAGCGGCTCAATTTAATACGGTTTTAAAGAGGATATTACGACCATCTAAAACAGTAGTGTTAGTGTAATGTGTAGAGAACACAAAAAATATCTAAAAGTTTATTTTTGAACGTTTCACTTTTTCCTACGCTAGGTTGCGTGTTATCTCCATAAAACACGACAAAATTTTAGCAATTAATAAAATACAAGTGCGTAAAAGCATACCATTTTATTTTCTACTATTACCTATCTTTTAAACAATAGATATGACTTGATAAAGTTTATTTAATGGATGTCTATAATTAACACTTTATACAAAAATATATATAATCTGTACATTGGCAGCTTTTTCACGAAACTGAATAGTCGGGACGTCATTGACGCTGAAAACATTTTAGCGAAGTATTTGAAGCGTTAAACAGCTGTTAAGCATGAGTTAGCGGCGCGGCGCGGCCAGTGCTGTGATGTGTGCCGGTGGCGGCGTCACGCCGTCAATGGGTCAGGTTATTTACCTCTCCTTATCACCTTTTGTTTTGCTCAAACACTTGGCTCATTTCGAAGTTGTAGCTTCCTACATATACTGCTGATGTTCGTTTACACATTGACGAAACGATTTCATACACGCATTGCTTTAACGTATTCATTTAGAATATTATTTTTGTTTCACAAAAAGTAACCGATGGAATGTTTAAATAAGATATCTGAGGATTCGATGAAGGACAACTGTCAGTGAAATAGAAGAAGCCGAGGGATGGCTAACAATAAAAGCATCGGAGGCCGATCGGCGATACAAGTCCTTGTGTCCACATTAGCATCTCGACGCAGGAGTATGTGCAAACAGCGAGGGTCATCTGATGAAATGTTCAAAGGCTTTTAGTTCCCGAGAATTATTAAATGCCACAGGATCGTAATGTAAACATCGTGTGTTTGTCGAGCCAAGAACCTGTTGCTTTGTCGACTTTTGATGCGTGCTTCGACTTATTGGCGGTTATTTTATGCCCGCTAATGTTAATGTTACTGCGGCTGTTAATAGCGCAACATTGTGACACACTCAAAGGCTATCTCTTACTAGGATATCTCTTTGTGCTTCCTTTGTTCTGTTTTATTCATTTTTATGATCACGCCTTTGTATTCAGCTTAAGGCTCATATAAGTATCTCATAAGATATATAATTGGCTGTAATATCAGATTTTTTGTATAACTTTACGTTAAAGACGATGTGAACATCATTTCATGTGATGCCACAGAATGTGTAGGTTCATAACAAATACATATAAGTGTATTGTACAATAAACCATTCCTTGACGATTACATAAACTTGAAGGCAGATTTCCCTTCGGCGGCAACAATATGTTGAACAAATGAATGTCGCAATAAGTATGTGAAACGCCAGATATGTGTGGATATCTAGGCAAATACGGTCCGGTCTAGGTAAATATGCAGGTAGCAGGGATCCTGGTGCTAACTCTGTTAATGTGTGGACAAAGCCCGTCGTGACGGATACTGCTAATAAATGTTCCAGGGAGCGAGGATGAGCGAACAATTTACATCGAGTTGCCTGCGGGAGCTTCGAATTTATTCTTAGAAATTCTACTAAATGTAAATACTTAATACTTTCTTAGATTTACGCGAATATTTGACATTTCAAAATAAAACTATCTTTTCGGATTATTTCGCGAATTTATTATGATTTTTGGTTCCCGACGTTTCGATTGCTTTACAGCAATCATGGTCACGGGAGAGACTAACCAAAAATCATAATAAATTCGCGAAATAATCCGAAAAGATAGTTTTATTTTGAAATGTAAATACTTATTTAGTTTTTTAATGCCTTGAAATTCCTAATAAGGAAAGAGACAAAGTAGGTTCTGTCAGTGTCTAACTGTTTACCTAAACTGTCAGATAAACGCTAGCTGGATATTAAGAATCACGCTTTCTCGGTGATATTTCTATCGACATTAACAACTTAATGTTCAATATTTTATTACTGGTATATTTGCTTTGCATACCAAACAAGTTGAGCGTACATGACATCTTTCATTACAAGTTTCTATTTGATTACGTCCCATAAAAGCTGCTCGCATACAGACGATTACGATTTCTATCACAAGTATTACTTTGTATGAAGGCGCAGCGATTTCACTGAAAGCTTTATCTTTAACAAATGTCAACAATATTGCCTCGAATTAGGATTCAATGTTAGTCGCCGTAAAATAAATTTATGACTGGTAAAGGTGCGTCTTATATAATCTCTTCATAAAGTAGCATTTCCCTTAAGTATGGATCGTTCTTTGATAATGTTAGAAAATTCCAGTGCTACTATATACGTATATAGTAGGACTTATTTGTAAAGAAATAAGACTGAAGATTAAAAAATGAAATTGAAAGCGTTAATCAGTCGTGTGTCCTTACTGTTTCTATCCAGTTAGTATTGGTTTGGGAATATCCAGAAAATGGTATCGAGTTATATATTTGTATTTCAAAAGTATAAGCAAGTTTTTAATATAACCTTCCTCAATAATTAATAATCTATAAAATGTAAAAATATTTTTTTAAACTGACTGTTGGTTTTAGAGGTGAGCGCGTTGAAACAAACATACAATTTCATACGCTTTCTATTAATTTGAATGTGTACTAGCACATAGTAACTGTAGCTAAAATATATTTGTAGATCGATAATATCTTCAACAATTCTCATAGTAGTAAAGTAATAGAATTCACGGTAAAATTTCACTATTGAAATCATAAAGTACTTGTGGAATTCCGGTCACTTTTATTGACTCATACAATTACGTATGAACCTTTTTATCGAACTACAGTTAAATCTTTATTATAAAACCACGCAAGAAATTCCAACAAAGTGATACGAGTTTGTGATTCTGTTTGAGTTGACATTAGCGTATGCTGTGCTAACTTTATCCTACTTATCGGTACTGGCAACTGTTGGTTTTTACAGTTCGATACTTGATAATAATATAATAATATTTTTGTTTGTTTACTCATGTATCGAAATTCTTCAGGTCATGATGTTCCACCAAATACGTATTATATATGAATTAATAAAGCGTTTAAGTCAAATTGCGGTCATCTTAAATGTAAAAAAAACGACGGAATTCAGTAGCAGCCGGGAACCATGAGAAAGTCGAATAATACAATAATGATGTAAGGATCCTGGACCGATGGAAACTGGGAGGGTTCTCTACAGTATCTACGAATACATACGAAGAAAATTGTTCCATTAAGTTTATGCATTGCATTGATATATTTAGATAGTTATGTAATTCTATAGGTATAAATATTTGGTTATTTATATTGGAATATAAGATTTAATTTTAGTTTTATCCCAAGGGATAGGTATTTATTTACAACTACTAATCGGCATCACCTATTATTCAAAAAAATCGTGAATCTTATAAGCTAAAACACAAACTGCGCAATTGTACTTCATTTGAATATTACACTATAGAAATTAAAGAAAAAAAAACATTATGATAAATATAAAAAAAAAATATCATCTTACCGACTAGCAGGACCCTAAACAAGGCATTGCGGGAAGCTTGCGTGTTCGTGCGAGCGTTTATCCGAACGAAACATTTCACCGATAATAACTCCACACAATATAATAATGCGAATAATAAATAAAAATGGAAATAAAATAATAATTTTAATGTCGTAATTGGGGCCGCGGGCTGGCGGCGACCGCGCTTATTTCGGATCCGATTACTACAGCCGCTACAGTTTTGTTATATTGATTTCGATGGAACTTTAAGCACTTTGGTATCGGACTGGTTTCCTAAGTCATTACCGCAGTTCGCGTGAATTCAGTTAATTTCTTAGCCCTTTTATATCTAGCCTATGGATTGTCGGGCTAACAATGCCCGATTATAAAATGACTGAAATTAATACGTAGCTAAGTTATTCAGATGTGTTTATTGTTTGTAATGAAAATACAACGTTATATAAAATAATAATTATTATTGTGTGACAAAACATTCGTTATCTCGTGTATTATGGGTATAGTAATTATGTAGCTATTTATATGTAAGTTTATAAGTTCTGCATTTTTTTTGTAATAAACATTTTCATTAAAAGTTACAATGTAGTGGCTACACTACAGTAGTGCTATCATAAACTTACGTTTCAGCGTAGTTTGAACCAGTGACAATTTGAAACATCGTTATTGAACGCTTCAGGTCCTTTGCCATATGTTATCGATGTCGTTATCGTATATAGGTTTATTTGAGACATAATTTTCCCGAGTTAGTGCCTTGGGCAAAGTGTTTTGTAAAACCACAAACCAAATTATGGTAAATCGAAGACTTTCTGAATCTTATTCATGAAGGACTCGTTCTTACAATAAGGTGTTTGAGATATTTCGTATCACAGAATTACTTTTAATTTCGCGATTTTTCGGTAGATTCTTGTAAATTAAAATATATATTTAAGGATTATATACGCTTTACATCAGAACATGTTAGTGTTCACAATAAAAGGGCTAAAAGGATTTTTTAGATAGTGTATGTGGACGGTTTTTTTAGGTAGTATATGTGGAGTAACACATCGCTTCTGTTAGACAGATTGTAAATACATTCTTAAAACTTAACAATTTAGCTTTTCAATTACAACATTTAATATTAAGGTTATCTATACATAGGTAAAATAAAATTGTAACTAAGCCGAATCTGTACATTAAATATTTTTTGGAAAATCTTAGTGAAATAGACAATATTATCAATACAGAGTCTCTATAATTTTTAGAATTTTTGTCTGTCTGTCTGTGACCGCATCACAGAAAAAACACTGAAGGGATTTTGATGATTACTGCGGGAGAATATCTTATATAAGAGAAATCTATACTAACCGTTAAAACGTTTCTAGGGACGAACCCGAGTGGAGCGAGGGTGAGTCGCTAGTAATTAATATATTGTAGGTAGAGGTACCTAGAAACAGAAATAATTACGGATGGAAATGGGTAACATTGTACGTTATTGAGGTATCCATCAAAATGTATTTAGAATTACTTGTACGTGATTATTCGCTGGCGATTTATAGCTAGAGTGGCCTGATTACTGTTCACTTGAATGTATGAAATTTAATATGCACACGTAATTTCGATATTTGGTATCGGTTACTTAAGTAACACTTGGTATTTGTAGCATTCTTCCTTTTCTTCATCTAAAACGGTACATATATAATAGAAAAGTTTCCCTTTTTTTGTATTAATTATTAAAATTTAAGCAAAATATGAAAGAATTATTAAAATATCTCTACAAATAAAAATTTATTAAACTTTAAAGTTGCTCTTGTAAGAATAATGTCGTGACACACGACTTTAACGCCCGAAATTTAAATTAATTTTCTTAGTCATTTATTAATAGGTTCCAATTTTTTTGTTCATTGCTTTATTAGTTTTGACCTATATAATATAGGCTATATTATAATTACATTGCGTTATATATTATCAATATCAGGAAACTTCTCCATTCAATGGTGAATAAGTCTTATAAATTTTTCTTCTTCATTTTTTCATTTTTAATTTACACTCGTACCTAGAGGTAGGCCCATATAAATTTCGGAGAAATTTTTATTTATCAATGGCTTTAAAATTGAAAAAAATGCAATCGCATTACCTTTTTATTTAAAAAAATATTGTTATCTATATCCAATTAATATGCAGAAAATTTTTTGTAGCGTTTCATTGTTATTCAAAGCTTAAACATAAATAATAACAAATGTGAGTAGTTATTGTACCTATTTATTTTTTCCTGCCATACATTGGAGGCATATTTTTATTGCAAGTCGCTATAATTTTGTAATTTAACGAAGTTGGATTGTGAGTACACGCAACAGGACATTTGCAGAAAAGAGGGACATTTAATGAGGCTCCGGCAAATTTTTCCGTTTTATATATAATAATTGACTGACGCCTTGCGACATTTATGAGTAATTGCTGGTTCGAGGTACACAGCTAGTCCACGCAGCACCTGCTTACTTATAATTTTAAAATAAACTTACAAAACCCTGAACCATGAAGCGTTTTAGAAGAAAACTTTTAAATCATTCACATTAAATCTTGTTAGGGACAGAAAAATCGAATGGCCTTGAAATTCTATGCAAGGAATTGTAGTTTGTCTAAAGATCAGATGGAGGTATAAATAGTGAGAGCTTGACCAAAATAAGATTATTATCTTATACTCTTCTTATTATATTATATGTATTAATTTAATTTATAAATTAATTTCAAAATAAACATGTATTATTTTATTTAATAAAATGACATTATTCCACAGTCAGCGCGGTCTGAGGGCGACTCCTCAGGTGAACAATCGTGTGAGAGCTCCGACGAAGGTGTGGGCCGAGATGCACCGGCTAATCACCAGGCGCCACTCGCCCCAATGCACCAGCCCCACCAGCCTCATCACACCATGAACCACCATGCAACCATGAACCATCAGATAAACAACCACCAGTTAAATCATACACACCAGAGGAACTCGCCGCGACCGCTTGAACGCGAGTTGAAAGTAAGGGTATTTACCAATTCTAGTTAATAAAAAAATATATTTGTGTTTTGTTTGTTGAGTTTGAATTATCGTAGGTATGGAAAGATTATGAGTTAATAATACCTTATTTACTATGGATTTTTTGAGTTTATCTTCACTTCTTGTTTCATTGAAGGCACAAAACAAAAGTAAAATATGTCAATTTGTCTTATATTACTCTAATAAAATTTGTAGACTACAATTATTAAGAAATCATACGAAATTCTCTCTATGTTATAATCATCTGCTTGTTGATTCTCTTTTTCGACTTGATCCATAAAAGAAATATTTCTAGGTGCGTGATGACTTCGAATCGCTGAAGACTTCATTACATCCTCACCTTTCGTCTTTGGCATCTTTGGCTCAAGGAGCACCACTGTCGACCCCCAGCAGCGTGTTTGCTCTTGCTGGAGGAGGAGGGAACTTCCCCTACGCTCCCCCAGCATTCCTTGCCCCCGCACCGCCACCCCCCGCCCAGCCTGCAGGATCCGCGTCGTCCTCGTCATCCGAAGGTAGCGCGGCTGGATGGAGTTTCGAAGAACAATATAAGCAGGTCCGTCAGGTATGTAGAAGTTTCGCTATTATATAATATTTTGAAAGAATTGTGGTCTTCCATTTCAAAAATAATAAGATGATTCTATTTACACTTTAATACCTGTAAGTATAAATAGTTAATTTTGAATTGAATGGAAATTTCTTCATTTTGAATTTCTTTGTTAGAAAAGCGATTGACTATCTAGTAGGCCATACTTTTCATGATTAAGACATTTAAATAATGAATCTTCTATGCAGCTTAATAAGTGCTTTGACGTCGGTGTTTTACTGAGCTATCAATAGAGTTATAAATCGCATTTACGGACAGCTAGCTAGTGGCACCTGTCAATTTAAATAAAGCGCAGTAAATATTTACCCCATAACAACATAATCGGTGCATTAAAACTGTTAAACCCTCTTGCAACCCTTTCATACGTTATTCATAACTTCCATCACATTACGCATAGGTATACCCAATAAACGCTTTCTTTATTCGCTAGACCGCCCCGACATAACTAGTTTTTCTTTTGTTTCCAACAACACTGGTTTGGTTCAAACGAGGGGTCACTCTAACTCGTTTGAAATTGAATAATAATAATCTGCCACCCCTTATAATTGAGGGTTACCGGATAAATAGACGATAGGCTCAATGGATCTATTTGCGGGTTCTTATATTTTTGCGAAATACATTGGTCGTTTGTGCAATATAATGCATAAATATTTGGGGTTTTGCTGTTAAACAGAATTTTTTGAGGCATTTTAGTTTTTTTCCGATGTTGTTGTATTGTTTTTTTTCTATAACACCTTTCACGACGTGGGTATCGTTAACAAGCTGTTAAGTCCTTTATCACAGAAGAAAGAAAAAAAATTATCGGCATTCATTGATCACGTTTGCATTATCTTGTAACATGCGATTAACGGTAAGAAGCGTGTGTTAACATACTGGATAAGGCCTACCACTCATTACACCATAAGACAGTTTACCAAAGCTTATTTAAAAACGAAGCAAAACTCGGCAATTTGCATATTATGCAATTATTTCGAAAACAATTACGGAGAATTGGTTGCTTATGGAAAATTAGATGTTATACTTAATGGATTTTGCGTCCTATTTAATACCACAGCAAATGAACATGCATGAATCCATTAAAAAAAAAAAAATGTTTCATTTTTCCTAACCTAATTTTCTCGTTGTTTTTTCCAACGAACATAAATAAAAAAGTTAAAAAGTGCGTGTGTGAACGTGTACACGCGCAAGAAGTAAAACTTCTGTAGGTTATCGGTACTCTTTATGAAATTCAATTTAGGTTTTAAATAATTAGGATAGGTGAGATAATAAAATTACGCATATTAGGCATATTTCAATTATATATTTATAGAATATCATTTAAGGAAAAAATATATATTTATATTTTTTTGTCAGACAATAATAATGGTTACCATGGCAACAAACGTACGTACATTTTTTCATAACGCGTTCACCAGCTTACCCCCCAAGTCAAGCGTGCGTAAAGAAGTTTTACTTCAGTAAAATTCAGTGGAGCAATATATGGAAATTGACTGGTTAAGAGGATGTATCTTGAGTTATTAATTGTTGCGTCAAATATATATATCCGTGAATAGTGGACTTGTACATATGGTACTGCTTCGAGTAAAATTATCGTGTTTACTGCTTTTATCTTCGTCTTCGCGCTCTGTGCCTCACTTCAAAGGACATTTAATCGACTCCTTTGTACTGTAAGGATACTTTATAAATGTTATGAGTTCACGAGTGAAAGTGATCCATACGAAATAAATTGCAGCACCCTATTCTTTATTGGCACGGCAGTACGAATTTTCCAATATTGGTATATTTGAGTCTAATTAAATTTCAACTTTGAACAGCAGTTTGTGTGAAAGAGGTTAAATGATTCTTGATACCTTGTCCTTGCAAAAACTTCTGAATGTAATGAATAATATAATTTTACTCTATGGTAAGTCCTTCACACTCGCTATTTACCATAAGGCGTTGGTCACGGAGTCATTGTTTCTTTCATTGCGTTTATTAAGGGCACGCGTTTAATTCTTCCTATTCTTCTTATATGATATAAATTAACCGCATCACAATGAGGAGCTACACAAAAGCCTTTATTATAAAAAATTAAAAACAGCAATAGCATGTTGCTAATTTTAATTGGATAAATTATTTGTGTTAAGGTGTTGAAGGAGAATGTACTAAATGTTTTTATCTGATTATAAAAACAGTTTTATTTTCTGTAAACGGTGTTACTCTTTATTAGAACTGCCCCACCCTGACTTTACTCAGACACGTTTCCCAGCTTTACTCAAGTATTGGCACAGACTATATAGAGTAAAGACAATATGGATTACAGCTTTTTATTTAACGTTTTCTACTAGTCCTTCCTACCCTTGAAATGTATTAAATCTGAAGAGTTACTAAAATTCCTAACATTATTGATATTAATTGAAAATTTTATAACTAATAATCTATAAAACTATTGTTTAAACGTGAAAGTTTTGCTTTTGTTTTTATATTTTAATCTCATTAATAGCGAAAAGCGTGAAAGCGTCGCGCGATAACTCGCATTAAGTACGCAGTGTGCGGCACGTTTGATAGACCAATCGCCGAGCTCGCGATTTGATGTGCTGCCTTTGTATAATTCAAATGAAGTAAGTCCAATGCGTTACAGTAATCACGATTTAGTTAGAAATATGTACTAATATATAAATACATTCACGGTACTTTTCCCGCATAGTAATAAAATAAAAATAGTTTTTTTTTAAATAATTTAAATAAAAAATTGCATAGGTATATTATAAAAATATTTTATTATTAGTTCATTTTATTAAACAAAAACAATGTCTTGTGTTAGTTTAGTCATTATTAGGTATACAATAAGTACGTCCATTTTGAGATTTATGT
Organism: Argynnis bischoffii washingtonia; assembly: GCA_033884665.1. Taxonomy (NCBI): domain Eukaryota; kingdom Metazoa; phylum Arthropoda; class Insecta; order Lepidoptera; family Nymphalidae; genus Argynnis; species Argynnis bischoffii. The sequence continues at coordinate 5,230,544 of CM066623.1, read as the reverse complement.
AATTACGTGTGCATTTAAATAAGTTTTCAGTTAAAAAGTTTTGATGGTTTTGCCGGATTTTGAAAGTAATAAGTGCATAATTTTCATGTCGTAAGATATATATGTGTTGTTGGGTAAAGGAAGGTATGAAAAAATACTAATAATACGTAGTTGATCCTCTATCTAATAATCCAGTAATTGGATTGTCACAATTATCTATTTATCGGCGAGGTACATATTAAAACTACATATTAAACTTCCGTTTTGTAATTTTAAACTACTAAAACAAAATAATGGTTTTCAATATAAACCGTATTATGAATGTATGTTTAATACCATCACGTAGTTTATGGTGCGCGCACGCCGATCGAGCATTTGTCACAACGTGCGAAACTCCCGCTGGGGGGCGTCTTGTTTATGGACTACACGTTTGATTTATACAATTTATCACTTATAATTTTGCAATATATTTATCATGGTTTTAATAAAACCTCCAACGATCACACTGCCAGGGCTGTTTCGAGGAGAAGTTATGTGCCCTTTGCTTGGACCCAATTTATAAACAGTATAAACAGCAACTGTCAATTTATTTTTTTCGCGCCAAATTAAATTTGAGGTTATGGTTTATTTCTTATAATCTAGCAATAAAATACTTTTTTATTTGTATCCTTTTATTCCATTAAATAAATATTAATAATATAGTAGGAATCGTCGATGATAATCGTTGGTTTTAAAACATCAAGGAGACATTACCACACCCAAAGCGAGCTTATCTCGAAACAAGCTCGTTTAAAATGTTTTAAATGCACGTGCTCTATTAGATTCGCCTTCAACCTTTTAAAGTGGCAGTAGGTTATGGGTGCGTTTGGAGAAAAAAACAAATGTTTTTTTATTTTACTGGCAACTCAAACGATTAGCCAAGTGAGCCATCGAGCTGGTATTCGAGTGTTTGAGATATTTATTCTGTCTAGACGCGTTATCGGCTGAATGCTTTCGATACGTTTATCATAGGAATGTTTTATATACACTCGAAATAGTGGAGTTTCAAAACATGTGTTTCAAAAGTTTCTGCAGTTTCTTGGGTATATTGGCAATTTTGATACTTTTACGGTTCATCTTAAATATTTCTAACCTGTTATATGTACGTCAACTTAAGTAGGTAATTATTATTGCCAACACAATGTATAGGTACAAACAAAAAATACATAAATGTCGTATGTAGCATTTACTTGTTAGTTTTATGTACAAAGTTAACTTTTATAAAACTGTATACAAGTTTGCTAAATAGGCACAATAAAAAAATTATTTAAATATGTTATCTATTCTAATTTCTTAAGAAGATAGTTTGAGATCCTGGGAAGGACATAAGGGTGGTAAAAATGGGAGTAAAAATTTGTATGGGGAAGCAACCTAGAGACAACGAACCCGAGCGAAGCGAGTGTGAGTCGCTAGCTTAGGTTTATTTACAGACATGGAAAAATGTTAGTGCTTTTGTAATCAGCTATGTTTTCAGCCAATTGAGATAATTTAAATGTGTAACGAATTTTAATAAGCGTCACACGTGGAATGTATTTAGCAATTAAAATAGGAACCAGAATGTCTAAACTACGTTATAGCTTTTCTAAGTACACATACTTTTACTTACAACATCCATAAACCAATGAAACTAACAAACAAATTAGTTAAACATTAAAAAACATTCGAGACTTCCGATCCTAATTAAGGTGTGTTCAAGTCGTTATATATTTCTTTATATTTAGATGCGGCTATTATCGTTAAATAGCCGATTTGTCGTCGCAATTAGCCTTAAAATGGTCAGTTCATAAATCGGTACGATTATGTCTATCAATGACGTGTGATTATGTCTGGTACACACTTAAGCATAATATTAAAAAAAATTAAATACAAATACATTTTAGCATAGAAATTATAATACTTGAATGTTTTTTTTTTTAATTCAGCCTTTACTATCACACATGTGATATGTAGAGGCGAAAGTGCGTTTGTTAGCTTATCTCCTTAAGCGCAGTAAATACAGTCAAACCTGGATAAGTGAGAACTGGATAAGTGAGAAAACTCTATAAGTGAGAGTAATAGCCAGGACCCGTCATTTTAAGCTCCCAAAACCTCTATAAGCGAGAAACAGAAACCTCTGTAAGAGAGAGTCGTTTTTCCGTCATAGACCTCCGTAAGTGAGACTGCTACTTATCTATACCTCTATAAGCGACAGTCAAGCTTTATTTACAAATTTAACATGTGCTATTTTATGACTCATTCTTAACTTTCGTGGAACTTCCTACCATTGTTTTTGTAGTCTCGTCAATATTGTACCTATTCTATAAGAAGTAGAAATAAAGAACATTCCAATGAAGCTAGCTTCATTGGAACCGTCTCCAACGCATTTGTTGGAGACGGTGCATCAGTACTTTGAATACGCGGCGGTTGTTGATCAAGCAATATTCGACAAAATTTATGAGTTAGAGAAAAACATTCAAAATACAAAAACAGAAACCCAAACGGATTTTTTTGAGTGCAAATAAGTTCTAAATAAAATAAAATTACATAGTACATGAATTTTTGTTTTGTTTTCTTAAGCATTTAAAAATATATATGTACATAATATATGTTGTGCATATCATGCACATAATTTTATCATATTACATATTTACTACATTCGTACTTGCTGTGACTTGTTATTGCTGCGTACCCCTATAAGAGAGAAACGCGACCCATGCACCTGCAGGTGCATGGGTCGCGTTAGCGAGAAACTCGGGTTAGTGAGAAACCTCTATAAGCGAGAATGAGATTGTGCTCCCTTGAACTCTCGCTTATCCAGGTTTGACTGTAATGGAAAAGAGCATGATATAGGTTATAATTAACCCATTAATCCCGTACCGTTCGTTAATCAACATCATTAATTTAAAGATTTTAATCTGTTGCAAAAATGATCTTGAGACGCATCTAAGCTAAGTATTTAGTTTTAGGCGTTTCTAATTTTACATTGGTAAATACAATATTACGTATATCGTCTATTCTACTTATAAATATTTTTATTCGTCTTTCTTTTATAAATTCTTTTTACTTATTCGGTGGTATGAAGAAACCAATAATATCTTTTTTAAAACAAATGTGCAGCATGTGTATATCCATCTTTTTGATCGTCTTAATTCGTGCACTAATTTTGTTAGACTTAAAATATTTTCAACCGATACTGATTGGTCTATGATTGGTCACCGATTATGAATGTCATTTGCTTTGTATAATAATGTCATTTAGATGAGAATAACTAATTGCTTTTGAAATATGTTATTGTTATCGTTATGTTATCTGTGGACGTTTGATACAGATAATGCTCTCCAACATCAATGAGTCAATAGAATTTAATTTGTGGAAGCTTTAAAACTTAATTTTCTCTTTTTATATGATATAAAGATTTGTTATTCAAATTCGGAAATATTTATATTTGCTTATATGGTTTTTATATTTTTTTATCTGGCAACATTTTGACGACAACTTATTTAACAGTAACAGTTATAATTACTTTATCGTCTGAGGACACTTATATTATTTTTAAACACATTATACACGGAATAAATTGTAATTTATATTCGGTTTTAAGTATTTCTGGTAGTAGAACTGCTCACTACTAGTTTTAAGCATTTTTATTTGAAGCTGGCAATACAATGCAAATTGTTGCGTATCATAAAATAAATCTAATGTCAATTCAGAAAGAAAAGATATACGATGAAAAATTATAGTAGTAGTAGTATAGTAACATATATGTAACTTGTTTCTGCATGCGTCTGTCTGCGTATTGCGTTTTATCGCGACGCCGACGCACCCCAGCTGATTGGCTATTTTTGGATGCAATGCACGGGGGGCTGTTGCGTATTGATACTCCACGTGCTATCGCGTTGTCCATGAATTTATATAATTTTTTTATTAAAAATACATAATATGATTGGCGTTACATTCTAATTGACTAAACTATATGTACCAGTTTTAGTAGAGGAGCATATTATATTGATCATATCGTGGTTTTAAAAGAGCGTGATACTGTCCACCAGCCAATCATCAGGAATTCCTACGTTCTTTCTGTTAAAGTTGAAAAAGAAACATCTGATCTAAATATTACAAGTTTACTATTATACATACGAGTATATGCATGTATTAAGATTTAGTCTTAAGTATATGCCTTGTAAGTCTGTGTTCATTTTTGGCATTCCGATGATTTAAATATGAAATAAGGTTTATTACAAACTAAGTACACAGATACTACAATCATGTTATCTCGCAATAACGATATGTCGATATGTTTGTCGATCTCAAATACATAGCACAAATAATTTTATTACCTCCACGCGTTCTAAACTTATCCGCCACCTACACGTTCAAACATTGTAATTCCCTTTTACGATTATTTCTATAAAGAACCATAAATATGTCATATTTGTTACTTCTAGCAAAATAAGGAGTACCAATATTATATCTTGTAGAATTTATATTATTCTATTGTGGTGTTTATTATTTACTAATATTTGCTTGGAAATTCTATAAGACCTCGTTCAATGAAAAATAGATTTTTATGTAATAATAATAATAATAATAATTTGATATACCTACTATATAGTCAGGTATATAAAATGAATAAGACGGAGTGTACACATACCTATGCTCTATTTTCTAAATCATAAATCCCTTATACAAATTCTGCTCAAGAACAAAACAGGAAAAAGGGAATAATAACTTCATCGTACAAATCAAAAGTCATTTTGTATTCATCACACTACAATTATACATGCGAAAGCTTATATGGAGTATGTGTGTATGTTTACTCTTTTACACTTAAACGGTTGGAGGGATTTGGATACAGAGATAGACTGACCTAAAGAAACGCAGACCACATAACTATGTGGTCTGTGTTATTTTAGGTCATAATACTACCTACTAAGATTTGCCAAAAGTTACTTGTATATGTAAGCGTTACTTGTATATGTAATATTATAAATACAAAAGGCACCTAAGGACAAACGCGAGTGAAGAGCGAACAGTGAAGCGAGTGTCGATTGTTATCGTCATATACCTACCTAGTAGCTTTTATTTTACCTTACTGACATTTTAAATAGTCTATCTATACATATAATATTATTAAATAAAAGTCTGAGTCGAATGTATACATTAAATATTTTTTTGAAAATCTTATTGAAATAGTCATTCATTATTATCGATACACAGGCCGAGTCTATAGTTTTTAGAATGTTTGCCTGTCTGTCTGTATGTGACCGCATCACGAAAAAACCACTGGACAGATTTTAATAAAATTTGGTATGATAATAACTGGGTATACGAGTTAACATATCCTTTTTTGCGGGAAAATATCACATCTCTGAGAAATCTATACTACTTAAGAGGATTGTGAAGTGCCGATACACGGCGCGAGTAGGTTTTTAAGAAAATGCTATCTGTTTCATATCGCTCGCTTTGCCAACCCTTATGGTGCGATAGAGAGAGTTGCAAATCTTAGAGGCAATTACCTACATTCCTGTTTGAAATATTGTTTTGGGCGATAACGTTTTTACCCCCCTAAACATTTACAAAATGAGACAATTTTGGTTTCATTAGATTCAGTACACCTTAATCTAGGTCTGTACGTTTTCCTTTTTTAGTAATTCAGTTTAGTTTAATTATAAAAAAATAAAAACGCTCGAGGAAGTTTTTACGTCAAAAATACAGATATTTAGATGCTAATAACTTCTATCATACGCAATATTTCTTTAAAATAAAAACGTACGGACCTAGTTTTTCATTATATCTACAACATTTCCAAAAATTATGAAAATTAGACTATGTTAATCGGGAGGAAAACGTTATCGCTTTTTGTATGGAAATTTACTTTTTTTATTTAGCTTCACAATCCTCTTAACGTAGCGAAGAGCGAAGGTAAGTCGCTAGTATTTAATAGTTTTATTTATTCCAAAATAGACAGAATTTTAAACGAAGTGACAGTGTTTATTATTTGATACTTTGCTTAATATGTAGTTATAAAAGACAATGTCACATAAAATTATTACACCGCAAATATATAATTATCTTTACATGATTTAACTATTCACAACAAAATCATTAAGATAACCAAGTAAATAAATTACAATATGATGGTATGAAAAAAGTATATATAATGTATTCGTTTTCAATGTCGCTATGACATTCCATTGAAATACGAGTATAATAGAATAAAATTCAATATATGAGCATTATAATAGATTAATATTATTTAAAAAAAAACATAAATGAGTTTGATTTAATTTAAAGTTTATTTTTTATTTTTTAGGTATTTATTCGTATTCTTTTCAGTAAACCCATTCGTTTGATGTCCATATCACGGGAATGCATAAAAAAAAACATAGTCCGCTATCAACGGGAAGTCCGCCATGTTAGATTTAGAATGAAGTCATTTATCTAACCATGCATTGTCATCTAAACTAAACTTGTATGCAAAATTTTAGCTCAATCGGTTAAGGATAGCTTTAAAAATCATTTGCAAGATTTGACCCGAACAAACATACATACAAACATTGCAGTTTAAATAAAAACTTGTAAAAGGGGGCTTAGGTGTTACTATTAAAAATATTACATAATAATAAAATATGCAAAAAAAAACTGTGGAAGAAATAAATAAATGTAAATCTATACATATATAAATTATACAGCTATAAGTTAATAAATAATGTGTGTTTGTTTGAACTCGTTAATATCTCTAACTATAATATATAATTCAAAATTGAAAAGCTCGTATTGCATTTCTGAGGAAGGCAGAAACGGAGGGCAAAAGGTAGTAAAAGATAATATTGACTTTGAATGGTTTAATATTATTACTCTAAATTGTTACATTTGAAAAATAAATTACCCAATACTAAAAGATAAATATAAAGCTACCCCCATACTTGAGAGTTGAGAATTTTCAAAATGGCCACTAATTCGATATCTCGCCATATGTATCGACTCAACGCACATTAACGTCTCGGGTGACCCGCCGTCACTCCTGCAACGATGCACTCTATGCAACTCCTATAAATAAATATGTAATTGAATATCGGATTTGCTGATTTATTATTGCAATGAAACTATCGTTATGGTTTAAATGATTCATTAGAATAATTATCAAGAAAAGTTAAGGGTACAATTTCTATAATCCATGGAATGTTAGCTAAATATTCTGGGTAGGCTCAGGGTAGGTAGGGTTCCGTACCCAAAGTCAGTTCGTCCTCTCTCTGTCCGTTTGTCACCAGGCTGTATCTCATGAACCGTGATAGACCGTTGAAATTTTCACAGATGATGTATTTCTGTTGCCGCTATATCAACAAATACTAAAAAATAGAATAAAATAAATATTTAAGTTGGCCCCCATACAACAAACGTGATTTGAATCGATATTGATTTGCTCGATATTGAAAACGACAACAGGTAGATGCTTGAAATATTCACAGAATATTTAGTTATATATTCACTTTAAAAATAAATAATTAAATTAAAATAAAACAAATATTTAAGGGGGGCTCCCATACAACAGATATGATTTTTTTGCCGTTATATAGATGATGAATAAAACGGAACCCTTAGTGCGCGAGTCCGACTCGCACTTGGCCGGTTTTTACTTAACACTTAAGGATTTTTTATACTAAATCTTGTTATATTAAGTTATACTTAGATTATAACAATCTCCACCATTGAAAAGGGAACCTAAAGCTATTACATGTACAATGTAACTTTAGATTTGCTATAGGTGAATGCAAAAGAACTCGACTAATAAAACAGAAATTTTGATCATATCATATTAAACTAATTAAAATTAATATTTTTTTATAATAAAAACCTCAATATTGAGTTACTACTCTTTATTTTTAATAAGAATATTGCATGTGCAACGCAATTTATACACACGTTGCCATAAAAACCGTAGTATATTTTAGTTTCATATTACAAGAGGGCCACGCGTAAGGATTAGATCAGGGATGGTCCAAGGGAGGCTTGAAATAGCCTCGCACGGGCACGGGGAGCATCTGCTGCGTATAAATAGAACCCTCAGTAGTATCAAGGACATGGGTGTTTATGTCATCATTGGACGACGGTGAATTGTTATGCAATTTGCTTTTTGTAAGGTGTTTTGTTAGTTATTAGGATTTCTCATAGGTATATGTAACTGAATATTTGCGAATTAAGAAATAAAAGTAAGTAATAAGAACGCTAAAATTTCATTACATTTCACACATACCAAATTCGTAGTAGATTTTGCGGTATTAGGAACATGAAATATACGTAAATAATAACTTCCTCTAGCCCTTATTTAATAAAACCAACATGGGTAGCAGTTTTTGCCCCAAACATTCCTATAAAATGTTTATCGCCGAAGCGCCTTGGATGCACATGTGACTCTTCAGTGGAGATTATTCTAAAATTTCCAGATTGCCACCCGGGCAAAAAATAAATAAATCCACTCGCACAAAAAATGACCCAATCCTTGAGATTATGTCCCCTTGAAATACAGCGTTACAGCTATTTATCGTCACCGTCAAGGAAAGCATTTAAAAAATATTTTATTTATATATATTTAATTTTGTATTTTTGTAATATATACTAGCGATTCACCCTTGCCTCGCTCAGGTTCGTCTCTAGGTACGTTTTAACGGTTAGTATACCTAGATTTCTCAGAGATGTCATATTTTTCCGCAGTAAAAAGTATCTTAAATGTTGATCCGAATAACCAGCTATCGTCATACCAAATTTCATCAAAATCTGTCCAGTAGTTCGGCCTCTGTATCGATAATAATGACTATTTCAATAAGATTTTCCAAAAAATATTTAATATATAGATTCAACTCGACAGTTACAATTTTATTATAAGTATGTATAGATAGATATAGGTAACATAATATGATATGGTTAGCTATATAGTAGTATAGACATGACCCTGTTTTTTATCTATTTATAGCAAAACTAATTATTAAATAAGATAAGTTTTTGTTTTAAACTAGTTTTTTTTTAATAATCAAAACACTCGACATTCCAATTCATATGAAAAATAAACATACATTTTTTACATACATATGTACAATATTTATAATTTTATTATATGTATATAGATTTAAATAAATGCGTTAATTATTTTAAAGCGAATATGGTGTGCGCAAGGGCGGGGGTGGCAGACGCCGACCCGCGGGTTATCATTTCCTGTTCTCATTTTAAATTTACAACACATCGTTTTTTGCTTAAGGCGGGGGCTGAAGTTTTATTATTACACGTATCTGAATATTTCATGCCAGGGCGGAACGATGGTTGCGTCGTTAAATGACGCCATTTGATAATTTTAGATACTTGTGATTTTATCAATATTACTTTAAGTTTGGTATTTAAAGAACTTTATTTAAGGAATATAATAATATTTAATACAATCAATGTATACCTTCTATACCTTGGATTGAGGAAAAGGTTATGTCGTTAAGCGAGAATCTTCGAAGTTCGAAGAGCAAGCAACCTATATGCAAGTGTAAGTTTGCAATATAGGTATGCAATTTTTTAAAAATAAAAAGGACGCGGATATGAATTTGTTTTCCCGCGCTTTTGCAGAGAGATGTCGGTACCATCCTGTGACTAATCATGGAATGTTTGTAATTATTAAAAATTATTGTTATAAATTATGTAACTCATTATTTTAAAAGAGTAACTGTTGAGTTTCTTGCCGGCTCTTCTCAGCAAAACTGTTTTCCGAACCGGTGGTAGCTTCCACACGGACAGACGTACTCACGATTATATAAAAACTTCAAAAAAAAAAAAACGACTTCCAGGCACTGAAAAGTAAAAAATAACTAAACGGGGGTTTTCATTTAGAATAGATACTTAATCAGATATTTTCGAAGTCGGTGTGCTTTGATTTGTATTGGCTGGCACCGACTTCGAAAAAATCTGATTAAGTATCTATTTTAAATGAAAACCCCCGTTTAGTTACTTTTTACTTTTCAGTGCCTGAAAGTCGGTTTTTACTTATTTTTTCTAAAGTTTTTATTTTTCATTTTTAGTGTAGACGTATCATCAATACAAATTAATTAAGCCCAAACACCAGGTAATTGCTGTAAATCCTTGAGGAGTTCCCTCGACTGTCTTTCGGGTCCTTTATCAGATCGACTCCAGACCTTCATTAAATAGTAGTGCTTTAAAATACCTAATGAAAATGTTAACAAACCCATTAGTCGCCGCTACAATTTTCGAAAGTTCTTCTCGATTTCTCTGGGATCCCATCATCAGATCTTGGTTTCCTTACCATAGTACCACTCTTGGGATATCTTTTTTCCAACAAAAAAAGAATTATCAAAATCGGTTCATAAACGACGAAAAAATCCGCGAACAAACATAAAAAAATATATACGGTCGAATTGAGAACCTACTCCTTTATTTGGAAGTCGGTTGAAAAAGTACTGAATATAAGATTATATGCAAGGAATCTCTCGAAGTTTAGCAAATAAATAAATAAAAATCTCTCGAAGTTTGTTTAACGTCTTCCTACACAAGCAAGTGACTATCTTAAACAATGTAAAGAAATCGTAACGTCAAGTTTATTGTTTCATTTTTTTATATATTTCTTTAGTAGTTCTTATTAAAAACTTATAAAAACTAAAATTGTCAATATTTTTCCATCAAGTACCAACCCTCGCAATGAAGTTTCATAAAGCGGTGTGTACACACTTTAGCACGGCAGCGATTCGCTTGATAGAGTGCTGTTACAATTTTATTTATTGTACGCTTATACACATAATTGTTTATTAGCTGGAGTCTGGCGGCGGTCTTTGTTAGCGCGACATTGTTTTTATTGCCGCCATTCGACATACATCCAAGTCTATAGTTTTCACGACCAATGCTTTGTAATAAAATGATTTAATTTTGTCATTTAAAGGTTTATTATTTCTTTAAGGTAATATGTGCAGAAGATATGTTATTTAACAGACTAGGTAATATATTATAATTACTGATATAATCATTAAATATTGCTAATAGTTCAATTATGCTATTTATTTGTGTTAGATTATATAAATGATTGTGTGGTTCCGTTACGATGTATTTACTTTTAAAAGGTCTAGAAAATTTAAATTTGATGTACTCTAAACGAAAAAAAATTAAGTTATATGTTTTCGTGTCCATACTTTTGTAATTTTAGTACTTTTAAAATGCCTAATATAATATGTGTTTACGAAAGATTATATATTATATTACGCTTATTATTCATAGATTTAAATCGCTTATTTGAAATAAAGCCTTAAAAAAAGTTTAAAGCTTTCTGCGAAACTAAACTCAATATGGGTTTTCGTGAAATTGATAATACAAAGAATACTACAATATGGTACTCGTATAGTGACAGTTAAGAGTCTTTATACACGGAATCCTAACATTTCCACTCAAAACAATCAATCCCTTTGATCGGGGCTTAATTACGAGTTTCTGGGAAATCACTTAATGAGCTTAACGTAAACCACAAACGTACTACCGATCTCTAATTTTGAGAGCAAACAAATAGAATTGTTATTGTAGATACATTATTTGTATAGATATTTTAATTATCATGTAATAAATTATGTTAACGCATTATAAACATACCTACGTTTAAATGCCATGTACTTTAATGTACCTACATATTTCATTTGCAATTACTATTGTAATAAGCTAGTATGAATTATATTTTTTAATTCTTTAAATAAAGAACAATTTTCAGGTGACGCCATATTTGTATCGCAAAGTCAAATTCGCAACACATGTCATAAGTACTCGTATATTATTTTTTTGATGTTATATATTATTTCATTAATATTCATTATTTTAAAAAATATAATAGGCAAATTAATATGGAAGAAATTTTCATAAACTATCGTAAGTCGCTACCTCGTTTCCCTAGGTAGGTTTTATAATTTATGAACGGAATTCTAATTCTTATTATAAAATAAAAGTTGCTAAGTTATTCCTTATAACATCAGCTAGCCAGCCAGTGTAAGCCCCGTTAATATAAGTCCAGAGGTTTCGGAGACTAGCCGGAACAAACAGACAGACAAAACTTTTAAAACTTGTGTTTTTCTTTTAACTAGATAGGTACCTACTGTATATAGGTAATTTCATATGCATTTTCATGTAAAAAGCTGTTATTTTGATTACAAATAGACACTTTTAATTTTATTTATCTTAGTTTAGATAACTATAGAATTACATAAATATTATGTTTGCTAAAAATATAATCTATACATGTAATAATTAATAGGTAGGTACCTAAATCTAATAAAACAGTAACTTTGCGAAATCTGTACATAAATATTTTTTTAAAACAATAACTGTATCGTTTTGTGTACAGATTATAGAACCCAAAACAATAGTCATTAAAATGTTTGTCTGTTTGTGTGTGCGCGTTTCTCGTAACAAATACTGGGCCGATTTGAACTAAATTTTGTGTAATGATAATTTATTACTCGAGTCAACATTTAGTATACTTTTTACTTTAGGAAAATCTTTCGTTTCCACAGGAAATCACAATAACTGGTTCGAGTCATCCTTAGAAATTTACATGGTTAACACTTGCAAAACATATTAGGTTTAACAAGGTTTAACTTAAAAAGGCTTATAGAAAAGGCCGTAATATCAAGCATCTCCTGACGGGCATTCGCAATAACTATTTATATTTAAAACTTATATCGGGACGCCCGAGCGAAGCGAGGGTAAGTTACTAATATCTATTAAAGTAATTTGTTATCTGTATAACTAATTTATTAAGAAAAAAATACTGCTGGATTATTAAAATTAGAAAGCGCCGTAAAGCGCCTTAGCATTACATTCTTCCCCATACGTCACAGCTAGATTTGTTTGGACAGCGGCGGCACAAAGCACGGGCTGCAACGTTTCCTCTTTACGACCTGCCCAACTGTAACACTTTGTATCACTATTGTTTTATCAATTTCAATAATTTATCTCCGCCCGAGAACGGAACGCGTCCGTCCACACATAAAATATCGTCAGATTCTTGATTTTCCGGTGTAAACAGCGCTTATGATTACTTTATTTTTAAATCATGGTTTATATATGACGTTGATTACCTATTTATTATGGAATCGCCTTTAGTTATCGTTATCTGTAAGTCTTATTTTGTTTAAAATTGGTAATATTGTTCATTACATGTCCAGTGTCCACCTTGCTATGTGCAAGGTAGAGTTAGATAAATAACTGTATCGATAATTTTCTTAATTCTTTATGATACTGATATAAAAATGGATTATGCTTAAATGTAGATACTAGATACACTATACCTTTAAGGGCTGTCTACTTGACATTAACGGAAATTACCGCCAAATCCGTGAGGAAAAAGCGCAAACTTAAAAAGTTTAAGTTAAAATATTCCCACTGTTTATATTTTTACTGGAAACCGATTCGTAATTTAAATTTTTCTTATTCCATATTACAATAGTTTAAATTGGAATCGTGCGAAATTGCTCCTATTAAACTTGATCATTAAACTTGATATTGCAATCAATCACTCGATCGGAATGAAACGTAATAAAACAAGCGCGCCACCTAGCGGGAGGGCGTGGCGTGGTAATGAAGCCAGTCCATTAACTCTTTACTAGCAGTTTATAGGTGTTTTACACGCTGCTTTAATTATTATTGTGAAATGTATTCTACTATCGCACCAGGACTATCCTTATTTCTTTTTCTATAACACATCCATCTTATAAACTTTTCTGTTGACAACATGAGGAACTTTCAATAAATATTACGATGATATTGGAAAGATAAAAAAAATAATTATTAATAGTCACATACAATACAGTTTAAAGCCTTGCATTAAAGAAACATTATCGACGCCATTATTTTAATTATTTATATACCAGCTGCATTAGACACTATTTAATATGCTGTAGATAATGGTTTGATTCCTATATAGGGCATTTGTATTCTTAACTAGAGCAAATATATTATGATATGAACATATTTATCTCGCTTCATTTAAGATTTCGACTATTAGTGTCTCATACAGGTAAGGACCCGATCAAAATGCTTTCATTTAATTGGTTAAAGTTTTCTTATTACCACGTTTTTATATTAACTTCACCTGTATCCATCTATCTAAGTAACGGAATCGTTGAACGCGATTTTCACTGACTTCAAAACTTCAGATTGAACTAAAACTTTGCACATTTCACAAAGACCGATGACAATACAATAATTTATTAAAAAAAAATATTTTAAAAAACTGAAAAAAAAAACACGCATTTATAGCAGATTAAACTAAAAAATAGAAAAGTGCATTGTAGATAAAAAAAATCAAAAACACGCTTTCATGATGAACCGAACTAAAAAGGAAAAAATATTTTGTTATAAGAATAAAGTGATAAACTAGAGAATTAATGTTATTATGAAAAAAGCGTGGGGTGCTTTTTTTTATGCGATTCAGTGACAAACGAGCAGCCAGACCACCTGATGGAAAGCAGTACCTGTCGCCCATAACACCTACGGTCCATGCACTTAGGTTTTAAGTAACAAAAATGCAGAACCACACGTTGTCACTGTGAGGACTAAGATGATATGCCTCTTGGCTGTAATTGCGCTGATATTAGTTGTTATAAATTTTCGATTGATACGATTTCTAAAAGTAGAGTTAGTATGAAAATATTGTACAAAGCACCCCCACGCTTTTTTCACAATAACAATAATTTTCTCGTTAAACATTTTATTCTTATACTAAAAATTATTATTCGTCATCGTATCATTAAATCGTGTTTTTTTTAACTAAAATTTATTTTATTTGCCTTTGTTTCCTGAATTTTTGTGTACTGCACAAACACTGTAGGACTGGTATGAATTTTATCTCCCCTTACTATAATATAAACAAACAAACACGACAATTTAATGTTTTTTATTAGTACATTAGTGTATGAGTGAAATGGTAAAGAGAAAATGCAATAAATGTTTGCAATCCCACCCATGGTCTTATAAACCGTTTCTACTAATCTATTTATGGATAAAAAATACGCCATGCGGTAATCTTGATATGATTGATTGAACCATAACGATTTTGAATCGAAAATCCATACTTTTAATCAATTAAAAAGTCATTCAAACAATCATTGCCAATTTTACTCTTGAGTTTTAGGACAGTTTGCATCAAATTTTTAAGTAACTTAATTGAAATGTTATAATTATTTTAACAAATGACAAATGGCTAGTACAATTTGACGTTTGCGAAACATGTTGAGGTCATAAGGATATTGGTGTAAGTGGCCCTTAATATTAACCATAATAGGGTAAACAAATTTATTGCATAATAGAAGCATGCAATTCTATTATAGGCAACTCACTGTATTCACACGTTGCAAAATAAAGATGTCCAAATGTGTTGTACTATAATTAAAGGGGGGCTATTCCGGGGGCTATTGACTATTGGGTGTTAATTAAAATAGAACCGATAAATCTTCCATGTGAAACGCAGAGTGTGTATAATAGACACTTAATTGTGGATGAGTTTTCAATTTAAGGGATCTCGTATGGGGTACAAGGAATTTGTTAGTTTCTAATATCATGATTATTGAATTAGTATGAACTGTTGAATGGCAAAGTGTATTTATTATCAAAAAAATGTTAAAATTTTTGAACTGAAATGTAGAAATAGACCATTACACTAACTCATACCTAGGTTTATTTTTGATCTAGTATGTTAGCGCATTATGTATTTGAATGAAGATGAGTTTTTATTTTTCAGTACCTACCTAAAGACGCAAAACACAATCTGTAATTCAAGTTGTTATACCCTAAGCGTGGGCGGGTCGCTACTAGGTAATAAGATTAAATATTCATACAGTAACGTACATATCTCTTGTAGGCAGGTTTTTCTTTTCTTAAGAGATTTAAACTCGCAATTGCAGGTTTAGATATGCGCTACTAATAATAATATTGTTTAAAAAGCTCACGTACACTATTTTCAGTGGCAACAAAAGAATTTGTTCGAATTTTAGAAATTTCCATGAAGTCACAGATAGTAAATCGTTAACTTTTATTGTTTTGGTAGAAAAAATATTATCTTTTATAATTATTTAATATTTCACAATACAAAGTTAGGTAGATGGCCGAAAGGTTTTATTTTTATGAGGAGATTAAATTTCATTATCTACTAAATATGGTAGTAAAATAGGCTTTATATTATGTTAGTTTGATTCATCTTCGTGAATCATAACATACACAAATTACTTACTTGAGCATTGAAAAATTTGGTGTTTATTTAATGAATAATCAATTTTTCATGGTAATGAAATTAAAAGCGATATAGTATTTGTTTTTGTATTTAAAAACATACAGATATATCTGTATGTCTACATGTTGTTTACTGTTAGCCTCTCTGAGCTGATTTTCAGGATAACATTAATCAGACTGGATAAAATGTACATATATCAATAATTATGGCGACTTATAATGTTATAATTTAAATTTCCAATACTGGCTAACGTCAGAAAGTAATGATGATAATTTTCGTACAGTTTCGGAAAGAGGACTTATCTAGGAAGGTTATAGCATAGACTATATTTTATGAAAAAGTTTCAAAATATGTTTCCGGTATGGTTATATTTTTAAATTCAGGGGTAAAATTCGCCCCTTCCGAGAGTTTGCGTATTATTATAAATGCGATGAGCATCTAGGGATAGAGAGGGGTCATTAAAAACTAAAAATATAAAACTAGGTTATTACTTAATTTATTTTACGCTACTCTTAAATAAAAAAAAACGAATGACGTATGAAACTACGAAACAATGTAGGTACCTGGAATATCCTAGAAATGCATTGTTAAAGTTTTCTAAAGAAAGCAAAGTTTTATTAAAAAAGATTTTTAAATAAAGTGTGGGGAAAAGCTTTAATTAATCCGGACGAAGCCGCGGGGAATTTGTAGTCAAAAGTAAATTTAATTTCTGTTCAATTTTTAATTTCTATACCTATCACGAATAGATGAAATCAAAGAAAATGACTCAAGTTTAAATAAAACAAATAACAATACAAATACATTCCAGATGTTTCTGAACAATAAGGGACTTAACGATAGAAACGTCACGTCTAATTTCGTACAGATATCTATAAGAATGTTAATTACTAAGCTCTTTACTTTATATAGATAATGAGTAATGCTAGTTTAAAGTTATACATAAACGTATAAAAAAATATTTTTATAGGAAAACAAATGATTTATAAAATTGAACTGGAATTCAGAATAATTAAGAAATTACATTTTGACAGTCAAAATCGCCTTTTTCGAAATATCATCAAGCATTAATGGCTACAAAAATTACAGTTAGTATGGATACTCCATGGGAACCGTACATTTTTCCTGTATAGAAATAACCTATGTGCTATTCCAGACTATAATCTATCTGTGCCTTTCTTCTATATCTGTTCGCCGTTGTCAAATAACCATGGCGTAAATTAAATACCATCAATAAACAAATTAGTTTTTAAAATAAATTATTATAAAACTGCACCTATGCATCTTTAATGTTATCAAATAAAAAAACAAATATATAACACATTATTTAGAATTACAGTTAATTTTTTGACAAAAAATACCCAAGTCCATGGGTGAAACGCAATAAATATTTCAATTCAATTATTCTGAAGTTATTTAAATGTGGCGGCAGCAAATATTCTTCCTATTTAGTTATTTATACACATGTTAAGTAACTGTTGTAGTTGTCCGTCCCATCCATTGTTTCAGCCAGGCAAATTCTCCGAAGCCTGCCTGCCTGCCTAATAATACGCTGTATCTATTCACTTCCTTTCCGATAATAAAAATATTCTTTGCCCCTATTGTTTGTATATTTCAAAAATAATATTTTAATCGCTATTTGAACGATCCCTTTTTGCTAAAATAGCTGTCTCGAACCATTCTATTGTAATTTTTATTGCACTTAGATAGTTTGGATACGTTTGTCGGATAGATGTCGTATTTTAGTTATTAGGGCATAAAAAAATTACCATAGAAAAAAATACGAATGTGTATTACCAAAGAGAAAAAATGTAATTACGAGTAAAAGGTAATGACTGTGACTTATTCAGTTAAATATTTTAAAATAACATACCTAAAGTTGACTTATATATGTATGTGTATAATTTATTATTAAATAAAAATAAAATATCTATTACAATTAATTCAGGTTTCACATAAATATTATATAAAGTTAAAACTTATTAATATAACCGCGCCAATGTCTACTTCGATTATTATGTTAAACAAAATACACAATATACGGTTAACTTTTTTACAGCGCGTTCTAGTTAACTTTCTAGAAATTCCGCCAATTTAGGGGATAGGATGACGACATCCATTTGTCCCTTTTGGAATCTCTCGTCGGTAATTCCCGGGCACAAAACCTTTTTTTTATCTTAGAATTAATAATTGTAGTAATTTTTTTCATGTATTTTAGTTTTATATGATTTAATTTGAACGCTTAACTTTTCGACATGTGTCAATAAAAGATCTTCTGGATATTATAATTGAATGGGATTGAACAAACCCTTTGATAATTTGGCAACGTCACAACTTGGACAAATCTACCCGTATTAATTCTACCGCCCGTATGGCCAGATTTGCCCACTTTACCCCATTATAAACATATCAATAACGAGATGATCGCCCCACGCTATTGCTCAATAGGCGGTTTTTAATTGAATATTCGTGAACAAATATTTTCTGCCAAAACTTAAATTTACTGCCACCCCTCTTAATGAGATAATATTATAGGGCTTGTGAGATTTATCTGCAGAATCACTGAAGACTGACAGGTTGTCATAGCATAGGTATAAAGTGTAACTATTTTCCTTAATAATATAGGTATATTATTTTATCTATAAACATTATTAATAGTAACATAGAAGTAATCTGCAAGGATATCTATTACCAAACAATGCCCGCTTTTCAATCAGCAGACGTGACGCCTATGTATTACAATAAAAAAGGCAGAATACTCAGAATAACCTTGCATATTGTATCCACTCGATTGCTATTTATAATTACAACTTATAAGTAAAAAGCTATTGTACGAACATCTTATCTACATACATTATTGAAATAAAAATATGAGTTTTATACCATTGCAATAAAGTTGAAAGTTGCGTAATTATTATGGAGATATATCGCTATCTTAGCAGGTAGGAATTTAAAATTTCGAGCGATCTCGTCTGGCGACAACCCCTGCGCTACCGATGTATGGGGTGGAGCGGGGCCGTCTAGCGCATAGTGTCGTCTCGCTTGCACTCGCCTCGTTCTCTTATCGCCGTCTCGCCTATTATTGTCATATCAAGATTCGAGCATTGTATTTTGTTTTCAATTTTCAATTTAGTTTATATCGGATGTTGGAACGGGCAGCACGTCTGGCGGATCGCCATCGCTTGATACCCACGTGCTAGTAGTGACGTGCTTGTGACAATTTCGATTATTCCGCGATTTTTTTTATCGAATCGGGAAAATCGGTGAAGTGTAATTAACTATTAGTAAACATTAGATGGAATTAATGGATTTCTTCAATAGTATTATGGGGGAGCAGCTCTCAAACTCTATGCATAGCGAGCCTCCGAAGATGCCTAACTTTTTCGAAGTCGATAAAAAAAAGGTAGGTGTTGTTCTAAATAATGTTTATTTTTTTGTTTAGGTTTATTTGATAAAAGTTATTCATAAATTCGATATAATTACGTATCACATAAATATAATTTCTCTATTGATTATTTGTTTTCATAATTTCTTTGATCAACTAATTGCAGATTAATAAATAGTTATATTATTTATAACAATTGTTAACAATACCCTATTATACTTAATTACTAATTAGGTATATACATATGTTTAATGATTTATTGCAATGTTATTCTTAGTCACATCGTTTTCTATCAACATAAGTTTATTTGTTAATTGGTAGCAATACGGTTTATATAAACTGAAAGTTTTAGAAACTTGATAAATACTTCATTTATCTATATATTCAATAGATACTATATTTGCGAATTGCACTTTCATGTCACTTGTTATGACTTGAAGCCATTCACTATAATTAACTACTAATATTGATTTGATATTTTAATAATTTCAATAAAAGTCACTGTCATATTATAGTCATCTGAGCACACGCAGCTGAAGACTGCAAAATTTTGAGATGGATTTAAGATATTCAATGAATTTAATTCAATGATTTATTTTTAATTAATAAGATAATTTATAAGTTACAAAACTTAAAATAATGTATTAATTTTCGAATCAAATAATAAAATAACCAGTATCTCGCTGATATTTATTCATCTGCATAAATTAAAATTAGCTAAGTTACATATTTAATGAAAAACCATATTATATTGTTTTCAATACTTAAATTAGTAATTAACTAGAAGAAGCGAGCAAAAGATATATGAATATTGAAAAGCTCAATAAAACCCTGTCGATATGCTTAGGTATGGGACTTTTTATGTGAAATTTAATTATAGTCTTAATACGAAAAGATACTAAGTTAATATCGGAATAAAAGAATGGATTCCATATAAATTTATATAATTTATGGGTGTTTTAATGGGCATTTAATCTTTTGTCATTATCGTGGAACAGGTTTTGATGATCCGATTAATATTAGAGCGAAATTAGTGAGTCGCATCTTCGTCGGTAGAAATAAATCGTTTTGATTTTATAGGCAGGTCATTTTTTTGGGTTACGTAGGCAATAATAAATAATAATTAGTTATCGACTAGTTTTAATCGGCTACCTTTTAATTGTTTAAATCTGTCGATTTATACCGTTAGATAAATATAAAACCATGTATTTTATCGAAGATCAATAGTATATTACCAGTTAATAATTATTTATTAATATGTCAAAAAAGCCCTTTTCAAATTAAAAAAAACTTTGAAATTGATTTTTCTCGAGACGTCTGTACATAATACCATAGATGTTTAGCGTCTATGACACAATACGTCCGATGATGGCAGGGGTGGTCAATAATACGAGAGCCAGTTTAATTTTACGAGCCTCATTTTATTACGGGATAATGCGTGAAACGGATGATTTTATATCGAACCTATGTCGTAATGATCGGATTAAACCCCTTTTTATCCGTGTTGATTTATCTGTCGTCCACGCTTTGAATTTTTTATTGCAAACGGCATTATTAAGGAGATTAATAATTTACGATTGTCCAATAAAATGGGATATGAAATTTTTAACATCAATTCGGCCATCTCCATCGAAATAAGCAATTAGAATGTGTTCCAAGTTATCTTTACGAACGATAAATATTTACTTTTACGACTTATAAGCGAGCCACCCTGATGTCTGAGCCTTTTGAGTGTTAAATTAGGTCTTATATAAATGAATTTAAAGTACCATAAGTTCATTTTATAAGAAGCTTAGGAAAACTTTAGGTAAGTAAATGATTAGATTGAATTGGTTTCTTTAAATTTAACATACATTTTCAGCGGCTTTTTATTATATTTAATGAGCTTTGCTGTTTTGAACCTACTTATAATTTAATAACATCGGCCGAATTGATGATGAAGCCAGAAAGTGCACGGAACTATTTCATGGTTATAAGTAATGGTAAAATCTGCGATTGTATAAACCCATACAGTTTTTAATTTTATAAAAACTATAACATTGAAGTAAATTAAAACATACCAATTTCAAACAATCTGATATAAACATTATATTATGTTGTAAGTTAGTTCGCCAAAATAACTTTCACTTGCACTGCTTCAGGTACCGACATCTGTTTGGACAAGATTTCGGTTCCTAAACAATTAAATTCATCACTTTTTTTTATAAACTAACCTACAATCAAACACTAATCCATTATTAACTTGCTTTCTTACTTAAATTTATATAGTGTAACGATTTTCGACAGATAGTTTTAATGGTACGATAGGTACTCTTCATTTGGATTGGTAATCAATTTGTATTGCAAATATTGCTATGGCATCTTTGTGTACGTAGGATTATAGGCTGGCTAAGAAATTAGCATGTTGCCTCGGTGTGGTCATCTCGCGAACGTGAATTGCATAGAGTAGAAACTGCATTATAGTAGACTAATTGTGTATTGGCCTGCGAAATATATTTAACTCAGTACACTTTTATGTTTATTAATGAATTACGATAAAACCATTTTTGTATAAAACTAATGTTGTTGTGTTATTTGAAAGTTAATTTAGTTTCATTTTGAGCTACAAAGAGTGAGAGACATCGAAATATTGTAAGGCATGTTAGCGGGTTTGACAAGGCACTTCAAGGGTGAATATTTACATTTATCTGGGAATAGTCAAAATAACTAAATAAATAAATGTAAAGGAGAAATCATATTCGTTATTTTGACCGATATAAAGATTGATATGTATGTAAAAACATAGATTAAAAAGTAACATTTCCTAAATATCTCATTAAGAAATGGCGTCGACGTGTGACGTTAAGTCAAACAAGAATAAAATTCAAAAATCGAGAGTTCTAAACACAAATTCGAACTTACGCACATTTTTGTCATTGGAAAAGCAATGAACAAAAGAGATTTGAAAAAAAGCGCATGATTTCGAATTATGCGCTTCTTCTTAAGGAAACTTTTGAGACGCTAATTGTATATCTTGTGTTTTTGTATATTAATGGATATTTTATCATATAAAATTTGCTATATATAATAATTATGTTAAAATATATTTTATGCCAACTTTCTTTACTCTCCTCGTTGCTCTATGGCACATACATCTGCATTGCTTATGCACGACGGGTGATTGACCGCGCATTTGTTACACCTGCAAATAACGCAAACCACTCGTATAAATGCAAGTTTGCGAGTGTGCGTTCATTAGACCTCTTAGAATCTTAGACATGCCATCTTATTTATACATAGAGTCGACTATATACGTATTGTAATTTGTAGTTATTTAGTACTAGCGACTTACCCTCGCTTCGCTCGGGTTCGTCCCTAGGTACGTTTTAATTTTTTTGAGAGAAACCCTAATTCTTTTACTAAAATAAAAGTAGCCTAAGTTACTCCTTATCAGCTATCTGCCAGTGAAAGTCCCAATAAAATTGGTCCAGCCGTTTCGGAGATTAGCCGGAACAAACAGACAGACAGACAAAAAAAATAAAAATTGTGTTTCTCTTATAAGTACCTTATATAATTCCTTATGCATTTAGTATAAAGCTGTTATTTTGACATTACAAACGGACACTTTAATTTTATTTATGTGTATAGATGAGAAAATGAGAAAAAAATTTAGAAAAATAGTTTTGGAAATATAAATCTTAATAGTATTACATATTTATTTTATCTTCTTAGAAATTATTATCTTTAATCATTTGGTATCGTTATGCTACATACAGTGGACTTGACAAAAACTAATAATATTTGTGTAAAATATGCTATGCAAATTTCTGTTGGTTAACTACGTGTAAATCGTAAGAATGAAACGGTTACTCAATAATGATAAAAATAACCTGAGTGATGTCCGTCTTCTTGTCAAAATAAACCAGCGTGCCAACTTTTATTAACAAATATAAAAAGGAAAGTTTAATAAATCATTCAATTATTATTATTATTATAAGTGAATGTAAAATATTAAATTTTCAATATATTACGGCAGTTTATTTACCTAGTTGTTAATACGGAAAGTTTCTTTACGTCTTTCTCAGACGACGTCATCGTTAATTAGTATTTATCTACTAATAACTTAATGTTCAACTTCGTTGATAATAAAATATTAAATTTTCTAAGTAAAATTATTTTAACAAAGCCTTAAAATTATTACAAAAATTAAACTTTCAGGTCGATTGTTAAAAATGTCGCAGGTATTTATTTCATATTTTTTTAGACCTGAAAGTAAAACGTGATCAGTACAATGTATGACTGCTATCCATACTTATATATGCGAAAACAATTCTGTCTGTTTGTCTATTACTTTTTCAGGCCTAATCCGCTGAACCGATAAAAGTGAAATTTGGTATGGAGACCTTGGGCAGGACATAGAATAGTTTTTATCTCGGAAATCATCACTTAATATATAATATATAGTCTATTCCATACTAACCGTTCTATAATACACATAACCAAATGACATTCTATGAATGAAAGTTCGTATAGGCACTAGTGTGTACATCGCAGACACTCGCTAATAGTCTCAACATGCATTGACCAGCGCAGTGTCATCGTTTTATTTTCAACGCGTCTTATTTAAGCTATGAGAAAAAGTCACTTATACTTTTAATTACATATCTGACAATAAAATAACGTGAAATATGAATATATAGAAAAATAAAATGTTGGGGTAAGTAAGTTTTAATATACAAAGTTTTATTATTAGGAGAGAGGTACCTACTCAAGTTTAAACAGTACCTTTTTTACAAGTTTTATCCTCTTTTAGCTACGGTTGTACTATAACTATACTTTTTGTAAAAAAAAAGTTGCGTCCAAAGAAGGCTCATTTAAAAAAAAATGACTTAGGGATCTCTGACTTTAAAGTGTAATCCCATAAATACTGTAAATGCGAAAATTTGGATGACTGTTTGTTACTCAATCATATCAGAACGGCTGAAGGATCTGGATTTATGGCACAGAAATAGATTATAGTCTGGAATAGCACATAGGTTACTCTGTATCCTGGAAAAGGAACGGTTCCCGTGGGATATACATACTAACCGTTAAAACGGACGAACCCGAGTGAAGCGATGATGGTCGCTAGTTGTATTTAGAAGCTTTTAATATTAGATATATTATTTCTATAAAGAAAACTAATTCATAACTTATGAAAATTTGAGAAAACGTCCTTATAATAACGCTCTTAACACAATCAAAGGAATCTTTGGAAGAAGGAAGGTAATTTAGGATAAGATAAGGATAATCCCACTATTTTGTGGAAACACTTTAAGTTTGAAATTCGCAATTTATCGCTCAAACTGATTCGAATAAACTCTCGCAAGCTCAATGAAAGCTTTTCATTATAGATATCTACACACATATAACATTTTTCAATTGCGTGTTTTGAACTGAGGTGAATATTTTTTTCTTTGAATGTGACATAAGCTCATAATAAACAACATCAAAAATTGTACCTACTAGAGAATGCAATCTAGCGAGATTTAGGCCCTAGCCGAAACCTTGCGAGACATAGAGCCAGTCTCGAGAGATCTTGGGTATTTTTTTACTGAAAACGTATGCAAATGCTATTAATTCCATTTACTGATTATCAACATGCAACATAAAAATAAAACATGCATGTAATGTGGCATATTTATCCGTTTTATTTTAAAATAAAACACCATAACTATTTATTTTACCATCAAGTTATAATTTCAGTCTTAAAATCTTATTATATTATAATCACTTTCTTTAGGTAACCTTGTTAAATCAGCCTTCCGCAGGAATAATTAGTTTTAAGAATTAGTATTACTAGTTAATATAATTAAAAAGTTAATTTTACAATCTCGCGAGATTTCGTACAGAAATTGTACAAGACTCAATCTCGTAAAATATTGGAATATAAACGAAATCTCGAGATTGCATTCCCTAGTACCTACTCAAATTAATGTTTGCGAAAATGTAATAAATATTAAATAATATATTCTTATAATTAATACTTACAATTATAATAAAAAACTAGATTTTATATATGACCAAATAGTTCATAGCTCTAAGCTGTATCCACTAAGAGGTTTAGCCGAAACAGATAATTGCTGCTGTAATACAGGCCTTATCCGGCTTACAGCTTTACGCCCGCCTGAAATGGGATATCTTATCAAACAACTTTGTTACAAGAGATTTATTAATGTAAAAAATATTGAATATAAATAATGTTTTTTAATTCAAAATATATTAAAACTTTCTCTTTTTTAGGTAATAAGGATAGATGAATCGATGTTAGCATGATTTTCATTAAACTGTAAGATATTTTATTGGTTATTAAATAAAAAAAACCATCATACTTGCCATAGTGAAAGTGAATTCTACGCACTTTAAAACAATTGAGTTAAAACGAATCCAAAGATAAACTTAAGATAATCTATTTTAATATGATAACACGTTTGGCTCAATTTGTAGAGACCCTACTGGCTGTGCCAGCGGTCGCGGGTTTGAGTCCCGCTGGGAGCATTCATTTGTGTGATGAGCACCAATGTTTGTTTTCCAGTCATGGGTGTTTAATGTCTATATTTATAATTATAATATGTATGTATTTAAAGTTATATAATATGTGTAGTGTATCAACTATCTGGTATCCGTAACACCAGCCTCGTAGCTTACCCTAAACTAGATGGTGCTGTGTGTTAATGTCCCAACATTTATTTTAATGACATATTGATATTATAACCCTAACCCTTTGCTTTGGGACATATGTACTTGAGTCGTTAAATTATAATATAAACTATATAGCACATCGCTCCCCTATCAAGGGACAGTGCGGGACAGATAATGCGGAACCCCAAAATGCTCATCTAATTGGAGATCAAAGGAGGGCGTGTAATCGCGTACACGGCTTGCGTACGCCGTGCGTACTAGATAGTGATATTTAGATATTATATAGATGCTAGATATGCCATTTTGAAAAATATTTGTTTTATTATTATTATTTTTTTATAAAATTTATCTAATATATTGACTATTGAACACGTATAAAGCGAACGTTAACAAAAGATACATCATAAACATATGTACATAATACTAAAGAAGTTAAAATTACTAAATTTACTTTACAATCTTAACTATAACGTTACGTACGTTTTATCTTTGGCTTACGGAAATATGACCACATCTCTGTTTTTCGTGCTCAACTTAAGTGGCTCCCTATTCGTCTTCGCCGTGATATGCACATCCTTGCATTCCTTTATAATATCCTAAAAAATCAAAATTTCCCTCCTTACCTTCGTTCCCGTTTTAGCTTTCGACCAATCCCAACACGTTCCAGGAGGTCTTGCATTGCTTCTATGCTTGATATTCCTAGGAGCAACACTAAATTCCGACAAAATTCTTTTTCCGTCCATGCCGCAGTACTATGGAACAAACTGCCGAAAACCATCCACGAGAGCTCATCTTCCCATATTTTTAAATCTAAACTAAAAAACTATTTATTGTCACAAATATAGACAAGTACCATTCAGCACATTTTCCTGTTTTCATGTTTTATATATTAAATATATGTATATACATATGTATGTATGAGTATATATTTTTATAAATAATATATGTGTATGTTATATGTGATTTTTACTCTTATTTCTAGTATATTTATTTCTTGCACTATATTGCCCGCTGACATCTTCTTCCACATCCAGTGGTTGACTGGAAGAGATCTCTCTCAGAGATAAGTCCACCTTTTGTTAACTAAGTTTATTGTCAAGTTTTGTTACTGTATTACTTTTAAAGTGCAATAAAGAATATATATATAATCAAGTAAGTAAGAGGATGTTTTTCAGGAAGAGCTATTATTTTTTATTAGAAACTGGCGACTCACCTTCGCTTCGCTCGGGTTCGTCCTTAGGTACGTTTTGACGGTTAGTATGGAATGATATACTATATATTATAAATATCGTACATAGGTCATAGGTACATAATAAACAGTTCTGAACTTTTTGATTTTCTAGCTGTTATTTTGCGATTTCCTTATTTTTTTTATACTTAAACCGTACCTGACGCACCCCCAAAAAAACAAAAAACGAATTATTCAAATCGCTCTAGGCGTTTTTGAGTTTTAACGAGACTAACGAACGGCAATTGATTTTTACATATATAAATAGATAGTATAACTCGGTCGTCACTTCCAGTAAAACAGTAGCATACATAGTCGTAGGCATGCGTTAATGACCAGCGTGTATTGTTTTTGCCGATTACATGATTACTAGCCCGGAATAATACTAGGGCGTTATTCGGCAACCTTTTACACTGGACAGTGGGCAGGAAAGAGTACCTAAAGTTATATAATGTGGTACTCTAATAGTCTCAACTATGTACTTAATCAAAAAAACTTAAAATTAACAAACTATTTCGGTTAATGTATACAATTATGTCTAAGCTTTTATTGATTTTTTTTTTAATTTCGATTGTTGTACTTAGTTATTTTATTAATAATAGAGTTTCTGACTTCTAGCATTGTAATAATAACTTTACTATTAAGTATCGATTGTTTTCACATACGAGTACATTTATCATTTCATAACTCTTATTGCTTATAAGACTTATTTGTTTCCCATTATATGTACACTAATCTACATTTATGATTATACTAGCGGTTCACCCACGCCTCGCCTCTAGGGAATCAAAAACCGTACATTTTTCCGGGATAAAAAGTAGCCTAGTCTATATCTGTGCCAAATTTTATTCAGATCCGTACAGCCGTTCTGGCGTAAAAGGGTAATAAACATCCATACTTACAAACTTTCACATTTATAATATTAGTATAGATTTAACAATACATGAAGTACCTAAACTTAAAATTTACAGTCAAAACCACTTATCGTGTCAAATTGTACACCGATTGAAACTATTGAAAATTTCATTATATGAAGCAACAATTTATTTTATAGAGGTCGCGTGATAAAATGCAAATTTATGTCAAATTATAGAAAATTGTTTTCCTTACAATGTTGACGTTGAAACGTGAACAACGGCTTATTGCTTGTATATTGGTGACTTTCTAATACAAAATGGCTTTTATATTGTGATTTTATAACCTAATTGACATTCAATAATTATTTCCTTACTAATAAGTAATAAATAGGTGATTTCTATTATTTTTGAAATCTATAAATAGTTATTAAAACTAGCGACTCTCGTTCCGCTCGGGTTCATCTCGACTTAAGTTTTAATGTTTAGTACAGATTTCTCAGAGATGAGATATTTTCCAGCAGTAAAGACTATCTTGGCCCGGATAACCAGCTATCATCACACCAAATTTCATCAAGATCCCTCTAGTAGTTTTTCCGTGATACGGTCACAGATACACAGACAGACAGACAAAAATTTCCAAAAATATAGATTCGGCTTAGTTACAATTTTATTATATGTACTCGTATAGATATAAATGAGCTGTCTCATTAAAATCATATAGGGTAACAAAAGAAGGTTAATAAAGACGCTATTCAAGAGGTGAGTTTGAAACCTATCAATCTGGGAAAGCAGTGAGCGTAGTAACGAAGTATAATTTTTGTGTAAACACTCTCGTGGAAATCAGTTAGCGAGATGACTGGTTGCCGCTCTATCAGATATAGCTCTCAAGGTGGACGGTCTAACTCATAAAGTAACCAACAATTTTTTTATATCTTTTAGTATTTTATAAATAAATACTAAAATGTTAAACTTTATATAAAGTTTACCATATTAGTATTTATTTTTGATGTAACGACTAACGAAATAATGCATTTGCCAATAGATAAACATATGTGTTTTTTTTAATAAAAATATGGAAAGTATTCAAAATTATAACAAATTTCTAATGTAGACAAATAATTCCAAAAGTGCTATTACAACGTTCCATGTTCCCTAATTATAAGACAGAACACATCCAACAGTCGCTTATCTAATTAACACATTCTAACATAGTAAGTGCATAATTTATGCCTATCTTTAGAGATCAGCGCTGCCTAGTTGAAATCCATTGACTATTTCAACACTAGTATCAATCGAGGCTTTGTTTCTTCGGCCAACGCCCTCTAAGGCTTGCTGTGTAACAATTAACTTGTTTGTAGTCCAAGTTACGGGTTGGAGCGAATGTATGGTGATGAAAGTGTGTTCAAGTCTTTTTAAATATGAAATTACTGTAATGTTATGAACAAATGTTTTAGTTTTTGGTTAAATGTTAGTTAAATGACAAAATAAAAATAGAGTGTGTTGCCACATACTTGTCAAAATTGACGTTGACGTTACTATTCAATATTAGTATATCCATACTAATTTTATAAATGTGAATGAATGTTTGTATGAAAACTATCTTTTTTAGTTTTTTTTGAGGTTTTAGCGTGAGCGTAGCCGCGGGTTCTTCTAGTATAGTATATATTTAAAATAGTTATAATATATTCTGAGAAATAAGACATCTTTTTTAACCTCATGTAGTTTATAACTTATGAGCTTTGAGCTAATGGTTGCGCTTTGTGTTGTTCATTAAATCAAGTTAAGAACTTACAACGTATAAAGGTCCACCTGCTATCTACTAACCCATTGACACTCCCAGCACTTGTTTACATTTTCGAAATTTTTTCTTTCGTAATTCTACTTTTTTATTGCTTTTTTAGGAAAGTTAACGATTTTACAGTGTAATAAGCTTTAATTTTTAAGTAGGTAAATGACACTTAGAATAAGTACCTAAGTATTAATTATAGCCTACTGTCAAAATACTGATATGTAACTATATAATTTGTTCATTATACATAAGTGAAATCTAAGAATATACTATATACATATACCTAGTATTATAGAACAGCAATATTTATAGCTTTATCAAGAGGCCATCCAGTTGAGATGCTCTAAGTAAAATATATACAATTTATTTGAATATTATATATTAACAATGTAAGTATGTGTTGCATAATTTGTAAACAAGAAATAAAATATAATTACTTGACATATTATATTAAACAATTAACTTTATAGCTCACTTTGTTCTACTCGAATATTAGATACTTCATGAGATAGATTAAAATGTAAAAATGACTTATACATTAGTCGATATAAATCAAGTATTATTTGACGTTTCACAATAAAATAGAGTATAATAAAATTTAAAATATATTAATTGGCTAATATAAAACCTTTAGTTTTATCATGGGACTTACCATAAAACATATTTTTATGAATAGAAGGTGTTTATATTTTGCGTATGAAGTAACTGTTCACGTTTACTGGTACAGTTAATACGGTCGTGACAAAACATTTTGTGGTTACATTGACTTCGGTATATAAATAAATACGAAGGGCTCACGCTAAATGCGACTTCAAATGATCCGTTTATCGAAGTTATACTAAATTTACTATATCTCGAAACTATTTACGATCTATACGTATGCGTAAATTCAACTTTTATAAAAAAAATATTTATTAGAAAGCTGGCCGACTAAAATATTTAGAAATATAAAAATTATTCGCTGTTTTCATTGATTTGTTATCATGTCGGATAATATTTTTTTATGAATAAAACATTATCTCATATTAATGTGAATTCACTTTTTATCAATTTAATACTCATTTAATAGATAACAGTGATAAGATAACTAAAACTAAACCTTTTCTAATTTTATTGGTGATGACAGTTTGTATTATCATTGGTAACGAAAAACTACTGTGCGATATAACGTTAAAAGTACTTGCGATAGTCGAGCGATTGGCTAGAAAATAGGTTAACTTATCATACTCGCGAATACACGACAAGACATTAAGGTGCGTCGTTTTACGGTCTTCGCTGATGGCGGCTACATTGTAATTGTATGGGGAATGACAGGAAATTGCAAACTATGAAACAATAGATTCATATTATTTATTTATTCCAATAAAATATCATACATTATCAGGAATAATAAATAACATATTAAATTAATACATACCTATATAGAATTAAATCATTAGCATTTCCAAAATTTAGAAAGCAAGAGTTGAATTTATTAACACTTAAAGGTTGTGCCTGATTTTATTTATTTACTAGCGGAAATGCAAATACAAATCTATCCCACGAGAACTGCACATTTTTCTGGGATAAAAGACTATAATATGCTATTCCAGACTATAATCTATCTCTGTACCAAATTTCATCCAGATCTGTTCAGCCGTTCTGGTGTGATTGAGTATCGAAACATCCATCTTATCTTTCACATTTATATTTTTTTCTACTAATAATACCTATTAGTAAGAAAAAAATATAGTGCTATCGGCTTACATAAAAACTATCGGAATTATTAAAAATATTTGTAATTTCTAAATAAGCAATAAGTACTTAAAATTCCATAATATTATTAATAATGAATAATGATGCGTAATTTTATCCATCAAATAGGTATAATAAAAACGGTTGAAGGTTTTTCAATATATGTCACAGAAGTTAGATATTTGATAGACCATTGTGTTGCTTAATCTAAACGTACTTACGTTTCATTATTTTATTGATGTAGAAACCTTCGTTTTAGTATATATCGTACTCGTAACCTGTTTCCTTTTGAATGCAAATTTATTGTTTATTTCGTAAATCATTTTATTAAATACCACTATTACTCATAAACTCATGAAGCTTATTTACACTCTACTGCGGGTATCCCTTTTTTCTTGGGACAAAAAGCATGTCACTTCTATGAGAGTAGATTAAGATTATATCGTTTCGTTTACAGGATAAAAAGAATTAGCCTATCTCCTTCTCGCATCTATCTACCAGTGAAAGCTTCGTTAAAACCGCTCAAGCTATGTGGGAGATTCAAAGGCACGTTTTAGCGTTTGGTTTTGGATATAGTGTATGTAAAATCTAAAATGATTCATACCTTCATAATTTATATATCATTACAATATCTTCGTTTAATTTAAACAAAATCTCAACATAAATATCAAAAGAAGAACGGGCTCGAATGCGAGGACTAAAGTACGGCCGCACGCCGCCGCAAGACAATTTCAAATTGCTAGCAATAATTCAAAGTGTAATATAAGGGATGGGTTTATAAATAAACCTCTACTCACTAGTAAGTAAGACAGCGTTTATGGAAATGCCATGGATTTACACTTATTGAGTTTGGTTAAATATTGAACTCGATCGGAATACATTTATTGGCCTTAGGCGTAGTGGTGTGGATGTCAATACAATATAAGACTTCTGAATGCAAAAACGAAATTAAGTTTGTAGAAATAGCTGCGATATTTCAACTTTATTTACGTAGCCAGGGACTTAAAATTGTTTTCTTTCATTCACTATATACCATACCTAGGAATTTTCATTTATATATCATTTATACCTCGAAAACATTTTCCTTATATCACTTTCGAATGAATCCTTGACCCAACTGTAAAAGTCCTGTTTAAATCGATTAGAGCTTAGTCCCTTGTAGATATTAGCTGGCACCTATAGGAGAATTATTTTAATGATTGTTAAGGCTTACATTAAAGGCCTTAGTTCTATAAAATTCTTCTGTTTAATACGTATAGTAAACGTCAAACTATAAATTTTGACGATTTCTAAACAATTTTTTACTAGACGTTTATATCAGACTAGCGACTCAGCGACTCCTCGCTTCGGGTTCGTCCCTAGGTACGTTTTTATAGTTAATATAGATTTTTCAGAAATGTGATATTTTCCCGCGGTAAAAAGTATCCTAAATTTTAATCCGGATAACCAGCTATCATTATACTAAATTTCATCAAAATCTGTCTAGTGGTTTTCTCGTGATGCGATCACAGACAGAGAGACAGGCAGACAAAAATTCTAAAAACTATAGATTCGGCCTGTATATCGATAATAATGGCTATTTCAATAAGATTTTTTTTTAATGTCTAATGTAAAAATTTGAATCAGTTAGAATTTTATTAGGTATATGTATAGATTTTAGTGCTAATGGAACTAAGTGAAAATTAATTATAAAGAATCAATGACCAACAGACTTAAAGCTATATTATTTTGTTATGTCGCACGTGAACTCTTCGTAATACATCAAATCAATGATTAGCTCTTTACTTAGAAGTGACAATATTCTATAAAATATCCAACGATGACCATTTAAGTATATTTTATTATAAATAAAATTTATATTTGATTGTATAAAGTTAAACACAGTACGCCATTCAGTCAAATGAAAACGTGATATATGCAACAAAGTCGTAAAATGACATATAAACTTGATGCTGCTAATATTGTTTGCAATCAGGCAACTATAAAATAGTGCTATAAAACCATATTGATGGAATATACAATTGAATAGGTATAATCTTAAATGCTAAGATATTGCCTTTCTTTATTAAACGGTCTGATTGATGCATTTTACGATAAACGTTTCTTAGATTCTTATTCTTACTTTAATTATTATAAAATAAATTTTATGTTTTTAATAAGTTTGTAAAAGAAATTATACAATATATAATAAAATTCTAACTGGTTGTGAGTCCGTACATTAAATATTTTATGGAAA
Source organism: Argynnis bischoffii washingtonia (assembly GCA_033884665.1). NCBI lineage: Eukaryota > Metazoa > Arthropoda > Insecta > Lepidoptera > Nymphalidae > Argynnis > Argynnis bischoffii. Next base: position 5,196,409 of record CM066623.1, on the reverse strand, counting down.
ATCTTATTGAAATTTAATTATTATCGATACAGAGGCAGAATCTATAGTTTTTAGAATTTTTGTCTGTCTGTCTATCTGAAAACGCATTACGAGAAAACTATTGGACAGATTTTGATTAAATTTAGCTGATTCTCTGGGTCAACATAAATGATTTACTGCGGGAAAATATCTCACGGAACCCACACGGGGCGAGGGTGAGTCGCTAGTTAATCTATAAAGTTATTAATTATTATATTTAGAGACAGCCGTCTAACTTAAAAAAAAGGAATGCTTTTAATGAAATTGGCATATAATATCTGGAAGCTACTCAGAAATACTATCAAATAGTGATTGATATTTCAACGATTTTTTTTAAATATATACTATATTATAAAATAATATTATAAAAGGTAAGTTTGTGAGTTCGTGAGGTTGTAGGAAATAATCTCTGGATCCACTAAACTGATTTGGATCAAATTTAATAAGAAAATAGTTTGTGACCCTGGGAAGGATATAGGATACTTTTTATCCCGGAAATCATCCCTTAAAGGGGTCAAAATGGGGATGAAAGTTTTTATTGGGAAGCAAGCTAGGAACGAATCCGACCGAAGCGAGGGTAAGTTGCTAGTTTTATATAATAGAGGTTTTACGAAAAATGATGAAAAATTATAAAATAACCGTCAAAGCGTCATAATATTACTATTAATCGCTATTGCTGTGGTGTTACAATATTTATTTATTTATTCAAGCGGAAGGGGAGAGTCAGTAATTGGCACATGACAATGGGGATTAAGCGGCTTACAGACGAGTTTTGTGATTCAAATATTGACGGCTCGGTGGGCGACAATGCAGGCCTGTTATGATAATATTCTTGACATTTCATACAATAATTTGTCCGCAAACTGTTCACATCGAGTGGCCGTTGAAATCTTTATGGCGCTCTCGACGTCTGTTTTGTAATAATTGGAATGTATAATGTAGTGTGCTCTTGGGAACTAAACTCAAATTTACCATCATATTGCTCCTTCCTTTTAAATTACCATAAATCCTAGGTTTTTATTATTAAAATTGAAAATTGTCATAGAGTTAAATTAGGCGGTTACCTTGTATATTGTAAGAAAATAGTACTATGATCTAAGCGACGACCAGATACAAACGTAAATGATTTTATTATGCGACAGGTACATGCGATTTGGTGAATGCTATTAAAAAAATATATTTTTATCGTCTGAACAAATCCTTAAATATATATGGCAAATATTGTTTTTTTAAATTAAGAAATGTATTTTCTCAAATGTCTTTTTCTTCAAACTAAAAACAACATTATAAGCAATTTTTTACATAGTTATTTTACACATTTAAAATCTTAATATAAAATCAATATAGTATCATAGGTATGAGAATCTCGCATCAATCTTTCTCATCACGTCGACTCGCCTTCGCGATTAATCACGCGCAGAACGTTTTCGATTAGCGTCAACTAAAAAACCATCTAATTATTAACAACCGGCTTGCTTCATTTGTTCTTCTAATTTTACAACTCCAAAGGGTTAACTTCAGGTGGAAATTAGTTCTCTCTATGTAACTTTTGCTTTGTTTTTGTTATGTTTAAGTCCCATTCATGTTATAATCTATAATAATATTATAAAGAGGCAAAGTTTGTGAGTTTGTAAGGTTGTAGGGGGTAATCTCTAGATCTACTGAACCGATTTAGATGAAATTTAGTAAGAAGATAGTTTGAAACTCTGGGAAGGACATAGGATACTTTTTATCTCATAAATCATCCCTTTAAAGGGTAAAAATAAGGATGAAAGTTTATATGGGGAATCAACCTAGAGACGAACACGAGTCGCTAGTAATTTATATTTTTGTAATATCTGAAATATGAAATAGCTTTTTAATTTTTATGTAACTTGCACATATTATATTGCTTTTTTAATACTATTTCCAAGTCTGAAAACTTGGTTTGTAATATGTATAAATTATTTGCAAGATGATTTTTTTTTTAAATTGGCAATGCATCTAAAGGAAACAAGTCAGGAAACAACAGCTCGGGTTAAAAATTTGGATCGCAAAAATATAAGCTTTAAATAAAACGTATAGCACAGTCACGTGCAGTAGTGGTAGCCCAGTGGTAACGCCGAGAGTGATGGGAAACTGAGTGGAGGTTCGAGGAAAACATCGTGATAAACCTGCATGTCTGAAAGAACCTAGCAAGTTTTCGCTAGACCTGTGCAGTTCGTCAACCCGCAATAGGCCAGCGCGGTGGACTATGGCCTGATCCCCCTTGTATTGAACCCACACACATACACACAGGGCATACACAGGGCCGTGCCCAGCAGTAGAAAGTTAAAAAGGCCTGAATACACCAACTTACAGCAAATTAACTCACATCAATACTACTATATTTTGTTAAAACATGCTTATAAAATCTATAAGCTCATTCCTTAGAACAAGTAATTATTAATATTTTGTCTTAGAAACACTTCCAATGGACACCTTGAAAGATCCTTTTGCATGCAAATTCGTTTTTCGCACGCCCTGACCCCAATGCGTCCATTACTTCTTTAATGACGAGTTCAAATATATAGAGGAAACAGGAAGTGTCAAATGGCGTTTTCTTGTCCATACACGGCCCAGTTCGACTTAGCGCTAAGTGCCCTGATGTAATTGTTCGTCAAATGCAAATAGCTCGTGTTTGATTATCCGGCGCCGCGTGTCCATGGGTTAAACTTTTGCCCATTTCGAAGTAAACCGGACGGACGGTCACATTTGCTTAACGGTTTTTCCTATACAGATGACGCGTGCTTTCAGAGTCAATTCGCCGACTATGGGTATTAATGAAAAATTTGTTTGCTTATTAATTGTATTTGTTCATCATTTACGTATTGTTTTATTTTTTATTACTGGCAAATAATGGTTTAAAGTACAACATATTTTTAAAGTAATACATTTTACATTTCGTTTTAAATAAATAATGTGAAAGAAATATTTAGAGCGCATTATAAAAACAATGTTCGAGGCGTTAGAATTTCCAATCAAGCGTATACTTTTTATCGTCATACATTTAGTGATACAAGTATTTTATCTGTATTTTAAATTGCCAGTACATTTAAGTGCCGGATATTGGCGCAATTATTGCGAATGACATGTACAGTAGCAACGGGGTGTATCATTTGCGTCTTTAGGTAGTCTTGCTAGCTTGAGTGTAGATACCTATTTGTCACCACCACTGTCTTATTATTTTTAAATCAAAATCGGTACTATTATAAATTCGAAAGCTTGTATGTCTGTTATTCTTTTACGATAAAATGGCTCGACGTATTTACATGAAATTTGATACATAGATTTACTGTAATATATAACCTGAAGTAGAACATAGTAAACTGTTAGGCGGAGCGGGGGTAAATTACTCGTTAATAATAGTTGTTAAGTTCTTTATATACTTTACTCTAGCTATCGATATAAGCTTTTAAGTAGGTACAAATGAAAAAGCTCTAATGACAAAATTCTCACCCGATCTTGTGTCTACTTAGTATTGATATTCAAATCCTTGTTTACGTTTTATCGCTAGTAGTTTATTCATGAATGTATGAGAAATGTAATGCAGTTGTGATGTTTTTTTCCGGACATGCGGGTTCACTACACGTGGCCATTGCGCACCGTTAACTTCCTACTGTGAATATTAATGTCCCCATTATTTCTAAGTGATAACGATTCTTCATATTAAGCTTATATTGCAATTCTTTGTTTCTTTTATATCTATTTATAGTAGATCAAACTATAATTTCCGCGTTATCTATATGAATCAAAAGGAAATACTTTTATGGGTAAGCGTATCAGTTGAGAACGTTCTTAACGTTTAGGCTTACTCTTCTTTAAAATATAATAGTCTGAATAGTGGTTTTAGACGTAAAAACTATAAAATTATGTATGATAATGGTAAAACTCAAAAGATCCCATTAAATATTACAATTTAGATAGGACGACGTGTGTGTCAGCTAGTAAATTAAAGTAACTTTACTTTTGTTTGCATATTGAAGATTTTGGTGAAAATTGATAATTATTTACATACTAGAGAACCCCGCGGCTTCACCCATGTTCAATCTACAAAAAAACAGTGGTTTTTTTATGTAGCGACTGACCCTCACTTCGCTCGGGTTCGTCCCTATTTATTTATATAATATACAATAGTTTTACAATAATGTATGCAGGTCTGCCCGATTTGGTGACATTTATGATTACAGCTCCGCACCCTTGGGTAGTAGCATAATGATATATATATCCTATAGCCTTATATAGCCTATAGCCTTCCTCAATAAACGATTACCTAATTCAAAAAGAATTTTTCAAATATGATTACTACTTCTTGAGACTAGCGCGTTTACACAAACAAACAGACAAAAAAACTCTGCCTCTTTATAATATTATATAGATTACTACTATTTCTATCTAGTAATACTATTTCTATTTAGTATGTTTTAAAACAAGTATTATTTTGACTTTATTTCTTTTATTTCAGTTGTATGAGATCAGCGATGATCCGCAGAGGAAAGAGTTTCTTGACGACTTGTTCTCTTTTATGCAAAAGCGAGGTAAGTTCCCACATTATATTCCAGCCAACACACTATGGACTGTAAAGATTTGATTAATTCTCTGTACCGATTGATATTACGTGCAATTTATCATAGATTTAAATGTTCTATTCACGACGGTCCTTTATTAAAGAACCAAATTAGGATGAGCTATACTGAAGAATAAAAATGTATGCTTTAGAGGTCTTCATGATTTGGTTTCTAGATACGAATCGAATATAGGTTATCTTCTGGTATAAACGGTTTTATATTGTGGAGATCGACGTGCAGATGATAAGATCGCGTATGATTGACGATGTCTGTTCATCTATGAATATGTACCTATGTATTACTACTTGTAATTAGCAAGTCTATTACAGAGAAAGATAAGGTTTTTTTACAAATAATAAAATATTTCATTTGATCTTCAGTATTAAAAATTAAAAATGCATGCCATTACATTATTTTTGAATGAGAAACTCAGTTCCACTTTACCTTATTGTGTTTATGCTATACAAATGATATAGGTAGATTGAACATATTTTATATATCTCTTTTGTTGGTTATGGGAATTCGCCATGTTGCCATATTAATCAAGGTAATCATTATATTTTAAAATCATAATAGAAATAATCAAGCGGGAGATTTGTTAATCGCCTCGAGCGCTCAGATCGTGGGTCTATCACGCTTTAACTTTATTCACTTTTTTATTTTCTTTCTCTTTCTATCTTTAATTGATCTGAGTTGTCAATGGCGCCATCTCTGGTGGATTGATCATTTCGTTAAACTACGTACAATGCTTAATTCTGTATAAAATCTTATTGGTAATAAACGTAAATGTACGTACTGTATAAACCTACAAGGCTTGAATTTGTTGGGGAGCTTCTTATCGGCTAGTGCTGTGACAAAATGTATCCAGTAGAAGTGTTTTTAACGTACCTCATACCATTTTCATTATACTTTGAGTTAATATATTTGTCCTAGGTATTACCTTCTTGTAATATAACTTTGTCTTTACAGTGAAAAACAAGAATAGGCCACAAAGATGAAATTTTAACTTACCTAGAATTTGCTTTTTTTACGTGCGGTAGGTACACACATATATGTATATACCTACTATGTTAATAGAGAAAATAAAAGATATAATAATTGTTCTTTCATAATTATTAATTTACTCTTAACTTAATTTTTTATATAGAATTACAAAAATAACACATCCATGTTATTATTAGATATTTTCGCATATTATCTTACTTAGGGGTTTGCCAGATCTAACAAAATATAACCCATAAATCGGGATTAATAAGACCTTTCAAAAACAATTTTACGAGTTGGCTCGTTAATCGTACATCCTTGTCCGACTTGTCATAATTGAAATAAATGTTATAAATTATATTTACACGACACGACTGTGCAATAGTCGCTGAGAATATCAGAAATCGGAACCGGGTCTTATCTGTTCTGTAATAAATTATTATTCAATTTATCACTTCACCACGACCAATAAACTTCTGGCTGTTATTACGCTGAGGCGATAACAGCGAAACTAATCATATTTTTACTTAACGAATCATATCGAGAACAAATTAAAATCAAAATGCGAATCGATATTTGAATAAATGGTATCTGTATGTTATGAAATTAGTCTAGTTATGCATGTTTCAGTTACATTTGCTTGCATACAACTAGATAGTAGTTTTACTAATCTATAGCTTTTTTGTTAACGTCTTTTACAGATTTTTTAATTACTAGAATTAATTTATTCGACTGAGGCTTATCTTCCTGCCAGCCTCCATCTCTGATCTCGTATTAATAATGTTTTATCATTTATTATTGCTCGTGAGTAATGAAAGTTAACCCGACACGCCCCGCGCCTGCGCCGCACTCTGTCTTCATCACCGTTAAAAAAATTAACATCACTTCACATCACTAAATCTTTTTTTTTGTTTTTAATCAATCTCGGACGTTTAGTTTAAGGCCAACGACGAATAATTATTTGAATGGTAATCGGAATATCAATGTGGGTGTTCTGTAATCGCTTTATAAAATGCAATTATTGCTATAGTGTCATTTCCTATTTATGGCAGATACCTATTTAAAAAAAATATACGTATTTTAAAAGAAAAAATATGAAAATCATTTATATCGTCTCATCATTGCATGAGGTCAATGTTACTTATCGCAATGCTTGTCAGAATCTTAAGCCCCGAAGATTTTAATAAGTACTCTTTATAATAATTATTATATTTAAATCCATATATGCCTAATAATATTAGAATTTATACATATTGTTACACCAACTATTATATCTATACAGATAAATAAAATTGAAGTGTCTGTTTGTAATGTCAAAATAACAGCTTTTTACTAAATTCACAAGTAGTATATACTTATAAGAAAAAAGAAAAACACAACTTTTAAATTTTTTGTCTGTATATCTGTTTGTTCCGGCTAATATCCGAAACGGCTGGACGGATGAACGGGACTTTCACTGGCAGATAGCTGATATTATAAGGATTAGCTTGACTTTTATTTTAAAAATGAATTAAGGTTCCGCTTAAAAAAATTAAAATGTACCTAGGGTCGCACCCGAGCGAAGCGAGGGTAAGTCGCTAGTTAATAAAGTAAATCGTCAAGGAATATAACGTTTTTGATACAAATAAAATTAGTGTTGTACCTAATAGAAAAGAAAATAAATTATAATATCATATTATTATTGTAGGTCTATGGATTTTAAAATGATATCTAATGATCATCAATGGGTAATTATAATTCTTATTTCAAAAAAAAAATGACCAGTAGGTATGTGACGAAAACATACTTTATTTTTTAATTTAGGGGTGGGGATAGGATAGTTACCACGTGACTAACTCGTTAGCAGCTGATTGATCGGCCATCAACCCGCTTCTGTCTGTTCCACTATACAGAATGTTCAAAAAGAACAATATTACAATATAATATAATAATTTTATGATATACTTATCTATTATTTATTAATTAATATAAAGAAATAGAATTGTGTTATAACTTCACTCAACTTCAATAACTCTTGCAATTATATATATGTATACACATATGTATGTATATAAACATTGAAATATGTTTCAATCTTTTATTTTGAATAGGTACGTTTTCATTAGTATATTTAAGATATGAAATGTTATTGAATTTAATAATTTAATATTTTTTAATTATTAAATAATGTTTTATCCATTATAAAACAGCCCTTATATTAAAAAGCATTGTTTCACTTATTAATAGCGAGTATAGTATAACTAATAACATCTCATTCGGATTCATTTCCCGTGATTAATTATCTGTTTAATCGATATAAGATGTTGTACCAACAGCCTTCACAAGTATTTTAATGCACTATTTTAAACCTTATCGGTTTTTGATAAGATCAATTTTTGTATGATTTGAAATAGATTTAAGATTAGATTAAAGAGTGGATATATCAAACTTTTTTCCTTCGTTGACGATCGCCTTTGTTAAAAGTTTAATTGGCCTCTAAACTAGCTCGTATGTAATTCGATTTTAGATTGTGTTATGCTTTACGAATGTTAATCTGAAATTGATTGATTATACGGCGCTTGATATATGGGCGTGGATGTATTTAATGCGTTTCATAAGTGTGTATTGTTTTAATTTTACACTAAAAGTCACTAATGTTAAAAGTTATAACAAAATAAGTATTATCTAACAATACCCTTCCTTGGCAGTCGGGTAAAAAACAGATGGCAGACAAATTCAAAGCTCAAACTAAACTAGTTCTAACAATGTTTAGGGTCCTATAATAATATTATAAACGCGAAAATTTGTGAAGATAGGTAATTTCTTCATTCAAATATTAACGACTCATGCAAAAATTACTGAACGCATTTTGATGAAACTTTACAGTAATATAGGTTACATGAAAATAACAGATAGGTTATCTATACATATAATAAAACTGTGGAGGTCGAATGTCTGTACATAGAAAAAAATGCTTTTTGCATGGTGGTACCTTATTACCCCGGTCAACATTTTAGATACTTTTACTAGATACTTTTTAGAAGCGAAGGTGAGCCGTTAGTAATTTATAAAGATATAAGTAGTACATAATTGAACTACGCAAGTGGAGCTGCGAGGAAAAGCTAGTTATCCATAAATGTTAAAATTTTAATGAAATTTTTGATTCGTTCAGCGTTTCATTGGAGAACATTGTCACTTTGGAAACTGAAATAACTAAATTAATGATCGGAACGTGCGATACAGGGGCGAAGATTGATGATTACGATTGTCACTGCAGCGCTACACTTATTGAAGCGTTTGTTTTATATCATGCCAACAAGCTTGTATTATGTTACACTAATTCTAAATGTACTCAAATATCAATTTGTTCTAACAGAACTATAATTGCTTGCACTTCTTAAATGAACGTACAAAAATAAAAATCAATGAAAAAGGTATGGAAAGTGTTATATCAGAATGATGTGACCATTTCAAAAATTAAATTATTAATATTATTAAGAGAAAATTATGTTTCTTTATCATTTTCTACATTATATTAATCTTCGATCTTATAGTTTAGAGACTCGCAAAAATAAAATCCCATTGTAAGACTTTCTTTGCAGACTCCAACGATATTGGAGATATTGGATGGGTAGTTTAATAAATCGACAAATGTCAGTACAGAACAACATTGTGACTATCATCTCGCAGCAATAAAGACCAATAGCGCCAGTCATGCACACTTGTTTTGCATGTGGTACAATTTATAGGCTTTTTATGCTATTAAAATAATTTCAAGCTTAATAATTTTTTTAATTTTCCATATAATGCAAGCACTATCAAGGTTCTTTATAATTTTTGTAACAACAAATATATAGATAACTTCTTTATTATAATAGCTACGTAGTTATCTTTATGACATATGACATTATTGTAATATGTACTTTTGTAAAAAATATATATTCAATAATATTTTTAGCCTAGGAAAGCGAAGGAAGGGTACAACTACTACTACTGGGTGGTGTTTTTCCTAACCTAAAAACAAAATATTATCCTGAAATCGTTCATATTTTACGCTTGAAACTTTTAATTTGTGTCAATAGCTACGATAAAGAAATTTTATATAATGTAAATAGGTTTGTTGTCCCATTTGTCATGTTTTCACACTATGATCATTCTCATTTGAAATTGAGTAATATTTTGGCAATAGAAAAAAAGTACGTATCAAAAAGTTGAAATAATAGTAAGGTATAAATTATAATCAAAAACGATTTTAAATCATAAAAAAAATATAAATTACACATTCATAACCACTTTTTGTTATTAAAAAAACAAATGCACATTCCAAGAATGTCACGCGGAAGACGAAGCAATCGCCACCCGAATTAATGAAAATGTTCTATTTCCGTTTAGCGTTTATAAGAATAATAGTCACTCTAAGAATTCTCGAGATTATGATCGATTATTTTCGTCGTGTTTTCACTGCAGTGAAAAATGTGGGGACATTTTGTACTGTTGCGTATCGCGATCAAAGAACAGCTGTAGATTTTCAAACAAATAAAAGTAGTATCAAACAATTAAGTAGTGATGAGAATTTATTTATACACTAGCGATTCACCTTCGCTTCGCTCGGGTTCGTCCCTAGGTCCATTTTAGTATTTTTTAGCAGAACCCTATTTCTTTTTCTAAAATAAAAGTAGTTTAAGGTACTACATCTAACATCAGCTGTTTGCCAGAAATAACGACAGACAAAAATGTTAAAAATTACCGTATATACATAATTTCATATGCATTTAGTAAAAAATTGTTATTTTGATATTACAAACAGACACTTCAATTTAATTTATCTGTGTACATTACAATTCATTTGTAATATTAATTTACGTAGGTATAGATATTAAGTTATTTATCACACTTGCGCCATAACATTTTATGACTAGTCTATGTAGATGAACATCTTAAGATTTTATGGGGTTAAGTTTTTGCAATTATTTGCATTTTATGCCACTATAGCGTTTCCATTTAGTAAGTACATATATCTATTATAACATATTAATCTTTAAAATATTTTCTTTCAAACTTAATGATTTCCATCACTACCCACTAGACGCGCTCGAGTTCCCGAGCCACATTTGATGATAATCTCGACGATTATTAATAAATCACAGCGGCCGTGTTCGCTTTTTCTGATGAAATTGTCTCGCCTACGTTTAACTATTAATATATTTTATCGCGACTTAAACGTTTCTTTTGTTTCTGGCTCAATAAAATGAGTTTTATTAACGAGTGACGTTCTTTGATCCTCCAGTAATATAATACGGTATTGTTTACAATTTAAATTTCATTCATGCTTACATTCATTCTTAATTTATGATGTGTATAACAACAGTGTTTTACAAGAAAATTTGATTGTTAAAGGTATCAGTGTATGATTAATCAAATATGGTTTTTTACTTTAACGTTTACGTATATACATCGATGTGTGTATATATGTTCCCTATGGACGCCAAAACCTGCTGGAACGATTTTGATGAAATTTTCAGGCAATCTTCTGATCAGCTCAGCGAGTGATCCTATGAAGTTTGGTAGCGATCGAAAGTTTGAACAAGGGCGAATCCGCGGGTATTGCTAGTAAATAATAAATTACATATTAGTGTTATAATCAAAACAATAGATAGATATTTCATAGTTATCGATGAATTATCGCATATTATCTACCTCTATTATACAAATATTATGAGTTAACATTCATCGCTCCACATGTAACATAAATGATCATCACACAGTTTTCGTTTTGCATATTTTTAATGTTCATTAATAAAAGTCCATGCTGCCCGTTACCGCGATATAAGTTGATTAATCGTAATATGAGCAGAGGCGAATTAGCGAGATAACCTCGAAAAGCTTAATGATTATTTTTTTTTATTTTATATATGGCCATCATTTCTTCAGGGCTTATAATTTATTTATCTTTTCTTTTTAATATATTATTAAAAAACATTTTTACAAGCTAAATTGGTTGTTGGATTTTTTATATCAATTCTAAGGAATTTAAGGCTGTAAAATCATAAGCGTTGGTCGATGACCTGTAATCTGAATTGTGAACGAAACTTAATTCGCGCCAAAAAGCATTGTTCGATATGCGCGTGTTTAATCGATTACTTTTAGGCATCGAATTCGACCCCAAACTTAATTGATGTTTAAAAATCGAACCCTTTATACAACTCACTTTTTTTGAGCGGCGATAGCATAAACGTTGACAACATTACTTGTACTAAGGAAACAAAAGGTTGATTATAAAAAAGTAAAGAGGGGATTAAGATGTTTGTTTCTTTCCTGAATTTCATGAGAATTTTTATAGGTTTGTTTAATGTCTTCAGCTTAGCATGTCAACGAATATTGTAAGAAATATATGAGCACTTAATATTTCAGTTAAAGTAGATTAGGTTACAATAGTTCTCAATTAATTTTTTTTTCTGAGAAGTCCATGCAATAAAACGTTATTTTTAAATATAAAAGGGGGAGTGTGACCACATTATAATACTAAAACTTGAACCGACAATTCTTTCCTCACCAATTTGTATGAGGCTATTGTTGTCCGTCTGTCCATCCGCATCAAATACCCTCATAAATCATATTCGTCGTAAATTCGATATGAGCTACAATGAAAGATCTGTTCTTATTTAAATTTCGAATTCGTGTGTGACATTTCTTTTTTTAAAATGGTATTCATCAATGACGTAGTATGAAAGAGACTAACATTTTAAGGTCAATTTTAGAAATATTATTTTAAAAAAAAAAGAGAAAATATGCACTCCGTACTTTGTAACATTAAATTATTAGTAAAAACAAAGTAGTAATAGCTTTTGTGATCGCACGAATAAGCTATTTTAACATGGACCACCTTTCTCTGTTACCGAATTAGCACAAATATAGGGTGATTTTCACTTTGGCAATTACTACGTATTATATAGACGAATCACAAATTGCACTCTAGCTATTGTTGAGCCGGCCCCACACATCACGTCTTGTTTACGCGACGAGCACGTACGTCTTACTTTGTCGCAGCGACATCTGCTCCGTACAATCTTAGTTGTAAGCCCTGTTCCAGAGGAATAAGAACCAAAATAATGAATATATTAAATAGTTTCTGCAGATTAGAAGTTATTTTAAGCATGAAAGTGTGGAAGCGACTTTACACAAATCATCGGTTGAAAAGAAGTTATAAAAATACATGATTACAATTGCAATATTTTTAATATGTTGGGACATTAACACACAGCACCATCTAGTTCCATGGTAAGCTACGAAGCCTGTGTTATGGATACCAGATAGTTAATACACTACACATATATAACTTTAAATATATACATATTATAAATATAAACACCCATGACTAGAGTACAAACATTTGTGCTCATCACACAAATGAATGCCCCCAGCGGGACTCGAACCCGCGACCGCTGGCGCAGAAAGTAGGGTCACTACAAACTGAGCCAAACGTGCCGTCAAATTATAATATATAATTTGACGGCACGTTTGGCTCAGTTTAATAAATATTTAGATACTATTTTTGATTTTTATGTTTTAAGTTGATCTTAAAAAAACGTCGTGTTTGGTCCTTAAATGTGATCAATTTGGTATCTAACATGGAAACAAATACGTGGCCACCAACACATCGATTAATATGGTACATTTTGGAAATTGAATCTTAACATATTAAGCTTAAAGTTAAATATGCTACAAAATAACATCGGACAAAAAAGTGATAAGTCCATTGTAATCTCTCTGACGCCATGAAGGTTTACTCCCAGTTAATTGCTTTGAAATGTTTTTTTCCAGTCGTCGGGTAAATGTTTTATTGTATGTACCTTGTCTACCTGAATTTGAGATAGTACAGTAATATCTCAAATCCCTAGAACAATCCAGAATTAGTCATTCGAGAATTCAATTGGCAAGGAATGTTATCTTTATTTTGATTTACATGATAACGATGAACGATTGTAGTAATTCATAGTTTTGCGATAATTTGTTTTTATCTATTGCTTTTATTATAGTAGGTAGGTATTGTTTATTTAAGTATGATCATAGTTGTTTGGAATGTATCTTTTATAATATCAAAAAATTAAATAGAAAATGTATGAATTCTTAAAACTAGTGTTTGGTGGTCCCAATTCGACCATCATTATTATATATAAAAAATAATAATTGTATCTAACATTTTTAATGATAACTTTGATACTTGCAATGGCTACTAAAAAAAAAAAATGTGTCGTTTTTTTTGTTTTATCGAGTTTCTAATCACAACGATTCTAAAGAAGTTTCACTTCAAATAAAGAAAGTCTGTTGAAAAACTGCGGGGAAAAAGGCATTAAACTGTTTTGTCATTGCCTATTTATATGGGTATAGATACTAATATAGCCATTCATAAAATTGTAAATATAAATTTAAGGAGAAATAATAATCGCACTCGTGGGTAATAAACAGTTGTATTACTCCTGTTATGAAGAAAGTCCAGGCCAACAAAGGACTATTCTGGAAATGTCAACACGTTAAACGTATGAGGAAACTGAATAAAGTTTTTAGTTGCAACATTGTTAGTACATTCGTAGTATCTGAATTGAAACGTTTGCATACTTTATATGGCATGTTTATATTATTCAAACAAATCTGAGTGGAAATAGAATTAAAAAAAATAGTATGATAGAAACAAAACTTATCTGATTCAAAATAACCTGATTCAAATTTCTTTTTGATATGTCTAAAATCTAAATACAAATAAATATATTTATGTATTATTCCTTACATCTATACTTTACGATAAATAGTTATCATATAAAAAGCTGTATACAAACATTTTTTAGGGCTGAGATCCTCCAGTTATTTTACATTATCATGAGTATACTTTAGTAGATATTATTCACATAAATATTAACAAATAAGCCGGTGTTTCATGTGTATCTCGCAATTTGCTCTCACTAGATGGCGTTTCTTGGAAGCTTAGTGCAGCATCATGCGCCCAACGCCCGCGCCACTTATATGTTAAATGTAACTTGCATACTAGGTTTACCCCGTGGCTTTTCAAAAAATATAAATCTCTGTTTTATATTCTTATAAATATAATGTACTAATATAGGGTACATGTGGCTTTTTTTTTGTAATTAAGCTGTAACTTTTCAGAAAAAAAAATTGTAATGTTTTGAATTCACTATATATTATTTAATTTATATGTATATTATATAATTTTAAGCTAACTTAGAAGGTAGCAAACATTGATACGTCGATTATCGATATCGCAAATTACACTCGCTAGATGGCGTTTCGCGGAAACGGCGAACAGCGTCACGCGGCGCGCACCATTGCTATGTAATTTATTGCTTATTTCGAGGTAATTGCACCTTACTTTGCCTTGCCTCTAAATGTTTCGAACAACTCCTTATTCGCTTACATATTTATCTGTAATATTAGGGTATTTTATTTAATAGAAATGTAGTGCTTACATCCAAGCCAGCGGCTATGCTCTTTTTGATAATATTTTAAGAGAATAATTTTAAGTTGAACTACATTTCTTATTTTATTTAATTTTAGATGCGTATGCGCATTCAATTTTTGTTATTTATTATTTGCGTCTGGAGTTGCTGTTTTGATTTTCGTTATAGTTTATCTAAACAAGCTGAATGTTTTTAAATGGATACGTGTATATTATTTAAACTTTACATTTGATTTATAAACGAAAAAGTCGATCGAAATAGGAATGCTGTAAGCGTCTAAATTGAGAGAAATGGACCACGGAGGTCATGCTTGCTGCTCATACGTTTTATATCTTGTTTGTGAAATGTGATATACGCATTACAGAACATGGTTGAATTATAATTAATAATAACATCACAATCGTCTGATTCAAATATAAAAATAAAAACATTATTGTATAAACTGCGGACATTCCATGAGGTTTTTTCTTTATTATATAGAATAAGAATATGTTCTTACTTTAACTATTTCAGATACATTATTATTATTATTTTTTCTATACATATAATAAAATTCTAACTAAGCCGAATCTACATTAAATATTTTTTTTAGAAAATCTTATTGAAATAGACATTATTATCGATACAGAGGCCAAATCTATAGTTTTTATAATCTGCTTGTCTGTTACCGCATCACAGAACACCACTGGAGGGATTTTTGATGAAATTCAGTATGATGATAGCTGTTTATCCGGGTCAACATATAGGATACTTTTTACTTCGAGAAAATATCTCGCTGAGCAATCTATGCTAAACATTAAAATGTAATATATATATATATATATATATATATATATATATATATATATATATATATATATATATATATATATATATATATGCATATATTACGTTATAGATTTTATTGACAACTCTCTTGATTCCTTGTTATTAATTTAGATTAGTATAAAATTAAATAACATAATAAATTATGTAGTCGATATAGTCGACGAAACGCATCATAGTGTGTCCTTGGTTTCAGTTGCCAGTATTTAACATCTACCTACGTCCAACATATTATTAACATGTTTGATCCATAATTAAATTAATGTTAACAATTAACATATTTCCTGCGTAGTTGAAAGTGCTTGTTGAACACATATCACATACTCTCTAAAAACATGGAGAAACTTAATCAGATATCTAAACTAACCTTAATAACTTGGATAATTAGGTTTTAAAACTAATCTTTAAGATTGCCAAGTATTCCGAGTAATCAAAGCGAGTCGCAGTCGGTGCGACAATTAAGTAATTATTCATTATTAAGTGCAATTATGGCCGCGATGTAGAAATATCAAATAATGAATGCAAACTATAATGAAATACGTTTAAAAAACTGTCATAATAAACACCACCACGGTTACAAATATTGCTGTGTATTTCATAATTATTTTTTTCATCTGTGATTTTGCTTAACTTAATATAAGAAATTTTTAATCTTGTTAAAGCAACTTTATTCCAACTTGCTTTCCGGTTATAGACAAGATTTTTTTTTAATATCCATAGATATATTCTATCGCATTAATAATGACTGCGTTTAAAACTTGAAAGGCTTTAACTTTTATAGTTAGTAAAGTGGGAAACATAAGTAATCTATATTTATACGAGTACTAACTTAGCACCCTAATATAATTGCCCATTTAAAAATAACTTTAATATATTCTGCCATTGAATTTAAGTAATTACAATCGTATTTTTAAAATAATTGGCAAAATTTTAAAGTCAAATATCATATTAAGTATATCCAATTAAACCATGCTTTCTAACAAAACCGCAGACCTAGTGGCCTATATAAAAATCAACAAGTGATCCTGCACCAGTTATTTATGTGTACGCCGCGATTAGAATTCTCTCATTAATCATAGCCAGCCCTGTCACAACACGTCCACACACTCTCTGATCTTCGCACCCATTCACTTCCCTACTCTTTGATAATACTAACTTAATTGCTTTTCAAGTATTTTTCTCTTAATAACTGAAATTCTAAAATAATGTACCTACTAATATTTGAAATAATAATAGATATAGGATACTAATTTATATATTTTGTTTAGATACATACATAAGTATGCCGAAAATTTTTGGGTTTTTTTATTTCGGAATTCCGCAGTAAACCAATATATTATTTATTAGCGACTCACCTTCGCTTCGCTCGGGTTTGCCCCTAAATGATTTTTTAAATTGACATGACTTTTTTATTTATGAACCGATTGAAATAAAGCAAACTAAATGTTAAATGAAGCTTACCACAGTATATTTTTGAAACCCGCACCCAAATCGGTTAAGCCGTTTCTGAGATTAGCGCGCACAAACGCACAAACATTCTAAAAATCATTGTTTTGGGTTCTATTGCGTTGATAAAGATCCCCAATAATAGTTTTTCTCAAATATCGTCCATGTACAGACAGCGATCAGTTACACTTTTGTTATACGTATGGATTTTTGTGTAAAAAATAATATTAATATAATTTTATGAAATTCCTACAAGGAAACTACATACATAGTTTAGTGTTTGATATTTAAAATAAAGTACAATGACGAATTTAAGTAAAGAACTGGACTTACTAGTGTAATTTGAAACTAATATAAGTGGTCCAAATCAAACAATAAGGAGTAATTTTGAATTATGAGGACCAAAAGAAGATTGAGTAGATAGCTAATCTTATAATCAACAAAGAGAATCAGGTTCGGTCTACTTATAATATTGGAAGAATAATGGCCGCGTCTAAAACTATTTCGCGAAACATGTAATTAATTTTCATTTATTGTAATAATGGCAAACGAAGGCTGTTTATTATTGGATGGTGAATTTGGCGGGCTTCCAACCCGTGCTCATTGTTAAGATCATACTAACATATTATCGCGAATATATAAATCAATTGAATGGTTAGACGGTTTCACTTTTTTTGCATGTTTTTTATTGAAAATGTATGTTTTGAAGAAAAAAAGTACTAAATATGGAGTGAATGTGTTTGTTTGAAATGTTGTCCTAAAGCAATATTAACATTGGCATCGATAGTCATAATAATCATGTGGCTCACCACTACGTTTAGCACACGTGTTAGATGAATCCTTTCCACTTCGGTCATTCAAGACGCTACCGATTTCATTGAAGTCTAGATTTATAGCTATTGCTTTATTTTGATGTTAAAGGACCTAATAGAATTTATAATGTTTATATTTTAATTCACATCACCTTTGTTCCGAGCACCGTTCCGGCCTGATTTACACAGCTCTTTGATCATAGCGCACAGCCGTTACATTTGTTTCGCCAGAATGATATTAATCAAACACATTTATTGCGGTCGTATTCAAAATTAACTACCGTATATTAAATATTCAGTTCTCAGAAGTGGCTATCAAATATTTCCTACATTAAACCCGTTTCTGTTATACTTCCCTGATTGTAGAACACTTTATTATAACGACGGTTTGTCATATTTTTGGATTTCAGCCAATGAATGATAGTTATGTTGTCTTCGTATTATTTTGCCATATGAAATATTTTTTGTTCAATCTGAATTATTAATGTAAATTTTGTAAATTTTAATTATAAAGGTTGACATAAGATAAGTTACGCTTGTGCGTCGTGTTCTACGGGTATAATTAAAATAAATAACAAAGAACTAATCAAAGAATCCAGCCGACAACAAGATACACAATCTTCCGCGACGACTGTCAAATTAGCATCACAAACGAAAATAGCGTCATTCTAATTATTTTGATGACTCAACTGAAATACAATTAATCTTGCCGCTTCTGTGAACTGTCTAAATGATGGACGGACTAAAATATCGTCGCATTTCGCGATAAATAAACTCGCGAGTCAAATATCGAATTTCGATTCCATCGGTGCTGCGTATCAAAGATTTTGTACGCTACGGTGGCGGAGCGCAGTGCCGGCGCTCCCGGACACTGCTTGTATGACTAGTCTATGAATAGCAATTGTTCCTGTGATTTTAGGAATATTTTAGTAGTTTAGTTTTAGTAAGGTGTTATAATTTAATTTATTGTATTGAATGTATTCAAACGTTTTTTTTAACATCCCATTGCTGGGTACGGGCCTCCCTCCAATACGAGGGGGATCAGGCCATAGTAGACCACGCTGGTCAAGTGCGGGTTGGCGGACTTCACATGTCTTTTAAAAGCTTGCTAGGTTCTCCCAAACATGCAGGTTTAATATTTTACATAAGCTCAAGTTAGCTTTTTGGCTGAGAGTTCGCATTTGCGACGGAAACACACAATTAGAAATATTTCTAATTTAAAAAATATACAATACTAGTAATAATATTGATAGAATCGTTAATGCAATAAGACAATTTTAGTTAAAGGAAACTATTTCTAATCAGCGGAAATAATCTGTCTAAAGTCTCTGTCTGGTAGACTAGTACATGTGATGGTTTCACATTCGATCGAATTCCACTGATTGGTAAACTGAGATGGCTAATGCTGGCGGAAGTTCGCTTCGATTAATTATAATTATGAACATTAGCGGTCAATTTTGATTGGTTTAAAATAGATATCCAGGCTATAGCCATACTAAATTAAATACGGAATTCGCACATTATCTATACGTATTTATAAAATAACCAAAAATACAAATTATATTAAAAACACAAATAGCTATTATTATATATATTATAGGTTAAAGTTAATTGTAAGTATTGAAATAATTAACTCTAAAACAATATTTCATTGTGTAGATCCAATAACATCTCCAGTCATCGTCTACACAGCGTCTAGCGCGTCATCCAAACCGTAAATCAACTAGTAAGAAATTAGAAACACCGCCAACCTCACCATAATAAAAATCTGAATAACCTCGGATTTAAATCCCATAAAAATAAGATTTCAACGTTTAATCCAGACTCTCTTTACGACGATATAAAACTTGATTAATAACTTGCGGTGCAGTTGTAACAGACAAAGGTCGCACAATGTTGCATTGACCCATTTACGGATCATGTTCTCCATATTTTGGCGAACACTCCAGACGAAACAAAAGCATTCAACAATTAATTATTCCTTTTTAAAAAATCTTAATTATAGCCATGTAACCAAAATGATTCTTACTAATGTTATACAATAGGAAAATATATACATGTTGTCAATGCTTAACGTAGCAATAATCAAATTTTTATTTCACTGAGAGACAATTTATCCAGACACGTAGTAGGTAGATGAAAGACAAAATAAAAAAAATATGTATTAAGAAATACGGGAGCAAACCGAGGGTGACTCGCTATTATAAATATCCATTATTTTTTTATGAAAATGCATTTTATTTTACAACGTCTTTGTTCTCTACGTTAAATAGCAGGCGTCACTATACGTCAAATGCTTATAATGTTGTAGTATGTATTACAATTTTATCTCGAAGCATTTCACTATCGTTGGCTAGACGGTCGTCTGCATGTGTCACGTTATTTTTTTCGATCTGTCACATGATTTGAACAATATTAAATTTGGCATTGTCACGTAAAATGGATTTTTGTTATAGCCCACATAGCACTGTCAGTTCAAGTAATACTTGTACGAATATCTTAAATAGATTATCTATTATATTAACTTACTTAAGTACCTATCTATATATTTCGAGTACTTCTGTCAAAATTATTATGAATAAGCAGAATAAAAAAATTATACAAAGTAACAAAACATTCATGCTATAGATGCTATAAACTTAATCGATGTTTCATATATCGATCCTTAGCTACAAGATGGTTCGATTAATCCGAGCGTGGATATCAAGAACGGAATGCCACACGTAATAATTCTCGTTATGAATCGAATTTATTCATCGGGCACATATTTTATTGTTATGCCGGCTTGCCGTCCTCGCCGCGGGGCCCTATAAAATTATACGAATAAATATGCTTGCGATCGATTTATAATTAAAAACATAACTTATTAATAACAGATTAAAGTTGTCGAGTTTCGCGCCTTGAATCGATTCCTGACAGTGCAGCATCAACTAAAAATAAAGAAGAAACGATTTTTATTATACAGCATTTTCTTTTTTATTTGAATACATTTTTTTAGTGTATCTTGTAGATATGTATTATATTCTACGATAAAATTATTTATATTTCTCAGTAACTATAACTGAATATTACTACAATAACCAAACATAAAAGTAATGTCAACGAATTAAAATTATTTTTATATAGGCACTATATGCTGGCAAATGTAATTAGAACTAATTGGTTGTAACACTGTATCATTTTTCATATATCTTCGATAATAAGCTTCGTCTTGTCTGAAGGCGTCGATATTTATGGCATAGTCCAATAATGGTTAAAATACAGTCCAGATCTGGCCTTAGGCTAGTTTGTATCGTGCATCCTTAGGAGTGTTGTATAAAGTTGTAACTCACGAAGTATGCCTTGCGAGGAGATACGATAGTTTCACACATTAAGTATCAAAAGTCAATTTGTAGTTTGTACTAGTGACCCTGGTTTTTTTTTATAAATAATTTTAATATCATATGGGTTTTTTTGTATCACTTAATGTGTTGAGGGACGCGGGCACACCGCGGTGTGTCAGTTAACAATTAACTTCTTAGAAATTATCCTGGAGTGGTTATTGTACCTAATACGATAAAAAGTGCCCTATAATATGTGTATGTACGTCACTGTCTGTCATCATACATCTTGTCCAAAAAATCACGCGCGTCGCTATTTTGCTGCGTGAAAGATAGACAAAAGATTTACTTAATTATTTGTGAGCTTAAATAATAAACGATTAAAATAATTTGAGCTTCGAGTACTTGACCAATCATCTGATTAAAGAGAAAAATATTAAAGAAAAATGCCGAAACATTATCTATCATCTATACATATAATAAAATTCTAGACTATTAAAAATCTTATTTAAATAGTCATTTTTGTCGATAAAGTCCGAATCTATAGTTTTGAGAATTTTTGTCTGTCTGTCTGTGACCGCATCACAAGGAAACCACTGGACAGATTTTGATGAAATTTGGTATGATAGTTGGTTATTCGTGTCAACATAAAGGATACTTTTTGCTGCGGGAAAATATCCAGATCCAGAGCGGAGCAAGGGTGAGTCGATAGTTGTAAATATATTTGATAATTAATATACAACTAATTTTAGAATATAGACGTCATATACAATAACAATTGACGCCAAATTATTCAAACATTTCGCTCATTGGTCACGAATCACGATCCATGTAAATGTTCATTTGTTTCCTGATGGCGACTGTAATTGCTTAAAAGCTGGGTATTATACTCTTAATAATAGAGTAAGATAATATTGCTATCGAATTTTCAAGATGGATGAATACGTTTTAGAGGTGGATTTTACAATATTTTACTTGATTTTCGAAGTTATTAGATACTCATTAAAGTATAAGTTAGGCTTCTTAATATTTTACCTTAATTTTATCACTATGGAACTAAACACAATAACTAATACGATAAATAGGTAATATTTCCAATAAATAAAACTTTTAATATTTTTTTCTCCACATTTGATTTATTTGTTGACATGTGATTCGAAAAAACGACGTTAAATTTTACGATGTGAATTCAAGAACACACCGAGTACCAACAAAAGTAACTGCTTCCAAAACAACAAAATATGAGGCGAGAAGAGAACAATAAACCGGTTGATTTATTTTAATAAAGTAATTTATGGGCACCGGCAAATTGGCCTCGTGACGGGCAGACTTATCGACTAACGAAATACGATAAAATCGATGTCGATATCCCGATAAACGCACATTATTAATGGTTAACTTATTGTATATTGTAATGAGTATCGACTTTCGCAACGTACCTTATGAATCCATTTAAAAATTATTTTAGTTTCGCGCTTAAAAATAATATTTACCCTTTCATTAGTTGGGAAAATATGTTAAATAAATAGAATGGATTTATGTTACAAATACGATCAACGATCAATATAATTCTCGACTCGATGTTTCAGCGAATAATCGTAATCGAGAATAGCTGATAAGTCATCTCGCTCATAAATCTGGTGGCTCATAACTCGCGCAGCTTAATTACGAATAAATAAATAAATAATTGAATGTGAGCGGCCGCGGGCCTAATCGATCGTATCCGAAGTGTTCGAGGTGCTAACAAGGGCCCGCCAGCGATCCCCCACTTTCGATTCCGTGTCGAAATGAAATGATACCAAATGTTCGCTACTGATCAAATATAATGCTGTACCTATACTAATTAAGAAATTTATTTAATTTCATAAATTCATGTCTATATAAATATTCTCTCAACATGTTAAAAAAAAATAAGTATTTCGTAAAAAGTCTTCACAGAACTACATATATTCCAACAAGTCCATCTCTGAAACTAGAGTGACAGCAGTATTCAGTTTCTCTATTACTCGTAAGTCTTCGCTTATGACAGATTTTCCTTGAATGAAACCGATACTATAGATTCCAAAGATAGTCTCCGCGGAAGACTATTGTTCACTTTTATCTCAGACGATTGACACGTATCCATTTCCTAAGCCCAGAATAGTTCCACCTCCAGTTCGCTATGAAATAAAGGGCTTCACTCGTCGACTGACGGCCATCGAAATATACCGAAGAGATGTCACAGATAGCCGCTCGTTAGAGGGTAATTAGCCCACGGATCAGTCAGCACGCTCTATTTAAATAAACAGTGAAAAATTTATATCCGATGGATTTTGCCACTTCGTAGGTGTAATTAGCTAAACTTTCAATCGAATTCTCAGGTGGATGTTATGCGTTTGATGTTTGTTGACTTATGGAATATTTGCACAAATATATATTAGACGATACAAAATAATATAACTACTTATGTATAATTACGTAAGCATACTCGTATGTGATTATTGTTGGTTGTGTAAAGCATTTAAAGTATAAAGACAAGATTTTATTTCGTAATCTTAGTAGGCACCTTTATTTGATAAATAAAAAATAATAATATACATAATCGTAATTTACGTTTTAGCTGTAATTTACATACATACATTGTACATATGTGCAAGAAACACTCAAATTATTATATAGTGAGTGAAAATTCAGTAATTGATAAATATAAAAAGACGTTTAAAGAGAAATAGTAATTAGATTATATTTGAAATGTTCGCTTGATTGAAAGCTGTATCCAGGTCAGCCAAGGTGATGGATGAGGCTAAATTACCTTGCCACCCCCTCTTCCCCCGCGCTAACGAGCCATAGCCAAAAGATTATTTATAATAGCGTTGACAGCACTTCCGACATACCTCATCTTTGGATATCTGTATTTATTGAAGTCAGTTATAGTTTTAAATCAATTTGATTATCAAATTAAAAAATAATAATTTTTCAGTGTTTTTAATAACAAATTTCTGTGATTTTCTTGTCGTCTTTCCTTGTTTAGGTTTGAGTTATTTACTAGTATCATATATATCCGTGGTCAGTATCTAAGTGGGCGCCGGATATTCGTTATCGTATACGGAGGTTATCTCATATCCGCAACACGCAATTATGTACATTTCCCACGCGAGTCACCTGGGCCCAATTGTTTTATATAACACTATGCATTACAAAATGTCTCCTTATTGTTTTTATTTTATGTAAACAAATAAATCCTACTAATATTATGAATGCTAAAGTTTGTGAGGATGTAGGGGTATCTGGATGTATTAGATGTAGGTAGGATTTTAATGAAACTTGACAATAATATAGCTCACACATCAGAATGACAAAAAAGAATTTTGAATATAATGGTAAATTTATATTTTTATAGATAAGTTAGAAGTCATACATTAGTAGAAGTAAAAGGCGGCGTCAATCCGCCCTTAAATCCCCGCCCGATATTTAGCTAGGGCGGGTCTTTTCTTTAAGATAAATATATATAGGTATGTGTTTATAAAGAGGATACACTTTTTCAAATACTTGAAAGACAGCTCAAAATACATATGACTATTATAAGTATGAGGATTGAGGGCCCATTAGTGAATAATGTATTGAATAAAATTGACCTAAATAAAATGCGATTGTATAATAAAATCCATATAGCTAACGTTCAAACTAAACAAGGAAGATATGTATTACAATAAGCATATCGGCTAAGGTGGGCGCGACGGGCGGAAGCGATGATATTAAATAAAAGATACCAATACGACACATATCTCTACATCGGAACAACCAAGATGCCCCTGATGATTAATTCAAAACCGAATTGGACTCTTAATTCGATTATCCTAAATGTTAAAGTTCAAATCGTGTAACACAATCGCGATTTCTCGATTGGAAATTGTATCGATATGTTCGAACTAAATTGGATAAGCTTGGAGTTACATGATATAGTGATTAGGTTACTTTGTTGTACCTATAGGGATACAGTTTATGTTACAAATAGTAAAAGATTGGCTATTTCTTAAGACACGGTTTAATGAAGATTTTGTAAGGTATGTCTATTTAGTTCAACGGTAGCCGTAGAAATAATCTAATGAGACATACCGAGTACAAATTAATGCAACTTGAGTTGTGCCAAGTTAGGCGCATTCCAACCTTTTTACGATCGCCTAACATAAATCAAAAGCGTAGCATGGCCATTGTTAAGGTAGAAAGTAAATAAGTACATAAACATTATTTATGTGGAAATCTCAAATTGACCCTTTACTTTTACCTTTCTTACGCCGAGTGTGACACTGTCTTCAGCTCGTTTATGCTAATGTTGCATTGTGACAGCCTCTTCATTTGTTCTATCTGAGAGGCATAAGCTATTGTCATTTTGCCCTTTGACTCCATTGTGTGTTTTTTGTTACTACTGCGCCGGATTATTTTATTTCCGTTATGTTATAACGCTTTGTTGTCTCATGTACCTTATTAAATTGAATCTATTTTTTTATTTGGCTCATTTAAATTTTGTGATTATTTTTCTACTCCACCGGATTTCTTGCAAGTTAAATTTAAATTTATAAATAACAAGTTCAAACATTGTACTTTACATTTAATATTCACTTAACTCTTGCCCCTCAATTAATTATTGGAAACAGAACATTGTAACTTACCGTAGATATTTGTTGGACAACGAAAGCAAAAACACTTACGAGAACTGGCACTTACACTTTTGTTTTTTAATATTCCCTCACCTATTTACATTCGTATAAATATTTTAAATTTAAAGCACTGTATACACTACTTAGTAGCACACTATTCGTGATGTCATGTCTTATATTATTGGCATACAGATCTCTTTACAATTAACACAACAAGTTTACAACATCGCTTTTATTTCTTCAATCAAATGATACCAAGCAATTTATTTGTAAATAATTGTTATACAAGTATCGATTAAAATCAAAACGATCATCTCAAAACGTGTTAGTAACAATTTCTCGTTTAATATGACGGCTCAAATAGTGATTCGTCACGACCGGGACGCCGTACTGTATTGTAATTTAGATTGTCATTCAAATGTCTTTGAGGCGAGGCCCTAAACACGGTGGCAGTCGTTGTCTCGACACCTTCATCCTTCGTACAACGAAGGAACACCTACTCTAAGTTTCTACAATTTCATTTTTTACTAGTTTTTGTCTACGACTTTGTCTGTGTATGTTTATCAATTAAGCCCACAGCTACTAAACTAATCATGGCTGTCAATTTAAGTGTGCGCGTTTTTTAACCGACTTAAAAGAAAGTTACTAAATTAATTACATTTGTGGGTTACGCAATAAATTTATTAATTTTGCACCGGTTTTTATTTTTATTTTTTCTAATAATTAAGCTATATATTAACGACATAGCTCAAAAAAATTTCATCTCGTCTTACTTCAATAATCACGAACTCCAATACAAACTTCTGTCCTCTATTTAACTCCTTTGGATGATGAATTTCAATGAATTCTAGAATCAGTCATTTGAAATGTGGACTGTTGACCAATCAGTCAGTGTTTAGAAGTAGATTAAATCTAAATAGTATCTTACAGAAATAAACGGTTAAGATTCATAAATGAAAAAAGTTGAAAATATATATTTAAAACACTATACAGTCAAAGTAATCATCGAAGGGTAGATATCTAGGTAATATAAAGGAAGAATGGAAAAACATAACCTTAAATAGTACTAATGTAATATAGTTCTTCTATACAAAGAGCATAAAGTTTTTGTATCAACATTGTATTGAACGATTAACTACATTGTGCTTGCAACAAAATAAATGATAAAGAAAATTAAAGGTTTCCGATCATATTTTACGATTCCTGTAAGCGACAAACGATAGTCATAAAAATAAGTGTAGTCAGAGTGTAGTCAAAGTATTATTATAACAATACATAGATACAATGAAAACAAGTTTTAAGTCCTCATAATTAAATGTTTAGGCGATCAAATTTTTAGAACTTAAGGACACGCTTTAATTAATAACAAGACCATATGTTTTAAAAATTTTACGAATACATAATTACAAATAAGTGGGGAGGCTACTTTGTTAACGAAAACAGTCTCGTTTTGACGGTCAATTTTCTCCGCACCCATAAAAAGTGTAGAAATAATTATATTTATATTATACTAGCGACGCACCCTCGCTTCGCTTGAGTTCGTCTCTAGTGAAAAGCAAAAACAAATTTATCCCACGGTAACCGTTTATTTTTCCGGGTGAAAAAGTAATCTACGTGCTGGAATACTTATATATCTCTGCGTCAAATTTCATCCAGATACGTTCAGCCGTTCTGGCGTGATTAACAAACATCCATCCATACATCTATTCATCCTCACAAAATTTCACATTTATAGTATTAGTAGATATGGATTTATGGGATTTTTTTATCACGACTGAATCGTAGGAATTGCTTGTATAAGAAGAAAGTAACTATAAATAGTAGAGTTTATTTATATATTTCTAGTTTTAAACAGTTATACTCATTTTAAATAAAACTATTTTTCCGGATTTTTTTTTGCGGATTTATTTTGATCGGTTTCTCTCGTGATCATGATTGTTGTAAAGTAAACTTCGAGAACCAAAAACCAAAATCAATCTCCGCGAAAAAATCCGAAAGATAGCTTAATTTAAAATGTTAAATATTCGCGAAAATCTAAGAAATTATTATGTGAACCGGTTATGATCATTTACTTTAAATACTAAAATATTTAATACTAAAATAGCTTCGGTTTTACAGCATAGTGGAAGAATTAAAAGAAATAAATAAGAGTTATGTTATATTTGCCATTTGTTCGCACGGCAACTAGTTTCTGCTGAGATCGTACTGGTTTATGTTTACCGATAGCTGCCACCATCTTCAAGGGTTCCATTGTTGCATTCATCGCAATGATCCGGCGTAGTTGCGTCGCCTTTAGCCGCATCCGACATTTCCATTGTTGCAATTTTATTGCCGGTGTTACCGTCCCTGCGGAGGTCGTAAAGCACGCAGGCGCGTTCGATACTATCTACCAGGATTCACTGGGGCGTAGATGGGATTCGCGACCGCAAAACGCGTATAATATGAACCGAAGCCACCGCAACGACGATTTTCATTCATTTCTAATAAATTGATACGAGGCGCGGTGCTATAGCGCTCCAGCCTCGGGATTGGTTGAGGCGTATCCCGAGGTTCGATACTCAGACCCCAGTTGTAAATCAACTTTACAACCTTTAATTACAGATATTTACCGTCTCATGTGAGCGTACGGGATATCGAGGGGGCTGTGCTCGCGAAAATATCGTATAATAATGGGTATTGACCTGTAATGACTCGCCTGTAGGTACTATCGGCTGCCTTTGTCTTGCTCGTTTGAGCGAGAGAATATTCTTTTCTGAATGATTGCCAATTACATCGAATGGCCTCCTGAATTCCACTAAGCGATACAATACTTAAATATACTGGCTGTTTTGATCTGCGTCCGTATAAATGATTTATGCGTTATTAAGTTTTAAAGGTTTTGAACGATGTGACGCTTTAAATTATTTTTTATACTTCTCTGCAATAATTTCACGAATTACTATCAATTTTGACGTCTATCGGTCATCATTTAATCATGGCTTCAAAATTACAAGCGTGATAAAACTGTCAGGTTCTCGAGTGATTCTAATAAGAAAGTATTATTGTGCGCTCGCGCAGTTCTCCACAATGTTGCACCGGATAGGGCGGCCGCCATTTTAATGTCTCTCAGACGGAATTACGCTGGATTGTTCTCAGCTTTACTGCTCCCCTCATGATTGATCGTTGTATCGTCAGCCTTATGTCATTCTCGCACTGTATCTCTTGGAATTTGTACTACAAGTAATAAATACATATTGAGTTACTTTCATGGCATGCCAAGTTTATCTATACCATCAATAAATATTAAATTTTATCATTATATTGAGCTAAAAATAACCTTTAAAACTTAACATGCACATCCCTTATAACGGTTATATTTTTTGGACAGCAATTTACTTGCCTAATTATTATGAAACCATAATAAATATAAACACATCAAGTGCAAAGCAAAGTACAAGCGATCAATAAGAAACACTCGTTCAGCGTATCATTAAGTGTGGAAATTAACACTAGTGTGATCGTATTTCTAAATTAAAACTTCACTTCGGGCCGCAATAAATTCTTCCGCCCATAAAGTCTTAACGACTGTCTAAACAGGGGCTAGCTGTCGTTTACTACCTTAATATACGAATGTGAAATAAAATGATCGACGAATAATAATTATCATTTTAGTATATTTTAACAGATTATATTATTTTATTCACTTCCATAGTGTTTCTAGGAAATTTTGCTAAACTCCTTAATAGAAACACTTGGCACTAATGTGATCATCAATTTTTTATTCGTGTTCCCTCAATATTGTATAGGATACGATACTTAAACGGATTGATGCGGTTATGTTTGTCGCATTAAATTTAATTTATATCTTAAATCGTAAACATTTTACTACCACATCGGTGTAAGCTTCCTAGCGATTCGTATTTTCAACATATGCACGTTTCTATTTATAATCTTATATAGTTATTTACTTTAACAAATAATTAATATTTATCCTACGTTTAAATACATGAGATCATCTGCATATTAGTTTACACTCATTGGCTTTACTGCAATTATAAGAAATTTATGGTTCTCAACTTATTTCGTTTTCAGTTTGGGGATATAAACTTTTAAATTTGCAATTTTGATATAAAAACGCACGAGCTGGAGCGTTACCAATATAGGCGAGTAATTGTGATTGATCGAGTCGTGAATCGAGTGGGGCGGCGCAATCAAAAGCGTATCAGACCAATGAGGGGCCGTCGTGGTCTCTCCGTGCATTCTCATTGGCCGTTGGCAGGGTTGAGGCATAAAGGGCCTTGATACAGCTTTCGATAAGAGGTAGGCGTCGAATGTCGATTCGATCGATTATCGCACGCTTCGTCAAGACCGGACGGTGTCTGATAGGCCAATTGTCTTCCATAGATAAAGTGACTGCATTTTTATGTCCCTTCTTATTTAAACTATGTGTAACTTTTATTATTTCGGCTATTAAAGAAGTTTTAAGCATAACTTAACACCATAACTTTTAATCTGGCAATAAAATATGAGTACTTAAATGCTGTTACACTTAAATGAGATTAGGGAGCAAATCATTTGTTATTTACAATCCTTTATCAACACTGGGGGCGTTAGAGTTAGCGATTTACGACAGTTGCAGTTTTGCTCACAAAAGAGTTAGCCTTTCTAAGCGACATCGAGTGCCAATAAATATCAGGTGAGGTGCGAATAATCGATACAAATGCAACAGTGTAGCTATTGAAGTATAGGGAAAAGAATTCATCCTATTCGAAGCATCATAAAACTTGGGTTCATAAAGTGAAATTCGTAATATATTTAGCGTAAGGTTTCGTAGGAAAAGCAATAATTTGTCACAATTGGGCACGATTAGATTGGCTCTGTCGACGATTGGACATACGTCGTAAATTACGGGTTAAGCGGCAAAGTTGTGTAAGTCTTTCTGAGCTTGGTATGTTTAGTTGATGTGAGAGTATGCTCGGTGGTAGGGTATAATGCAAATAGCGAGTGCACGGTGCTCGGCGCACGCGCATCGAATCGCGCGTTTTCCGTCGGGGAAGGCGGTTAGTGGAAATCGTTATTGGGGTGATTGCTTTCATAAACAATAGCTTTTGTCCACGGTTTCTTGTAACCAACTTGTTATTTAGCGGGATAACGGAGCCCTTTGCGCTAGTTTCCTTGCAACATGTTGCAAACTTTCTAGCTAATAATACGTGCCTTATCTAAACTTTTAGTGGAATGCAGTTTATTTGTTGAATTGATTTTACCGATATTATTATACAAACTATTTCAATAATTGGTATATAAGCACTTAGTATAGGTACCTATAACTTTTAGACGATTAAACAATGTATGCTCCATTCCTTTTTTGTTTGATGTTTAGCATTCGGTAAAATCAAAATAATAAATTTCTGTTTTATAAAAAAACAAAAAGCAATTTGCATATTGCTGAATACATTATATAGCGCTACCATCAATTTGGAAACCCTCTGTTAGTAATAGGCTTCGTTTCATTTGCTCCAATTTTAGCACATCACGTTGTACTTAAACATAAGCTCGGCAATTAATCTCTAAACGGGTGACGTTTGAAACCCAACAGCCCCCTGCCTACCCCCAGCCAGGATAACCGGGATGATTAACTGCAGACAGGAAGACGGATTGACAAATAGTCCGTCGGTATTTGCTAATGCTTCGTGTTCATCAATAAACGGTCTCAGCTCGCGTTTTATTATGAGCGTGAATTGTTTTTTGTGGTCTTACGTATTAAACTTAAGTCGAGTCGAGTCGAGAAAGTTAAGTCGAGCTTAAATAGTAAATTTTATTTTGTTTACTTTCATTTATTAGATCATCATTCAGATAAGAAATGCAACGTTTAAAAAAGCTAAATATTCATATGATTATGCTATAACTAAGATTTAACAAAATATAAATAGAGAAATCTAAGAAAAACTCATAAAGTACATTGATTATTTAAACATTTTAGGTCATTCCCACAGATATATTAGTATGTTTGTTTATACATAACGTTACATTACTTCTCACATCAGTTGGAATGTGACTTGCGTAACGCAACGAGATATGTGGCCTATTCTTCGTCACATCATTACGTTTTACTGAATTACAGTAAATCACTAGAGATCGGTTTCCGCGGCAATAGGCCACACCGCCTGAACTAAATCCGTCTGTAACGCGTCGTAAACGCGATCGGCCGGTCGCATAAATCATCGATCGCACGATGCGTTGCGATTTACCATGCTAGTGATTTTATTGCTTTACGTTTCGCTCTTAGTTCTTATGTACAATTTCACTCTTGACACGAGTTTTGTGTTTATATTTGAAACAAGGAATACAAATATCAACTATAATAATAAAATTTTCATAGAACAGTGAACTTGCTTTAGATCTAATTACTTATTATATAACTCAACTTTACTAATGTCAATTATTTCCTCCTTACCTAAATTTCTTCTTAATTACCTATTGTGAATAATTTACAAGGAATAAAAAAAATATGTACGTATTCATCCTTACCTATTTAATGTCCTATTGCTGGGCACATGCCTCCTCATAATCAGATGAAGATGATCAAGCCATAGTCCACCAGACCATGCCATGTGCGAGTTGGCGGATTTCATCGTATTCTTCGTCGTCGTCGTCTTTCGAAAACCTGCTAGGTTCTCTCAGACATGCAGATTTTCCCACGATTAATATGATTCGCATTTCGCACATGAGTATATTAGAGGTGGTGAGGATAGACCCGGGTTTTAAACTGGTTTTAGTTGGTTTTCCAAGTGAGCACGTTACCACTTAGCTACCGATACCGTTTATTTAAATATTCCGATTAATATACAATGACTA
The DNA here is from genome assembly GCA_033884665.1 of Argynnis bischoffii washingtonia. Classification (NCBI taxonomy): domain Eukaryota; kingdom Metazoa; phylum Arthropoda; class Insecta; order Lepidoptera; family Nymphalidae; genus Argynnis; species Argynnis bischoffii. The sequence goes on along the minus strand of CM066623.1, from coordinate 5,163,498 downwards.
AAAATATATATTTTTATTAATAGGTACACCAATCAATCGACTGCCCATCATGGCGAAGTCGGTGTTGGATCTCTACGAACTCTACAATCTGGTGATCGCTCGCGGTGGTCTTGTAGAGGTCATAAACAAGAAACTCTGGCAAGAGATCATCAAAGGCCTACGACTCCCTTCCTCCATCACTTCAGCCGCATTCACTTTACGCACACAGTAAGTAATGTACCTAAATAGTTATATAAATTGTGTTAATAGTGCTAAGTTATACTGATAAATTTAGAATATAAGACACTAAGTAAGTATTATAGCTTTACGAAAATGTAAGGCAAAAACTAAAATATCCAAATATAAAGGGTACATAATAATAAATAAAGTTTCTTATAGCGACTGTTTCATCAAATCCCTGGCCAAATCGTGAGATTTAGAATTATGTAGTAATGTATCCCTACAAGGACATAAGTAACCACTTCAAATGGACTTTTTGCAATGTAATCTACGAGGGTGAAAAGTAGCTGCAAAACCAGAAACTACTAGTTAAATAAAATACAAGAAGCAAAACCAAAAATGTTCTAATGATCTTCTTATATGAATAATTTTATAAAAAATTCGTCTTGATTTTAACTAAACGCATGCTGCGTTTAGTTAATATAGATAAAAAATGTCGCAATCATTTTTTTCAAAAAATAAATAGTTATTTTTATGCATCTACTAATGTTTTTAGAAATATACAGGTTTTAGATTTCATAAGTAATAAAAATAATATGATAATCGATTTCTCTGAATGCCAACTGTATTGGATATTAACAAAAAAAAAAAAAAACTGAAATAAATAGAACGTAAATATTGGCAGATCATACTTATGTTTAAATTAGTCATCTCTAGATGTTACAGATTCTGTTATTTAAAATAGAAATGTGGGACGTAGTGAATGAAGTAAAGGAATAAAGAACAACTTATATAGGAAACATTTATATATTACGAATTTTCCAAAAAAAAAAAAAAAAATTATCAAGATAATCTGGACACTAGTTGTATATAACGATACGTTTGGCTCAGTTTTATGTGACCCTACTTGCTGTGTCAGAGGTCGCGGGTTCGAGCCTCGCTGGATTCATTTGTGTGATGAGCACGAATGTTTGTACTTCAATCATGGGTGTTTATATTAAATATTTTATAATATGTATGTATTTAAAGTTATATATGTGTAGTGTATCAACTCTCTGGTATCCATAACACAAGCCTCATAGCTTGCCATGTAACTATATAGATGGTGTTGTGTGTTAATGTCCCATCATATTTATTTATATTTATTTAATTATTATTTATATTATAATCAGGTTTGAGATTAGACACAAAAGTTTCAACTATCCACGTGTGGTCTGTCAGGAGTCCTTCCATATTCGACACTGCGTCGCATCATTATCTCAAGTCTCAACGCACACGACTTGTAGACAAAACTGCCCCACAATAGCGTACGTGAGCGGCCAGCGCGACAATATGACAACTTCACACCTTCATAATTAATAACCTCTAGCTCATCTCGACCGATATAATTTCTCATTTATCTCCGTTCCTTCACCTCGTCTTTTGTCGGTCCACATAAAGGTGTTATTCTAATTCAAACTGTGCACCGTTACGCACGACATGAATTTTGAACGCAACCTCCTTATTATGATTACTAATTACTGTTTTTGACTCGCTTAGTAGAATTCTAATAGGATTTTCAATAAAATATCTAATATTACTAAACATATTGCTGTACACCATATTTTTACAGTTTATTTAACTAGTTTATTACTTATTCTTCATATCTGTTATAGTTTATGAGTAATATTTTCTAATAAATGTTTTATCTTAGTATAAATTAAATTAATGGCTTGTTCTTAACTTTCTTCATGTCGACATGTTCACGTAAATCAGTTTTAAATATATTACTGAACTCTAATACGAACACTAAACTATTGTATGAGATATATGAAAATTGGAGACATTCACTGTACATAAAATTAGACGGCGGTAATGACGAATGTCGTATATTTAGCTTTCTTATTTGACAATCTTGAAAAGGTAGCCGACTTTTTTTATGAATAGTCGGCTCTTGTATTGTAGACGTTTAATATGGAACGTTTATATGAGTTATGGTACAGAACGGTGACAATGTGTTCAAATAAAATTGACTTGTTGTAGAATAGGATTAAGAATGTTATTTTCTTTGAGGTTTTTGATGATAGAGCGTGAGATATGATTTAACGTTCGTCGGATGATAGGTACGTTGACTTACAGCTTGTGACTCTTCGATTATAATAGAACAGCTATTACTAATATCTCAACATTATTATAATTTATGACAAAGATTTTTAATGTTCCGGTGACATCATTTTTGAATGACATAAAGAGGTTTTAATCATTTTCATCACGTTTCTTCATATTTCCTGCTAGCCGTTATATTTGAAAAGTGAACTTCTTAAACTTAATTTTTGGAACTTAGCTTATAGAAATGAATAACAACATAAAGAAAGTTTCGAGAAATTATATCAATGAAATTCATTTAGATAAGTAGATTGACAGCTTAAAAAAATTAAGAATTTTATAGTTTTTAAATTTTAATTAATATTTATACAAATATCCAATTTTGAAATGGATGAATGGATTTGGGTGAAATTTAGTACACACATAAACTAAGACCTGTAGTAATATATAGGCTATTATTAGCACGGAATAGGTAAAAAAGGCTGGAATGGTAATGTGGGCGTGACAGCGTCGCCGCAACTATGGTTAAACAACCTTACTTAAACCGATTCATGCGTGCACCGCTTGTAGTTCGTGTTTAGAGTGTGTCGGGTACGAAGCTGCGATAAATAGTGTTATAATGCCGTGTTGTGCTATTATTACTTGCAAGACAAAAAGTCAAACTTCGAGTATCGATCGAGGAGGTATATCTTTTCATCGGTAAGTCAAAAATAATAATGAATATCTCTTTAATTTCAAAAATGTAGCAACGATTACAAAATTCAAAACAAACGATACTATTGTAATAAGCTAAAACAAACAATATACATTGCTCGCTATGCATGGGCATAATCAAAGCAACGCGCGATCGTTGTCTGCAATGGATAGCGTTCTCTGCGAAACCCACACTTTTCATTGCTTGCTTTGCGATGATTCACTTTTGTATATTATAATAGTGATGGCTTTTGTTGCAATGATTTTTGTATAATAATGTGATTGAATGCTTTCTATGGCAAATTTAAAGTTTATATACAGGTTTATTTTAGAAATAAGAAAAAATCAATTTTATATATTACCTAAAAATATCTCATGCATGATTTGGTAATATCAAAAAATACTCTATAATAAAATTCTAACTGAGTCGAATATGTATATTAAATATTTTTTGGAAAATTTTATTTAAATAGTCATTATTATTTTTATATGATTGTTCATTGTGTTTTCTCATTTTCGCGCCAACATATTGTATAATATTTTGTCATGTAAAATGAGTGTGATAAAGAGAACTAACTTAAGAATTTACTTACCACGTATGTAACATTAAAAATACATTTATTATAAGTTAAACATTGTTTTATTTTATTTTTAAATTGAACTAATCTAATTCGTTTATAAAATGTGTTTTCAATAACTGTAAAATAACAAATATTATATAAAATTTATTTTAATACACTGACATAAATTATCGACAAAAATATCGTTAGCATTTTTTATTTTCAACCACTAGTCATTTTATTTATTTTACACAACACAGACGCAACACTAATTATCTATGTGTTGACCAATTACAGGGCTGCGTTAAAGGTTGCGTATGTGTGCGAATGCTTGTGTTTATTTGAGTTGCGCGTGTAGTAAAAATATCAAGAAGGGATGAGTGGCGACAGTGGTTCCCATACAAATTACGCGTGTTTACCATTCTACTACCTTTCATCAATTCTGTGATTATTAGGTACTAGTCTAAAATAAGTCGCTAGTAAATAATAAATAAACAAAGTTTAGTTCCTTAGTAAGCTGCGAGGCTTGTATTATGGATACCAGATAGTTGATACACTACACATATATAACTTTAAATACATATATACTGTAAATATAGAAGCTAGTGTAAAATACAAATTCAATTCAAATTATACATGTTTATTTCAGATACATGAAATATTTATACGATTACGAGTGCGAGAAGAAGAACTTGTCGACTAGGAGCGAGTTGGACGCGGCTATCGAGGGCAACAAGCGTGAGGGACGCCGCGCCTCGGGACAGTACGATGCGCAGGCCGCGTTGGCCATGGTAAGTATTGTATGTATTGTCTACTTAGTGGCTTTTTCTAGATATTAGACATTATTCATTTAATTTGTATGGAATTTTATTTATATAAGTATGGAAAAAATATTAATCAGTTGCAAAAAATATTAATTTTTGCTGTCTAATGATCTATAACAAAAAGTTTCATTGCTTTAAAGTTTAGGCTACAAATCTGTCTGTCAGTATTTAGTACATTATATATATATGAGAACAAACACGATATAATATAATAGGATGAATCCCCAATCTACAACAAAGACCAAGGCCATACTAGATTTATTAAAAACAGCTTTCGCCAGCGGTTTCGATTTGGCATCTTGATGAAAAAAGCCTATGCCCGTTTCACTTCAATTGATCACACACCAGTATAAATTATGTAAAAATCAGACCAGCCGTTCCTGAGATTAGTGGGTAAATACTAAAAACAGACAGACAGAAAAAATATTGGGTTTTGGTATTAAATAAATATTCGTTGAGTTTTATATGTGGTAACTATCTGAAATAACAAAAATCAAATAAAGTTTTTACAAGTATATTAGTTAGGTACATACGTAGTTCTTTTTATTTTTTTACTTTACAATTACTATTTCTTTGACAGCCACCCCTAAACAGAGTGCCAGCGTCCCTCGCCCAGTTATCCCAGCACATGCAGCCCCTGTCCCTCTCGCTAGGGGGTGCGGTGGCGGGGGTGCCACGTCTGCCGCCCCTGCCGCCGCACGCGCCGCATATCTCACAACACGATATAGAGTACCGTGTTAGAGAATACATGAAGATGATACAACAACAGCGTGAAATGATTAGGAATGGTAAGGGTTTTGATAATGTTTGTTTTTACTTCTGTTTTACGCTTTTTGGGTTTCGAAATCTATGTAAGTATTTGTAATAGGTTCTCAAACATATCGCCCTAAATTAAGCCCTTGAATCTTCATTTAATTAGTAAACATCGAAATAGGTTTCAGTACATGATGTAATAAATCCTTCATGGGCCTTCACGCATATATAATGAGATTCCACAAAATGTCCTAGATTTACCTCTTCATAAATTTAAGTTGTTGAGTTTCTTGCCGGCTCTTCTCAGCAGAACTGCTTTCCCAGGAGGTAGTAGCTTCCTCACGGACAGACTACACTGACGCTTACATTATATTGACGATTCAAAAGCACTTGTAATAAGTCTAAATGAATAAAGTTTATTTTCCTTCCTTTCCACGGGTCAACTAAGTAGTGGAAGATCGACAGCAGTACATAAATGGTATTAAATAGTATCAGAAACCTTTTCCACTCCCGAATGATTGATTACCAATATTTCGTCCTAAATGGGAAACGATGTATCTAATGTTTATATTTTTTTGTTAGATTTAGGTCACACTTATTACAGTATAAGTGCTAAATTAAAAGAGCGAGTTAATGTTTGTCATTTTTTCACGCTGTAATGTCTCAATGGATTTCAATGAAATTCCAATTCCAATATTGATAACTTTTTTTTTTTTTTTTTATGGTATTCAGTGATAAACGAGCAGACAGTCCACCTGATGGAAAGCGATACCTGTTGCCCATAACACCTACGGTTCATGCACTTAAGTTTTATGTAACAAAACTGCAGAACCGCCGGTACGTTATCACTGTGAGGACTAAGATGTTATGCCTCTTGCCTGTAATTGCGCTGGCTACCTTATCCTTCAAGCCGGAACACAACAATGCAATCATTGTTGCTTGGTGGCAGAAATAGATAAGGGGGTGGTACCCATCCAGTCGGACTCCTCAGGCTTGACAGAGTCCTACCACCGGTAAACCACCTACTTATATTTTGCGAATTACACATACGCTTTCTTTAGTTCACAGGCAAAACCTAGTAACAAAATAAGTGTTGTATTCTTTCCCAGGCTCAGAGTCTCCCCCGGGTGCTCCCATGGTATCTCCTCGGGACGCGGCGCTTTCCGCCATCGACGTGTCGCGACTGACACTTTGGTCACTCTACAATAACAACAACAACAGCCCACAACCAGATCTTGAACCACAGCGGTGAGTACATGCTTTACTTCTATAATACAATATCAACTATACCCTGTTTTTTAATCTCAGACTAAATTGACACATGCAAATGTCAAATTTACAAATAATGTTGCCAGCTCTTTTAAGCAGTGTTGTACCTACGATACCGGTTTGTTAAATCGTAACTTTTTATCTTTATTAGACGATTCGCTTTAAAGTTTTATATTCAAAAGCGGTTTGTAAGATTCATTTTAAAATCATTAAATATCATATTAGTTGATTAAAATATCATATTTATTAATTTTAAATCATTAAGTATCATTAAAATTAACAGTATTAAATTTAAATTTTTAGTTTTGTATTCTTACGTTTTAAATAAGTACCTACACATTATTTAAGAATAACTTATTATAAAAAAAACGATACTTGATTTTAAATTAATATTAATTTTCGATAGTAGTACATCACTATTTAAGAATTGCAAAAAACTGATAACCTACGTAATGTCAGTTTTGTCTCTGAGATTAAAAAACAGGGTATAGTATTTTGCAATAAGTATTAGTTAATTTAAATGATACATTAACTTTGAAAATTCATTTAGATTGATATTGTTTCATCATTAATATTAATTACGTTTGATGAACCTAATGTTCTATAAATTGTATTCTAAGATTGTATTACAATATTTAAACCATGCTCTTTAGGGCTTGTTAAAGCGTGATGAATCAAAATATTTAAAAAAAGAAACAGCAAATTTTAACACGTATTGTATTGTAATTGCAATGAACCAACTTTAAACAATTATTTCAAAGTAATCATAGCCTTTCTTACAGTGAGGCACTAAACCTAAGCGAGAGTCCGAACTCCAGCGTCAGTGGCAAGCGGGAGGCCTGCCGCTCGCCTCCCCCGCCCGCCAAGCGGCGCACCCCGCGCCCGCCCTCCCCCGCCGCGCCCCCGCACACCTCCCCCCAGTCGTCCCCGCGCTCGCACGCGCACATGAACGGCAATGCCAATAGCAATGGCGTGCATGGTGCTGCGTTCAAGATTACTACGCGAGGTAAGTTGTTAAGTTAGCAAGTTAAATTAAGACCGATTTCGGTCATACACAATTTGCATAAGTTGTTAGCCAGATAAGTAAATAAAGTTCTGTAACCAATTTCGGTATAGTGGTCTATCTCAATGAGTTTGTGTGGAAGATGTTATAGGGCAATAGTTGCTGGATTTCTTTATTTCTTTTATTCAAACAGTTTGGTGGGGTTATTCGAAACTATCAAAAAGATCATTCGCAGTAATAGGGTTATAAAACAGCCAATTTTCAGTGCTCCTCATCTACTGAGAATTTCTTGGCAGGAAAACTTGTTGACTATTGTGCTCAGCCCTTTTCAATAACATAGGACTAAGGGGATCAGACCATAATCCATTAACTATACTTAGCCCAATTTGGAATCTAGTTTAATATATAGATTTCTCAGAGATGAGATAGATATTTTCCCGCAGTAAAAAGTATCCTATATTTTGACCCGGATAATCAGCTATCATAATACCAATTTTTATCAAAATCCCTCCAGTGATTTTTCTGTGATGCGGTAAACAGATAGACAGACAGACAAAATTTCTAAAAACTATAGATTCGGCCTTTATATCGAGAATAAAGTCTATTTCGATAAGATTTTCAAAGAAATTTAATGTACTGATTCGGCTTAGTTACGATTTTATTATATGTATAGATTAAATATTGTAACATCCACCTTTATTTACCAGGCGATGCAAACACCGGCGATCAACAACTCGTAGTGTCTATCGAACTGAACGGTGTAACATACGAAGGCGTCCTCTTCCCCTCACAGAACGGCAACGGTCAAAATGGACATCGGCAAATGGTCTCCTAATTTTGTTTTGAAGACCCTCGAAATATCTACCAAGTCCCAAACCAGTGTATTAAACATATAGTATGGATATTATTTTTTGTAAATTTACATTGCCGCCATATTGAATTTATATTAGTTAGATTTCGTTTAGGAATTATGAAAAGGGCAACTTTTATTTGTGTGTAATGTATTGGGACTAGATATTTAGTGTTTTAATTTGAGTAAATCGTCCAGTTCAATGAGGTACGTGCTATGTACCATTATCACTGCCTGACAGCAATAGGGTACCATATTCTAATGGGTTGATGTTAAAACGGTCAATGACAATTCTTTGTACATATAGTTTCGTTATGTTATTTATAATTTGGTAGTATGGTTTTTTATATGATTTTTTCGATGTAAATTTTTGTACATAGCTCTCGTGTAGGTAACATTTATACGCATGTTTGTGATCACGTATGTTGGAAGGTGTATAAATTAATTTGAGACAGTATTGTAATTTAGTTATTTATAGTTGGAATGTTTCGCGAAATAGTTACTGAAATGTTCGATTCGAATCAACTGTACATTTTATAGTGGTTCAATATTTAAAAACTCCGATTTAATCTCGAATGCATATATGTCATTTTTAAATTGTGTGGGAAGCTTGAGAAATAATAAGTAGTTCCATATGTTAGTGTAGCTTTCTGCATAGTTTAAACTTAGTGATCGACACCATTTCTGATATTTTATATTCTAAGGAGTTTGTAAGATTAGAAGGCACACTACTTAAATAAAACGTGGTGTGGTATAATATAATGAAGTTTCAATTTTATGCCATTTCCCTAGATTATTGGTATTAGAGTTAGTTTAGGTGGCCGTCTCTATGTACGGAACGGTGGTCGATGGTCTATAGCCGGCAGTCGACGCGACATCACAAACTTTTTTATTTTTTTATAATTAAGAAAATATTTATCTCTTCAGATTAAATAAGAGTTACAATGGTCATTCAGTATGGCACATGTATTTATAAGTGCAATAATTGATATCCAAAACAACAAAAAAATCTCACATTTTTATCTAATCGGTATAAGCGTATATTAGATGTAGCGTTATGTAAAGTTATGAGATGCTTTGTAAATGACTGATTTTAATAATTTACTATTAATTTAATTGTTTTAATAACGGTTAATGTAAAATTCGTTTAAACTAGCCTACTAGGACCTAGGTTCGATTGTTCGCTAAGTAGCGGTAGTGTAGTACATTCCTGAAGATGTACAATAATTTTTAAGAAAATTACAACGTGGCCTACTATTACAGATAGTGATGGCCAGTGCATTAACGATTTTCGTCTTACACCAAAAAATTTTTGATGTATTCAAATAATATACATGAATAAATATTATTATAATGACATATCAAACAAGTTTTTTATTTAATTTATAAATTATCCCTGTTGTCTAAAATTTTAGTGCAAGTGCATCCCTAAATGCTTAACAGTTAAATTATATTATTATGTGTTATTCCAGATTATACTATATCTGAGTAGGTACTTAATTTCATCAAATCCGTCCAAATGTTTCAATGTAAAGGAGTAACAAACATACATAAATATCATCAATCTTTTGCATTTATAATGATATTAAAACGTTACTAGTCCGATTACAATTAAGTATTCTGTCTTATAATATGGATGCGAAGATTATTGGTTTTTCCTATTTTTATGTGCATGGTTAATGTAATTTTTCCCATAATTCAGAGATTTGTGCGAGAGTGACTAGTTACATCTATTCCAGTTATGGGTATTATCAGTGGTGGAATATAAGCATATTGCAAAAAGGGACTGAAGGACGCGTGATGTGTTCGAAGTCTAGTGAAGTAAAAACGGTTTCTTGATATTAGTATAAACTGTAAAATTTATTTAATATATTTAACAAACTGAATGCATTTTTTTAACTTAATTTTTATAAAGTAATAAATTTCATAACTTTCATTAATGTTAATATATAATTTGCCTCATTGTTACATGAAAATAACGCCATCTATAGTTTATAAATGTAACTACATATTACAAATGCGTAACAACATGTGCTGCCATCTTTTGGTGTATATGAAAGAAACTTGTTAGATTTGTACCTGTGACATTCATTAGTTATAAAGTAGTTTACCAATGAGAGCATAGATGTCGCTTATTTATTTTCCTACGAATTATTTTACGTTTAATTTTTTTTGTATTATTATTACGAGACACCACAAATGCAATGGTCAAGCATTTGTATATTATATCTTTATTATATATGATTTATTTACAAAATAATGATAACATACTTTGGCTATGTTTATAACATATTTTTCCTTTAGACCAGTCCTTTCGTCTGTCACCACTTAGAAATTTGAAATTAGGTCACTAGGATACCTTCTATATTCGCCCTCATTTATGCTACTTGGAATGATAATTTCAATATGTACCAGTCAGAAAATGTTTGCTTACTTTTTATTAAATAAATAGAGTATATCCCTTAAAGATAGGTTATTTGTATTTTTATTTTTGCGAATAAATCTAGGAGTAATTGTTATGAAACCAGTTAAAGAGAAAAAAATGTATGTATGAGTAGGTACTTACTTTCTTTGATAGATATTTTTTAGATTTATAACAGCAGCTAGCATATTCGGTAAGCTACGTTCTGCTACAGATCTCGCTAACAAAAAAATATTTTTAAAATAAGACGGCTGATGGAATTGTGACAATTTGGTGATATATGTTTTTATTTATGTGAGATTACTTAAAAAGAAATATAAATAAAAGTGTAATAGAAAATTAAAAAAATAGTTTTGAATCTCGATACCAGCGCCACCCGACAGACCCAACTATAGCTAAAAATCATCTTGGAGACCCCAGAAGTACGTACATATATAAAAAAAAAAACATCAAAATTAATGAATCACGTTAGTCCACCGCTCTTTTCCTGCGTCTAAGAAAAATGTATCAACAAACATTCTATGTATTGCATTTTTAAAATTAATCGTTAGGATTGTATATAGATTCAGCTGAATTAGATTCTTGTTTAAGTTTTCACGTGTAAATTTTAAGTGGTTTGCTTTAGCAAATTAACAGTTAACTGACTACACTATCTACAATTGATTTTCGGTCGCAGTAACACTGAAATATCGGAATACTAAAACGGCTCTCTGTGAAAACGAACAAGCAAAACAATTCGCGATGAGTCTTCACTAATCGAATAGTAAACTTTTTGCTATTGAAATTATTTGAGATTTGATTTGAAAATAAAAAATTAATAAATATTTTTTACTATGAAAGAGTGAATGGTGCATCCCTCTATGTCGATTTAAGTTATCTAATTATTAAAGCATGATGTATTTATTAAAAGAAATATTATAAAAATCGATTCTTTACATCGGCAGAGATATCGAGTACCATACACAAAGAGATACAGTGGAATTGAGTTTCTCCTCCTTTTTAAAGACGGTCAAAAAAGTTACCAACATAAACATGTCAGTATGTACTCAATTCCGGATGTACATATATACCTAATAATAATTTCAATGTATGATGTTTTATGTGTATATTACGAAATTGTGCACCGATTTTTATGATTTTTTTATGAATTCTCTTAATGACAAAACCATGCAATTTTATAATGATACACAAATTTTATATTATACAAGCAAAACCCGCGGCTTCGTTAGCGCTAAAACTACAACAAAAAAACTTCAAAAAGGTAGGTTTCGTACAAATTTTCATCCCTTATTTGATCTCCTTATGGGATGAATTAAAAAAAACGCTAAAACACGTATTTATCTTATCGTTATACCAAGTTTCAAGAAATTCTGATCATAAATATTTTTTGGGTTGTGTTATAACGTGTACTTCCGTGGGAATGAGATAATCTTCCGCGGTAAAAAGTATCCTATATGTTGCCCCGAATATTCAGCTATCATCGTACCAAATTTCATCAAAATCCCTCCAGTGGTTTTTCTGTGATGCGGTAACAGACAGACAGACAGACAGACAGACAAAAATTCTAAAAACTATAGATTCGGCCTCTGCATCGATAATAATGTCTATTTCAATGAGATTTTCCAAAAAATATTTAATGTACAGATTCGGCTTAGTTCGAATTTTATTATATGTATAGACTAGTGTCATTGTAAGCTAAGGAATGTTGCATCGTTAAGTTAAGCAAGATTGTCGGGATGAGAATGACCGTTATAACATTTTCCGGCATATAAGATATCTGGTATCTATGTAAATGCAATAATTAGAAAAAATAATTTTTAATAAAGAAACTTCAAAATCAATTATTCCACTTTTTAGGGTGGATTTTTTATATTGTATGTAACCAGAAACCGTTTCGCTAGATTCTTAAAACTGTATCGTTAGTTTTTTGATAAAAAGCTTTTTTAGAGTTCATATTTTACTTTATACGAATTACTCTATTCAAATGTATAAGCACGACGCGACGTGCGTGTGATAAGATTGTATCAGCGAAACGCAAAATAGGGGAATGGCGTAAAGTCACGTTATGGTGAAGCCATCAATTATTTATTTTACTTCAATAATATTATTGTAAGTACTTAATCGAAAATTATATATCAATATTATATAGATGTAATGTTGTTTGTAAGTTTCTTTACATAAGGTCATCTTAGATGACTCATCTATATGATTGCTTATTTAGTTTAGAAAAATATTTTTTTTCGAAAAATAAAACAAGACCACGAGAGTTAGAACATGAATATATTATGAGAATTCTGTGCGAATGTGTCGATCAGTATTATGTGAAAAATGAAAAAAAAAATGAAAGTAAAATAATTAAAAATACCGATGTGAATAAAACCTTTCCATTCAAAAAGAAAAAGAACGATATCACGAAAAACTTATTTAACAATTCAACTAGAATATCTACCCACCAATAACAAGATCATTTTATTTCTTACAATACTAATAATAATATACAAATATAATTTTAGTAAAATGTCACAATAACAAATTATATATAAAAAATAAAACAAAATTATAAAAATAAAAAAATCGAGTGTGTAAAATTGAAAAAATAATAACAATTTGACAAAGCAACATAGTGGAGACGAACATACTGTGCACATGTAGCAAGACTCACAGCATGGAAAAACATGACGAATGTCATGAAAAATTTACCAAAATATTCTATACTTGAATTATAAACAGTAAAGAGGTTTATTATGCTATTTTACTCACTAATTTTACAATTAGATCTTGTTTTATAATCAGTACCTAGGCGACCGAGCTTTACTCGGACTTTTTGACCAAAAGTTTTCTTTTTAATTTGGCTTAGAAAAAAAAAAATTAATAAATACAAAAAAAAAAAACAAATGTACAAACTTTGTATCCGATCGGGATTCGAACCCGGACATCAGTGATTGTCAATCTTGCGCCTTGGCCGCTTGACCATCATGCTTATACTCGAGCGTGTGAAATTAGCAACCATATTTTGCGTGCGAACGATACCCGCATGAAAACTCGAAAACACACGTTTTCCTAGACTAATGTGGATCGACTTTTCACTTCCGGAAAATTTCAATTTTATTTATCTATATAGATAGATTTAACTTACAGTTAGATAAATTAAAATACACAATATTATGTAGAATACGTCATATTCAAAATTATAAATACAGGGTGGTCCGTTTATAATGGTCCAACGATTTTTTGGAGGTAGAGGACACCCTAACGATCCATTTAAAACAAACATTAGTTCCGCGAAAATCAATAGTTTAGAAGTTATGATTTCTTTTCTTTTTTTTTGGAGAATTGTCTACTCCAATCATACAAATCAATTTTATTTAAATACCATTCTACTAAACAGCCTTTATCTAAGTAGACAGCATTATCTAAGTAGTAGTTCAAATGTAATGAGTACTGAAATAAAAACAAACAGTAAAAAAAAAAGTTTCGTAAAAAGTTTCTTTTCATTTCCACCTAGATTTTTTTACGTCGCTGTCGTCTATGCATAATGAACTGTGGAAGACAATTTGAACATTTAACACAAAATGTAATCAGTTGTAATTTTTAATAAATATCTTATTCTTATTGTTTGTTTTTGTTTCAGTATTCATTACATTTGAACTACTACTTAAATAATTCTGTAGCCCCGCTGAGGTTGGCGTAACCCGTCAAACAGATTAAAAATATCAAAGCAGTGCTTGCGCTCTCTTTCACATCACAATAAAAGCACAAGACAGGTCTTCATACAACGGTATTTTAACCAAATACATTTTAAGTTCAATTTCTTTTTCAATGGTACTAGGGTACGGAGCCCTTAGTGCGCAAGTCCTACTCGCACTCGACTGGTTTTAAGAGGATTGTGAAGTGCCGATACGCGGCGCGAGTAGGTTTTTAGAAAAATGCTATCTGTTTCATACCGCTTACTGCTTTGCCTCCCTCCGGGCGTGAACAACACAAATACAACATACGCAAATTCTCACGCACACTATGATAGCAGCAGCCGCTAGCCGGTGACGCGCGGGCGAGTGCGGGGGGCGGCGCGGTGGCGGCGCGACTCGGCGCAAGAGCCTTCATTCGAAATTCGAAGTAAACTTTTCAAATTGAATTAGTTAGTTCCAGAAATTAGCGCATTCAATCAATCAAACAAACAAACAAACTCTGCCTCTTTGTAATATTATTGTATAGATGTTGTAATTGAGTTTTATTGAAATCTTATTAATATACAAAAATTTTAATTTTACTTGTCTGGTAATAATATTAGTCCGTTCATCGATTAAAAAGTACTAGATACACAATCCTATGCAAAAGTAACAGTCACCAATTGTTTAGAATTTAGATAATTCTAGTTGAAATAAATATACAATAATGTAAATTCAACTTTAAATGCAAGGCTTAAAGTTGTTTTCGTAAAGCTATGTGTAAAAAGTAAAAAATTTTACGACCTTACGAGGCTTACTCGTACATCAAAACAAATTCAACCTTACACGCATGTCAAAATTACAAAGTGTAAAAAAAATCCAACAAATAGAAAGGAATCAACTAGCCCTGTCGAATTAGTTTAAAAAAAGAGGCAAACATTGCAAAAAATTTTAACAGCAATTTTCTTTCGGCATTCTTTGGGGGAGGTCACTGGAAGTCTAAATTTAGATTTTTGGGGGTACCAGATCCATTGCGTCATCAGCCTTCTTGAAATTAAGGGTTGATTTTTGTTTATTGAATAACTCATTTATTTTTAATTTTACACGAAAAATAGTTATTACAAAAGTCGTTTGAAATTAAATTTCCTACAGTTTTGGTTCTTATCACTTTTTCCTACGATCGATATTTTTGGATTTATACCCGAAAAGAGGGGGCGATTTTTTGTTTACAGAACAACTCGTTTTTTTTTTCAATTTTAAGCGAAAAATTATAATGAATAAAGTTGTTTAAAATTACATTTCCTATAATTGTGGTCCTTATCAATTTTTTCGTAGGATCGATATTTTTTTATTTATACCTGACATAAATATCTTCGCCAACTGTGAACCGACTTCAATGATTCTTTTTTGTTTGATAGTATATGTCCGATAATTGATTCCGCATATATTTTATTAGTATTGGTAGAATAGTTTGGTTTTTAAAGCAAAATAACTGACAAAAATATGTTATCCAAGTAAATGAAAAACGTTTTTTTTTTTGTTTTTCTATGGCTTTTTGGGTGATTGTTTGAACATGTGCATATTAACTTAGTGGTCGTGCTTAGTTTCACGTAGCGATTCGTGCGGGTCACACGTCAAAGAGTGTCTTGGCGCCAACTGTAGCCTACCTTAAACGCCCAGAAATCGTGTTTGGCAAATAAAAATCTCCTTACCGTTCGAGTTTCCCGTGGTAAGTCTATTATTCTTATTTATCATTTTTATGCACTGTAATAGTCGCCATAGGATACTCTTTGCTTTAATTACCGTTGAGCCCAAGGTCGAACTGTTACTACCAACGCGTGATCGATTGTTGATCGTTCGGTATGACATTTCCGCAACAAAATAAACCTACATTCTGACTACCCACCAACCCCTGACTTATTTTTTTTCCAGAGTAAGGATGCCTCAGAAAAAACAGCAATCGAAGGAGAAAACATTGCCTAAAGCCAAAATCGCACGCCGGAACCGATACACTAAAATCAAAGATGACCCTGTTTTATACGCCCTTAAAGAGAAAAAGAACAACAACTATATAAAAAAGGAAAAGAACAGAAAAAATCGAACTAGAAGGCTACAGAGGAAGAAATGGAGAGAAAAGTTTAGAAAACAACTTCAATAAAAATAAAGGAAGGAATTAAATATATGAATAAAAATACACCAAGAAGACTACACCTAATTTGCGAAAATGAGCCATAACCCTCTACATCTAACGATCTATACGAACCATTAGTTAAGAACTTAATTAAGAAGCAAATTGAGAAAGATGCGTTACATGAAAGAAAAAAATACCCAATTTACAAATCACAATTAGAATCCCTGCAATGAAAAAATAATGCCCATAGGAAAATTATAGTTATAAGACTGAACAACACTACTCAGAAATAAAACCTAAGTAGAAGAAGCTAAGAAGAAAATTTTACTTGGAGAAGCAATGAGGAATATCTTACAAAAAAACTATAAAAAAAATAGAAAGTAAAAAGAAAATTAAGTGATGCTGTCATTGGTGATAAGCTGTTTTTTAAAAATCTCAAGATTTTGTTTGAAATTAATAATTTCCGAGTGGGAGATAATATGAAAAACAACAACAACCAAAAAAATTTCGAACATGAAAAACTAAAAAGCGATATTCAAAATCTTTGTGAACACTACGATATTTCTAGAGTAACTTCAGGTAAATTAGAATTCATTACACAAAAGAAAGAAAGAAAGAAAGCAAAAGAGGTGGTTGTTAGATACTAAAAAACCTTCAGAAAAATTTTTGAAACTGAATTTTGCAAAGTTACTCTTACTTTTGTAAACAAAAGCCACTTTGGATACTTATACCCAGTGTTAATCAAAGATATCACATAAAATCAAACACATAAAATTAAAGATATTATGTGTTTGCAAACTGCATGCAATACAATAATTCTAATGACTGAATTCGTTTGCATGCAGTTTGCTGAGATTGCTGAGATATGTATCTCTTTGATTAGCATTGGGCACAATAAGTACCCAAAATTTTTTCAAAAGTAAGAGTAACTTACCTTGCAAAATTGAATTTCAAACATTTTGTGAAGGTTTTTAATAGTATTAGAAAGGTCTTTCATAGTATCTAACAAATACCTCTTTGTTTCTTTCTTCTGTGTACTGAATTCTTTTTTAGGTGTAGTCGATTTTGAAACATCGTTACTTTCCAAAAAATATTGAATATCACTTTTTAGTTTTTCAATGTTATTTAAATAAATAAATATGTGATTTAAGTATATTATTCATTTTATTTATCAATCAAGCAGCATAATTACCATTTTTTAAATACTAATTACCGTGTGTTCCATATCTCATCACCGTCGTCGAAAATTTTGAGCCTTAGGTTTAGACCTATATAGCAAGCAGTTCAAATACTGTGCGTTTGATTTATTTCGTTAATCTAAGCTATAAACTTCACGTTAAATGCATAAAAGTTGTAATTGGAAGCAATATTTGAACTTAATTTACGAACGCTGAATGTGTCTATCTTCAAATATTCACCCTTTTATTGTTCTTAATAGATTTCAACGATAAAAAGTAGGCACTAAAAAATAAAAAACTTTTTTCAAAAACTACAAAGTAAAAAATAACTTTGATTTTGGAAATCGGTGGCAATACAAAACAAAAAACAGAACCAAAGCCGATGACTTTTTAATTTAAAGTCCTTATGGGCTCTAAAATAAAAAGACTCAATAAAGTTATTCTCAGACATTTTTTTCATGATAGTTATTATTTGTGTAGGTTAATATAATACCGATTGATGAACCTTTCAGTATCGATCGATATATCGATATTATTTTCTCCTCCCTAGGCGATGATAATGTCGATAACACCTTCAACATAACTACAATATGCCCCCGCCCCCGACCCGTATGGTGCGATAGAGAGAGTTGCAAGTCTTAGAGTCAAATACCTACATTTCCATTTTGAAATATTGTTTCGGGCGATAACGTTTTCACCCCCCTAAACATTTACGAAATGAGACAATTTTGGTATCATTCGATTCAGTACACCTTAATCTAGGTCTGTACGTTTTTATTTTTTTGTAATTCAGCTTAGTTTAATTAAAAAAACTAAAAAAACTCGAGGAAGTTTTTAAGTCAAAAATTTAGATATTTAGATGCTAATAACTTCTATCGTACGCAATATTTCTTTAAAATAAAAACGTACGGACCTAGATTTTCATTATATCTACAACATTTCCAAAAATTATGAAAATTGGACTATGTTTATGGGGGGAAAAACGTTATCGCTTTTTGTATGAAAATTTACAGCTTCACAATCCTCTTAAGAGGAACTCAGGTTGTTATTAAGTTATTTTCTAAATAAAACATTTTAAATTTTGTGTTTAAAAAAACAACCTAGTTTATTTTAATGCGAATTTCTGAAGATGTTAGTGGTTACATCTGGTGATGTGGTCTATTTTTTGCCTAGACTATCACTACATCCTAAGGTAGTTTTAAAAGTCGTAAGCAAATTTCTAGTTGTAACAATTTTACGACAGTGATTTTTCAAAGGGATTTTGTTTTTGCCACAAAAATAAATAAATCAACAACAATTTTAAAACAATAGAAAATGCTAAGAAAAAAACATACAAATCTTACATTGTATGCTTTTTACATGACTTCTCTACACACATGCCAAATTTCATGCGATTTAGTAGAATGGTATTTAAATAAAATTGATTTGTATGATTGGAGTAGACAATTCTCCAAAAAAAAAGAAAAGAAATCATAACTTCTAAACTATTGATTTTCGCGGAACTAATGTTTGTTTTAAATGGATCGTTAGGGTGTCCTCTACCTCCAAAAAATCGTTGGACCATTATAAACGGACCACCCTGTATATTCGAAAAAGAAAACAAAAGAATACAAATAACAAGCCAAATAGTAATCAATGAGTCTCTCGATGCAATTGACTGAATGTAACCAATAGCTTTTTATAACGTTAGTGGAAATGGATGAATTACGTAATGGATGCAGCATGAATAATGTAGAGATGTGAAGTGAATATAAACTTAAAAGTACGAGTATGTTATCGACGTATCGATGTACTAATTGATATGACGAGCAGTACACATCACTGTTACTGTCGCATGCAGATATAAAACCACTTTCAATAAAGTGTTATTTTTAATTAAAATTATGCGACTGCTTTTATTGCATAAGGATTCAATATACTTGGTATTACTTAAGTTGTGTACAGTACAATTCTTGTCATTAAAATAAACAACACTAAGGTCTAAGGGTAAGATTCATAGGTATAATTTTAATTTAAGTCAAACTCGTCGTTGCAAAGTAAACTTTGCATTCCGAAGTGTTCTTTTAATATTTCTAATTTCTAAGCCGTATACCAATATAATATTGTATGATCTGTGGCTGTATATACAGGTATCCCATAACTAACACGCCAGAGTGACACTGGAGGTAGATTGACTTCCGGTCTATCAGATAACATCGACATGATCTAAATAAAAGTCCGCTGGTTTTCGAGATATCATCACTTGTGTTTTTTTAAAATCTCCACTTTTGTCTTTTTTCGCCAAGCGTTGCTAGAAATAACTTCAAACTTGTGTGTTGTTTTTTCTCTTGCATGTTAGTTATGGGACATATTTCTAAGCTTAATAACCTGAATAAATAATACTTTCTTAGATTTACGCGAATATTAGACATTTAAATAAAACTATCTTTTCGGATTTTTTCGCGGATTTATTTTGATTTTTGGTTCCCGACGTTTCGATTGCTTTACAGCAATCATGGTCACGGGAGAGACTAAGGTGTTAGATGTCTCAAAAGCATTATATAGTTGTTACGGACAGCCTACCCACAAAATACCAAAATGAATTCAAATTTTGAAAATTGGCACCAAAGTACCTTACAATATCTTGTATATTTTTTTTTGAATTTTGAAATTTGAATTCATTTTGTTATTTTGTGGGTAGGCTGTCTGTAACAACTAAATAATGCTTTTGAGACATCTAACACTCTAACACTCATCTAACATCTAATACAACAATCATGGTCTCTCTCGTGACCATGATTGCTGTAAAGCAGTCGAAACGTCGGGAACCAAAAATCAAAATAAATCCGCGAAAAAATCCGAAAAGATGGTTTTATTTAAACCTGGATAAATTTAAATGACTTTTTTGTTATAATCTAATTTTGATTTATGCTAGTATTTAAGTTACTCAAATAGTTCATATGAAGTTTACTTTGATTTCGCAATAACTAATAATGACTCCTCTGTCATTAACTACAAACATTAACAAGACAATGAAATATTTTCACACATTCTTTTGCTTAAAGTATAACTTTCCCAACAAGTACTCGTAAATTCTAAGTACAATTGTCTATCAATCTTGCTCTAAGTATTTTAGCGTTAGCACAAAGGATTGCATGTAAGTTAAAAAGTTAATACCTAACGATTAGAAACTATTGTTTATGTCTTGTTTTCTTTTAAAGCATGTCATTTCTTGCTTGAGGTAGCGATATGTGCTATTTCAGACAATAATCTATTTCTGTGCCAAATTTCATCCAGATCCTTTCAGCCGTTCTGACGTGTTGTGTAACAAACATCCAAACATCCAAAGATTCGAACATCCATCTAAACTTTCACATTTATAACATTAGTAGGATTACAGACTAATAATATCATTCAATCCATAAGATTTGGTATTGTTAATTAGTTGACCCAACAGACGTTGACCTGTCAAAATTTCAATGTTGTTTGTAGTTCATACAAAAATTCTAGAGAAATTATCTTTAGTTTTTTCCCGAATTTCCCAATTTTTCGGACATTTCTTCCAATTCCAGTTCCCTTATACTACTTATTTACTTACGAATATATTAAAAATCAATTAGCCAAATCAATCAAGCTGTTTTCAAGTAATGCAATCACCAACAAACACCATTTCATTTTATTATATAGATTATATAAAATCTAGATAAAGTATTAGAGGGTTTCTCAAAACGAATTAAACGAGCCCACAATCGAATGTTCCACTATCTTGCCGCATGGTATTAAGTTTATACATATGCCTACTAGCGACTCACCCTCGCTTCGCTTCGGGTTCGTCCCTAGACAATCTAATGCAAAAAGAATTTTTCAAATGGGATTAGTAGTTTCTGAGATTAGCGCGTTCAACCAAACAAACAAACTCTTCAGCTTTATAATATTAGTATAGATTTTCATCTGGATTTTACATAATTACTAGCGACTCACCCTCGCTCCGCTCGGGTTCGTCCCTAGTTACGTTTTAACGTTTAGTATAGATTTCTCAGAGGAGAGTTTTTCCCACAGTAAAAAGTATCCTATTATGATTAAATAACTAAAATTGCTATTAAAAAATAAGGGTTGATCGTAGAGGGGTGAAAATTTAGGGTTGTAGGTATTTTTGTATGCTGTATCATAAAAAAATTAAAACAAAAAATTTTGTCTGAAAAATAAAAAAATAAAATTTAGGGGTGGTCCACCCTTAACATTTGGGGGGATGAAAAATAGATGTTGGCCGATTCTCATAGATACCGGATAAGCACAAAAAATTTCATCAAAATCGGTCAAGCCGTTTCGGAGGAGTATGGCAACGAAAACTGTGACACGAGAATTTTATATTTACATAATTACAAGCCCCTTATTCATAGAAATGTCAGATGTACATTAAAATCGAATATTTTAATTTGATTACATAGTGTTAAGCTTCTCCTAAGAAGCTGACTAGAGCACTTAAAAACACCAAAGAGGGCCAAAAAGGAATTACCTGACTAAAGTTGTCAAATGGCAACACTAGCCGCAGGTTTTATATCTTCAGAAGTTTATTTATTTACACATACATAATTATTTGAACAATGTAAATTAAAGATGAATAATGTAGATAGTGCCGAGTGGAGACGTTTACTTCGCATACTTTGTCACTATATTCTTACCGGCTTTCCTTTTAAGCATTGTAGGTTAAGTTTTTATATGAATGACTTTCAATTCATATTTTATATGGAGCGGAGGCGAAAAAGCAGTAGGTATATTGAATTCTAATGCGATATACAAGCGATCAAATAATTTAAATTGGTTGCAATTGCGACAGTTTATTCAAAGTGACTTTATATCAGTATGCGACTGTAATATTAATGTGTATTGCTCGGTAAATTAAAATAAATGAATATTCGAAAATTCACGACATTTCACTTAGCACCTGGGCGACCAAGCTTCGCTGGGAGTTCTTTTTTTATATCGTATTTTTTAGATAAAATAACTAAAAACTTGAATAAATACAAAAAAAAAAACAAAAGTAAAAAAGTTTATATCCGACCGGTATTCGAACCCGGACACCTGTAATTGTCAATCTTGCACCTTGGCCGCTTGATCACTATACTTATGCCTGAACGTTAGAAATTAACGAGCATATTTTGCTTGGAATATTGCGAAAGAAAACCACTTGAAAACTCGAAAACACGCGTTTCCCCAGACATAAAACTAATCTAGATTGATTTTTCGCCCCCGAAAACCCCCACATACCAAACTTCAGCGAAATCGTTAGAGCCGTTTCCGAGATCGCCGGTATAAATAAATAAATAAATATACAAGAATTGCTCGTTTAAATATATTAGATTAGATAGATGAAAGTTATTATATCCCTTTTTTAATGACTTAGTTTATTTCATACTGGCAACTTACGGACGGAGAAATTATATAATACTAGCTGCGAGTCTTTCTACATGTGTGTATGTCTACTACTGCATAATACTATGTTTTTTTGTCAACTTTGTCTCATCTTTTTAGCTAGTTTTTTACGCAGTCGGGATTTTTATTTTTGTATTTTTTATGCTTTTTTTTCAAAAAAAAAACAACACAAAAGACTCTAGTGTGACTTAAGTTTTATGGGAATTTTGTTAAAGATTTGATTTAAACAATTGAAGAGAAGAAATAAAAGCTATTATTGTTATTATTTAGTCCATGCTCAGGGCAGCCGGTATATATTACATGCGCACTCGAATAGTTATAATAAAATAGAATTGTTTTCAAATATTTCATGCAGCGCACGATTGAAATATAACTTGTGCTTGTTAAACTTTTCATTTTGGTATTGTAATATTCGTGATATTCGTATTTCGAATACGTATTTTTACCTATAATAAAAGGAACCGTATAAAGCCTTTTATTATTTTTACTAGACAGTACAGGACCGGATTCAAGTGTAGCAAATAAGGAATAGAGGCTCCTAATTAATAATATTGCATAGATATTGAAAAAGTTTTTTGGGCTTTCTCTTTTTTTTTTTGATTTCCTAAATTTGCGGAACCCCAAAACTGGTTTCTTTAAACACATTTAAAAACAAATTCAAAACACATCAACGAGATAACACCCCCAGGGCCTTGCACATGTGACTGTGGCCGTAGGGCTGTAGTCATGGTATACCACCCCAAATTCCGGCCCTGACTGTATAAGAAATGAACGTATAATATTCGTGAATTTGCACCATATTCAACGGTAAATTGAACCCAAATTGAACGAATATGGAAATTTACCAACTGTGTTAAATTTTTATTCTATTCAATAAAATGGCAACAGGGTCATATATTGTTTTAGTTTTATTTAAAAAAAACATTTAAGAATTAACTAAAATGTGTGAATATTGGAGATGGCATCGTTTGAAACAATATTTTGAGAAATTATTTTATATTTTTATACTGCAAATGCTTATGATAAATTATAATAAAACTATTAATTTGTTAAGTTAATCTTAAGTGTGACGTATAATTATGATTGAATTTTTATATTTTCATACTAAATATCTAAAGATTCTAAAGAATCGCGTAAAATCGTCGTGATATGCCTTTATAAATCATGAGGTTCTGCAGTTTTGCAAGTTCACAACTAGTTTCAAGCATTTCAGTTTGAATTAGTCAAAAAATATCAGGAAAAAAATGGTTAAACTCTTAAAGTTAAAGCAATATATATAAAAAAAAAACAATATTTATCAATTCCTGTGTTGTAGCGTGAAAGAAGGGTAAACTAATAGATAAATCTACTTTCAGATTTGTAATATTAGTCAGATAACTGCCTTATTAGGTACCATATTCAGCTGCAGATCGTGAGATCTTGGGTTTGAGTCTAGGGTCGGGCCTAAATTATATAAGGTATTTTTCTGTCATACATTACTCAGTAGCAGCCCGTATTGCAACTGTGATGTGGGCGGTGTTTGTCCTCCATGCCTCAAAGAGCACGTTAAGATACCGGTCCTGTGCCTTATATCTCACTGTCCTCTCGTCTCTATCAAATTGTCATTCCAGCGGAATATAAGAGTTAAAAGAAGACAATGCACTTGAGTCACCTCTCACACTTGGGCTTCATCTATACATATAATAAAATTGTAACTAAAACCGAATATGTATATTAAATATTTTTTGGAAATTCTTATTGAAATAGACATTATTATCGGTACAAGAGCCGAATCTATAATTTTTAGAATTTTGCCTGTCTGTCTATCTCTCTGACTGTCTGTGACCGCATCACGGAAAAACCAATGGAGCGATCTTGATGAAATTTGGTATGATGACAGCTGGTTATCCGGAGCAACATATACGATATTTTTTACTGCGGGTAAATATCTTATCACACACATCACATACATAAAGTATAAATTTCTCAGACAGAGAGTAACGTTTACGTTAAAACGTAAGTAGGGCCGTACCCGAGCGGAGCGGGGGTGAGTCACTAGTATGTCTCGCTTAGTTGTCTTAGTCACGCAATACCTGTAATCGGTTTAAAGAAAATGGTAAGTCGATTTTAAGGAAAATATTTATATAAAGTTAAATAAAATAAAATAAACGAAAATATTATAAATGCTTGTTTTTCTGAAGTTTTCCTCTACTAAGATTTGGTATTTATTTAATATTTTATTGAAAGGGTTTCCTTAACGTCAATGGAAAATTTTTTGCTATCTTCATTTTCTTTGCTAACTGCTAACAGGAAAAACGAAATGGTGTAGGTACAAGTTGCCTAACTTATTAAATTGGATAAATTCTAATGAAAACATGTTTTAAATATTATTTTTATATATTTTTAAACAGTTGCAGTGTGGTTTATTAGCATATCTACATTCTACACATATATAAATCGATGTATGTAGTATATATGTTACCTATGGACTCCAAAATTGTTGATGAGATTTTGATGAAATTTTCAGGAAATCTTAAGATTAGCTCAGCGAGTGATTCTGTACAGTTTGGTAGTGATCGGATCGAATAGAATGGCTTGTAGTTGAACGCGGGCGGAGCCGCGGACAATGCTAGTTATTTGTACATATAATAAAATAGGGATAAAACGAAATTTATAATTGTTATTGTATTTTTCAATGGTAATGAAGGATTTTCCAGCAGTAAAAGGTATCTTAAATGTTGACCTGAGTTATAAGTTACCATGACACCAAATTTCATTAAAAGCGGCTTAGTACTTTTTTTTGTTAAATGCACACAAAGATATAAACAGACATACAGACAAAAATGTCAATAATTATTGTTTTAGGGTCTGTATTTTGTACAATATACGTTAGTTATTGTTTTAAAAAAATATATTTCATGTATATAATAGTATTTATTTAGTTCGTATCGAAAAGTATGGTGACAACATATTATTCAAGTTAATATGTATATAGTTTTTTACTATGGGAAAATCTCTGTGGAAAAATAAATAAAACCTTATTTATTTAATAGTATTATATAAATTAGTTCACTATCAGTAGTAATAAAATAAAATGTACCCAGAGACGCGTCCAAGCGAAGCGAAGGCAAGTCGTTAGTATGATAATGAGACTGCTTTTTACACCAGTGTTCGTGGTTAGAGAACGATCCATTAAGTAAAGGGTTACCGAGAGCTTTAGAGCCTGCTCTGCTTCGGAATCATGTGGAACTCCTTGTTAAAATAAACAAAAATCATGTTTTAGATTAAAAAAAAAACAAAAGGCGGTATCACAAAATAGCAAAATCATGGCAAAATTTAAATGAAATTGTGTTGCAATTGTATATTACAACAAATGTAGGTATGCATAGGTATGTGTGTCTGTGCGTGTGTGCGTGCGTGTGTGTGTATGTATGTCAGTTCGTGTTAGTGACTTAGCATTGTAAATTCTGTTTAACGGATATGAGTTTTGGAACGGTGATAGTTCACATAATGGATTAATACGTATTCTATTCTTACTGACGTATGTTCCATGCGGGCAAAACCTCATGCTTATACTAGTATGCGAATAAAATTCATCAGATATTTTAAGAAGTTCATACGTATTACAATTTACATGTTTAGATTGTATACATTTATTTTTGTGTTAGTTAAGGAAATATTTTATGTACATATCTATGAATGATTTAAGATTATATATGAGTATAACAGTCGAATGTTTAACGTTGCCATCTTTTAGAGTAACTGATAAATTTTACCACCGAGCCGCAGGAAATCTGTTTTCCTCAATAAATACACTTAGGTAGTTATATTTTGATGGTCCTAAGCAAATACATCCTTACTGCTATTATAAATGTGAAAGTAACTGTCTGTCTATTTACTATACCTTATCTTTTCGCGTTAAACCTCTGAACAGTTTTCGATAAAATTATTAAATTTTGCAAGAACATAGATTGCATCAAAGGTATAGACATGTTATTGACAAGTTTAATTTGCAATTAAAAAATATATTATATTTATTGATATCAGTCGTAAAGAGAAAGTGGTACATGCAATGTGAAGACATGAGATAATCAAATCTGTGACCAACACAACGACACCACTGTGCCTAATGTTCTTCATTTAAAGACTGGTGCGTAAATTAATAATTTTAATACAGTTAAATGGTTTTAGCGTAACATAATGTAGGATATTAACAACGTAGTAATAACGTACTTTATTGACATTTGTGGACAATGTATGTATATTAAATGTGAGTTATTAATTATTAAAATGATTAAATAAATTTGTTAAGTAGCGTGCATGTTTCATCTCTGTGACGAAATTGGTAATTTGTCGTATATATTTGAAACTAAGTATACTTGTAAATAAAGTGTTGTATGGTAAACACAATATTACTCCATGTTTACACCATGCGAAAATCGAACATGTGGTTTCGATGTAAATAACAATGCCAAACTAGCCACTGAGTTGCATCATTATAGTATTCTTACATTTTAATATTAACGATATACGAAATGTTGTATAAATTATAGATATAGTATAATTTACGAACAAAAAATACTATTGGTTTCTTTAAAAATTGATACAAGTACGTTAAATTATGACACGTGTTCTAATGACTTAATTAAAAATACATCGCGAATCCTTTTACAAGGTTGCTCAAAAATCTCAAATCCAGTTCAAATACCTGTGAATTGTAATTTACAAGTAATATAAAAATGTTTGGGCGGTAGAAAGCCTAGGGCGGGCGGCGGGGCTCGTCAGTCGCTATGCGTCCGCTAGACGAGTCGCATGTGTCGCGCTCCCATGTCCCCATACTCGTGTATGAACCTTTCTTCACAAAGCCAGGTTTTCGTAGTCAGTGTTAGTTTAAAAACCCAAGTTTAAGTGATTGTGACTGTGTTCTGTGCCAAGGTCAGAGAAAGGTAAAAATTATTATTGTTGTTGCTGTACTTGTTCACATGAAGTCTAATTTATCCTGCGTCTACGCAATTTTGTGTATTTTTCTTATGTTAATTGACTCGTAAACCCAATTATTGGGTTCTTTTATAATTGTAAACAGTGTATTGTTATCAAAAATGTAGGTTTTATTTTCGTTGGTCGCTGACGTCATTTAATGTGGTTATCAAATAAACATGCAAATGTTAAAACGTACGATAAGTACTAGTACTTATTTTTATTGTTGAGTAAGTCGTGTGTGCTCATATATGTTTTGTGTAAATTTCATATAAATATTTCTTGATTTTTAATATACTGTATTTATATCAGTGAAAATTATTGTTCATAAAAATACATACACAAATCCTTTAATATAATTTTGTAATACTTTTTACTCTACTTATTTGGTTATTATTTCAGTTTGTCATTGTACGTATGTATCATATATATTGAAAAATTGTTTTCAATAACATCACCTTTCTTAGAAATCTTAATTTTTTGAAAAAAATAACATATTTTTCAACTTCAAATTTTAAAATGTGGATTTGCACTAAAAATAAAGTTGAGCGTTTCATATAGGTAATTGTTCATATGAAAACCATATTAAATTCAGTTGTAACGCGCCGTAACACCCGTGACTTATTAGTAAATACCACATCACATGTTATGTTAGCTTCCTTTCAATATTAGCATTCGACTCGTAAGATTTATTCATTCCAGTCTCTACTTGGTATAGATCGATTCCTTTTGTCTTTTATATGAAAATTAAAAAATAAAACTAAATAGTTGATATTATGCGATATAAATATATCAACTATTTAGTTTATTCTTAAATATTATTAATGTCTATTATTAAAATTTGTTCGTAAAAAATTAAAGTTTGTAAAAATTTTTAATAATTATTTATTTAATGAATATATAAGATATTCTACAAGATTGACGTATACAAAAAGTTTTATCTTACTAATATTATAAATGTGAAAGTTTAGATGTTTGGATGTTTGTTACTCAATCACGCTAGAACGACTGAACGGATCTGAATGAAATTCGGTACAAAGATAGATCATAGTCTGGAATAGCATATATTTTTATCTCGGAAAAATGTACGGTTTTCGTGGGATAGATTTGTTTTTGTTTTTCTAGCTGCTAGCCGCTAGTAGACTACAAATACAAAAAAAAAAATTTGAAGAAAAAAAAATGCGCATAGTTAATTTTTATTATCTTTTAAATTCATCGTTCGTTCTTAGTAAAAGAGAAATATTTCTCTAAAAATTCTATTTGTATAACATAGGTATTTTATTAAACTAATTTTATTTAAGTCATAACCGTCCTAACTCTGGTTATATCTGAATGTTTAAAACATTAACACACTGATAATTTTAAATAATGTGTTAGAATATTCAAATATAATAAAGAAAAAATATTTAGGATAAAAAGATTTAGACTTATTAGTTATTATTATGACAAATTCTTACTCTTATCTACAAAAAGTCGAGCTTATTTTCGTAGTTAAGAGTATTTTTACTAAACGATAAGTTGTAAAAAGTAGTTAGGTACGGCTTTGCTAAATATCTTGCGTGAAATTAATTATTATTAGTTATTAGTTATACGTAAATTTAAGCACTCACTGTTATCCTTAAATAAAAAAATATATCCAAAAATTGTAGGACATTATATATAGATATATTGAAAAAATATATCAACATTACACCTATTTCCAAAGTCAATGAAGGCAGATAAATTTCAATTTGTTACTTAAATCTCGTAAAAATACAATAAAATGAAGATAAATATAAAACGACGTTACTCCAGATTCCCAATTGAGCAGCAAACAAACACTTTCAGAGCTAAATTTAACCTTAGTGGGATGAACGAGTACAGTATAAGGATTGGTAGACCTACTTCGGTCTGATACGCATTATATCATTTTGTTTAATATTTCTAATTATCCCATTAATATTATAAATGCGAAAGTTTGGATGGATGTATGTTTGTTACTCAATCGCGCCAGAACAGACTCGGATGAAATTTGACAAACAGATTAATTATAGTCTGGAATAGCACATAGGTTACTTTTTATACCGAAAAATGTACGATTCCCGTGGGATAGATTTGTTTTTGTTTTTCGCAGAGCAAGTAATCACGAACCTGAGGAAAGCGAGGGCGAGTCGCTAGTAAATAATAGAACCATAATCGTGAGTTCTATTCCCGGATGTTTTCACTAAGTATAAAGTACTTAGAAATAAATTTCATCCAAATTCGTACAGCCATTTTAATGTGAAGAAGTAACAAACACAAACAAACACATTCAAATTTTCCCATTTATTACCTATTGTAATCCGATGGTGATTTTCCGCATGTTTACTACGAACAAAGCGTGGCATTACCAAATATGCACTGTGTTTATTAAGGCGGTTGTTACATTACAACGGCTAGCAATAGAAAAAAATTAAACATATATATATTAATTTAATATAATATATAGCATTAAAAATTTAATATCATGTATTTGGGTTTCTGTTGAACATATCTTAGATTGCTTAAGATATTTAATTGAAAATATTTTTCAATATGGCATAGAAATCTCTATCAAAATCTAGTACAAGTAGTTTTTTAGCACAGTACACAAACAAAAATAGCGTCAATCTTTCAAGATGTTCATACCGCGCGTTCCTCGCGTCCACTTCATGCGGTAGAGTAAGCATTGGCTGCTAATTGCCAGGTCGTGCTAGTATGTTGACAGTCGTATGACGAACACTTCCTATGTACTTATAACGATGTTCCTCAACGCTTGTACGTCATATTCTTAGGAATCTCTACTACATTATATGTCATATTATAGATAGCTCTACTTCTTGGTTATGAGCGATATGTTGTTTACTACATTTTTTTGATGAGTTTGATACAAGCCTACTACGCTGGTTTTGCCTGGCTATTATAGTATAAAAGTGTTGAAATACAAAACAAACTTTAAATGACGTGGTTTTAAGTTGGATATCATTTTTTTAAATTTAAAAGATTTGAAATCACAAAATCATTTGTAAAGTTGGGTTTTTTTCATAAATTTTGTATGGGAGCTTATTCACTAAATATATGTATATATATATAAAAATTCAGTTGGCAGTTAAACATTTAAGAAAGAACACGAGAAACATGAAGTACAAGAAGAGGTGCTCAAGTACCTACGGATACCTCGTCTTTTTTAAAGTCGGTGAAAAATTCATAATTTCCAAGTACAATATTCAGACAAATTAGTGTATAATAAATATGTTTAGATCTACACTACCTATGGTACGATAGATGTACACTACTGTTGGTATCATCATTTATTAAAATTATTCATTCACGTGTATTCTGTAAGCACATTAGAGGTATAAAGTAGGTTGGATTGTGGTTTACATTGGTGTTTCAATTGATTTAGGGAAGTTTGATTTAATATAGCCGCATACATATTTATTATAAATTAAGCAAATAATTCAAGGTGCATCTAATAGAGGTGGCTCAAACCTGGCCATTATTTTTATTAGAAAATGAGCTTACCCATCCAAAGAGATAATGCTAACTTTTCGGGTGCATTTCTATTTCGCAGCTTTTTTTTTTCAAATATTTTTACTGTTTGTTCGTAAGCGCATCAGTTGGAAATAGCTGGATCGATCGCAATATTTCTTATAATAAGGTTTATAGGTTAAAAAACGCAAAAAGTTCCCCGGAAAATTGAAATTCGGGGAAAACTAAAGCTGCTTTTTTCCATAGAATTTATGAATTAAGAGTCAATTTTACCTTTAATTAAAGCAGTCTTTAGCTAAATATTATAAAGAAGAAGGATATGATTGTTTGTTTGTTTGTTTGCACCGAATAGGCTCCGAAACTACTGAACCGATTAAGATGAAATTTGGTAAGAAGGTAGTTTGAGACCCTGGGAAGGATATAGGATAGTTTTTATCCCGGAAATAATCCCTTAAGGGGGATGAAAGTTTGTATGGAGAATCAATCTAAGGCGAACCCGAGCGAAGCGAGGGTAACTCGCTAGTAATTAATAATACAGTTAAAATATTAGATGTTATTGTCACATAGTGAATATGTATCTGATAATTGATAAATCAAACATTACATGAATGACCTTCACAAAATTCAATTATACTCCTAAACCACTATAATAGAACCATGCGTAAAGCCATGACGTCACAGTCCACCACAATAGTTTTATTTGTTACTTGCGACTTATCGTTTACTCGCTCAGGTGCAAAATATTGTCTATTCACGACACGCTTGGCTTAGTTTGAAGTGACCCTACTTGCTGAGTTCGAGTTCCGCTGGAGGCATTCATTTTTGTGATGAGCACGAATTTTTATACTCCAGTCATGGGTGTTTATATTTATAATATTCATGCATTTAAAGTAATATATACGTGTATCAACTATCTGGTATCCATAACACCAGCGTCGTAGGTTACCATGGAACGAGATGGTGCTGTGTGTTAATGTCCCAACATATTTATTTATTTATATATACTTTATTGCACTTTGGAAAATCAATACAAATATTGCATATTAAATGATATTTATATTGTATACAGACAAAGTCACTTTTTAACAAATTTCATTAGTAACAGTAACCTATAGGTATGTTATGTATTTTAGATCATAATCTATCATTGTACTAACAAAATTTTATCCTAATCCGTCCAGCCTTTTCAGCGTGAAGCAGCAACAAACAGACATACAAACTTTCGCGCTTACGAAAGTAATGTGATTAATGTAAAGTGTATAGTTTTATAATAAATTACTTTAAAAAAAGTATTTTATTACGTTTCTTTAACTAATGTATATTCTGATATAAATTTTACTTAATAATATTAATGTTGTAAGGATATTAACATAAGGATAATAACATTTTAAAAAGGTTTTTTTTTTTTGTAGAAATCCAATACATATTTTCAAATTCCGAGGCCGCTATAAACTCAACCACTATATACGAGATATTATTATATATTTTTCATTTCGTTTTTTTAGTATAGTATTTCAAGCCAGTTTGAAAAAGTGTCGTCGCGCATTTTATTAAAAATTTGCTTCAGAATTTTGGCTTTATTTTAATTAATAATGAAAATTTGTGAAAAGCGAGGCCGCTATGAACTATATTAATAATTATTCTCCATCATACAATAAGTATAAATTGTCGAAGAGTTTCAGTTTCTCTGAATAAGAACGTCAAAAATGGGCATTAAATTGAAAAATCGCAGTCAAAATGTAATAGGCCTCTTAAATCAAACCAAGCAATTCAGTATATTATGTATTACACAATTTATTAAATGATATAAAAGCTTGTCGCAAGATTTGCATATTTTGATTTTCAAAAATAGAATATTTTTAAGATGAGGGAGGTTTTGTTAGGTTTTAGTGGGTTGTACCTACTGGCTTTTCTAGCTGGTGAGTCCGACATCACCACCTGTTTATATACAGG
Source organism: Argynnis bischoffii washingtonia (assembly GCA_033884665.1). Lineage (NCBI taxonomy): Eukaryota > Metazoa > Arthropoda > Insecta > Lepidoptera > Nymphalidae > Argynnis > Argynnis bischoffii. The sequence continues at coordinate 5,130,096 of CM066623.1, read as the reverse complement.
TGGTAATCGTAAATTTCCTAGCATTAAAAATAAAAATATGCTGTGTGGCTTGTGATTGCTACACATGCCTGGTTTATACTTAGAATAATTAAATTTAATAGATAAAATAATAATAATTCACAAAAACATTTCAAAAATGCCATTTGAAATTTCTTTTCTCTGTAAAGTCGTTGAAAAATAATGGATATAAAAGTGCTTGTAAAGCCGCAAGAAGTATGAGCGTAATGATCTACTCATGTTATACGATTCAATAAAGTAAAATCTGAAGTAAAAGTTGTTTGAAGGCATCTATACCGAGTCATATTAATAAGCGTAGTTGTTACAATACAAAAGACGCAGTTTTTAATTGGAAAAATTCTTAAGACATATACAGAATCTAGACCTATAAATTATAGACAAACATCGATCCTAAAAAGAACTAAATTTAGCATTACACAATAAGCGACAAAAAATGTCCTCATCAAATGAGCGCTCATTTGAACATTTGAGCGCGCTTTTAATTATACTTTTTGTAAAAACAACTTTAAGCATTGTACTCAAGATTCAATTTGCATTTTGTATATTTATTTCAACTAGAATAATTACCTAAACACAATTGGTGACAGTTTTATGAGAAGTTTTAAATGGAATTGTGTATCTACTACTTTTTTGATTGAAACAGACAAATAAAATTTTTATATGTAGAATAAGCTATCACTACTAGCTTTGTATGTGTATATGTGCATGTATGTTACAACTTTTCGCTGAAATGGCTGGACGGATTTGGATGAAATTTAAAACACAGATAGATTAAGAGATGGAGTAACACATAGGCTAAACAGATGGATTAGAACGCGAGCGAAGCGAGATGTGTACATTTAGCATTTGTAAATGTCGTAAAAATCTGCTTTATGCCTCTTAATGATATAACAGTTTGTGTTCTTTTTATTTTCGCGCTCTGGTTTTACAACAGCAATTCGTTGTGATAACACGAAAAAGTGAGTACGGAAAAACTATTGTTTATTCGCATATTCCGTAGTATTTGTTTTGGAATTAATTTGAACGATAAAAACGGAAAACAGATAAAAACGGGCATTGTTCCAAACCCATATGTTATTGCGCTCATTTCGCTAGCTAAATTTGTTACTCATTTTTATATTGTAAAATTTGCTAAATTGCTATAATAATAATGTTTAAAATGATTTAAATAAAACTATCTTTTCGGATTTTTTCGCGGATTTATTTTGGATTTTTGGTTCCCGACGTTTCGATTGCTTTACAGCAATCATGGTCACGGGAGAGAAATCCGCGAAAAAATCCGAAAAGATAGTTTTATTTAAATGTCTAATATTCGCGTAAATCTAAGAAAGTTTAAAATGATGTTAGATTTCCTTGTGGCGATGTTTAAAATAATGTTACATTGTGTTGTTTCTCTTTCACGCTTAAACGGCTAGGCGGATTTAGATTTTTAGTATATAGACACTTTAGTAGACACTCGCCCCGCTCGGGTTCGCCTCTAGGTACGTTTTAATGGCTAGTATCGATTTCTCAGAGATGAGACATTTTCCCGCAGTAAATAGTATTCTATGTGTGGATAACCAGCTATCTATCTAACCATACCAAATTTCATCAAAATCTGTCCAGTGGGTAGAAAATTCTAAAAACTATAGATTCGGCCTTTGTTTTGATAATAATGACTATTTCAATAAGATTTTTCAAAAAATATTTAATGTACGGATACGACTCAGTTAGAATTTTATTATATGTATAGATTACAGGTATTGCATGACTTACTTCATTGGAAACTGCTTATAGTAGTGCCCAAGCATTATCATTAACATTCAGTCACACACTCTATATAAATATTAGAAATCCGAGCAACATTACAACACTTACGGCGTAAAATAAAAAAAAATACTCAAGCTACTATTCCAAGAGGTTTTAAATATTTTATTTTACCAATATTTGGGTTTGTTTTTTGTATCCATGATTTATTTTTAGCTGGCAATCCAGACAGCTCTGATCTCTGATTTACATGGGACTGTGTAATAATAATTATGTCCTCCCGCCCGATTTCGGCCACAGCGGCTAATCTCATTGAGACTAGCAATCTGCGCAGGAGATATTAAAGAGCCCTAGTGTACGCACAGACACAAGTGTACTCTCTATTCCTGTCACTCTCATACTCCGGTAGGACGACTACTCGACGCGACCAGTGAGAGGTTAGGCGCAGGACCGACGGCTTTACATGACTGGCTTTACAAAAAAAAAAAAACTTTTTTCTTAATGGATTAATATAGACTTGATTAAAACTCGTACAAGTATTTTGACGTAACTCATACTCTACTCTTCATTATTACTTTGTATATAAAAAAAAACAAAAGGTAAAAGATTTATTTTTAAAAATGTTATCGACAAATGTTTACTGTCGAAAATTGACATATTGTAGATCAACCATCAAGAATTAAATAAATGCATATTTTAAAAATTCTATACAAATCCATAGACTGACCTAATTATTTTCTAGTTATTGCTTTTACTAACAACGAATATTTTAGTACATAATTTAATTTTCCTTGCTTCGTTGGCCTTTAGATATTATACAATAAAAATGTGAAGTAAACAGCGAACACGCTTAAACATTTAAGTAGGCACACGCATTAGTTCTAATACTACGGATAACCGACTCATCACATCGGTGTGATAACAGTGATAAAAGTCCACTTTAGTTATCTCGGGTCACACTCCGACGTCTTAGAATAGTTACTTGTTGGGCAATCTTTAACTATTAAAGTTTTTAGATATATTAGTGATCCCAGTGATGGTAAATAAAGTTTAGTTTATACTATTACCCTATAGAAACTAATTACCGGTATAAAAAGTATCCTATACCTATATTAATCTAGGTCTTTATCCTTGTACCTAGATTTATTCCAATTGATTCTAGGGTTTATGCGTGATTGAGTATTAAACATTCAAACATATCCATAAACTTCCACAGTTATAAGTAGTATTTGTGACAGATTAAGAAATAGAATCAATAAAAAATCTTATATATTTAAACGAGCAATTCTTGTATATTTATTTATTTATTTATACCGGCGATCTCGGAAACGGCTCTAACGATTTTGCTGAAATTTGGTAAAGGGGGGCTTTCGGGGGCGAAAAATTGATCTAGATTAGTCACATGTCTGGGGAAACGCGTGTTTTCGAGTTTTCATGCGTTTTTTTATGCATTATTCTTCGCAAAATTTAATCGCGACATCTATACAACTTTCTCAGTAACACTTAGTTACTTAATGTAAAATTATTTTTAAGCCAAATTAAAAAGAAAATTGTTCTTATAGCGACATCTATACAACTGTCTCAGTAACACTTAGTCACTTAATGTAAAATTATTTTTAAGCCAAATTAAAAAGAAAATTGTTCTTATAGCGACATCTATACAACTTTCACAGTAACACTTAGTCACTTAATGTAAAATATACAATCTTTCAAAGTGCCATGACAGGTAACATCTTACTCCGGTTTCGTATATTATAATTACGAATTTTAAAGCTTTTTCCCGCTACCAGTATTACTTTCTAAGAATAAGAATTAAATACATCAAAAAGAATTGCAATAGCTACCTACCGACATCTGCTCATTTCTTCCGTACTAGCAAGTCCTACTTATGTTCATTATGTAAACTGTAAAATAATTATGTTTAAAATAAAGTATTTTACTAAAGTGTATCAATGATTTGTTTGTTTAAATGACTGAATGATGATGAATATGATAGGAAAGGCCTATGTTTAGTAGTGAACGTTTTATAGCTGAAATGACAAATTCTATACCAATCGGAAACGTCCCCAAACGATTAGGATGAAAATTTTATTAGGGGGAGGTCCCCCAGTAGCGGACACTTAAGGAATATTTGAAATAAAATAACAAAATTCATGTCAAGATTTATTTTTTTTAGTTTTAAATGTTCGTTATTATATAATTAATCAATTCAAATATATAGACAGGCTCAAAGATTTCCTTAAAATATAAATTTCTTTATGGATAAATAATATACGAAATAACACGTCTTCAAAAAGGTCCTCTAATATCGGACAGTCTTCTTTTTTAATCATAAATCTTCTTTTTTAATCCTAAAGATAAAAATACATTATTTAAACAAATAATTAACCAACAAATTATTAAAAATGAAAAAAAAACAAACATACAATCAGAATATATATAAGAACATTGCATGAGATTACTAGGTTTAATATTGTGGTCTGTAAAAGTCACAAATATAGACTACAAGCAGGGCAAAGAATCCAATCTTCACCGTTTTCTTCTTAACAGATTGTACAAGTTGTTGTTTTTTGAGCCATCGGTGTTTCATGTGATAGAATCTTCACTCTCTCCAATTTTGCTATCGGCTTACTGAACTTTATATATTTTTTTTTTGATTCGTCAGTTTTCTTGCCTTTAAGCTGAATCAGATTTTGTATTCTTATTTACTATAAGTGCATTTTATAAAGGAGAGGATGTTAAATCACTTTTCTTCGCTTTTCTTCGTCGACTTATAGTTTCCTTTGCCGCAATATTTAGAACCGGTGATAGCTGATGAGTTGTCGTTTTTTGTTTACCCATGTTGAACCTAAAAAACAATACTAACTCAATTACTTTCTAAAATAACGATAAAACTGTCCGTCTATAGGGGACTTTTGAGTGTCCGAACTTAGGGTCCATTAAAGGTAAGCAAGAAAAATTACTGTTTATAATATATACTGTGGATTAAAGAAAAATGCTTTAAATATAATGGATTTATGGCCGTTCCAGCAATATTCGATTGAATGATCTATTTTTATTAAAAATAGAAAATAAGAAATCGTGCTTAATATTGTATGTCTTTTTAATGTCAATACTTTTTCTGTTCTCTTTTTATTGGAATCTGTCACAAACATAATTTATAAAAAGTAAATGAAAAAGGTCTTATTTAAAAATATAAAAGTATAAAAAAGATATCTGCGTATGTTTGTGTGTATATAAATTTGTGCCTACAGATTGTTAACATTACAATCATGGTTCATTATAAACAACATCATTGTATTATTGATATATTTTCAACATGCCTCTAAATATTACTTCAAATAAAAAATTTACTAACCTCAAACTTCGTACAACTCTCCTCGGTGAACAGGACGGCACTGGGTTGTAAGCGACCGCTCCTATGCCTCACTTCTCAGGATCATTTTAACCATGACACAAATAACGAAACTGCGCGTTTTTTACGTTGATTTGAATTATGTCCGGCTTTAGGACCCGTCCGGGCTTACGGGACTTCCCCATCAGTTTACGTTTTGCTCTTTAAGTTATATAGATTATCATCTAAAAATACGATATAACAAAAAAGAACTCCGAGCGAAGCTCGGTCGCCCAGGTATCTTATATATTTAATCGAGCAATTCTTGTATATTTATATCTTTATTTATTTATACGAGCGATCTCGGAAACGGCTCTAACGATTTCCCTGAAATTTGATATGTGGCGAAAAATCTTGGGGAGAAAAATCGATCTAGATTAGTCTTATGTCTGGGAAAAATGCATATTTTCGAGTTTTCATGTGATTTTCTTTAGCATTATTTTACGCAAAATATGTTAATAATTTCGCACAATTGTGTATAAGCATCGTGGTCAAGCGGCTAAGGCGCGAGATTGACTATCACAGGTATGTTCGGATCCCGGTCGGATACAAAGATTTTTTCCTTTATTTTTTTTTTGTATTTATTCAAGTTTTTAGTTTTTTTTTTGTCTTTAAGCCAAATTTAAAAAAAAAAATGTACTTTTAACCAAAACCTCCGAGCGAAGCTCGGTCGCCCAGGTACTATACAAACAAAAGTGAGCAAATATTTTATTTTATCATACATGTTGATTTAGTGAATACTCTGTGTGTAGTCCAATGACAATATGATATGTGGCTGTAGAATTTGATACTCTTGGTGATTTAAATATATTTAGAAAATTTCACCAATCTTAGCCTAATAAGATTATAATAATATCTTATATGAAGGCAGTGATAGCCCAGTGGTAACGTGCTCGCTTGGGAAACCGAGTGAAGCGGGTTCAAATCTCGGGTCTCGTACCTCTGAGTCTGATACTTTCATGTGTGTTTCATTTCTAACATGATTACCACTTGTCTTACGGTGAAGGAAAATATTATGAGGAAACCTGCATGTCTTAGACAACTTTTCGAAAGTCAAATGCAGTTGGCCAACCTGAACTTGGCCAGCCTGGTGGACTATGGCCTGATCCCCCTCGTATTGAAGGGAGGCCCGTGCTGAGCAGTGGGATGTTCAAAAGGGTTGAATACAATACGATATATTAATAGAACTAGTCAAATATTAAGTCTAGCTTCCTGTATAATCTAAAGTTCGATACAAACATATTATACAAAACTATTATGAACAAATCATTAAAAAATTGTCTGTCTACTTGTAACCTCTAATCTTCGCAAAGTTTTCATAGATTATTTGGGCGAGAGATATACAATATTTTTTATCTAGAGAAAACAATGGCTTAATCGTTTTTTTTAAACGGAAGAATTTAGATGTAATAGAGAGAGGGACAGGCTTTATAGTAGCATGTGAGTGGAGCCGCGGGCCAAAGTCAACCTTTAAATAAAAGAAAAATTGCTAGTTAGCTGTTATAGTTATTATTACCTATAATTATGTAGATGCAGTCTTGATCCACATTTTCGTTTATTGGCTTAGGACGTGTTGTTTGTATGACGCATTACCACAGAGGATGTGTTGCCATCGTCAAACGGATGTCTAAAATAAATTGTTTGTCAGGCGGTTGTGATGATGCGTATAAAATATTAAACAGAAAATGTACGTACTCAATCTGCGAATATATTATGTCGATGTTGACTGAAAGATGTTACATGTGTTTCAACAATTCGGGCTAATTATTTTCTATTTTTCGATTTGTTTTATTTATTCATATTTAATTTTCAAGTGAAAAACAAAGTAATAATAATAAACTTATAAATGAAACTAAGGTCTATGAGTGATTTCGAAATTCATTAAATAATAATACGTAATTGTTCATATTGTTTTTGCAAAACAAATAGGGATGAGATGAGAAAATTTATTTATTTATGTGAATTTTTATAAATTATAAATTTGCAAATTGCACGTAACATTGGAATAGCCTAAAAGTGACTGACTACATTATTCCCAAGGTATATTGTTTTTTAATATGATTAATTTTTTGCTTTTACCACACAAATGTTCTTGACTTCATCTATTTTTTATCTAACATCAAAACATTTTTCGTCGTTTTCTGGGCTCTGTTGTAACAACATAAATAAAAAAAAAATTAAAAAAACGTGTATTACATTTCATAGGAAAATCTACACTAATATTATGAATAGGTAAAGTTTGTAAGTTTGTTTGTAGGGGATAATCTCTGAACTGACCTGATTCTGAAAATTCTTCCACTAATTGGAAACTATAATACCGCCGAATGTTGTAGGTTATTTTTGTTTCCGATTGTATGATCTGTACGTTACACATTATACTGTTAGTAACACGTTACGTTTGTTACGCAACTAGGGACGGACCTTTTTTTTAATTGTTGGAAAATGCATTTACGCATACCACCTGTATAAATAAAGGTGGTTACGTGGAACTCACTGGCTAGAAACACCAGTTCTACTCACTAAAACCCAACAGAACCTTCCCCTGTCTTAATGTGGCGTCGCAGGATCGCTTACGCACTTAATCACGACACCCTAATAGCAGGCACCCTGTGTGTCTGTTAGCTTCATGCCGTGTTGAGTTGCCAGACGCTAATAAGCCCCCCTCCCCTCCCCCCACCACAACAAAGCAAACACACATCAGAGGGGAACTAGGGACAGACCTGAGCGAAGCGAGGGTAAGTCTCTAGTTATTAATATTTATGCGAATATACATACTTAAAAAAACAAGAATCTATTAGTGATTATGTAACTTCTGAAGTATTTACCTACTTGATCCATTATATTGGCGTAGTGTCTTTTCGAGACGATAGTTTTTGGCTTTATTAAGATATATATACTAATAGGTGATGCTGTAGTAATGTTATTGAAACCATACTTACTACTTACGAGTATATTTGGACTAAAACGACTATTTGCAAAGTAATATGTTACTCGTACTTTAGAGCATAAATTGAAAATCATGCAAACATCATAAAATCAGCCAATACATTTTGGAGATGAATCATTAAATGAAATTATTTTACGGAAATGTCGAAACATCTACTAGATTAGTTAATAATATATAAAAATATTTAGTGCAAATATAATTAATATTATAATTATTTATAATTTTAATTTTTCATTAATTGGGGCTAACTGCCAAGAAGTAACACGTCAAAAGTAATACTGTAAAATAAAATTTCTAGATAATTTCTAGATCATGATTTATATTTTTGGTTTAAATTTTATTAAAAAAGTACCTTTTTAAAGTTCGAACTTTATAAGAGCTATACTAAAATCGCAATAGCTTAAATGCTAGTCTTGGCGCACTCACCAGTTGCCTTGTTTCGGCACAATTTTAGTAGACGCTTCATGAAAACAAACTTCTATTTCATGCCAAACTTCCTGAGAGCTGTGGCTTTTTGTATAATGGAATTATGAAACGTTATCTTCTTAACTTCATCTGCGAACTGGTAAAGTCGAAACTATTTTGAAATTTGGTAACTTTTGATATATGGGTCGTTCTTCTTTTCTTGCGACAATGAATTGGTGTTTTTCAGTTTTTCGAGTTTTTCAAGTAACAATATTTTTATTTCAGTGTTAGATATTTTTTGCAAATGCATTTTATTTTCATTTGGATTATTTAATCTTTGTTTTCATGCCCGTAATGTTGTTTGTTTTGTGGCTATTTTCGAGAAACCACTGTGACAGACTTTTTTTCGGTAGGACATCATTATGAATTACTACTGTGTCACGGTATTTAATGAATAATAAACACATGCAAAAAAATTATTGGCTACAGAAAGTTAAAGATTATTTGGTATTAAAAGGTATAAAGCGATGAGGATGTAAATTCAAACAATGAATATATAATAATCTATACTCTAATATGATACAAAATGAGATGAGTGACAGATAATTGTCGCTAGAAAAGAAGAACGACCCATATAACCAATTAATTTTTGCACCCGGCTTGTAATAAGCAAGTCGGGGTTTAAGGGTAACCTAAGTCCGATTCCAGAAAGTAATCTAAGTCCTTGCCAAATATTATCGAAATCTGTTTAGCCACTTAAGCGTGAAATGGTAACTGACAGAGTTACATACATATTTATAATATTAATTATGGAACTACTATATAACCCATATAAAGTCAGTCGTGAGCGTGGATTCTCCCGTGTATCGAATTGTCTCCCTAGACTGCATTCATTGAAGCAGTAGATAATGCAACTGTATTTGCGTACACTTCTTCTTCCGCATATATGGCTAGTCTGGTATAAAGAATTGAACGAAGGAAGGAGTTAAACTTTCTGAAGTTAACTTGATCTTGATTGAAGTAGTCAGAAAGTAACCAAAAAACAAATTTATTAGATAAAAGATAAAAGAAAGATATAAAACTGTAAACTGTATAAAAAGATTCTAGTACAACGGTGGCTCTGCAGAACGGCAGACAGGTTACATTAATCATAAGATAAGATAAGAAACTTATTTCAAACCATAGCCGAATATAATGGTGGCTTAGCAAAACTGTGCAATATTATTTGTGTTAGTCATTAAATAATATTACATCACGAAAAGCTTATATAACAGATACTATAATACCCCATCCTATGCAAAGAAATTAGACGATCGTAATTCAGACTAATTTATTGTAGGTGAATAGACGATAGATGGCGCTTATTAAAAAGCTGCTAAACTATATTTGATATAATGCAATACGTGCAAAGATATATGCTACAAAACAAAACTAAAACAAATTTCGGAGTCTATCGTATGTAATTTTATACAACACAAACATACCAAATGCCTCATTTTTTAATTTTAAGTAAAGAAAATTTGATTTAAGAGTCTATTATTTCTTTTTCCTTTGCTTAGGTATTTTATTTTATTAGAATATTCATTTTCAAGATGTTTAATTTAAAATACAAATCATAAACAAATCTATTTATATTATTATTCTATCTACTGCACTAATTTTTGACGAGACTTCATACTTATATTAACCCTATTACTATTTTGTATTACTTATCTAATAAGAATAAAGAATTTAGATGGAGTTCATAAAAAATGTCAAAGTCAAAAATAACCGTTATTACACTTAGTACATATTATTTTATTTCCACGTTCTCATTTTTTTAATAAACCATGACATATAGGTATATATGTATATAGGAAGCTTGTGTTATGGATACCAGATGATTGATACATTACACATATATAACTTTAAATACATTATGTATGTCATAAATATATTTCTTTCACATTACTATGGCCATAAGCGATTATTGTAATTAAGAAATAATCATTATTATTACATACATATTAATATTACACTATCCCACAATCTATGCATTTTTGTAGTACACTTTACTGAGAAACTATCACACTAAATTGATGAAAAAATGTCGAAAATTTTAATGATATCAATGTTATTGTTTCATCAAAATGCTACGAAGATGTAAACTGGCCGTAACGAACGTGAACAAACCCGTTCTTTGATGAATGAAGTAAGAAAACGTCAGAACAGAGCTTGAGACGCAGAATTAAATTTTTATCGTGAAAAATTTGGAACTGAAACACTGTAATTTTATGTCATCGTCGTTGGTTTGATTTACATATTGAAAAAGATGGACTTTGTGCTCTTTGTCACAAATTTCAAGTAAAAAGTAAATTAAATATATTTTCTGTAGACAATAATATAAATCCTGGACTACAACCTGATGTTTGAATAAAATTAACATTTCTTGAAGAACAATTAATCGCTCAAATTCAACCGGTTATTACAGTATATAGACTTAAAGGTGGTCAGTATGGATACAGTGGCCAAATTATCAATTTTCATCAAGATATCACAGATTTTACTACATCTATTGATACTATTTTAAAATATATTGTTGTTAGAAGAAATTGTGACGAAGGGTAAAAAGATTTTATTGTTAATCGTGATAATGTTAAGGCAGCTTTTATATATCTTAAAATTATCTATAAAATCTTTGGTATCGTGATATTACAATCGATGAAACTAATTTAGAATGTTTACCTGATGATTAGAGTGTTTTTCAACAAATTGTATCAAGTCGAGAAAAACAACATCTTTCATTTAATTTATATAGTGTGATAGTGATAGTGAAGATGATGATCAAAAAATTTTGGTCATAGCAAATGTTTGGTGGTAAACATATGAACTGGCAACTTCATCTCTCATTTATTTTTTTAAAGTCACGAGTTTTTTTTAATGTCAAATATCTTGTATAGTAAAGAACTGCTTATTTAATATTTCATGACTCTTGGACCAATAAAAATGAATATGCAAATGATATTATCATCAATACAAAGTATAGCTTTTATGAATATTTAAATTTTTTGAGAAGACACCAAATTAGTTTTTATATTTAACAAAGAACTTAATTATAATAAAAAAACGGTTATAACTAAGAAGTACTTCAGAACGAAGTAATTTTTTGAGCTTTGTTTTTATTTTTAAATTTGAACCAATTTTAATTCTAATTTTCTTTAAAGTTTTGTGCCCCTACCTGTCTAATTTATGTTTGAAATTGCAAACGAATTATAAACAACAAACAGCGGAATTTTGTTTCAGTTAAAGACGGATAAGTGATAACCTTACGACTGATTGTAATGTAATTATTGTACAGTAGGACGTAACTGTATTATAAAAGCAATAAAATCCAACTTCGGAAAAATCAAATTAAAAAGACGAAAGCTGACGTTGAAACATATTATTATGCAGTCGGAAACATAAATTATACATTACAAACATTTTTAAAGGTGCTAAAATTGACGTTATCGAGACATATCTTACGACGTACTAGTATTCAGTTCAGTATCCCAATGCTGGGCACGGGCCTCTCTTCGATACGAGGATGATCACACTATAGTCCTCCGGATTGGTCAAGTGCGTATCGGCGGACTTCACAAGTCTTTCAAAAACTTGATAGATCTCAGACATGCAAGTTTGTGTCCTCGCGATGTTTTGTTTCACTATAAGACAAGTGGTAACCATGTTAGAAATGATTCGCACATGAAAATATTAGATGTGAGAGACCCGGCATTTGAACCCGCTTCACTCGGTTATCCAAGCGATGTTGCCCCACTTATTTTTTGTAAATCACACAAAGGATTTTGGTACGATTTTCACCAAAAGGAAAACCGATAAATGTGGAAAGTTTTTGTATATACATAATCTATACTAATATTATAAAGCTGAAGAGTTTGTTTGTTTGTTTGTTTGTTTGTTTGTTTGTTTGTTTGTTTGTTTGGTTGAACGCGCTAATCTCAGGAACTACTAATCCGATTTCAAAAATTCTTTTTGCATTAGATAGCCCGTTCACTGAAAAAGACTATAAGGCTATATATCATCCCGGAAAAATGTACGGTTCCCGTGGGATAGATTTGTTTTTGTCTAGCGACGAACCCGAAGCGAAGCGAGGATGAGTCGCTAGTATGTAAACATTTTGTACAAAATGCCTGAGCTATGACGGTGTTTTGTCAAAAAAACTGTTTTCGTACGGTTACATGGCTAAAGCTAAGAAAATAGCTAAAAATGTTTAGAATAGATTATAGAATATGATAGATTGAATTTAGAGAGTTCAAAATGTTCATTTACTCTACTAATTATTGAGTATATGAATTATGTTTTTTAAAGTATCTTATGTAGGACAGAGGCTCTTGAGAATGGCTGTAACGTTTTAAAAGGACATTTTTTTCTTACCACACTGAGGTTATTACATCAATTGATAATAATTCAAGGAACTGACTTCAAAATGGCGTTGAAAAGTTCCTTAGTACGCCTCTTAGCAATGTATTTTTTCTTAAAATAGATGTAGGTCAATCCTTAAGGTATTTTATTTCTTAAGATATACGTATCTATTAATTAAAAATAAATAACAAATAATGAGTTCGTCATAACTGGTAAATATATTTCGTTATATATAATAAAAAATTATAGTTTTAAAAATCTAAAACAACACGCTTTTGGCCCATGGGCTATATGTATAAGCTTCCTCAAAACAAATTAAATGAGGCCTAACTCCAAAGAATTTCAATAAGCTCAATTTACCTGTATTATTGATTTTCCTTCAGTATTGTAAGCATTCGTAAAGTTTTAAATCGATACAATAATTAGAAGATGGTTAATTTGGACATAATTGTAGCTTAAGCTAATGACAACGCGATAAAACATTTATCCGAATTGAGTTTAGAGTCAGTCAAAAATAGCGAAGATTCAACGCAATAACTCAGTCGGGTCGTTGACCTTTCTAAAATAAGGTTCAAACCCCCAGTTCTATAGGCTTCCGTACACAGCATGATTAGTTACTTAGATCTAAAAAGAACCTGTGATAGCGTGTAGCATATTTCCACAATGGGCATCACAGTCATTTAGCTTCCGTATACGCAAGCCTGTGTTACTGACGCGGAAACCATGTGATAACAATAGAATACTTGAATGGGAAAACCACATGTGACGAGATATTTAGTTAAATGGAATTTACTCACGATGTTTCTTTGTAATGTGATCTTAATATTACTTTATAGACGACACGTTTAGCTCAGTGTGTAGTGACCCTACTTGCTGTGCCAGCGGTCGCGGGTTCGAGTCCCGCTGGAGGCTTTCATTTGTGTGAGCGCGAATGTTTGTACTCCAGTCATGGGTGTTTATATTTATAATATGTATGTATTTAAAGTTATATATGTAGTGTATCAACTATCTAGTATCCATAACACAAGCCTTCGTAGCTTACCATGGAACTAGATGGTGCTGTGTGTTAATGTCCCAACATATTTATTATGTCCCAACATATTTATTGTAATTTACTTCAAAATGGCTGCATAAAACATGTGTGACATGAATTTGGAATTGGCTATTTACTAAATTTTATATGATACCCATTTTGTAATACTAAAATATTTATTTTCTGTACCCATATTTTTTGATTTGAAGACACTATAATGTAAATATGTAAATGTTATCCTACGCAATTTTACTACGGCTATTCAAATATAAAAAGAGCTTTCTACTCTTTATAGATCTCTAATATATAAAATTCTCGTGTCACAGTTTTTGTAACAAAACTCTTTCGAAAGGGCTTGACCGATTCTTGTGAAATTTTGTGTGTATATTCAGTAGGTCTGAGGATAGGATGTAAAAAATTTTTCATACCCCTAAGTGATAAGGGTGGCCCATCCTTGGGACGAACCCGAGCGGAGCGAGGGTGAGTCGCTGATATTTATATAAAATCAATTGCTGTTTGTTATCTCTAGTATCAAAAACGGCTGGACCGATTTGAATAATTCTTTTTTTAATCGTTAAAACGCACCTAGGGGCTAGGGATGAACCAGTGGGTGAGTCGCTAGTACAAAATAAATTTTAGAAACAGTTTGATAGTTCCAAAGATTATACTCTAATTATAAACAAGAAACAAGCAAGCTACAACTTTATATTATAGTATAGTGTATAGTGGCCGACTTATAGTACAGTGCCTATACTGTCTTTTGTTAGATTGATAGTGTACGATGCTTGTTAGAAGTAGTTAATATTATTGTAATAGTTTTTATCTTAAAGATATATTGGGTACCTACTACAAAATTATGGAAGATTGATATGAAGTTATCGTCGAAAAGTAAGTTTAATTAAATAAAGCCAACAAATTAAACAGTAATGAAATGAAACTTTATTCAAGTAGACTTATTATAAGCACTTCTGAAGTCCATACTTTAATGCTTATCTTTTTCAATAACATTTAAATTGGATTTAAGCCCTTTTAAGGATCCTACGAAAAAGATAGACAAATCTACAAAATAATAATAACACATTCGCATCATAAGTGATTCTTCTTTTATTTTATAACTGACTAACGAATTACCTTTGTTTGGCTCGGGTGTGTTCCTACCCCCCCCCCCCCCCGTCCCCTCACCCCTCGCTACCTTGTTGCGATGGGGGGGGGGGCACATTAGCGTCCGGCAATCCAGCCGGGCGCGAAGCCAAGAATAGCAGACCTGCCGTCGGGGCGTTGTAGTCGAGTGCGTAAGCGATCCTGTGACGCCCCATTATGACGGGGGAATAAAAAAAAAGTGCGTTCGTTAAACGTTTTAATTTTTTTCAGCGGACCTTTAATTATTTTTCTAAAATAAAAGTAGCCTAACTTACTCATTATAACATATGCATTTAGTATAAAGCTTTTATATTGACATCACAAACAGACACTTCAATTCTATTTATCTGTATAGTTTATTTTATAATTGATGACGTATCCTCGTTTCGAGCCGTAACTGCTTCCTACGGGGTCTTTCAGTAACTGGTTGCAAAGTAAAATATTCCACTTTAAAGTACTTTATATACCTACCTACTTGGAATTAAACTATAATTAGTCAGTAGGAGAGTCCGTTATATTTAAAACAACTTAACCATTTCATGTTTTAAAAACATTCTCAGATTTAATGTAAATATTTAAACATGTCATATATGTTATGCATTATTATATGTGGATTACACGGTAAATAAGTGAGTATAAATGTTAACAGCTCTGGAAATTCAACAATACATTCATGGATGCTGTCATATTAGCTGAAACTTTTATATTTATGACAATTTAGACAACTTAGTGATATAACGAATCAATGAAGTCAGAAATGACATGTTTTATAGATCATATATAAAACAAGGCAAGGCAAATCATTGTTATGGAAATCTGCTGTAAAACTCTGCACATTCTTTGTTCTCTTTTTTGACCTTGTTGCGTAAATGTGAAAGTGAATGAACTATTAAACTATTTGTTATCTGAAAAAAGTGCAATGGTTATACTTATATCTCGTATATGTACCTACTTAACTAGCCTGTGGTCAACTATACACACTACACAAAAAAATGTTTAAAAAAAAGTGTAAGTATCTTAAACTTCAATATCGAAGTTAGTATTGGAAAATATAGTCTACTTGTGACTCACCCTCGCTGCGCTCGGGTTCGCCCCTCGTTACGTTTTGACGTTTAATATAGATCCCTTAGAGGTAAGATATTTTCCCGCAGTAAAAAAAGTATCCTATATGTTGACCCGGCTAACCAGCTATCATCATACTAAATTTCATCAAAATTGGTCCTGTGGTTTTTTCGTGATGCGTTTCAAGACAGACCGACAGACAGAGAGTTACAACAAATCTACAAACTATAGATTCGGCTTGTGTATCGATAATAATGACTATTTCGATAAGATTTTCCAAAAAATATTTAATGAACAGATTTGACTCAGAATTTAATTATATGTATGGATAAAGACAAGGGTAACCGCGAGACACAGCTAGTGAGAATATTAGGTAAAGTTAGTCGAATCAGTTCTTGTATGAGTGTCAAGTCATACTGTTATGCATTAAGTCTGTCATGTCCTATTATGCATTAAGATAACGTAAGAAGCAGTGAGTGGATGTGACAGTTTTTTTTTACAATAAATTGTTGCTTCGTACCATTTTAATGGGCTAATGGATGTCTCATTTCTAACGATAAGTGATGTAAACAAATTTTTCTTCGTAAAGCTCTTAACTCTATTTTCAACTAAATGCGAATTTTTATATTAGATTTATAAGGTAACCTCTATACCATAATTGTTGGCGGCTATATTCGACTAACACTTTCTCTACATTATGTTTTAAGTAAAGATTTGTGTCTCTGCGATTATTTTTAGAAGTTTTGGGTTTATTTCACAAATCTTTCGGTCTTAAGAAGCTAAACTCTCCCTGAATAATAGTATACTATGCATTTTTATCGATTCATAGTGGATCCCAATAACCTATATTTGCAGTTTGACATAATTTGTTTGGGAGCCTCAAATACATCAAATTTCTATTTATTCCTGGTCATAAAAACGTGCAATTTGGAGGATGTAATTCTTATATAATGTAGGCAAAACTGGGCGGTGCAGTTGGAGTTGGTTGAATATATTTAAGCAGAGTAACATGGCTCAAGTTCTTTGTAAGTACACATTTACTGTATAGGATATAAAGTAGAGAACAGAAATTATTCCGAATGCAAAGAAATATTATGTATAACTTCTCGACTGGCCACAGCAATAACAACTATAACAGACCGAGAGCGCGAGAGAGAAAACCTAGGTAGAGAGTATCCTGTTATCTATATACTTCTTCTGAAGGTTAGCACATCTGTAATGAAAAAGTCTCCTAAGTTATGTAACGGGTAGAGTGTAAGTAATTCATTAAAAATAAGAGCGGCCACTGTGTTTGCTGGATCTGCTCAGGGGGGAATCAGTATTCATATCTCGAATACCACTGATAACCTCTGACTACGTGCATATGAATTTAATCTATTGTAATTCCTCCTTAAAGTTTGCTTTACAATGATCATTAATATATCTCAGGGCCGGTTGTTAAGAGTAGCAGGCATAGACTTAAGAGAGAATTGCTTCTCACAGGGACATTTTAATAGAAACCACAAATAGACAGAACATTCACCAATGTGGTATATTTGTGGTTGGTTTTTTAGCGTAGACTAGCAAGTGAATCTAGAGTGATTATATAAATGTGTAGGTACGTAATACACTGGACCGCAAAGAAAAAGGGTCGGTTTGAAAATCTTCAATATCTTCGAAAGTAGCTGACCTAGCTTTACGAAATAAAGACATTGTATGCGAGTTGTATCATCTCTTACTCATACTTTAAAAAGATGGAGTAGAAAATGTGCAAAAAATAGAGGCAGTGGAGCTTGCTAAATACCTAAAATGAAAATTTATTTACAGAATATACCTACGCTTAACATTCTTTAAAAACTTGGATCTTTTAGATCGACCGAGCTTCGCTTTCACGCGGTTTTTTTTCAGTAAAGACACCTATATAGAATTGTATTATGATATTAATTAAAACGACTAGTGAAAAACACAAAAGTGTTAAAAAGAATATTTTTCTAACCTATTTCGAGTTTTCTCTTATGTACTGGATCTATCTTATCCTGACTATTTTCAGTCTTTTTAACGTCCCACTGCTGGGTACGGACCGTCAATACTAAGGAGACCAGGACATGGTCCACCACGCTCGCCAGGTACGGGTTGGTGGATTTCACGTGTCTTTTGAGAACTTACTAGGTTCTCTAAGACATGCAGGTCTCCTCGCGATGTTTTCCTTCCACCAAAAGTAATTAATGTTATCATCATGTTAAGAAATATAAATCCTTGTCCTGGTTAACTTAAGACAGAATATAGCTTTGATAACTGCCATATAGTTAATAAAGTTTATACTATATACATTACAATGCACTATGGAAATCATGTACATTTATATATAAATCGATAATTGTATTTATACATATATAGAATTGTAATTTAATGATTACAGAATATTTTATACAATCATTTAAATAGCTTAATAAGTCCGCAATAATCTGTAATTAGCTTATAAATTTAGTTTAGCTAGTGATGCTTAATTTAATTCTACTCATAAGACTATAACATCATGTTATTGAAAATGTTATAATAATTTATTATAGTACCTGGGCGACCGAGCTTCGTTTGGAGTTCTTTTTTAATATATCGTATTTTTTTGATAAAAAAAATATTTTTTAGATAAAAAAGAAATAATAAAAACTTGAAAAAATATAAAAAAAAAACAAACGTAAAAACTTTGTATTCCGACCGGGACTTGACCCCAGGCATAGGTGTTGTCTAACTTGCGTCTTGACCGTTTGACCACGATGCTTATACCCGAGTGTAAGAAATTATAGACCATATTCTGCGTAGAATAATGCAAAAGAAAACCGCATGAAAACTCGAAAACACGCGTTCTCCCAGACATGAGACTAATCTAGATCGATTTTTTGCCCCCGAAAGCCCAAACATACCAAATTTCAGCGATATCGTTAGAGCCGTTTCCGAAATCGCTGGTATAAATGAATAAAGATATAAATATACAAGAATTGCTCGTTTAAATATATTAGATATAATGATTGGTTCAAAAAGGACGCTTTAGTTAATTTTAACTGATTAGAAACGATAATAATCGACCGATAGTTAACAAAGTGACCTAAACGGTTCCTATAGGTAAGTGACATCGACATAAATACTGAGGTGGATGGGTGACCATTTGGCAACACATGAAGCCGTATATCGTAGGAGGTAGTTTGTTTAATCATTGTTGTCAATTATTAATAAATATAAAACATGGTGTTGACAGTATCTATTATTAGAAACCGTCGTTAGTGAAATTACGTAGATTGCTACTATTTATTTTAATCAATAAGTTATATTGACCTAATGAATGATTAATTATACTTACTTACACATATCATAAACAAAATTTACTTTTTTAAATAAGTATAGGGTAATATAATAGCTAAGCATAGTGTTTTTTTACCTAAACAGATTATTATTTCATTTGTCAGACGATTACGTAGGGCACCAGAAATGGTATATTGACGTCATTGGACAAAAATGGATAACAGCAGTACAGCATGATGACGTTTTTTTTGATGAATTTTGGACATTTAAATTTTATTTTTACCTTGTACATATAAAGAAAAGTGTGTGTGTAATTAAGAAGTTATACTTCTTTGGTGTAACAGAACAAAAATAGCTTAAGATTTCATCCCGAATGTCACAACTCTCTGTTTGTAAAAGGAATGCAGCTAACTTCATGATGTCGCTTTTTGGCTACCGGTTTTCGCGCGCATCGTAAAAATTTTACTCTCATATTTTTTTCCAAACGCGCCAAAAGAACTATGACTTCAAAAAAATATATATAAAAAAATAAACAAGTCAATGTTTTTAAGATTATATATATAGATATGATTATATATATAGATATGATTAGGTATAATTTCAAAATATTTGACTTATCAGCAGCACTGTGATGTCTAAAAAATACTAGCTATTATATAAATCTAATATTTAATTACTTCTGAGTTTTAATAAAAAGAAGCAATTACAATGCTTAAACGTTTAAAGCTTGTTAACTACGGGCTTGTTCTACCTTGCCTCAGGTGCCGTATTAATTTTAAATATAAGTTATTTTATTATGAAAGATATAAAATATATGTTTAAGTTTATTATTTAGAAAAAATAATTTAATACATTAAATGTATGATCTAGTAAGCTGTAATGTATTATTGTATATATTTAATACCTTTAAACGACATAATTCTTGTATATATATTTATTTATACCGGCGATCTCGGAAACAGCTCTAATAATTTCGCAAAAATTTGGTATGTTGGGATTTTTAGGAGCGAAAAATCGATCTAGATTAGTCTTATGTCTGGGAAACCGCATGTTTTCGAGTTTTCATGCGGCTTTCTTTTGCATAATTCCACGGAAAATATGGTCAATACTTTCGCACGATCTGGCATAAGCAAGGTACCTATTCGAGCGGCCAAGGCGCAAAATTGACAATCACAGGTGTCGAATCCCAGTCGGATATAAAGTTTTTACTTTTTTTTTGTATTTATTCGATGTTTTAGTTTTTCTTTTGTTTTTAAGCCAAATTAAAAAGAAAATTGTACTTTTGGCCAAAAACTCCGAGCGAAGCTTGATCGCCCAGGTACTGTATCATATGAGCCCAAGCTTGAAGGTCTTACTAGTAGCCATTAAAGAAATCCACAATACATCCATCCATCATCATACCAGCTCGATGGTATCACATCGTATTACCATCAAGATATTGTATTTACAAAGTTTAACGCCGATAAGATAGGTAATTAGAAAAGGTTAAATCGATTTCAAAGATCGATGTGTTATTATTATTGATGAAAAAGCGCGATTACATCCAGTGTATTTGTACTTAAATAATGGAAAATTTACTGGGGACCTGCTACGCTTAGACAGGACTAATGAATCCCATGGGAAGAACCCATTCATGAAATACGTTCGAATAGAGAAATGGAGGGTATGAAGAAAATTAGTGTAACAAAATAGACTCTAAGGTAATATCTAGACATTAAGGTCATGTAAAATGTTCTTTCATGAAGCGTAATTTCATGAAGCGTAATAGAGTAATATGTGGGCGAAGTCGGCAGCAGAAGTTTGTTTAAAAATATAGTTTACATACATTTATAACAAGCGTTGACTAGCAACGTTATCGATCGATGAAGAATTCGCAATGTGTCTCCGGCCTTAAAGCGCCAAAAGATTAAGAGTTGGGTTTTCGTAATATGTCAGGAATTCGTAATAATAGCGGCAAATATTCTTATGCGTAGGATATTTTGCCTTAGACCTCTTTCACATTCGAAAGCTCTGTGCTATGAAGATGAATGAAGGATACGCGATATCGTATCGATCGTACGACTATGCAATATGACTAATGTCGACTATAAGCGTTTCGATACTTAGTAATTAGTACATTAATAGTATTAATCAATTAGATGCAAAATTATAAAATTAAAAACCATTTTCGTCCAGGACGACCGATCTTTGCGCAGGAGATGGTATAGTGTACAAGTATGCGCGCAGACATAAATGCAGTCGTTAGTCCTGATCCTCTCACGTTCCGGTGGGACGACAATTCCACACGATCGTTGAAAAACCAGGGTTTATATGCTCTCCCGAGGCACGAGGGTAAAACACCATCAACTTTTCCGGGCAATTACTGTGATTGATTAAACTTAACCCGATTCGAGACTCGAACCCAAGACATTCGGATCTGCAGGGTACATGCTAGTTACTAGACCACTGAGGCAGTCAAAAGACAAATATAATACCATAATAACAATATATTTTTCGAAAATAAAAACGGCCACATTTCCTATTTTATAATGCTCAGATGGCATTGAATTGTCATTCGGGTTATCCTTATTCTTACAAAGTTTCGAATCGATACGACAATTATAAGTAGGTTAAAATATACTATCAAGATTTGATTACAAAGTTAGTTCATTAATTATAAGTGAAGGTAATAAAAATGTAAAATTCAGACTGCGAGCGTCTGACTAACTTTTAATAATGTTCCACTTAATTGAAATTATAAGTAACCTTAAGCTTAAAAAGTTATTATTTCTACTCATAATACTAGTATATTAGTATTATTTCTACTAATAAATTATTCATTATATGGATAATTTGTTAAGCAGTAGACTTGTTGTACACAAATGGGCACAATTTGAATGTTTTTTTCAATAGTTATTGAGTTTATTCAATAGTTATTGAGGAGGTTATTGAGTTAAATGTTTGCCTTCACGTTGACTTATTGATGTTCCACCTTGAATTCTTAATTAGTATGCGGAGACTCCCAACACGAGCCCTTTAATGTAAATTGACTACGTAACTTTTATTGCATTATGGTTTCTGTAAACTAGTGACCTGATTTTATTCTTTCCTTAAACGTGCTTTGGGTCACGTTGATTCTTGAGTGACAATTGTGTTAAAAACAAATACACATACATACACACAATGTTTGAATTAATTTTAATAAATTGTTAATAATAATATCCTGCGCTGTGCCCGTAGAGTATTGTAAAATTAATGTGTATATCAACTTCCATTGGGAAAACCTTGTCTAAATTATTAAAAATATTTTTTGAAGTAATTAATTATTATATTTTTACTGATACTGACAGTTTCATTTCGGTTTATTTACTACTCTTTATATTGTATCTATTTAATTCTTTTAGTTATGAACTGAGTCAAAGCAATCTTTGCCTATGATATTCTGCATTTTATTTTTATACACGTATGTGAAAATATCTATCTAGATTTCAAAAGGCGTGTAAAGTTCGCCAACTTACATATACTCAGCTTGGTGGACTATGGCCGGATATCCTATGTATTACAGGAGGCTTATTCACGGCAATGGGACGATAAAAAGGATGTATTATAATTACTTACCCCTGTTATTTATATATATAACATACAATAAACTTTAATTTTAATCAGCTGAATAGAAGGCCTAGAGAAGTGGCATAAACGCTAGTAGACTAATCAATGTATGGGATTGACATATGTTTACGATTTCAAATTTGACTTAACGTATCGAATTTGTAATTGGCAGCCAAATATTGATCTAATCTATTCAATTAAAGGAAACGTCAGGGTAGTATATTAATCTCCTTAAAAATTGAAGACAAGTGGCACTTTTGACAAACGAATTCGGCTGCTAGCGTACGAAACCTATCGAACGCTAACACCTTGGAGATAACGCTACAAAATGGCGAATCACTAAATAATATGTTAAGTAATATATGTTAAATAAAATGTAAAATATCTTTTATACTTGGTAAAAAAAACTAAACTTATTGCTTATAAAAAATAATATTCATTACTGTGGGATGAATGTGCATAAACTAAATAAAAGCTATTATGACTAATTGTTGCCATGGTAACCGTTGTTATTGTCTGACAAATATATATTATTGTATTTATTGTTATTGTAGCATATACTGCTAGACGAAATAATCCTTATAATTAGTGAACTTTTAATAAAGAAATCCTAAAAATCCTATGTGTTGCTCGTATACGTTTAAATTTTAGCGCACTTTACAAGGTCAAAATGTTCACAAATAAAACCATGACTACGTTCGATTGTTGTCGAACGATCAAACAGACTGAGCGTTCAAAAAGTCATTGTACGTTTGGCTACCAAATTGTTATCGAAATTGCCAAGGCGTTAGCGTTTATAGAAAGAGAATCGATATGGAGCGTTTGCCACTTGTCTAAGCCTTCTGAAGCTAACTCCCCCATTCTGTTCACTCGTATTTAAATTAGAGGTCATTTATAAAGGTTCTGAACTTATTGGATATACTCGAAAATAACCGCTCGCAGATAGAAAATATGTCTAGTATGTCATTTATATTATTAGAATCTATATATAAACTAGCGTCTTAACCTCGCTTTGCTCGAATGCGTCCCTAGGTACACGGATTTTGTTTGCAATTTCATGGGTTTCTAATTTTTTTGCGCGTTACTGTGACCCTTTTTTTAAAATAAAAGTAGCCTAAGTTACTCCTTATAAGATCAGCTTTCTGCTTGTGAAAGTCCCGTCAAAATCGGTCCAGCCGTTTTGGAGACTAGCCGGAATAAACAGACAGACAAAAATATTTAAAATTGCTTTTTTTAATAAGTAGGTACCGTATATAGTAAAAAGTTGTTATTCTGACACTACAAACATACACTTCAATTTTATTTATCTGTATAGATATAGGCAAAAACAAAACAGTTCAGTACTTTTTCCTCTTCTGTCAACAGATTTTTTTTTGGTTATTGGCTACTGACCAGCTTTAGTGCTATGAAAAAAAAATATGGAAACAGTTACTTTTTTATATAATTAATCTAGTCAATTTTCAACTATTAATTTGTCGAATACTAGTTATATTAAAAGTGAGAGTGACTTGATATGTTTTTATTCTACGTAATGTACCTATATACATATAAAATTATAGAATGTCATACACTATTCTAATTGTAAGTGACTAGAAATTTAATTAACTAATAGGGGTTGATCGTGCCACAATAGTATAGGATAAAGTAGTTGGCATACCGACTTCAAGTTTACCTATTTTGTTGATTTACATTATTATTCAGATTTAAGTATTTACAATTTAAAGAGCCAATATCGATTATACACCTTTTTATTGCATAAAAATAAGATAAGCGATTTCGCTCGTATTAAAACGTTCATTGTACTTACAAAAATTTAAAAAGTTGTCAAAAAAATGAAAAATGTTAGGCCGTTCATGGGGTTCCGTAGCCAAAAGACAAACATGAAATCTTTACAATTTTGTTATGTTCAGGTATAGCTGAAATTCGGTAAGATGTCTCTTGGTAAGATGAAATTTTATGACTCATCATCACTGTTAGACAATAGTAAAATACAGGTGGCACTTTATATAATATACTTCAGGAGAGCAAAAAGTGTTCATAACTTATCTTAATCTTAATGTTCTTAAATAACACTCTCTAACTTTTATAACTTTAAAAAAATATGTATTCAGCCCTTTTTAACGTCCCACTGCTGGGCACGGGCCTCCCTTCAATAATAATTCAATATTAAAAAATATGGCCAAATGTAATTTTTTTCTTTTCTTCTTCCACCATAAATTATATAATTTAATCTATAATGATTAAATTTTCATCAAAAATTATTGTTTGTTTACTATTACAAATCAAATTCTTTAAATTAAAACATGACAATTAAATTTTACGTGGGTTGGAACCCTCGGTCATCAGTGACTATGGCAAACAAATAAAACAAAAATATCCAAATTTTTATTTTCATTTTCTACATACCTAGACGTACGACCTTACGCATGGCGAAGCTGACATTCTATTATTCCTGGAGATAACAAAGCGTGCAAAATGAATTCGCGTCTGTTACAACAAATTTTAATAAGTAGTAATTAGTTTAACGAGCATGTCATTTTCAGAGTAAAAACGCTTCATAGAATTATGAAATCTTAAGACGTTGGCTCAACGTTGGCAACCTACATTTATGGATGTACATATAATAAATCTTTATCTTATCTCACTTATCTAGATCAAAACAACAAGTGTATTACTGTTAAAGTTATTAAAAATTGATAGTTAATTTAAACATAGGACGCACAAATAGTTTGTCTTTTTCTTAGGTTAGTCAAATGAGAATTTATCATTTCAGTGTTATTAAGAACAGTTATTATGTTCTTTTACAGAAATTTACCCTATCGCTTTCATTTTTCATTATTAAATCACTTTGAAGGTATTATAAAGAAACAATGGCCTTATTATTCCATCATGTCCTTCTATATGTATATCACAGTCATTTTTTTCAAAGAATATGAATAAATATAACTAGCGACTCATCCTCGCTTTGCTTCGGGTTCATCCCTAGACAAAAATAAATCTATCCCACGGGAACCGTACATTTTCTCGGAGTGATATAAAGCCTATAGCCTTCCTCAGTTAACGGGGTATCTAATGCAAAAAGAATTTTTTAAATCGGATTAGTAGTTCCTGAGTTTAGCGCGCTCAACCAAACAAACAAACAAAAAAAACTCTTCAGCTTTATAACATTAGTGTAGATAAAATTGTAACAAGCCGAATCTGTACATTAAATATTTTTTGGAAAATCTTATTGAAATAGACTTTATTATCGATACAGAAGGCAAATTTATAATTTTTAGAATTTTTGTCTGTCTGTCTGTGGAAAACCACTGGACAAATTTTGATGAAATTTGATATGATGATAGCTGGTTATCCGGGTCAACATATAGAATACTTTTTACTGCGGGAAACTATCTCATTTCTAAGCTAAATGTTAAAATGTAACTAGGGATGAACCCGAGCGGAGCGAGGGTGAGTTGCTAGGATAATTATAGTTTTAAAAACTAATTGAAATAATTATATGAGCTCAACCTTGAGGAGTCTACTGGTAGCCATTGAAGAGTTCCACTATCCACCACAAGGTTTCGTTATCAGATCAGCTCCAAGATATCAAATGATAGTATTCTTATCCGAACTACTTATACATACAGAGTTTCATTTTGATACAACAATTACAAGTAAGTTAAAATTGACTTCCAAGATTTGATTATCTATATATTAATACGTGAAGAGAAAACTTTGAACCCCTTTTTAAGCTTACGTATTTTATTTATATACAACTAGCTTTTCCCGCGACTTCGTCCGCGTGGAATAGTGACTGCTCGCAGAGCTACCGGCACTGCGGCTAGTGTCCGACCGAAACTGGTTTTTGCGACCGAAACCGAAACCGAAAACGAATTTCGGCAACATTCTCAGTTTCGGCCGAAACCGAAACCGAAACCGAAACTTCCTTACAAGGATCATGTTTTGAGGGAAAAATAGAGAAAACGTTAATATACTCAGTCGGTCTTTATTTTTTATCTTTAAAATTTAAATGACATAGCTATGCAGTCTTCGATAATTTCACTTATTGATAATCAACACAACCCCTCATTTAAGAAAAAAATATTGCGCCTTAAAAATACCTAAAATCTCATTTGGTGTTTTTTTGAGTAGGTAGGATTATTTCGCGGATTTATTTTGATTATTGGGTCCCGACGTTTGAAGGCTTTACAGCAATCATGGTCGCGAGAGAGACTAAAGTTTTAGACATCTCAAAGGCGTTATGTACTTGTTACAGACAGTGCCTACCCACAATTTTACAAAAAATGATTTCAAAAATTCAAAAATGGCACCAGAATACCTTACAATATTTGTTGATTTTAATTCTAAGCATTTGATTTTTTTTTAATAAGTATTATAATTAAACACAGTAATATTATTAATTTAATTTTAGCTGTTATTATTATAAATATTACAATTTCAAAAAACTTTATTAATTCATGATATTATTTAGTGTTGCTATTACTAGGTACAATATGTATAACCACAAAGAAAATTAAAAAAAAATGAAAATATTAATTATTTATTTAAGCAATATTAATGTTTTGTAATTTGAAAAAAAAATATTGTTTTATATGTAATTTAATTTAGTAAAATTATTAATTTAGATTGCTATTATTTAAAGTTAAAATATTTAATAACGTTATTGCTATCTTTCCAGATAAAAAATATATATTAATTTGAATTACTCTTATTGTGATCCACAGAGTATGAATTAACTACATCTTACGGTCTGTTATGTTTGTTTTTGTTGTTAGATTTTATTATGTTTATTACAGGATCCCATGTTGATGGTAGTACCCAGCCATCTTCTCAGAAGTAAAATGCCTTTGAGATGTCTTAAAATCTTAGTCTCTCCCGTGACCATGATTGCTTTAAAGCATTCGAAATGTCGGGAACCAAAAATCAAAATAAATTCGCGAAATAATCCGAAAAAATAGTTTTATTTAAAATGTCAAATTTTCGCGTAAATCTAAGAAAGTATTATATTAAACATAAAATTACTTATTTGTTTATCATTAGGTACGTAGGTAAGTATCTTACTGAACTTGCCACTTGGATACCTTGGTTATAAAATAAAATAAGTATTAAAATGAACTTTGAAACTCTGAATCCACTAATATTATCACCACCAATATACACACTATAATAAGTACCAAGTACACTAATGTTTGTTTAGGTATAGCATTAGCGAGAGAGTTAAATTAACCAAAAGTTTTTTTAGATAGGTTAAACTTGATTCTACTATAATTTATGTATTGATTTGTTATATTGAATTATTTTTTAATGTTTACTACCTACTTTTATGCTATATCATGTGATAAAACTTACTGAATTCAAAATAAATCACACGAAAACTCATAACAAACAAAACTAACTGCAAATACAAGCCAGTAACGATATGATTAAGCACGTGGACGCGGCAAAATGTCTTCATCGCTTGGATGGAATTCAACGCGTCGAACATGACCGATCACAGCGCGAGAACTCTCGAACGCAGTTTCGGTTTCGGCCGTAGTTTCGGCAGGTTTTCCGCCGAAACCGAAATTAAACCGAAACCCGTTTTTTTGCCGAAACTCGACCGAAACCGAAACCGAAACCGAACTTTCGGTCGGACACTAACTGCGGCCACCGCCCTCCCCCCTTACGAAAGCCCCGCACTCGCCTTGCATCGGGCTGAGAGCGCGCTCACCCATAGTCCGTGTAAACTTAAGTATGTATATTTTAAAACTATGATATCTCCTAAGATATTCATTGAAATCAAATGATGTCAAGGGCAATTTTGTTCAAAATTAAATACTTGTGACGAATAACGTATTTATTTCGATAAGGATTAATATCATATTTTTAAAAACATCTTCGAAAGTATAGCATTATTTTAAAATAAATTTGATTACCATAAAAATGGTTATATTGAGTCAACCTTAAAAGATAGACATACGCTGTCGCGGACTTTTTTTAAGAACTTTTAAAGGGGAACAATTTCGTCATACATTATTTTTGCGTAACTTTAACCGTTTACGCAGCGCACGCAACGGGGCTCTCAAAAGGAATAAATTTTTCCTGTTTTTGCAACATTTTTCATTTATGCTCTGCTCCTATTGGTAGTACCGTGATATTATATAACCTAAAGCCTTCCTCGATAAATGGAGTATCCGACACAAAAAGAATTTTTCAATTCCAACCAGTAGTTCCTGAGATTAGCGCGTTCAACCAAACAAACAAACAAACAAACCCTTCAGCTTTATAATATTAGTATAGATTACTTCACTGCTCAAAGATGTAGCATGATGTTAGATAACCTGCATCAATATTATACGAGTACGAGTACATAGTATATAGGTGAAAAGTTAATTTGTCTATACGTGCAAATCTCTGAAAAATCTTTTGGATTTTATAGATTATCTATATAACTTTGAAAAAATAACCTCAATATTGATCAAACTTAATGAATTATGGTTGAATATCAACCACGCGGCGATCACTAGTTTTGATAATTACAAGTGAAACTAATAAAGGCGTGTTTGTGTAACTGAAATTAGGAAGGTCGAAGTTTTATGTGTACCGCTAGATAATATTGTAGTCAAATTAACACATTATAATTTTAATTACTTGGTGGAGAATCACACTAAATACTAATTATTTCACTATCTCCTTTTAGTTAGAAGCTATGAATAGGACAATAATTCCAAATGAAATTCATTGAAATAAATATTTTTTCAGTGTGAAAATCGAACCTGCAATTTCCATCATAGCAGGTGTAGAGAATTATTTGTTTTCTATTTTGCTTTGCCTAAAAGTTATAAAACCAAGATATAGGTTTTTTTTATATCCTTGTAAATACATTGGCATAAAACTAACTACCAAGCATTACACGGGAAATTAAGAAATCTTTATTTTGAGATTATTTTGAAACAAGGACGTGGAAACTGTCTTTTGTCACTGTAGCATGACAAATTGACTCGTGTCGAGTTTCGTTACAAGGTGACAATAAGATTTGATAAATTGGCTTCAAGTTTTTTCGTGTCAGCTCCGTTGAAAAGATTTGTGTTGTATACTTTTGTGAAAGATAATATTTTGAATACACGAAAATTGTATGGAAATAGAATTCTACATAACGAAATTCTGAATAAAATTGAAATTTTTTTCAGCATATTCAGAAATTTGACGACACGTTTGGCTCAGTTTGTAGTGACCCTACTTGCTGTGCCAGCGATCGCGGGTTCGAGTCCCGCTGGGGGTACTCATTTGTGTGATGAACACGAATGTTTATACTCCAGTCATGGGTGTTTATATTTATAATATGTATGTATTTAAAGTTATATATGTGTAGTGTATCAACTTTCTGGTATCCATTGCACAGGCCTCGTTGCTTACCATGGAACTAGATGGTGCTGTGTGTTAATGTCAATACATATATTTATATTTATATATCTAAATATAGAGCTATACATGTTCAATATACTCTTGTAAATATACAATGCTTACATAAAAACAATAATAATAAATATCATACGTATTTTAGTATAAACAAAATATATCAATTTAACCTAATAATCTTTGACGTAGCTATTGATTGTGTAATTGGAGTTGGTACTCAATGTCAGTTACTAAAACAACATATATTAGGAACACTTTATTAGCAAAGCCTTTGGATCCCCTGACCATAAAACCGATTTTGATAATTCGAGGTCATTTTTAATAAGGCTGTTTTCTCATTGTTCTTCAGAATTACTCCTTATAATACTTAACTTCCAGTGACCTTTTACAGGACAGTCTTCGTCCCGTCTTCCGTTTTCGATCAGATAGGCGTTACCTCGTGTAACTCAGGATTTCATGCCCGGCTTTATTACTGATTGCTAATGAGTTTACTCACCAACCTCAAAGTGAATTTACATTTAGGGGACAGGTCATAACTATACTAATAGAATGTTGCTATGACAATCATCGATGTTACCGCAATAGTATCAAAACATGTATAAGTATATTACTATGTACGAGTATATTGTAAATGAAATCTGTAAGAACAGGCGTAGTTGGTAGGTACTCTTATTAAAAGTATTGTTGTTTGTTGATACTGATTATGAAACTGCGTTTTGTTTATTTATATGTATAGAATGAACACAATAGGCGATCTTGTAAACAATTAGAAATAATAAATACCATTATAAGAAACACTACTACTAAAATACCTGTAGTACCTGCGTTGTGTTGTAAACTTTTTGTTTTAAAATGAGTTTTAAATGTGCAATATAAAATTAGATACAGTTAAGTAATAAATTTTAAACGTTTGCTCGTACTTTAATTTATATTGCAGGTATCAGAAATTCTTCCTTCGTTAAAAGTAATAGGCACTCTTAGACGCCACGAAAGTAAAAAATTTAATTGAATTAAAAATAACACAACAAACTATAAACAAATTTAAAATTTTCTTCGACAAAACAAAATTTTAATATGTTTTGCTAAAGAGACTAAAGATACTTCATTATATAGTAATTGACTTTTGCATTTATTTAGGCTATTTGTTAATAACGTTTCCATTACCGTCGATAAACAAACATAAAAGTTTTTTAATCACTCGTGCCGAGGCGCCTCGTAATTGCCAGCTTCTCTCTGCCAAATATTTTCACTGACAGACGGTATTTGTTGATAAAAGCGTCGCCAAGTTCAAGGATGACTCAGAATTTTTTATATCAAGTTAAAAATACATTGCCGGTTGATGTCTGCGTTTGTGTGTTACATAATTAAATTTTGAAGGACAGTTAATTTTTCTTCGACAAATTTTCGGATTAAAATAGAAAATACGTTAGTAAATATAGCTTACGTTACTCGGGTATAGTGTAGCTTTTTTTTACAGAATATTAGAATCCATAGAGTAGTGTTTGAGGAATAACCCAAAATAGAAACGAACAACGTTTAATTCCTTCTTTTCATAAGAGCAATGAGCGTAAAATTACATTTTTGGCGATTTCATCAGTCTGAATAAAAAATATTGATACATCAAACATCGACGGCGTTAGTGGTATGAAGTACTGGCATTACAATTTTAAACCAACAGTTCGGTAAGGCAAATCCTTGTATTGATTTAATAGATGGTCTCAATAAATTCATAATCTCATAAAAAGCTTCTGAAACGCTTTTGTTTGGATAATCTATATATTTTCTTTTTTTAGGTAAACTACAAAGGAATTGGAATACATTATATTTGGATAATAGTTTTAGGATATGCACCTCTCAAATACATTCA
Organism: Argynnis bischoffii washingtonia; assembly: GCA_033884665.1. Lineage (NCBI taxonomy): Eukaryota > Metazoa > Arthropoda > Insecta > Lepidoptera > Nymphalidae > Argynnis > Argynnis bischoffii. The sequence goes on along the minus strand of CM066623.1, from coordinate 5,097,818 downwards.
GAATTCTACGCTGTATATATATATATATATACGCTGTATATATATGTATATATATATATATATATATATATATATATATATATATATACTCGTATATAAATACGAGTACCTACTCTGCGAGCTTTGTTAAACAGAATGGACGCTTAATTTCATTATCATGTAATAAAATAATTTGTTATTATATTCATTTTAAATACTACATGCCTGTCAATTAGCCCTTACACAAGTTATTTGTGTATATTTAAAACCAAAATTAATATATCAACTAGATTTCATACATTAAATGTATTGTGGGAACCAAAATTTCAGTAGCTATTTATGTACCTATTTTTTACTCATCTTAAAATTATTTTCTTCTTGTTCACAGTAGAAAGCCTTGTTCCATATAGTCGTAATACTAAAAGCGTACTAAAAGGCATAACACTTCGTCTTATCGCCTTCACGGACGAGAGGACTGTCGCACTTTTCGTTTAAAGAATCGCTATATTCTTACGAAAATTCCTTACAAACTCTTAATAAAGTTCAGCGTGCGTACGCAGCAGTTAAGTGTTCCAATTTATAAATCGCTGGTAATAATTATAATACCTATATTTAATCTAATCTTGTATTCAAATATTTTACTTTTTATTTATATTATTTACTTTATAACTATTAGATATTATGTATTATATAACATGTATTTATATTGTAATAATAACAGTGCTAAGCACTTCTTATCCTGCCGAGAGTCGCGGGCACACTGGTGTGCCAGTCAACAATCCATTTCTTAGAAATTAACCAGGAGGTGTTAAAAGGCATAACACCTCGTCTTATCGCCTCTACTGGTGACAGGAAAGCTGGCGCATTTTTCGCCCAAAGAATCGGCAATGCCATTCAACGGGGGAATGCAGCATTCTTGCTACTATTCCACACGGACATGACTTGTACAGTAATAGCTAAGTGTACATTTGTTTTATATATATAATTAAGTATATTTGTAACTTTTCTTTATTGTAAATAAATATTATGTGCTCATATGTTTATAAGTCATATTATATTGTTTGTATATGTGTAATGGTATATAGTATGTATAGTACGTAAGCTCTGTATTTATAAGTATATGTTTTAATACTATTTAAGTGTATGAATATTATTTAGTCTAATTTAGAACATTGTAAAGATATCAGTCTGAACATGTAATGTAAATCTAAATATAGTTTTTGTTGTTAAGTACATTAATCCTACTAATATTATAAATGCGAAAGTTTGTGATAATATATGGATGTTTGGATTTATAGATGTATGGATGTTTGTTACAATTTCAAGCAAAAAGTACTGAATGGATTTTAATGAAACTTTTTCTTGAGATGAACCCGAGCGGAACGATGGTGAGCCGCTAGTTATTAAATAATATTATAAAGCTTTAATCCCAGTCATATTTAAAATTATATATATATATATATATATATATATATATATATATATATATATATATATATATATATATATAAAAGGTAGGTTTCATACAAATTTTCATCCCTTATTTTATCTTTTCATGGGATGATTTTCAAAAAACGCTAAAAAACGTATTTATTTAATTGAAGAGCATTAATACGAGTTTCAAGAAATTCTGAACCTAAATATTTTTTGGGTTGTGTTATAACGTGTACTCCCGTGGGAATGAGATAATCTCTCGCGGTAAAAAGTATCCTATATGTTCACCCGGATATCCAGCTATTATCAATTTCATTAAAATCCCTCCAGTGGTTTTTCTGCGATGTGGTAACTGACAGACAGACAGACAAAAATTCTAAAAACTATAGATTCGGTATATATATATATAACTTGTGTAAGCGCTAATTGACAGACATGTAGTATTTAAAATGAATATAATAACAAATTATTTTATTACATGATAATGAAATTAAGCGTCCATTCTGTTTAACAAAGCTGGCAGAGTAGGTACTCGTATTTATATATATATATATATATATATATATATATATATATATATATATATATATATATATATATATATATATATATATATATATATATATATGTATATATATAGTAAAGCATTCAATATTTACATTATTCATTATATTAACTTTATTTATTTAACATCATGCTACGTCCTATAGGAACGAAGAAATTATATATAAATAAAGTACGCGAGTAGTGTTGCAAGCAAAAAGTAGTTGAAATGTTCTTTTAAAAATGAAAGCGTTAAACTTCAAAGATATTTATGTAAACAAATATGATGAAGAAAAACGATATAAAATATATAATTTACAAAAACTTTATTACTCGCCTTTTATATCCACAAACGTAAAAAAGTTAAATAAACAGCTTGGAGCACCACTTTTTAGGTTTCTCTTGATAATTTAAAGCTGATAAAACTTTTTGATGTTTAGCCGCAAATTACTTTTGAATATAATTTCTTTTAAGATATTAAATTCAAAAGACGTGTAGATATGTTTCGGGTAGAATTTTTTATATACGAGATTTCTTCGCCTATCTTTTGACGATTTTAATAGATGCCATAGGTACGAAACTTTTCATGCTACGGTTTGAAGTTTCTCCGTCGAATAAGCGATTTGCGTGTTGACGAAATTTACTTTGATTTACATATTATAAATATTTTATAGAACTTTTGTAATTGAATTCTTTTGATATTGCGCTTTAATACAATCTGTTAACAAGATTTGATTGTTTTTTTTTTTACATTTTTATAATCTACTAGCGACTCACCCTCGATTAAACCTCGATACAAACTTTCATCCCCATTTTCACTCCCTTAAGGGATGATTTCCGGGATAAAAACTATCCTATATCCTTCCCAGGGTCTCAAACTATCTTCTTACCAAATTTCATTTTAATCGGTTCAGTAGTTTCGGAGTCTATTCGGTGCAAACAAACAAACAAACAATCAAATCCTTCCTCTTTATAATATTAGTATAGATTTACTATGGTGTAAAATATGGGATACGTACATACGTATGTACATCGGGAGGTCATCGATCGGAGTGTTTGAGTTTTGCTCAAAGACCGTATTTTATTGCTTAAAAAATATACGAATTGGTATTTTTTATGTTCGCTATGTGTTATAAATGCATACTATGGTTCATTTAATAAGTAATACTTTTTGAAAATAAAAGAAAATTATGAAAACTATATAACTCGATATAATGAAAAATAAATCTTCTTTGAAATATCTCGAATTACTTCTTCGTTTCGTGTTTTGCAGTTATGATCCTTTTGATAAAGCGCTTGAGAATATCGTATTCGTATATTATTTTTGGTCAAGGTTTAAAAAATTGTTTTTAAGCCGATGGCGCGCTATATTTGCTGTGGGATCGGATTTTTTGTAAATGTATGTGTAATACTTTTCATGTGATTTTAAAAACAGTATATTAAGTTAAAATTGATATTTATTTTGCCTTTATGTTTTGAAATTTTGCTAGCTATTATCGATACTTCGTTGGTTATTTCGCCAACAAATATGAACGAACGATTGTGCCCACTGGCCGCCTAAAAGGTACAAACCAATGAATTGAATTTAATTGATTATAGGCGAATAACTTACAGACGTACTATAACCCTAAAATCGAATTTGGAGCTAGATTCACCTATCATACGTTACTGTAAATACATTTAATATACCGTATCCGTAAACAGTTTTATTTAGTGTAAAGCTTAGAGTTAAAGTTAGTTAACCGGTTGGGAAAATTATGCACTTTTGGCTATAGTATTTTATCCCTGTTGACAGGAAATTTTAGAATAAGGATAAATGTGTGATCTGACTCAATATAAATAGTTTTATGTGATCGTAAAATTTAAACTTTTTATATGTATAACGTGATTTAAAAACAACAACTAACAAGCCATGTACGTGTGAAATAATAACAAAAACTTGATTCATATTCTCAGTGGATAATGAAATTGATTCTTCCGGTGAAAAAAAAAAAACATTTTCATACATGAAACATGCTATAATAATTTCATTTGTCATGTCGCCATAGGTAGATGTTAGACATATGGTTAAATCTATTATAGTGAAGATAGTGGGTTGATATCCCCGGTGAGATAAATATTCTTATTATTTACTGTCATTAAGGTTAAATGCTAGGAGGATAAGTCATAATTTAGAACATTTATATTTTACAAGGGAAGACTGCGAAATGACAAAGTAAAAAAACAAGGTTAAAAATTAATAATAAAACATATTTATTAGAACAAAATTGTAAATATATATTAGAAAAACATGTTTTATGTGTACAATATAATTATTTTAAACTCATCTCTAAATTACCACTGAGTACGTAGGTACGTTATTTTTAATAACGTTACTTCAAAATAAAATGTAATCGATTTAGTCGATAGTAGTTTGTACTGACAATTATTGTATCTGCAGTCCACTTTCAGACCTATACAAAATATAGCATGCAATTTATTCGCGAATTTTATAAAAGTGACTAGGTCGGTTGCTACGGTTTCATGATAAGTATATCGATAAAATGTTATAGGTACGAGTATATAGTCAAAAATATGCTATGCTTTACAATAGTACAACGTTATTTAACAGAATCTTATCAGCTCCAATGCTTGTGCATAATTTACGATGTACTCGTATACATACAAAATGCTAAAAATAACTCTTTTTGTTTGGCATTCGATAAAATGTTTCTTTTCAACACCGATTAGTGAGATAAATTTCATATTTCAAACGTTTTTTATACAGAAAGTTAGTACCTACCTTTCGTTTTTCCAGTAAAGTTAATGCTATTATTGTTTCATATCACAACTAAAAATATCTTTAATTGAAAAAAAATTAATCATGAACTATCCCTTCGCTTTTCGCATTTGTTTTACTCTTCACTTCGTGCCAAAATATGAAATTTCCATAGGAGAATAGCAGTTTATGTCACGTTCGACGAAATCCTTTAGTCGCCAGAGTAAATTTCGTTAAAATGTATTTGGTTAGGCCCTGTTTCATCTTTTCATCACTCGCCTATTTCATCTATTTGATAATAATGAAAGTTTCCTGAAATTAAGCCAATTAAACTTAATTATGTAGTAGGTCGATTCAGCCAGGTAGACAAACGTTTTAAGCAGTAATTCAGTCTTTGGTATCGTGAAAATAACCATAACATCTGCAATTTGGGATAGTCTCAGGTTAGTAGTTTTATTTTCACAATATAAATAGATTGTATGAAGCTAATAAGCAGAGCCGCTGTAAATGCATTCTTATCCAATGTGCTCATCTAAGAATAACACTTTTGTTATTTGTTATAATGATATGCACCGATGAAGTGTAGTTTATTTATGGAAATTCGATCACGACTTCAGTAAATGCGCAACACTACGCAAATTCTTGCATAAATTGACAAATATATTAAAAACTAGCGAATCGCCCTCGCTGCGCTCGGGTTCGTCCCTACTTACGTTTTAATGTTTAGTATAGATTTCTCAGAGATGAGATATTTTCCCGCAGTATAAAGTATCCTATATGTTGACCAGGATAACCAGCTATTATCATACCGAATTCCATCAAAATCTAACCTGTAGTTTCCCCGTGATGCGGTAACAGACAGACAGACAAAAATTCTAAAAAGTATAGATTCGACCTCTGTATTGATAATAAAGTCTATTTCAATAAGATTTTCCAAAAAATATTTAATGTACAGATTCGACTCGGTTACAATTTTATTATATGTATAGATAAATAGAGCATTTAAGACTCCGAGTTATTCATACTAATGTTATAAATGTGAAAGTATTTTAGTTTGTCCTTCTTTCACGTCGAAACAGTGACAAACTGGCGTGATTTTTTGTGTAGAGATAGTTGGAGGGCTGGAGAGTGACATAGCCTACTTTTTACTGCAGGAGATTATCTCATATAGGAAAACACGTTATAATACAATCCAAAAAATTATTTATGATCAAAATTATTTGAAACTTGGTATTAAAGCTCTTCAATAGAATTAAATAAATGTATATTTTAACATTTTTTGAAATTCATCCCATAAGGGGGTAAAATATGGGATGAAAGTTTGTATGAAACCTACCTTTTTAGAGTTTTTTATAATAAAATTATATGCGCGAGCGAAACCGCAGATTCTGCTAGTTTATTATAAATGTAAAGTATGTTTTTTGTTGGTTTGTGGTTGTCACGCAGCAATGAAATAATGCATCGACGTGGATTTGGTTAATGCGCATGAATGTGACATATGGTACTTTTTTCCCGATACGTAAGGCCTTCCCATAAAATACAATAAGGTGAATCGTTACTTTTTTGTCTATTTAATGAAAAGCTAAATAAAGTAGATATTGTAAATATTATGTATGTTGGCCTAATATTATCTTTCACAATCCTTGAATACATTTTGTGTACGTGATTTAGTCTATAAAAAAATATTATCACTGGACATAAATCTCTACTCACCAGAAAACATTTAGTTGTAATCGATTTAGTTAAGCTCTTCTTAATCTCTCTCACACTTTGTGGCATACTAATGCAATTTTTTACATTATAATAGCTATTATTCATCTATATTAATATTATAAAGAGGTAAAGTTCGTGAGGTTGTAGGGGGTAATCTCTGGATCTACTGAACCAATTATGATGAAATTTGGTAAGAAGATAGTTTGAGACCCTGGGAAGAACATAAGATACGAAGATTGTGATAGATTCCTGCAAGGGGCAAATAAAACATAAGACAACAAAACAATATATTAATTAACAATTAAACCAATGTAATAACGAAGGCAAAAAAAAGGAATATTGTAGAATTTACCCTAATTACAAATTAAAACTAAATTTTACCAAGTTATCATTGTCTTTTATATTTCCTTTTTGAGATACTTATTTTTCTTGTAGAGATCATTAAAGTAGTTTTGATGATGTTCTATATTGCACTAGCCATTAGTGCCATTAAACGTAAATGCCAGATGTTCTCATAACAAGATTAGGAGGAGCCTCGCAGACCTGGAGTACACGAAGTGACTCATCCTGAGAATCCCGCCGTAGTGACGTCAATCTGCCACCTGCCAAAAATGATTACAACTTTTAAGAGCTTATTCGCTTCATTTGCAAATAATACTTTTATGCGGTTTCAAAGTTGTTTTTCTGAAAATTAGCATGAAAGTAATTGTATATAATGTGTATGTAAATTATGTTTATATGTGTGTAATTATTGATAGAAATTCAAAGAACCACGAGAGGTGTGACGTCAGCATGACACCTGTTGAGCGCGAGCCGCGTTAATAGTTTTCGTAAATTCAAACAAATCGGTTAGCTTTAAAAAAGATTTGTTGTTCTAACGTTACACAACATTGTATATAAATGTTTTTGTAGAGCTTTATTAAATCAGGTGTTATTTTGTGTGTGAATATGTACTATATATATAGCGATGTTATTGAATATTTATATGGACAGTTTTATTTTTTTAAATCATCGGATTTTCCTTTGCATAGATTAATGGGACAGAAATTTTCTAAATATTACTGCAAAAATTGTTATTGTGGGATGGTGATATTATAATAGGTAGGTACTTTATAATATCCTAATTTAATATTTTCCACTGCCTCGTAAATGATGAGTTCTAAAAGTTGGGCTTATTTATTAAGATGTTCTTAGTGAGCATGGCCTTCTACTTATGCTTTGAATACATTCAGCCATCGTGCATACGCCAGATCTCTTTCTAGTCCTGTCGAAATAGTATCCCATACAATTTTGGGAGTGAAAGAGATAGATTGTACCTCTTTTGTGCATGTACTAGTGTATCAAAATATCTCCTGCGCATATGGATCAATGAGATTCGACTAATCTGTTCATGTTTTTTTGTTTGGAAGTCATTATTTATAAATTAAAATAATTAATTTAAATTAAATAAAATTAAATTATTATTATTTGTAATAATTAAATTAAAATAATTGTTTCAAATTGTAAGTACTGTACTAAATGTTTTCAACTACAATATATATGTCTTTTTGAGAAATAAACTATTATTATTATTAGTATTTCTAACTGTGTTATGATAAACATCATGTGTTCATATGAAAATAATTTGTATATCATGGAATGTATCATTAATCTTTTAAGACAGAAGCTACGTAATGCAAATATGTAATCGATCGGTCGTAGTTAGAACAAAGTTGCACGTGAAAGTAAACAGTAGTTAATTATACGAATTAACTGAAATATTTATAAACATCGTCTAATTTGTGTGTTTGTAAACGCGAACGTAATATAAATTCCATATAAATGTTTTAGTACTCACAAATCAATCATTTTACGAAACTTCGTTATTCTAGTTAGTGAACTATCGACGAATTACGGGAAAGCATGTTTATTACGGGCTATACATGGTTGTATCGAACTATAGGTACTATAGGATACTAGGTTTACAATAATATAAATTAAATATAAATTAAATATAAATTATTATTATGTAGATACTAGTATTGATATGTAATAAAATTTCACACAAAATATTTTTATCTACCTGTGTATTTAAACGTATTTCTTGAAGTTGTAAATACCAATGTCTTTGGTAAACTAGGTAATAGTTAATTAAAATCCGCCATTATCATGATATCGTTAAAATGTTACGAGTTTGTAGTCATTAAGAGTATTATATGTTCGATTTCACATACGAGTATGTTGTATATAAAAATATAACAAGTGCGAGTATAAATCGCGCAGCAGGTTCCGTAGCATCAAACATATTTGTATAAGGTTTTCACTTACGTATATTTAGATTAAAAATAAAAACATATATAATTCCACAGAATGTTTATGAAAAATAAACATATGTATCTTGATCAAAATAATTTTCGTTAAAGTATTTTGAACATTGTTCCGGTGATATGATTGGATGAACTATTTTTTATCAAAAAGATAACTATAAAACAATGATAAATCATGTTTGTTACTACTTTTTATAAATATAATCCAAATGTATAGTATTTTATTATCATTGCCTAGACCAGCTAGCCAACTGCGTGGGAGATAATATAGTGTACACGTAGTAGTGTACGCGCATATACAATTGCAGTCTTTATTTCACTCTAATACTCCGATGGGAGGACTATTCGACACGACCAGTGAGAGATCAGGCTCACGATCGACGGCTTTATGTGCTCTCCGAGGCACACTTAAACTCAATAACTAAACTTAACACGACCCGGGACTCGAACCGAGGACCTCCAGAACCGCAGCTGTACATACTAGCCTCTTAGACCACCTGGGCAGAGTCAACGAGTTGCTGTGTATGTGTGATTTGCATTATGAGGATATCCATATGTATGTAAAGAAGATTGCTTGATGATTGAATATGATATGCTTTAATAAAAGTAAGTAATTTAATAAGCATGTCTAAAAACGATTACAAATTTTTGTAAAAAGTCATACTATTATATTATATTCATTTCATTATTTTACGTCCTGTGTGAAAGTTAACCAAAACACCAGTTTTTGTTATTTACATGTAAATTGAAGGAGATATAAAGAACATTAAACTTCTACATTTAAGATAAGAAATTGAAAAAGTTTTTAATATACTATTTAATACGTCGTTATAAAAGTAATTTGGTATTAAAATGTAATATTTTAAATTTATACTAATGTTATAAAGAGGAAAGATTTGTATTTTTGTATTTCTGTATTTTTGTGTGTGTGTGTGTATGTTTGTAATGAATAAACTCAAAAACTACTGTGCCGATTTCAAAAATTCTTTCATCATTGGAAAACTACATTCACCTTGAGTGATATAGGCTATATTTATTGCTAGAAAAGATCCTTACTAAAACTTACGTAACGTAACCCAAGGTGTAAAAAAAGTGCCCTAAAACGTCTTTCGCCGCATGTACTGCGGAAACTATTGATGATAGAACAAAAGTATGTTCTACAATATTAAAGAACATATCAATATCTACAAAAAACTTCGAGATACCATATGTCCAACTATTATCGTTGTCACAATAACCGCTTTTTACATTTTAAAAGTTGATAGAAATACCGAAAAATTTGGTTTTCGGTCATCGGAACGCGGGCGGAGCCGCGGGTAATGCTAGTACAAAATAAACTTTCAATTTGTGTGCAGATGTAGCAAAAGTTATTACATCAGAACTTCCATATGATTTTTTCACTTATCAGCCAATTTTTCGTGCACTTAGTCTGATCACGTTTATATTGTTTATCCTCTTGCTAGTTTAACGAGGCATCGTAGAGTATTTTAGTACATTTCTTTTATAGTTCATTTTATTTACAGTGATACAAACAGATTTTCTTGTTAATATAAGTACTTAATTAATTAATAATGAAATACATTATATTTAATATTATATTAATTTAATAATTTCTAAACTATAAAAACAGTTAGTACTTTTCCCAATCTTCCCAATACAAACGATAATCAGATACAAAACCAAAAATAAATATGTATTTTCTACTACATCTAGTAAATCCACCGGAACAACGCTTCTGAATATTTGACGACAAAACAGAACAATCTATGCTTACCAAACGAGTTTATGGAATCCATTGTTAATGACTTCAAATAACTAATCTATAAATAAGGGCATTTTCAAATTGAAGATTCTTATTCTTGTTTTGAGGATTTGTTTAAAATGTATGTATTTTTATGTATTCAGCCCTTTTGAAAGTCCCACAGCTGGGCACGGGCCTCCTTTAATACGAGGGGGATCAGGCCACACTGGCCAAGTGCGGGTTGGTAGACTTCACATGTTATTCGAAAACTCGCTAGATTCTCTCAGACATGCAGGTCTCCTCACGATGTTTTCCTTCACTGTAAGGCACGTGGTATAATCATGTTAGAAATGATTCGCACATGAAAATATCAGAGGTGCGGGACCTGGGATTTGAACCCGCTTCACTCGGTTTCCCAAGCGAGCGCGTTACCACTGCCTTTATATGAGATGTAAAATATTTTATTATTAACTAGCGACCTACCCTTGCTTCACTTGGGTGCGTCCCTAGATACTAAATAGTAGTAGTGCTATTCCAGGTCATAGTACTAAATTGCATCTGAATCCGTCCAGCCATTTTAGGGAGGTGTAACAAACATACACACATATACCAACTTTCGCATTTGTAATAGGAGTAAGCACGTTCATTACATATTACTGTGTTATTAAAAGCTATATCCATTCCTATATCTATTTAAATCGAAAGAAGTATACACAAACTTACAAATGTTCACATTTATAATAAAATTGATTTCCTTTTTAATAGTCGAAACATGTTCCATTTTTTTCTTGTAAATTAACTATTGCAATATATCTTTTTGACAGCTTCATCTATATCTTTATATATAATAAAATTCTGAGTCGAATATGTGCATTAAATATTTTTTGCAAAATAAGTGTGATTAGTTTAAAAAATACTTAGACTTTGTCTGCGTGTGCAAGAAGGCTTACGAATATTTATTAGTTTTTTTATAATTACAGTGCGATATGTGAAAATCACTCTTTTGTTTGTTTTTCATTCTTACATGCAGTCACGGGTTTTTTTTGCAGACAGATTCTTTATGGGCCAGTGAGTAACTGTTTTTCTAATCTGGTATCTCAATAGAATATGAAAAAAAAAATTTATGTACTAGTTAAACTAAAAGTAGATATAAGTAGTGATAAATGACAAGTAATTTTCTATGCATCTATTTAAAAGTTGCGTTCACCAAGGTTTCTTGAGCCATTTCTTTCCCTTGGATCATGCGCCTCATTTCCGAAGCGGTGGTAATTAGAAAAAATCTTTGAAAAAAAAATTACGTTGAATAAACCAAATCATGTATTTCTTACATTCAATAAAATATTTTGACTTTGACTTGACTATTGACTTTGATGAAGCAACATCATCTAATTTTACTAGTAAAATTAAATTACTAGAAGAATTTACATTGTTTTCACATCTACAGTAATCGTAATTTGAGTTTAGAACTCACAGCTGGTCTAAAATGTGGTAAATAAAACAATTATGCTTGGCATTGCTTCCTACCATATGTTTTAAATATAAAATTCTCCTACAGCATTAAAAGTCACACATAAGTAGATATTTGTCAGTAATAAAATCTATGTACATACGCTTTGGAAAGTTACCGTGAAACTATCGCAATATAATTTTTCTTTAACAATAGATTATGCTTTTGTATTCATATGGGTTTAATAGAAATTTTATGTATATAGATACGTTATAATAAAATCTTTTCGGATAGGTGGCTTTGGTGCCATTTTTGAACTTTTGAAATCATTTTGTAAAATTGTGGGTAGGCACTGTATGTAATATGTATATAATGCCTTTGAGAAGTCCAAAACCTTAATCTCTCCCGTGACCATGATTGCTGTAACGCATCCAAAACGTCGGAAACCAAAAATCTAAATAAATCCGCGAAATAACCCGAAAAGATAGTTTTATTTAAAATGTCAAATATTCGCGTACATCTAAGAAAATATTATATGTAGATACGTATTTATGTACAAATCATATACATTTGCAATGTATGTACATACATATATATAATTTGGCCTACACAAATCTCCTAGAATTAATTTTATGTATAAGCTTGGATTGAGCTTCCACGTATTTCTGACGTGATGGTTCGCGTACAGTATTACTGTATTATGTAATATCACAATAATGTTCACAGAGCTTTACTTAGAAGACTAATTAAACTTATTTTTAATAAACTTAATAACGATGTCCTTATAAACCTAAGTTACATAAATATGTCTAGCCATAAACTACTAAATAACCATTTATGGTAAAAACCTTTGCCCATGGAGTCAAAATGCTTTAAAAACTTAAAAGATCTAACACGTCGCCTTATCGCCCCTACGTGTGAAAAGAAAACTGGCTTGTTTTTGCCCCAAGAATCGGCATTGTCATTCAGCGGAGGAATGCAGCTATAGCATTCTTGCCACAATTCCGCGCGGACATATGACTTGCACAGAATTTATAGTGTGTGTTTTGTATATAGGTATAATTTATTTTTAGTTTCACTGTTTTTTTAATGTATAATACATTCTGTATAAAAAGTTTATAATTTTATTTTCTTAAATAGAAACGATAACCTTATTTTCGCTCTACGCTTTACTCTTCAATATTTCGCGTTTTTCGAAGAATACCTAAATATATATATTTTGCTTGTTATTCTTGTTTTTACAGGCGATTAATTTATCTTACACCCCATTTATTCTCAGCTCTTCAAACTTTTTCGAACAAACTCCTTAATGATACGTTTTATAAAAAATCGATATTTTTGTAGTTCTAAAGGATAACTTTTAACATGATTATAAGAAAATAGAGAAATATAATGTTTCGTACCGGTGTTTTTTCTTATTTCGGATGCGATATCTATACATATAATAAAATTGTAACTGTGTCGAATATGTACATTAAATATTTTTTGGAAAATCTTAGTGAAATAGTCATTATTATCGATATAGAATCCGGAACTATAGTTTTAAGAATTTTTGTCTGTCTGTCTATCTGTCTGTCTGAATGCATCACGAGAAAACTACTGGACAGGTTTTAATGAAATTTGGTATAATGATAGCTGGTAATCCGGGCTAACATAAAGGATACATTTTACTGCGGGAAAATATCTCATATCTGAGAAATATCTATAGTAATCGCTAAAGCGTATCTAGGGACGAACCCGAGCGGAGCGAGGTTGAGTCACTAGTCTTATTATAAAGTAAGCTCATTTTGTTTGAACTGGCTTCCATAAATTTTTTAAAACATAATAGAACAATGTAAGTGATTTTAGAAAGCTAGTGAGTCCCAAGCTTAGGTGTAACTAAAGCTAGGTGCCAGCAATATAGTAACTAACCTACCCACTATTCCTGTGTTTCCACTATTACTACATACATACATACATACATACGTTAGAATATACTTACGTAAGTGAATACATTTTCACGTGCGTACAAACTATAATTTAACAAAGTTTTACCGTAAACCGACTAAGAAATACATACATTACAAACAAACACACATTCATTCTCTGTACATATAAGAGGATTTGTCTTGTATATACATATATTATATAGTCTATTCAATAGATATTGTTTTATAATATTCACTATGTATATGGGAATTCAACCCTTTTTAACGTCCCATTGCTGGGTTACAACTGTCTACTAATTTTCACTATACTTGCACTCAAAATATTTAATTTTTTTGTCACTATTCAAAATGACATTACATGATCTCGCACTTGATCGATTTTACTTACTAGTACAATTTACAATTATAAACGTTTTGTTTCTTTACTACAGCTTGATTTTTATTAAATTGGCAACAAAATATTAACTTTTTAGGGAGGTATTGCCCTAATAACATAAATTGGTAGCTTCCGTATACAGAGGAAAGAAAATTATTTCTGTTCTTTACGTATCCTATATGTATTATTGAAATATTTCCTTATTTATATAACCGGATATAAGATCGTTCATTAAATCGCAGACAAAAATAAATGTTAAGTATTAAGTAAGCTTCTCAATATCTATAAGAAGTAAATACACATATTATATTTTCTCGCAGCATTAAGATGAAATAGAGTGGCAACGTTAATTATATTTTTTGGTCTAATTAACTTTAATTATTATTTATAAAACTTCGAAATGAAGCGACAAACGGTCGAAGACGTAGCAGACAGCCTAGTGTTGCCCAAATTCAGTCTTGGTCTTGCAGTCTTGGTCTTGGTCTTGCATTTTTGCAAGACCAAGACCAAGAACAAGACCGCGTATTTTTAGCAAGACCAAGACCAAGACTGACCATGCAAGACTTGAGCAAGAACAAGACTAATCCCGCAAGACTCTTGCGTCTTGCAGCTAGGACTTAGCGCTATTTCACGGAGTAGTTAGGAATAACAGTTCGGTGTATAGGTACGCTTAGGAATTCTATGAGACGCAAAAAACTGTATCAAAGAATATGAAAAACTGGACCTATTCGCATTACGACCAATACCTACCATAAGCATACATAGCGAATAAAAAAATATCCATTAAAATCAAACAGAGTGCATGCATAGTTTTGTTTTTACATCGGCACTTTGATAATGCGGCATCAAAGGTTTTGTACTGACGTCTCAAAGAAATTTGTCGCTTTTCGGAAGTACATGGGGATGATACACGTGGCGGCGGCTTCTTTTGAATTCACATACAACAATCGGTGCCGCCGCGCCGAAATCACAACATTTGACACTAATTGATTGCCGCCATAGAACCTAGGTATAGTTTTAAGGGCACAGGTGTTCCAAAGAATAAATAAGTTTCAGTGTGCTTATAATGGAAACGAATACATACATTATACTGATCACGCAAGTAGTATTATGATTAGATAATGGTAAGGATAGGTAGTAGATGTCATAATAATTTATTCTAGTAAGTATATAGTATAATATCTTCTTATCTATAATAATAAAGCTGAAGAGTTTGTTTGTTTGTTTGAACGCGCTAATCTCAGGAACTACTGGCCAGAATTGAAAAATTCTTTTTATGTTGGTTAGTCCACTTACCGAAGAAGGCTATAGGCTATATAACATCACGCTACGACCAATAGGAGCCGAGCAGTAATAAAAAATGTTGTAAAAACGGGATAGTTTATAAAAGTTTGTATGAAACTCGGCAAGGACGAATAAGCCACGGGGACGAAGTCGCGAGTGACTGCTAGTTGATTATATGGGTTTAAACTAAATACTTAGGTACTATTATTGTACATTTAGTCAAAATATTTTTTAAATTTCTTAATTTTTTACAAGAAAAAATAGCAAAAATGTGGTCAAATATCACCCGTTTGATAAATATTGTAGCCACCTTTAAACATACTTGAAACGTGTAAAAAAATTCTACAAAACTAATAAAATAATATAAAAAGCGTACCTACCTACTTTTAAAATAAAAAGCCTGCAATACGATTTTTGTATTGCTTATGAGCCCGAATATCTCTGAGGGAGATGATGAGAGTAAGTATTTACTAGCAGTGCCCGCGACTTCGTCCACGAGGAATAGTAACTTTGGAGGTATAGTGACGTTCAGGATTTATTTATTTATTTTAAAACTTCTGTCATCAAACATACAAACAAACTTTTCAGCTTTATAATATTAGTATAGATGTACGACAAAACATTCATTTATATGTAAAGAATAGTGATTAGACAATGTCACGCATCTATACAAGTAGGTATTTAATCTGTGTTTGAACGCCGCACGCGGCGTCGTTTGATTTACGGCGGCATCCTTTTAATAGAGTTGGCACGTGCCGTGGCCGCGCGGTAGAAAGCAAGGAAATGTACTATATAATAAGGAATTATTTTAATTCCAGTCATTTTTAATTGAGCTGTGCTTCGAGTCTAACGTAATAATAGTTTTTACTAATTCTTCTTGTTTACGGAAAACGTATCACGTCTACAATTTAATATGAGGGGTGAAAAAATATCTTCCCTTCTCATTTTTCGATGACGAAGCTACACAAGTATATTTTCGACGTATTTGCCCGAATATGGTGTTTCCTAAAAGGTCCACACTTAGAAGGAAAGTCAAAGAGCGATTTGAAGAGCTCCAATTGAATCTCAAGGAACGACTTCAACAATTATCATCTAAAATGTCGTTTACTATTGATGGGTGGACGTCAATTGCTGGTAGGAGTTACTACGGGGTTACTATGCATTATATAGACAACGAATGGAAGTATCGATCTGTAGTTCTTGATTTTATACCATCACGCGGTCGACATACTGGGGAAGATATTGCAACGATTTTCCACGAATGTTTATTGGAATATGACATAATTGATAAAATACAAGGTATCACGGTCGACAACGCAACTGCAAATACCAAATTTATGTATGAACTAGGCAAACAGCTGCCACCACACTTTGATTCAGACAATCAACATTTCCGGTGCTTTGCTCACATTTTAAACCTTGGTGTACAAGATTTATTAAAGACCTTAGCATTACACTGTGAGACTGACACTAACGCGGAAGATCAGCAGTATGAAGACTATGCAGACGAAACTGAGGATGATGAAGAAGATGAAGAATATGCACCAAATATTGCTGATTCGCGTACATCTGTAACAAAGCTGCGCAGTATTTCCAGTAAAATAAAAAGAAGTGAAATAGTGAAGAAGAAGTTTCAGTCTGCTTGTGAAGCAGCTGGCGTGCCATCAAATCTGAATCCCATTCTTGACTGTACAACGAGATGGAATTCCACACATGATATGATTGGATTTGGTTTAAAAGTGAGAGCGGGCATTAACATATTGTGCAGTTCTGTCACCGAATTGAATGATTTTCAAATCACAGCTAGTGAATGGCAAATACTCGAAAAAATACATAAGTTTCTAATAAACTTTAAACTTTTAAGTACAAAACTTGGTGGAGAAAAATATGTTACATTACCGCTAGTCATTGTATCATTCAATCTCTTGCTCGATAAAATTGAATCCATGGTAAAACAGTTAGATGAGAAACCTAATCGATCTGAAGTGGATGAAAGGCTCATTCTGGCTTTCCAAGCAGCTCGAGACAAAATGCTTAAACATTATAAGAAGAGCAACTGGATTTATTGTACTTCTTTAATTTTAGACCCAAGGCATAAGGCTCAGACTTTTGACCTGACAGTATGGGGGAAGCAACTTAAAACAGAAAGCCTGCGCAAGTTCAATGAACTTTATGAAGAATACTACAGTCTACACTCACTGAACAAGTCTCTGGAACTACCAAGAAAAGAAAATAAGGTATCTGATGAAGATGAAGACGTAATAGACTTTGATAAACTGTATGATTGTCCCTCGACGTCATCTGGATCTTGTCTTCAAGGCTTAGTGATAAACGAGTTGGAGGAGTACCTGAGAAAACCAAGAGCTGGCAGCTCGGAAGACATTTTAGATTGGTGGAGGACGCATGAGACAGAGTATCCGACTTTATCGAAGATGGCCCGTGATTTTCTCTCAATACCTGCAACTTCAGTACCTGCTGAGAGATTATTTTCTAAAGCATCATTAGTAATTAGAATACATAGAAATAGGTTAAGTGATGAGTCAGCCAGATGGTTACTTTGTATTAATTCTTGGTCAAAAGAATTGATATAAAGTAACAGAACCTAATGACAAAGCTGTTGTGTACTGTTATGTTATTTGATTTGTGTTGTATTTTTTTTTTATTGAAATAAATGATAAATCGTAAAACTCTTTTATTAAATTTCATATAAGTTGAGGGTTCAATCTCTTTCTAGAGAGATTCTTTAAAATACAGTCAATTTATTGTAAATAAATAAATATCCTGGGACATCTCACACACGGCCATCTGATCCCAACTGATAAACATACATATATAATTTTAAATACATACATATTATAGACAAATAACACCCAGACACAGAATAAATCGTAGTGCTCATCACACAAAGATTTATCCTGGGTGGGGATCGAACCCACGACCTCACGCTTCGCAGTCGGCTCATCACCCACTACGCCACGGAGGCTTGATAATTTGTTTTTTACATGTTTTAGCACATCATCATCATCATCATCATCCCAGCGTTAATCCCAGTCGCGACCAAAGCCAGCGCTCTGGCGCCCGGGGTCCGCTATGTTTTAGCACATGTAAGCTTATAAAGCGTAAATGTTTATTAAGAAACAGTTACTCCCATGGAAAACGGCATATAGCTCAGTTGATAACCATGTGGCGGTTATCAAATTTTTTATCAAATCTTCAGACATTTATTAATCTGATTGTTCTTTGCTTTGGCTATGTTAATTCTAAAGATCTAAAGTAAACTTTAATAAATAGCAATAGTCTAATAGGTAATTGCAAGACTTGCAAGACTCTTGCTGCAAGACCAAGACCAAGACCAAGACTGGGAGCGCAAGACCAAGACCAAGACCAAGACCAGGTGTATTGGCGCAAGACCAAGACCAAGACTGGCCAAGTCTCGTCTTGTTCTTGCATTTGGGCAACACTAAGACAGCCAGTTTAAAATATAAAATACTAGCGATTTAACCTCGTTTCGCTCGGGTGCGTCTCTAGGTTTCACCCCCTTCAATTTTCATTTTTGCGACAAAAAGTAATCTATGAAAATTTAAAATGTAAAATTGACGATTCAAAAGTGCTTGTAAAAGTCTATTTGAGTAAAGTATATTTTGATTTGATTTGATTTGATTATGTCCTTCTCCATGGTCCCTCTCTATACCAAAATCCATTAAAATTGGTTCAGCGGCTTAGGCGTGAAAACATAACAGACAGACAGAGTTACTTTTGCATTTATAATATTAGTATAGATAGAGTACCGTTTAGTATTACGGCCATAGTATTTAAAACTAACGTTTATATTTTTTTAAAGCTAGTGACTTACCCTCGCTTTGCTTTTATCAACGTGAAGGAGTAACTTACATACAGACATGCAAACTTACATATTTATAATAATAGTAAGACTAAAAAGTTAGTAGCTTATTACCAGTAAACAAACCGCTAACAAAAATAAAAGTGTAAAGTTGTCCTTTATATAGCAGTACGTAGATTTAAAGTTATGTAGATTTAAACAGAACAAATAAAATTTGCCTTGGGAAAGGCATAATTGCAAATTATATGGTATACAAACATACATATGTAACTAAAACTAGGTTAATAAAGCAAACTACAAAGTCACCTAGCCCTAAATTTTCCTTAGCAAACACATTACGCCCCGACGCTACCTATAATTGAGATCCTAAGGATGCTTGCAGACTGAGCGTCTTAATTCTAGTGAATAGATAAGTATGAAATCTCTTTTTTGGAAGTATTAATGTAACATTGAAAAAGAAAGGTATAGAGATCGCACAATATGTTAGCCATGTGGCTAGCCTCAATAAGATTGGCCGCTGTGACCGAAAACGGCCAAGTCAAAAACAATGGTATGAGTATGTTTATAATGTAACATACTAAAGATTATTAATATAGGGCAAACGTCGTGTAAGGCGCCCTTCAACAACATATATAGAGCGACGATATAAGAAAAGTGAATATCAGCAGTTGGATGTGCACAGCTGAAGGTCGAGCTCAGTGCCGTGCTATTGGAGAGGAATGTGACTAACAGTGGATAAACTACAGTGGTATGACGGGTTATCTATGATGATGATGATAAAATATATTAATATTTTCTACGTAAATTTTGATACAGACTTCGTGTGTTATGCCCTTATTTTGTTTAACGTAGCCATAACCCACCTGCGCTCCACTTTTAACGTCGAGCTGTCCAATAAATTCGGTTAAGGAGCTCGGCTGGATATGTGTTCGCCAAACACTCATCATATATGAATTGAATTCGAGCCAAGCAACAAGTAATCTAGATCATAACGATCCTAGAATATGGTTTATATAAATAATTATATGGTATGGAAAAAGACACATAAACAATTATTTAACATGTAATTCGCCTTTTTATAGGGTTATGTTATTTGTATTACATTGACGAAAAAAACTTATTATATGAAAGCATGCAATTATTTTGAAGAAACTAGTGTTATTAGAAAATATTTCTTAGCTAAATCTAATATTAACTTACTATTACTTACTACACGTTAAATTAACAACTTATACTTAATACACGTTACAACCTAAAGCGATATTTTATAAGTCAGCGAACGTTACTTAAGGTTTTCTCGATACAATTGGAAGAATATTAGCTTATTATTAAAACTTACTTTGGGTTTATATAGATAGTCAGAGATCCCTAAATCATATTTAAAAATGATTACTATTAAGCTGAAATTTCGTGGTTAAGCTAATCTAATCATTTTAACGCGACGTCCGTCGTCCAGCCGTTTAAAAAATTTCTTTTGAATTGCTATATGGCAAACATGACAATGTAGAGACCTTAATTCTCATTTATTTAAATATGTTAATAAAAAATCAAAATAAAACTAAAAAATCGAATAAATACTTCATTTTTAATATCAAATATTCATGTAAGAAGATATTATTATCAACATATCTATGTATACATATAATTTCTTTACACATTTTCCGCCGATGTTGAGTCAGTTCTTGTTCAGTGGAGGTACATTACTCCTAGTTTTTTCATCAATGCCGAACAAATATTGCTCAAGACCTATGACAAAGAGACCATGTCTATAAATGTACTATAATTGCTGTATATAGGAATTGATCTTGGAACTTCTGGATACCAGACAGTGTCATGCGGTCATTCAAAACTGAGTCACAAGTGATCTCTCCAATATGTTAGTTATTTAAAAGCTATTTTCATCGTTCAAATGATGCTTCATTAAGTTGGCCATGTTAATGTGTCCCGTGCTTAATTACGTACTGCCTTATATTTACTATACTCGATGTGGTCGAAGTAATTTACTCTTGCTCAAACTCAATAAATATAAAATGTTACTGGCGTTAATTAAAAAAATATTTTTTTACCTTTATTTATTTTGCTAATCATAAATATATATATATATATATATATATATATATATATATATATATATATATATATATATATATATATATATATATATATATATATATTCCGTATTATTTTAGCTTCTGCAATACGAAAATTGGCATCTTTTGGGAATTAAACTCATGCTATGTTTAAGTATTTTGGTAAGAATATTAATAAATATAAATAAGAAGAAAATTATAACATCTTAGATTTACGCATATTTCGACATTTTTCGGATTTTTTCGCGGTTGTGGATGTTTGTATCTGTTTCCTACGTTTTCGTTCCCTGAAGCAAACATGCTAACGGAAGAGACAAAGGATTTTGACTTGAGCCAAGAATACTTTCCTCCTAATTCTTATTAAGACTACCAATCTTGCACAGGTAATATTATAGTGCAGTGCGTATGAGTGCAAACACAAGAGCACTATTCCATTAACTCTCACAGTTCGATCGACGACAACTCAATATTCGCGGTAAGAGATGGACATGAAACGGCGCTTGATCAATGACTTTATATGACTTTATATGTTCTTTGAGGTACAGGGTGCAGAACCGATAACTTTCGAACTTAGCTCTACCCGGGACTTGAACCAAGGACCACCTTATTTATACATGTTAACCATTAGATTAAAGACGCAGGTTTATGTTTCCACTCACAAGTATACCAAAGAAAAAATAATTGTGAACTTAGCTTATAACATTTTACTAAATATCAAAAGACGAAGCATTTTGCCGAATAAGCTTCGTCATATGAAAATGAATACGAGTAATATAATTAAATAAACCACTGTCTAAACTTTCACGTTAATGGTATAGGTCACGTAAGAATAACGCTGAGAGATAGTGGAGGAGATGTGTCTGCGCATGGGTACAGTTGCGTCCTAAAATACTAGGCTATTGTCTTCTATATCTATACTAATACAATATTATAAAGAGGAGAGATTTGTTTGTCTCTGGAACTAGAAGTTAGATTTCAGAAGCAACTTTGCTATCTAGCAGCTCACCCTTTTTTTCGTCTCGTTTAGAGAGAAATAAAAACAAATCTATCCCACGGGAACCGAACATTTTTCCGGGATAAAAAGTAACCTATGTGCTATTTCAGACTATAGTCTATCTCTGTGCCAAATTTCATCCAGACCCATTCAGCCGTTCTGGCGTAATTGAGAAACAAACATCCATACAATCTTTCGCATTTATAATATTAATTAACTAGGGACTCACACTCGCTTCGCTCGCGTTTGTCCCTAGGTACGTTTTCATGTTTACCTATGTTTAGGCATACATAAATAGTAGCTTGCTACTCCTAAGATATTCATTTAATTAAATTATATAGCGATTTACCCTCGTTTCGTTAGTAAAAAGCGGTTATTTTAATATTACAAACAGACACTCCAATTTTATTTATCTGTATAGATTAATGATATGTATTTTGAAAGGTTATAGAAATATTACTTTATGCTAAAGATCACGTCCTTGTTATGCACCATACAAAATATATTTTTATGTGCCCTACATAGGTACTACGTGTAAAACTACTATTTTGTGTAGTATAAACTTACTAAGCCCGTATACAATATTAAAAAGTAAAAGCGAGCTAGGAAGTACTATAATATATTACTTTCTCTAATAGAAAAATATGTCACACGATTTTTTACGATATCTTTCTATTAAATTCATTAAAACTTCATTCCCTTTGCCGGGCCGTTAACGTCGACTAGCTTAGAACAAAGCCTTGGTCTGATACAAATACCTATATTTTCTCATTTCAAACACAATACGACGTCGACTAGAAGCCACATATTAATAATTGGTTAATTATTGACTAGGCAATGCCTTTGATATCTTAACAATAAGTCATAATTGAAGAGCCTACAGAGTTAATAGTTATCTGTCATATGCAGATATATATGGTTACCTTCGATCATAGATGTCTTCTTCAATAAAAAATAACTGTATTTCGTGTTTCATATAACACACGTAGGTGGGAAAGAGAAAGGATTATTATATTTTATTTTTATGTTGGGGCCCCATGATTTTTAATTACAGCAAAGGTAGAAAAATATGTTTTATATTAATAGCATAGCGTTGAGTTCTATATTAGACAGAGTAGAGCTATAAATTATACGATATTTCAATTATGTAGAGGATTTACTATATATTATTCTGTATATTTTTGACCATTTATTTATAAGATAAGCCCACAAATGTATGTGTACGCAAATGTATATATGTTATAAGTTACTATGTTTGTAATTTGTACAAGCCTATAAATACATAATATTTAGGCTACAAAGTATCAGATATATGGTTTAAGGCTGCATAATTAAACCATAATAGCAAAGTTCTGTACAGCTAAATGTTCTAATTTGTAATATTTTTAAGGAAACAATATCTTATGTGAAAGGGACAGATTTTCCAATATATTCTAAATGAATGTGATTCTCGGAGGATCCCAAATGAACATTTTCTTTGATCCCTTGACGCGGAAACTGAAGTACAATTCGCAATCAACTATTTAATTGCACCATGTTTTATTACTTCTAAGCTTAAAAAGTAAACAAAGAAAGTATTTTATTTGTTTTCTTATACACGAAAAGCTTTTTCTGTTATTATAAAGTAAGCTTTTTTAAAAGCATTGTACTTTTTATTCTTATATATGAGTCTAAAAGATATTTGAATAAGCTAATGTACTAATTGAGAGGGAGAGGGGGGAACCGTATTCCTTCTATGCGTAGGTTGCTTAAAGGGCCACCCATGCAAGTGTAAAAAAAATACATTTAGACAAAGTGATTTTAAGGCGTTGTAGATTTCTATTTAAAAAGTAATACTTAATAAATAATAAAAGATTTTATACTCATACTAATAATGTAAAAGATTATGCTTTTCGGTGATATTTGAATAATTTTTATGGCAAAATTAATGTAGAGTGTATTCCGAAATAAATTTTAATATCGACTACCAGTAATATTTAGCTTTTTGATAAAATTTATTTTAATATTATGTGTAATATGTATCATACATATTTCATTTTCAGAATGATGAAAAAAACTCGAAACAAAGTACAAATTTTATGTTAAATTGTTGTAAAAGTTTTAAATACATCTTGCAAAGTGTGATCAGTGAAGTACGTACAAGTTAAGCCGATAGTGACAAGTCACTTTGTTATACTTTAGTTCTTTACTTTACTATTAAAATCACTATTATCTATACATATAATAATATTCTAACTAAGCCGAATCTGTACATTAAATATTTTTTTTGGAAAATCTTATTGAAATAGACATTAGTATCGATATAGAGACCGAATCTATGGTTTTTAGAATTTTTGTCTGTCTGTCTGTCTGTTACCGCATCATAGAAAAACCACTGGAGGGATTTTGATGAAATTTAGTATGATGATAGCTGGTTATCCGGGTCAACATATTGGATACTTTTACTGCGGAAAAATATCGCATCCCTGAGAAATCTATACTAAACTTTAAAACGTAAGTAGGGACGAACCCGAGCGGAGCGAGGGTGAGTCGCTAGTTATATATAAACGCAAAATTTTTATAAGTAAGGAATATTTCTTTTTCATTCATGCCGGCATTTGGATGAAATTTAGTACACAGATAGGCTATGACGATGACGATAAGAGTTAGCTTTAAAGTTTGCCACATATTATAAATAGAAAAAGCTCCTAGGCTCATTTTAAATATAAAAGTGTTTACTGGTTGATTGATAATCTTTCTTTCAGGCGCTAATGGAAGATATTTTACAAACTTTTATTTAGTTCGCAATATTTGTTTGTTCGGGTCAAATCTTGCAATTGAATTTTAAAGCAGTTATCCTCATTTGATTGAGCTGAAATACATATTTAGTTTAGATGACATTGTAGGGTTAGATAAGTGATGTCATTCTAAATCTAATATGGCGGACTCCTAAAGATAATATGGCGTGAGGAATGATGTTTTTTTTGCACCCCCGTGATATGGATATCAAATGAAAGGGTTTGCTGAGAAAAATACGAATAAATAAACTTTAAACTTTAACCTAAGAAATAAACATTAAATCAAACTGATTTATTATAATTTGTATGATACAAAAGCTTGTTTTTAAAAATATTTTTTTATATTAATTTATGTCAAAGCTAAAATGAAAAAAACCTTTTAAAATGATCGTACATTGAGTTAAATAAAAAAGTTGTTACTCCTATGTATTGCCATTCCTATTATTAATTTGTCGTCACTTGAAATCACCACTATCTAGCAGCTCACATGAAACATCATAATCGCAGCTCTAAAGTACAAATAATGTCCGTGTGAAATGGCAGTGATATACGCACTGATGAACATAATGGCATTTTAAGACTATTTGCCGTATATGGCTACGAATCAAGTCCTTAAAAATATTACAAGACTTACTCGATCCAAACCTAAGCTGAAAATTATTAACTTTTAACTTTGAAAGAAACTTAAGTGAGATTAAACAAAATAGACTACGATTTTAAACTCTTTTGTCCATTCAAACTTAATACACAGTTGCCAACTTAAAAGACAGACTTAAGAAGTAATTTTTTTCTTTGCTTTATTAGAAAAAACTAGTTTATTAGTTACTTTTTACCTTCACTTTTATACTAGATTTACTTATACGAGCTTTACTCTCAAGGGTACAAATAATGCAATATTTTAAATAAATCTATGTTTTCGGATTTTTTCGCGGATTTATTTTGATTTTTGGTTCCCGACGTTTCGAATGCTTTACAGCAAACATGGTCACGAGAGAGACTAAGGTTTTGGATGTCTCAAAGGCATTATATATCTGTTACATGTACCCACAAAATAACAAAATGAATTCAAAAAATTTAACTTAAATTTTAAACATTTTAGTAAGTTTTAATATTGAATATGGAATATTATTTATTTAAATTTAGCTGTTATTATTATAATTATTACAATTTTTTAGAAAACTTTATTAATTAATAATCTATATTTGGTGTTGCCATTATTATTTATACATATGTATGTATAATAAAACTGTAGAGGTCGAATGTCTGTACATAGAAAAATAATGCTATAAACCGACTCAGGGGGATGTAGAACAAATCCAGAATTTTTCAAATTTTTTGTTTCTCTGTCTGTTAGTCTGTTTGTACGGGCTAATCTCCGAAACTGTCGGACCGATTTAAACGAAATTTTCCATGGTGGTACCTTATATTCCCAGTCATCATTTTAGATACTTTTCATCGCGGTAAAATTAAAGAGTTCCCGTGGGATAGTTATAACACTATATTAACTTATACAGCTTAATACACAAAAACCATTAATTGGATTTTAATGAAACTTTACAATAACATAGTTCATACATCAGAATAATAAATAGGCTACTTCTTATCCCAGAAAAATGTACGGTGTTACGGGATAGATTTGTTTTTGTTTGTCTAGAGGCAAACCCGAGCGAAGCGAGAGTGAGCCGCTAGTAAACAAAATTAAAAAAAAAATAATAATAGGATGACGCTACTATAATTACATTCATCTGGTCTTTATCTGTTACCTGAAAACTAGATGAGTTAATATTGTGGACAGTCCAAGGTTTTTGATGTTATACTTCTTTTGGCACGCTTGGAAAACATTATGAGAGAAAAAATTTTACGATGCGCGCGCACACCGACAGCCAAAAAGCGACATAATGAAGTTAGCTGCATTCCCTTTACAAACAGAGAGTTGTGACGATATCAAATCTTTAGCTATTTTGTTCTGTTACGCCAAAGAAGTATACCTTCTTCCGTGCGTACATAAGTACACACACACTTTTTTTTTATATTTCAACCCTTAAAGGAGCAAAATAGAATGGTACAGTTTGTTTGGGCAATAATTTTACAAATTAGTAAAAAGTTGCCCGAACAAGCCATTGACTATCAATGAGGTCTAAGTAAGTTAGTAACATTTTATTCTCAGCGATGTTTCAAAAATACTATCTAAGGCATACTCAAAGAAATAGGTACAATCTTTGAGTAAAATAAGCTGTGTTTCTGTTATCTATACATATAATAAAATTGCAACTAAGCCGAATCTGTACATTAAATATTTTTTGGAAAATCCTATTGAAATAGACATTATTATCGATACAGAATCCGAATCTATAGTTTTTAGAATTTTTGTCTGTAAGTGACTGCATCGCGGAAAAACCACTAGAGGGATTTTGATAAAATTCGGTATAATAATAGCTGGTTATCCGGGTCAACATATACTTCTTACTGCGGGAAAATATCTCATCTCTGAGTAATCTATACTAACCTTAAAATGTAAGCAGGGACGAACCCAAGCCGAGCGAGGATGACTCGTTCCTATTTATAAATATATTTACAAGTGCATACGTCTATTGTACTCATTTAATACATTTTTTACTTTTTTAATTACAACGCCGACTTGAAAAACATTTTAAATATTTAAATTATTGCACTCTAGAGGTCTAACCACTTAATTAAAATCCGTTCTCATTTAACGAAAATATCGTGTAACATATACACAAAAAAAATAATTAAGTTAATACTTGTACTCTCTTTTATTTAAATCGGTTAAAAGTATAACGTGATTAAAAGAACACTATACAAATATTATGTAAAGGCAGATGTTCTTATGTTATTTCTCAATGTTGTTATTCTAATATAAGTTTTTAATTTTAAACTTGTTTCAGGTCTTAATGATGACATCACAGTGCGATAGTGTGAGTGCCAAAGTGTAGTGCCAACATCAGTATGGGGTGTACGCCGAGTATGCTTCTTGATCATAAAAATCGCAGACGCGATAGTACTGGATCTCAAGAGGCGGCTTTAGCTAAAGTAGCCCCTACACCTTTGTGCCAGAATAAGGCGGTTCAAGCTGCCAGAGCCCCCAGAGCGTCTTTGGAATCCGATGGGTTCAGCATACAGCTGTCTAGTAAGAAAGATAGCTATGTTTCCCAAATGGGAAACAATTTCGCGACCCAACTGCACATTAAAAGGATTTCTGGTAAGTTGAACGTACCTATATTTGAATTACACACGTGATATTTTCACGTGGTTTAAATTGTAAATTTCACGATGAAGGTTGTATTTCAATAGGGAAAGATACAAAAGGAATTGAAAAATGATCTAAGTTTAATTTACCTATATAGATATTTTTATAGAAGTTTCATTTCGATTTATATGTAGTAGCTCCATTTCATGAATCAAGAGACTAGGTCATATAGATACGTATACTAAGTCCACTCTCAACATTGCTCAATATAGTATATTTTACCTATTTTCTGAAATCGAATGTTAGTCCAAAATATGTACGGTATAATATCAATGTTTTCAAATTACAATTAACATTGTAAACTAAATATTATTAAAATTCAAATATATAAATTTAGTTTATTAATTTTTCAGTAATAAAATTTATTTAATTAATCGTCAATATATGCACTTTGTCAATACTTGATTTTACCTAATAGACCTTTAGATTTTATGTTATTAAAGTAATGTATAAGTAAGACTATAATTATTTGATATTTTTTTATCGTTTTTAAGTTTCTGGGCGAACGAGCTTCGCTCGGAGTTCTCTTTATTATATCGCATTTTTAGATAAAAAAACTAAAAACTTGAATAAATACAAAAAAAATAATAAAAGTAATAACTTGGTATCCGATCGAGATTCGAACTCGGACACCTGTAATTGTTAATCTTGCACCTTGGTCGCTTGACCATATTCTGTGTGGAATAATGCGAAAGAAAACCGCATGAATACTTAAAAACACTCGTTTTCCCAGACATAAGACTAATCTAGGTCGATTTTTCGCTCCCGAGAGCCCACATACCAAATTTCAGCGAAATCGTCGTATCGTAATCGTAAAAGTACAATTTTCTTTTTGATTTTGCTTAAAAACAAAATAAAATAAAATAGAATAAAAACTTCAATAAATAAAAAAAAGAAAAGTAAAGTCTTTGTATCTGACGGGGATTTGAACCCGGACACGTGTGATAGTCAATCTTGTGCCTTGTCCGCTTGACCACTCCACCACCACCACCTGACACGTTTAAACTCGAATGTGAAAAATTATTTACATATTTTGCGCGGAATAATGCGTAAAAAAACCGCATGAAAACTCGAAAATATTAGATCGTTGGTATAAATAAATAAAGAGATAAAGATATAAATATACAAGAATTGCTCATTTAAATATATAAGATACATACATATATTTTGTATTTATATTTTTCGTTAGCTTATTGGCTGCTTAGTTTTTTTTTATATTTTTAAAACTGCCTCCACTAATAAATTTAAATGTATTATTGAGTTTTAATGGTTTTTGTACATATTTTTTAATTATAACAGTAATTGTATAAATTATATTTTTTAGGAGTTACTATAATTTTTTAATTATATTTAATATGTAAAAACATTAAAGAATTTCGCTTAATCCATAATATCTGAAATGTCCTCTAATACTAATTGATAATTTCCTTGTTGGTATATAATTATACATTGCTTCCAAGTTTACCTTCCAACAAAGTATTCTGAATAATTTTTTGAACAAGTGATTTTATGTCCTTTCGGAAGCCATTAATGTCATTGCCATCGTTAAAAGGACAATATTGTAATGCTTTAACTAACGCTACCGTATGTAATATTCTTTTAAGAGTTTCTACATCAATAGGAATCGGCAAATTATATTGGGCCCAATTGTTGATATATAAAGCTTGTGGATTTTTAGGTTTCATTGATCCTCTTGTATATTTTGGATTGAAACTGTTGTCGTGGCAAATGGTGTCTTCAAGGAACTCTAGGAAAAGTACCTATTAATAATAAATAAACTTTATTTATTATCATTAATATTTTTGGAAAAATGATAAAAATCGACGTTTTGTTCACTGTTGAGTTAAGTCAAAAAAAAATTGACTTGAAAATAACATTTTTTTACAGTGTGTGTCTATTCTACGAACTTAATTATCAGACCCAAAATTATCCATATGGGCCCGACAATAAATTATTGGATCACTATTAGAAAAAGTTTATTTGGATGTTTGCAACAATTACTCTTTGATGCTGAAATAGCTAGACGGATTTGGAAAAAACTTGGAGTAACACGTTAGTGATTGTTTGCTATCTATGGATAGCGGGCTAAGCGAGTAAGTTAGTAAACTATGTTCGGAGTGAGCGGCACTGAAAGCTCTTAACAAAAAAAAAACTTTTTCATCCGATCAGTAGAAAATGAGGGAAAACCACCTGCGTTGGTTTAATCTAATAACTTATCTTCTGTGTAAATAAAAATGAATGTTCGTACGTTTGTCCTCTTTACGTTTCTAAACCGTTGATCCGATTGTGATGAAATTCTGCTGTTTACACAAAAAATGTTTGTTTTTTACGCGTTCCTAAACTATTTAAAGTTAGTAAACCTAATTGAAGTATATAGTGACTCACCCTCGCTTCGCTTCGGGTTTGTCACTAGACAAAGACAAATCTATCCCACGGGAACCGTACACCTTTCCGGGATGATATATAGCCTATAGTCTTCCTCAGTTAACGGGCTATCTAATGCAAAAAGAATTTTTCAAATCGGATTGTAGTTCCTGAGATTAGCGCGTTCAACCAACCAACCAACCAAACAAACAAAGAAACAAACAAATAAAATTTTTAAGCTTTATAATATTAGTATAGATTATAAAATTTACATTTAAGATAAAGCAGCCATTCATTCATTGCTCTTGAAATGTAATATTATTCGAAGTAGCGGACCAAATTTCGAGAGAATTGGAGCGGCAAAAAGCAATAATAAATAAGCAAATACGTTTGTTTAAATTTGTATTATCGGTATATTAGGTATTATAATTGCGGAAGTATGCATCCGTCTCCGTGTATGATTGTTTCTCCTTTACGTTGAAACGGCTGGAATGATTTGGATAAGATTTAGTATACAGGTAGACTATAACTGTATGCTACAGCTTGGCATCTAAGAACGGAAGTCGTTAGTTAATAAATAACAAAGGTATATAATCTAATATATTTAAACTAGCAATTCTTGTATATTTATATCTTTATATCTTCATTTACTTATATCAGCGATCTCGGAAACGGCTCTAACGATTTCGCAGAAATTTGGTATGTGGGGGCTTTCGAGTGTCATGTCCGAGAAAACGCGTGTTTTCGAGTTTTCATGGGGTTTTCTTTTGCATTATTCTACGCAGAATATGGTCGATAATTTCTTACACTCGGATATAAGTATCGTGGTCAAGCGGTTAAGGCGCAAGTTAGACAACACATATGCCCGGGATCGAGTCCCGGTCGGAATACAGTTTTTACTTTTGTTTTTTTTTTTTTTGAATTTATTCAAGTTTTTAGTTTTTTTTTATCTAAAAAATACGATATAACAAAAGAGAACTCCGTGGGAAGCTCGGTCGCCCAGGTACTGTTTTATATATATAGCAAATTATTACTCACCACAGCGTATATTACGAGAGACACGTTCATGTTCATTTTACAAAACGCTTGAAATATTGAGCCGTAATTGTGCAGTGGTTTTAATCAAGTGGCTAATTCAATTAAATACTATTTAACGAAAACTAATTGGACAATGGTTACAAATTTGAAAGCATATAGGTACTTTGAAAACTATGAGCTTGAGAAAAAAAAGCACTTAGAAACATCCATCTCGATTTTAAAGATCCATCATTTTAAGATTAAATTATTCTTAAAATGATGATGATAAAAATTATTAGAAGTGAAACCCAAATCATTACAACTTAGTTTTTGCTTTCGACCCAATGAGAAAAAGTATTTTTTTCCATCTGCATAAAAACCGCACTGTAATATGAAACACGAACTTATTTTTGTAAATACTAAAGTATGTATTGCGTAAAATTTTATAATTAATATGTTAAAAAAATTAATTCAGTTCATTTGGTAGATTCATTTTCAATGTAACCGAACTCTGCACCGAATGCAGCGAACTCGGTCGTGGCAGACACGAGATCTGTTGATTTTTGTGTGTTCTGGTTATTCCTAAAGCTGTTCCTAAGACTGTTTGTACTGTGCGTATACTGCGAGCGTGCACGCACGCATGTGTGCGCACCGTGCGTACATGGTGCAAGCGTGCATGCGTGCGTGCGTGCGTGTGTGTGTGCGTGCGAGTGCGCATGTGCGTGTACGTATGGGCGTAAATATATGTAATACAAAACATACCCATTTAAATCTTTCCAGACGCATTAATCTATATTTTTACACAAAAATATTATTTGAAACAAAATAGTAACATAGGTACGTTTACAACCGACTTCCAAAAAGGAGGAGGTTCTCAATTCGACCGTATATATATTTTTATATGTGTTCGCGGATAACTTCGTCGTTTATGAACCGATTTTGATGACTCTTTTTTTATTGGAAAGGAGATATGTCAAGGATAGTACCATGATAAGGAAATCAAGATCTGATGATGACATCCCAGAGAAATCTCTAAAAAATTTTTCATTAAGTATTTAAAAGCACTACTATTTAATGAAGGTCTGGAGTCGATCTGATGATGGAGCCGAAATACAGTTGAGAGAACTCCTCAAAGATTTACAGCAATTAGCTGGTGTTTGGGCTTGATTAATTTGTATTGATGAGAACTTTACACCTAGATGGGTTGTGATTGTCATTAGCGGTCTGAATGAAAGTTTAATAATCGAATTTCGAAAAAAAAATCGATTATAGAATCGAATATGTTTTTAAAAATCTTTCATCTTACAAATAACCTGCTTATTACGCTTACATTAAAAAAGGAAAAATAAAACACTTTTTAAAAAAAGTCGGAGCCAGCCAATACAAATCAAAGCACACCGACTTCGAAAATATCTGATTAAGTATCTATTCTAAATGAAAACCCCCGTTTAGTTATTTTTTACTTTTCAATGCCTGGAAGTCGTTCTTTTTTAAGTTTTTTTCTAATATGTAGTAGTAAGAATTACAAGTAACTGAAATTTATAATTAATTTTTTCGCACAAAATTGACTTTTTAATTCGATGAGATTTTATATTACAAATAACAATTAATTATTAAGCTACATAATTGAACATGCTCGTTTTAATGAAGAAGTAAAGATATAAGTGAAGGCTTTAAATTTTTTAAATCATTTCTAGTAAAATTTAACTTTGAAGGACGTCAAAATTTGATGATGAAAGGTTTTGTACTGGTGAGTCAATTTTACTAATATATTTACAACTATCTCAGTAATTTTAAAACACGTCAAGTATTCTTCCGTATGCTGATTGGTAATAACCACAGAATTGATGAAAGATAGTAGAATGGTAATCACGCGTAATTTGTATGGGAACCACTGTCGCCACTCATCCCTTCTTGATATTTTTACTACACGCGCAAGTCAAATAAACACAAGCATTCGCACACATACGCAACCTTTAACGCAGCCCTGTAATTGGTCAACACATAGATAATTAGTGTTGCGTCTGTGTTGTGTAAAATAAATAAAATGACTAGTGGTTGAAAATAAAAAATGCTAACGATATTTTTGTCGATAATTTATGTCAGTGTATTAAAATAAATTTTATATAATATTTGTTATTTTACAGTTATTAAAAACACATTTTATAAACGAATTAGATTAGTTCAATTTAAAAATAAAACAATGTTTAACTTATAATAAATGTATTTTTAATGTTACATACGTGGTAAGTGAATTCTTAAGTTAGTTCTCTTTATCACACTCATTTTACATGACAAAATATTTTTTTCTTATTTCTAAAATAAACCTGTATATAAACTTTAAATTTGCCATAGAAAGCATTCAATCACATTATTATACAAAAATCATTGCCTTATCGATTATTTTGTCTTACAACAAAAGCCATCACTATTATAATATACAAAAGTGAATCATCGCAAAGCAAGCAATGAAGAGTGTGGGTTTCGCAGAGAACGCTATCCATTGCAGACAACGATCGCGCGTTGCTTTGATTATGCGCATGCATAGCGAGCAATGTATATTGTTTGTTTTAGCTTATTACAATAGTATCGTTTGTTTTGAATTTTGTAATCGTTGCTACATTTTTGAAATTAAAGAGATATTCATTATTATTTTTGACTTACCGATGAAAAGATATACCTCCTCGATCGATACTCGAAGTTTGACTTTTTGTCTTGCAAGTAATAATAGCACAACACGGCATTATAACACTATTTATCGCAGCTCCGTACCCGACGCACTCTAAACACGAACTACAAGCGGTGCACGCATGAATCGCTTCAAGTATGGTTGTTTAACCATAGTTGCGGCGACGCTGTCACGCCCACATTACCCTTCCAGCCTTTTTTACCTATTCCGTGGTAATAACAATCGAATCCGCGACATTTGACGTAGGCAGCACCTGTCAACTACATCTTACTACATTGCTGAAAAAGTTGTCTACTTTTATGTAATAAAAACGTAATTTACTAAGGTGTATTACTTATAGATGAAATTAATATTTAATAATATCGAAAGTAAATTTTTAGAAAATAACAACAACTTTAACTAATAAATATAAATATTATATTTTAGCTAATTCTCGTGAGCTACGTGATGAATACAATGTGGAATATCAACGGACAAAAAAAATTTAAAGAAATTCGAGAGTTTTACGTAAACCATTGGGATAGATTTATATTACCTGTCGCTCTGAATTTGGGCGAAATACAAGAAATATCAAACAGGATTGCTTTATTTAAAGATTCTAAATATTGTCCATTTAGAAATGAACACGAATGTCATACGCAGGACACGAGGAAAGTTATCGGAAGTATCGTAATAAAAACAATTAAAAAAATAGGAAAATATAAGAAAAAACTAGGTGATACTTGCTTTATAATAAATAAATGTCACTTCGGCAGGTGTCCAAAAGTGTACAGACACAAAATTATTAACTACTCTACTATAAATATTTAAAAAAGAAAATTAAATATATGTATATTTTAAAGTTTTTATTACCAGTGCATAAGTTGACTATTTATTCACTCTCACACAAACTTTCTTCACTAATTATTCATGGACACCCCTATCAATCAACTTCTTAAGAGCATGGATGAGCTCTCCTCAATATTCAACCAGGATGGAGTTTGAGAGTTTGAGCAATACAGTCCCTCTACATCCAACCCAACAGTAAAACCCTTGTCTGCCGAATTCTTACATTTAAGACCTTTGTATGGAAATCACTCGGCATACTCTAATCTCAAGTTGAGCTTGTAGCCCAAGGCCTGGATTGTTTGGAGATACAATCACGGAGGAAAACTCTCCTTTTCCATGGTATTAACGAGGATAAGGATGAAGACATGATGAAAAAGGTCATGTCAGTATTGACCAGCCATTTGAAATTTTCAGACGCAAAACCTGATGTTATTGAATCATGTCACAGATTAGGTGCCAAAAGGTATTTACGTAGGCCTGTTGTTGTGCGTTTCGTTAATATGAAGACACGAACAACTGCATGGAGGGCTAAAACTTCGTTGAAAGGTACAAAAATAACCTTGACAGAGTTTTTAAACCAAGTCGCGTCAGGACGTGTATGTTGCCGCTGGCAACCACTTCGGCAAGAAGAAGTGCTGGTCTGTAGAAGGTATGGTAATCGTTCTTCTCCCATACAAAACCTGAGTGAAGATAAACACCTCAACTGAACTTAAAAAAAAATCACGACTTAGCAAACTGGCTGATTCCCAGGTATTTCTATGTTTACATTAGGGCATGGCAGTATTAGCTTTTGTACAATACCGGTATTTTTCCACTATATAAATTTCCAAAACCGGGATCCGGTATTTCGGTATTATTTCGGTATTTTTAAATACAGGAGAATGGGCATTGGGCAACTTCGTATGGGTTCCGTCCCCAGAGTGTTTAAAAAAATAAAATAAAAAAATCAAGTCCTTTGAGTGTTTTGTCAATTTCTGTCAACAAAAGACAATGTATCAAAAAGTGTGAATAACCTGAAAGTAATTTTGTCTTTATTAAAAAATAAAATAATTGTTAGTTTTTCCCTACAAGTGTCTCACTTTTGTTGTCATATAAATAAAGCTACTATTATGACCTTTACAGTTTACTTTTTAATATACATAGGTTATTCTATTTTAGACTTTCACGGATAAAAATTAAATGATTCATAGTTTCCCTGCACGAGTCTCAGTGTTGATGTCATACAATAAAATGAAGCCGGTGGTAGGACTCTGTCAAGCCTGAGGAATCCGACTGGATACCACCCCCTTATCTGTTTCTGCCGCCAAGCAACAATGATTGAATTGTTGTGTTCCGGTATGAAGGATAAGGTAGCCAGCGCAATTACAGGCAAGAGGCATATCATCTTAGTCCTCACAGTGACAAAGCACCTGTGGTTCTGCATTTTTGTTACTTAAAACCTAAGTGCATGAACCGTAGGTGTTATGGGCGACAGGTACTGCTTTCCATCAGGTGGTCTGGCTGCTCGTTTGTCACTAAATCGCAAAAAAAAAGAAGCTATTCTTATGATTTTCAAAATGACATATATCTCAATTTGATACACTCTGGGGACGGAACGCCCATTATCCTTTATTTAAATCTTAGGTGAAGTAAACTCCCGTATTTTTTAGAAAATTGAGTTTTATTATCGTCGTACACATAAATGTTTCATCCTTGCTGCAAGATGCGTGCTCATATTATGTATGTCTTTGAATGCATAATACTGTATTTCTTCGTCAACTTGTTTTTATCTTTTTAGTTAGCTTTCATGCAGTCGGGTTTCACATTTTTTTAATGTATTTTTTCATTTATAGCTTTTTAGTTTTTGCCAATTAGTCATTATAAGTTACATTTAGCAATTTATTCCCAATTTTATCCCAAATTACTTTAAAACATATAAGTTGTATATATTTTTGTGAATGCCTCTTAAAAATCTTTAGTGTGATACCTCACTCGATTGGTTTGAAAGATTTTTTTAAAGACACATAAATTGGCACCTAAAATCCGCCATTTTAATTTTTAACTATTTTTATATAGTCCATGAATCATGAAAATCACTCTACGCGTTTGGCCTCTAGATTTCCACATATGAATAAACGTACATGTACATACATAGACTGATAAACAAATGACCCTCCATTGTGTCGCGCAGTCGGGTAAAAAAGGCGTTTTAAGTGTAATAATAATAATCATTTATGCAGACAATTCAAAACCCATAATATTATGTACAAAAAAATAATTAAAATAAGTTTAAATTGGTAACAAAATGTTTGTTTTGTTAAACAAGTTTTTATGGTTATCTAAATATGTACTAATAATTTCGTTGATTTAATTTTATTAATATTTTTTTATTTTATTAATGATTGTTGTACATTTGAGAACTGGTAGGGTCTCAATAATTATAAAAAAGTTAAGTACTATTCTACTCTTTACTTTTTACCAGCCGGTTATAGTTTGTTTAATTTATTGTTTGTTATTGATTTGTTAATTTATAAGCTCAATTTATGGGAATTAAAAATTTACCATTTGATTTAATTGATCTCATCT
Source organism: Argynnis bischoffii washingtonia (assembly GCA_033884665.1). Classification (NCBI taxonomy): domain Eukaryota; kingdom Metazoa; phylum Arthropoda; class Insecta; order Lepidoptera; family Nymphalidae; genus Argynnis; species Argynnis bischoffii. Next base: position 5,059,876 of record CM066623.1, on the reverse strand, counting down.
ATAAGTAATAAAGCAAAAATTTGAAAATATCATCGTGTTTTATTAAAAATTTCAAATTTTATCAAGATAGTCGAGAAACTCGGGAAATCCTGGTCGAGAATTCAGAAACCTAAATTCGATTCTTACCTATACTATTAAATTGTAGTAAGTAGGATAGGAGGGTCCTACGAGCTTTTTATTACAGAAATATTTTTAAGGAATAAAATCAACAAACGCTAATTCAAATATATAGCTACACAATTAAATTTTAGCAGTAGGCTTACTTTCTAAAGGATCTCACTTATGAAATCTTCATAACGCAATAGCAAGTATACTAACCATTGAGGTCTAGCTAATATAAAAAATGCCAGCCGATACAAGTCAAAGCATGACTTCGAAAATAACTGATTAAGTATCTATTCGTAAATTAAAACTACTTACCAATCAGTTATTTTTCACTTTTGAGTGTGTTTTTTGAAGTCGGTTTTTATGTATTTTTTTAAGTTTTTATTTTTCCATTTTTAGTTTAGGCATTGTAGTAGTAAAGTATTGTAATAAAATATTCGCTTAAGCCGTTTAAGTTGGTTGGACAAACTAAAATTTACTTTTATTAGTAACACTAAAAATCAGGCTCTAAAATCCAATTCTATCGTATTGGGCTTGTCAAATAAAAAAAAGGCTCAACCTCAAAGTATCTACTATTAACAGTTGGAAAGTTCCACCTTTCCACCTTCTAGCCTAACCATCAGATCAGGTCGTCGATACTGACTCACTGCATTATCAACGGCAATAGAAACACTAGCAAATAGACTTGAGTCAATATGACAATTGGAAGAAGGTTAAATTTTCACTCGCTATTTTTCCACCCTTAGGGGTGATATATATTTTTTTAATTTTAATGGAACCAAACTGGAAGTATTACACTTTCAAAGAAAACAAAACTTGTCCAAATCGGTTATAAATGTTGAAGTTCTGAGGTAACAAACATAAAAAAATACAGTCGAATTGAAAACCTCCTTCTTTTTGAAGTCGGTTGAAAATAAACCTGCATAGTGTGGCAACAACGTTGTTTCGCTAATGATGGTGAATAAATAATAAAAAAAAAACATTTAACTACAATATAATACCGAAAAACCGGTGTTGGCAGATTTGACTACCGGCATTTTAAAGTGGTTAAATAGTCTCATCTAAGTCACATTCCCAGATAGAGCTATTCCTAATTTTTAATTTAGTTAAATGTACCGGAGTACACGCAGGGCCTAGACGGAGCCTACATAGAATTAAGGTGGTTTTACGGTCATCCCGGCGAAATTGAAAGAACCACGGGGAGCCTGGAACCTTCGGTTGAATTAATCAAATCAAATCAAATCAAAATATACTTTATTCAAATAGACTTATACAAGCACTTTTGAATCGTCAATTGTACATTTTAAATTTAAATTAAATGTCAGTGTAGTCAGTCCGTGAGGAAGCTACCACCGGCTCGGAAGGCAGTTCTGCTGAGAAGAGCCGGCGAGAAACTCAACAGTTGCTCTTTTAAAATAAAAACTGTGTACAATATTGTAATACAATAATTATTATATATTTATCCTACGTGAGATCCAACCAGATATTAGTTCCACACATTGATATCTCCGAAGTATTCCGTGATTGTATAATAAGCTTTATTCACTAATACATTTTTAATTTTAGATTTAAATTGTTCAAATGGCAAGCTCAAAATCGATTGTGGAACTCTATTATACATGCGTACACCTTGCCCCATAAACGATCTATTTACTTTTTGAAGGCGAAAGCTACGCGATACCAGTTTTTCCTTATTTCTAGTGTTTATTTTGTGTATATCACTGCGTTTTAAATAACAATGAATGTTTTGTCGGACAAACATAATATTACAATATATATATTGCGATGCAACTGTAAGTATACCAATTTCCTTAAACAAATCTCGTAGGGTATCCCGAGCTCCGAAGTTATAAATTGCCCGAATAGCCCTTTTTTGGAGAATAAATATAGATTTTATATCGGCTGCATTACCCCACAACAAAATTCCGTAAGACAAGATGCTGTGAAAGTAGCTGAAATAAACAAGTCTAGCAGTATTAACATCTGTTAGCTGCCTGACTTTCCTAACCGCGAACACAGCAGAGCTTGGTCTACTCGCGAGAGATGAAAGATGGGGGCTCCACTGAAGACCCGAGTCCAATGTTATACCTAAGAATACCGTGGAATCTACAGTATCAAGAATCTCATTATTTAAAAACAAACTGAAATTCTGTCTCCTTACATTAGGTAGGGTAAAATGTATACATTTAGTTTTCTTGGTGTTTAATGCTAAGTTGTTAATATTAAACCACTTAAGTATGTGAGATAATGCACTGTTTACTTTGTCATAATTAGTTATATTTCTATCCACTTTAAAAATTAAGGAGGTATCATCCGCAAACAGTACAATATCACACAATTCATTAGCATAGAAAGGAAGATCGTTTATATAAACTAGAAACAAAAATGGACCCAAAATAGATCCCTGCGGAACACCCATTCTCAGAGGGGATCCGGAAGAATTAACGTTATTTACAGCGACTTTCTGAATCCTATCACTAAGATTTGAAGCAATGAGATCAAGAGCAATGCCACGAATACCATAATGACTTAGTTTAAGCAGGAGGGTTTCATGTTCTACGCAATCAAAGGCTTTAGATAAATCACAAAAAACACCAATTGCATTTTGTGATTTTTCCCAAGCGTTATAAATGTGTTTAAGAAGAGCAACTCCCGCATCGGCTGTAGACCTACCTTTGGTAAAACCATACTGTTCACTATGGAAGATGCTATTAATATTGAAATGAATTAACAATTGGTTTAGAATAAGTTTTTCAAAAATTTTACTCATAGATGGAAATATAGAAATCGGTCTATAATTGCCAGGATCATTTTTATCTCCACTTTTAAAAAGAGGTATTATCTTACTTAGTTTCATAAGATCAGGGAAAGTTCCATAATCTACACATTTATTGAAAAAAAGGATAAATGTGGTGCGATATCAGTTATTATTGAGTTGAGTAATTTAACAGACATGCCCCACAAATCACCAGTTTTCTTAAGGTTAATGGTTTTGAATACTTTAATAATATCTTGTGCGAAAATTTAAACTGGTGATCACAGTGATGAGTATGTTTATGTAAGAGGTTAATCGCGTCTAGGGAAGATGATTTTAAAGAAGATGTTACCTTTATTGGGATTTCAGAAAAATAATTCTCAAAAGTATTTGCAACATCTTCGTCTGAGCTCAATACTACGTTATCTATTGCTAGCTTCACAGGTTGACTATCGATCTTAGATCTTCCAGCCGTATGAGTAATTACATCCCAAGTTGTTTTAATTTTATTATCTGAATTTATAATTTTATTTCTAATAAATATAGACTTAGCTTGAATGCAAACATTTTTAAAAATCTTTGAATACGCTCTTACTCGACTATGGAACATTGGGTTATGATTCCACTGCCTCACACTATACAATTCATATAATTTATCTCTACTTCGGTATATGCTGACAGTTGCCCAGTCGCTAAATTTCAGTTTAGTAATTTTATAAAAAGTTTTTTCTTTAAAAATGTTATTAAATGACTTTAAAAGTGAGTTGAAAAAAATGTCATAATGGTTATTTGGATGATCTGAAGTCATTTCCATTTTATGCAAGTGCCGTGTCACTTTCTCTTTGAAAGAATTGATTCTACTTATTGTAACTGGTCTACATTTAATTATTTGTCTTTTATTGATAATATTGTTGGCTAACGAAAATTTTTGACCAAAGTGGTCTGAACTTAAATTTTTTATAATCGATACATCGAGTACTTCACAATTACAAAACACATTATCTATACATGTGGAGGATATATTAGTAACACGAGTTGGTTCGCAAAAAATATTAGTTAAGTTATATGATTTAAATAAATTTAGAATGCGATTACTGAGTACTGTTACTTGCAGTATGTCTACATTAAAATCTCCACAAACGATTACAGCTTTACTATTAGTACATAAGTTTTTAAGGACATCATCCATTCTATTTTCAAAGATATCAAAATCACCCGAGGGGGGCCGGTACACGCATAATATAATAAACTGTTGAAACTCAACACAGGATAGTTCTATGGAACGTTCGACAGAGAGTGTCACTATGTCCTGTCGGCCCTTGCAGACTACATCACTTCTAACTAATATAAGAGAACCACCGCGAGTAGCTTTTACTCTAACGAACGAACTTGACATTTAATAATTTTCAATATTTAAACTATTATTATGTTTTTTACTAATAATATTAGTACAATTTGAGAGCCAGTGCTCTGTGACACATAATAAATGTATATTAAATTTTTTTAGAAATAGTTCCACTTCTAATTCTTTGCCACCTAAACCTTGTATGTTTTGATGCACAATGTTAAGAGTATATGGCTTAGGCTTTGTCTTAATATTTAGTTTAAATTGGAACTAATCATGTCAGTATTATTTATTCAAACATTACAAGTTATACCATGTATAACAGGGTTCTTCAAATTATATGCTACTAAAGTAGCAATTTGTTTTTTATAATAATTAGGTAGATACATTGTATCTTTTGTCAACTTAAAACTATGGTGAATAAATTTATTCACATCAAAATAAAATAAATAAAATATGACGGTGGGTCATGTTGTACATTGTCAAATTCAAATTATAGATATACTTATTTTGTTTCTCTGATAGGGTACTAGAATATGGAAATGAGCAAATTATAAAACTACACTTTGTCTTATTGTGCATATCTAGTAATTTTTCAATACTTTGAATAACATCTTTTTTCCTAACAGACAAACTGTCACCATGTAAAAGTACAATAGTACTATTTTCATTCAAATTCATATTTAAAATCTTATTATCTTATTAATCTTATTTCTTATTATCTTATTATCTTATTAATTGAACTATAATTCCCTTTAACCTTTCATTGTTTTAGAACATTCCAAAATTTATTCCAGGAAGTGTAAAGATTTTTTAGACAAAGAACGCAAGTCGTGAGAGTAATTACGATAATGATTTAAAATACTACTAACCGTTCCAGATTTGGCGTAGTTATCAGCAATATCATTGTCAATAATACCTGAATGACTAGGGATCTAAGCCAAGGTTATGAGGATTTCCTGTTGATGGCATCGAAAGAGAACTTCTTTAATTTTAAATATAGTAACAAATTTTGATTTATTTGGTAAGTGTTTTGCAAGATACTCTGAAGGGAACTTAAAGAATCTGTGAAGATGATAACTTTTGACGTTTTATGAGATTCTGCAAATAAAATGACCTAAGCAGAGCTATACACTCTTCCGAAAAAGCAGAAGCTTTAGGAGGACACTTAAACTTCAGTATAATATTGAATCGACGGGCCCAGCAGGCAGCCCCAATACAAGACTCACAAGTAATTTTGTGTGTATGACAACAATTAATTTAGTTAAAATCGGTGCAGTACTTTTTGCGTGAAACGCGCACATCGATTCGACTAAGTTGTATTATAGGTATAGATAAGAATAGGTATTGCGAGTGTACCTTAAGAGGTAGACATATACTGTTGTAGATTTTTCTGTTGGCCTTTTCAAGACCTACAATTTTTTAGTACATTGTTTTGATGGGTATCTTAAGGTTTAAATGCCAGCGGATGGTTTCTAAGGAGGACTCGATAAAACCAGTTATTGCGATTCCCCGTGGGAAAGAAAGAGTTTCATGAAGTAAAAGTTATCCTAAATGTTGACCCTAGTAATAAGTTATCACTTCACCAAATTTCGTTGAAATCAGTTCATTACTTTTTCACAAACAGAGATACAGACAAACAGACAAAATTTATAATAATTATTGTTTTGGGGTCTATATTGTATACATAATACGTTACAGTTATTGTTTTTAAAAAATACTTCATGTACAGATTTCGCTAAGTAACTGCTTTATTATAGTATAGATAAGTAAACGTACATAGATATAACTAATATTTTTTTGTTAATATCTTTGATTAATAATAATCTTTTTTTGATATGATTTTAATTTATATTGTTTTTTGTTCTATAAGATTTCAATTAGAGAGACGCGTTATTTATAATTTTGTTCAGAATAATGGAGAAAGGACACGTCATATGAATCAGAAGAACGAGTTTCAAACGATTTTTTTATATATTTAGAATGCAATTATTATACAAACGGAATTGATCCAAGTTAGATAATAGTCTAAAGTGCACTAAAAATATATTTCAGACCGTTTTATTAGCTAATTACAGAGATAAGCATCCAGAAATTGAAAATCTAATGCGCCGAGAAATACCCTAGTAAAAATTATAAGTAACTGTGAAATTCGTAAATTAATTTTTTCGCACAAAATTGACTTTTAATTCGATAAGATTTTATATTACAAATAACAATTATTAAGCTACATTATTGAACATGCTCGTTTTAATGAAAAAGGAAAGATATAAGTGAAGGATTTATTTTCTAACTCATTTCTAGTAACATTTACCTTTGGAGCACGTTAAAATTTGATGATGAAAGGTTTTGTACTGGTGAGTCAATTTTACTACTATATTTACAAGTACCTCAGTAATTTCCTTTTCGCCTTATTTAAGATAAAACATGCTGGTCTTACTTTGTCTTAATAAGACTGAGAAATTATAATTTGTATTGTCACATCAAGGCACGTCAAGTGTCCTTCCGTATGCTGATTGATAATAGCAATCGAATCGAATTGCTGACAAAGGCGTCAAAATATGTATTGTATATTTTATGTAATAAAAACGTAATTTACTAAGGTTACTTATCGATGATATTAATATTTAATAACACCAAAAGTTAATTTTATGAAAATAACAGTAACTTTAACTAACAAATATAAATATTATATTTTTAGCTAATTCTCGTGAGCCACATGATGAATACGATGTGGAATGTCAACGGACAAAAAAACTCTAAAGAAATTCGAGAGTTTTACGTAAGCCATTGGGATAGATTTATATTACCTGTTGCTCTCAATTTGGGCGTAATGCAAGAAATATCCAAGAGGATTGCTTTATTTAAAGATTCTAAATATTGTCCATTTAAAAATGAACATGAATGTCATGCGCAGGACACGAGGAAAGTTATCGAAAGTATCATAATAAAAACAATTAAAGAAATAGGAAAATATAACAAAAAACTAGGTGCTGATTGCTTTATATTTACAAAATATTGTTATTTCGGCAGGTAGACACGAAATAGTATAGACGCAAATTTAACTACTCTACTATAAATATTTAAAAAGTATATATCAAATATATGTATATTTTAAAGTTTTTATTACCAGTGCATAAGTTGACTATTTATTCACTCTCACACAAACTTTATTTACTAATTATTTATGACAACCCTGTCGATCAACTTCTTAAGAGTATGGATGAGCTCTCCTCAATGTTCAACCAGGATTAAGGAGTTTGAGAAAAACTTGCAGCAACACGGTCCCTTTGCATCCAACCCAACAGTAAAACCACATGAGTAAAGAAAAGGAACAGAGACAAAGGTTCTAAGGAGCGGACAAAATGTTTACCTTACACAGGCACAGGAGCATAAAATTAAATAAACAAAACGTTTATCAGCTTTTTATTAAACAACTATGGCATAACTTTTTACAAATTACTTCCTCTAAATATTATTACTGTTTTTGTAATTTTTATTTTTCAATAATTTGTTTGTTAATTGAACGGTAAATTTTAAATCCAACCAATTTTTTTTTAAATAATCTAATGGAAAACACTCGCATGGCATATCAAATTACCATTCTTGCACATACATTAAAACACTTTCAAACCGTAAAATGATAACAAACACGACGCGCAGCGTCCAGCAGCGACGACTAAGCCCTGAGTTTAATTAAGCACACGCCAAGCCAGTATTTATTTCGACAAAGCCGCCAGTGCTCACGCACACAGGCTCCTCATGCTTGTAGTAGTGTACCTAATACCTATCATAATGCGGTTGTATTAAGCTTTATCTCTGTTCCTTTTCTTTACTCATGTGGTAAAACTCTTGCCTGCCGAATTCTATACATTTGACCTTTGTATGGAAATCACTCATTATCAGCTATTATTAGTAAATCAGTTATAATAACTGATACCGATAAAGTTAAAATATTAAGCAACACTATTGCTAACTTTATAGATAAAAAATATTAATCAGAATTACTATTATTATTGCGATCCACACAGTATGAATTAAATACATCTACAGGTCAAATATTTATTTAAAATGTCAAATATTCGCGTAAATCTAAGAAAATATTATTCAATAAATATTACTTGAACACTATTGTAAAACTAAGTATGTATTCCTGAAAATATTTTAAAAATATTTTTAATAAGTATTAGATCGATATCAAATAACTTGCTAATAATCTTTATAGGTAATAAAACAAAAAAAATTAAAACTGACTACAATGGCCTTCTTATGGTTCTGTTCCTTATAAGGAAAAATGGAGTTTTAAAATAAAATAATTTAAAGCATGATTATAAGCAATAATATTATTAACTTATACTTTGTTTTTCCTTTCCCGAAACGTATTTATAACTAAAAACTAAGTATTAATATTTTCGTGATTCCTAAATATTCTTAACAAGGTCCTTGTGCCCTAGCAAGGCCAACTGTCAATTTTTTGATGATCTTTTTTTGGTCTTTTTTTTTTTATAGTACCTGGGCGACCGAGCTTCGCTCGGATTTCTTTTTTGTTATATCGTATTTTTAGATGATAATCTCTATAACTTAAAAAGCAAAACGTAAACTGATAGGGAAGTCCCGTAAGCCCGGACGGGTCCTAAAGCCGGACACAATTCAAATCAACTTAAAAAAACCCGCGGTTTCGTTATTTGTGTCATGATTAAAATGATCCTGAGAAGTGAGGCATGGGAGGGGTCGCTTACAACCCAGAGCCGTCCTGTTCACCGAGAAGAGTTGTACAAAGTTTGAGGTTAGTAAAATTTTTGTTCGAAGTAATATTTAGAGCCATGTTGAAAATATATCAATAATACAATGATGTTGTTTATAATGAATCATGATTGTAATATTACTAATCCATTATATTTAAAGCATTTTTCTTTAATTCACAGTATATATTATAAACAGTATTTTTTCTTACTTACCTTTAATGGACCCTAAGTTCGGACACTCAAAAGTTCCCTATAGACGGACAGTTTTATCGTTATTTTAGAAAGTAATTGATATAGTATTGTTTTTTAGGTTCAACATGGGTAAACTCACACCACTTTATAAGGATACTTGACATCAAAAAAAGACAATTCATCAGCTATCACCGGTTCTAAATATTGCGACAAAGAAAACTACAAGTCGACGAAGAAAAGCGGAGAAAAGTGATTTTAACATCCTCTCCTTTATAAAATTCACTTATAGTAAATAAAAATACAAAATCTAATTCAGCTTAAAGGCAAGAAAACTGACGAATCAAAAAAAAATATGTAAAGTCCAGTAAGCCGATAGCAAAATTGGAGAGAGTGAAGATTCTATCACATAAAACACCGATGCCTCAAAAAACAACAACTTGTACAATCTGTCAAGAAGAAAACCATGAAGATTGGATTCTTTGCCCTGCTTGTAGTCAATGAATTGTAGAAAATGATTCGATTAGCTAGCTATATTTGTGACTTTTACAGACCACAATAATAAACCTAGTGATCTCATGCAATGTTCTTATATATATTCTGATTGTATGTTTGTTTTTTTTCGTTTTTAATAATTTGTTGGTTAATTATTTGTTTAAATAATGTATTTTTATCTTTAGGATTAAAAAAGAAGATTTAGGATTAAAAAAGGGACTGTCCGATATTAGGAGACCTTTTTGAAGACATGTTATACGTATTAGTTAACCATAAAGAAATTTATATTTTAAGGAAATCTTTGAGCCTGTCTATATATTTGTATTGATTAAATATATAATAACGAACATTTAAAACTACAAAAAAATAAATCTTGACATGAATTTTGTTATTTTATTTCAAATATTCCTTAAGTGTCCGCTACTGGGGGACCTCCCCCTAATAAAATGTTCATCCTAGTCGTTTGGGGACGTTTCCGATTAGTATAGAATTTATCATTTCAGCTATAAAACGTTCACTACTAAACATAGGCCTTTCCTATCATATTCATCATCATTCAGTCATTTAAACAAACAAATCATTAATACACTTTAGTAAAATACTTTATTTTAAACGTAATTATTTTACAGTTTATATAATTAACACAAGTAGGACTTGCTAGTACGGAAGGAATGAGCAGATGTCGGTAGGTAGCTATTGCAATTCTTTTTGATTTATTTAATTCTTATTCTTAAAAAGTAATACTGGTAGCGGGAAAAAGTTTAAAAACTTCGTAATTATAATATAATGTCGCGATTGTCGAAATAATATACAATTTTCTTTTTAATTTGGCTTAAAAATAAAAATAGAAAACTAAAAACTTGAATAAATACAAAAAAAAGTGAAGTAAAAACTTTGTATCCGACCGGGATTCGAACTCGGACACCTGCCAATCTTATGCCTTGGCCGCTTGACCACGATGCTTATGTCGGAGTGTAAGAATATATCGACCATATTAATCTACGTAGAATAATGCAAAATCGACCATATTCATTTACTTATTTATTTAGTTATTTACTTATTTATTTACTTATTTACTATAAGATAGACTGACATCGTAGGTTCGAGTGCGTGTATCGTTAGGTAGAGGACAACATTTTTAACATTCTCTAGAAACTACTTATTTACTTATTTATTTACTTATTACTATTATATTACTGCGTAGAATAATGCGAAAGAAAAACGCATGAAAACTCGAAAACACGCGTTTTCCCAGACATGAGACTAATCTAGATCAATTTTTCGCCCCCGAAAACCCCCATATACCAAATTTCAGCAAAATCGTTAGAGCCGTTTCCGAGATCGCTGGTATTAATAAATAAAGAAATAAATAAAGATATAAATATATAAAGATATAAATATACAAGAATTGCTCGTTTAAATATATAAGATACTATTCTGAATTAGTGTTTGACTACGTTCCACCTGATGGTAAGTGGTAACGCAGTCGTAGATGGTAAGTCGCACTAATTCAGTAGCCACCTATTCACTCTTGCATTGAAGACACCCATATTGTAATCGGACGGAAACACCGACGCAGGCAGGTTGTTCCAATCCTTAGCCGCACGTATAATAAATGACGTAGCGAAGCGCTTCGTCCGGACGGGTGAAATGTCCACGACATAAGGATGGAGACCAGCCGTTCGTCGGGTTGTCCGATGATGGAAAGGGGATGGGGGAATTAAGTTGTGTAGTTCCTGCGCACACTCTCCGAAATGTAACCTATAAAATACACAAAGGCTGGCTACCCTACGTCGGTGATCGAGGCTTTGTAAGTTAGCTTTTACCAGCGCAGGGTCACCAATAAGCTTTTGAGCACGCCTCTCAATCGAGTCCAAGGCTGACAGACGGCATTTCGCAGCACCAGCCCATATGTGACTACAGTATTCCACACACGACCGGACTTGAGCTTTATATAAAACAAGAAGCTGTCCCAGCGTGAAATACTGTCGGACCTTTGCCAGGATGCCAACTTTCCTCGCTGCGATATTAGCCTTAGACTCGATGAACCACACGTAGTTCATGTTGGGGCTAATGTCCATCCCCAACAACTGCAGACGGTCAGTGTATTCCAGAGGCACATTCCGGAAAGTAGGAGTCAAGGTAAAAGGACTCCTTTATATGGTAAACAGGCACACCTGCGTTTTGGTAGCGTTGAAACTCACGAGATTGGCATCACCCCAAGTGGAGACTGTCCTAAGTTTGAGATTCAACCGCTTTACCATGGCCTCTCTTTCGGACTCAATTTGATCTCTACTGGCCCGAGGACTCGGCAGGTATCTTTCTACAACAGTGCTGTCGTCTCGTCTGCGTACCCATAGATACCGGGTATAAGCAGATTGTTGATATGCAGCAGCAACAAGGTTGCAGAGACAACAGTCTCCTGTGGAACTCCTGAGTTGGTCTTTAAGGGTTGTGATGAACAACCCTCAACCACAATTCTGAGTGATCGGTCGCTCAGGAAGTCTTTAATCCAGCCGATCAGGCCAGGAGATACGCCATAGGCTGAAAGCTTGCTTATAAGGCTAGCGTGCCAGACCCTGTTAAAGGCCTTTGAGACATCGAGGGAGACAGCAATCGCCTCCCCGCTTCGCTCAAGAGCCTCACCAAAGGTGTGATTGGCATACACTAGAAGGTCCCCAGTCGACCTATTCCGGCGAAACCCATACTGTCGATCACTGAGGAGATCGACAATATGAGTTTCGGAGGAGGTTTAAGAGGAGGTCTTACAAGGAACCATTGGCTTTCCTAGGAACACTACCGATATTTTAACTAAAATTGAAATAAAATCATATACATAGTTTTTCTTTAGTACAATAGCAAATCTTTATATATGAATCAGATCAACAAAAAATAATAGTTTATTTACTTGATATCTTAGAATCTTAGAACTTTAACGTCGACGAAAGAAGTCATCAAAGCGAGGGACCGCATCGACAAACCAGCAGCGCTAGCAACTCGCCGCCGCGTCTGTGTTCTTAAGTTCGATGGGTGCTAGTCTGATAAGAAGGAATTTGTCATCGTATGGCAATAACTAGGTCTTTTTAATAATCGGCCTTACAAGGAGCATGGTCTTGAATGATCCACCCACCTTATATTTTTACATAAAAATATTACCATAATAAATGTTGTTTGACAAAATAGTACCTGTACGTTTTTTTTTTAATATGAGTAGCTAGCAAGAATTAAAAGTAACTGTGAAAATTATAATTAATTTTTTCGCACAAAATTGACTTTTAATTCGATAAGATTTTATATTACAAATAACAATTATTAAGCTACATAATTGAACATGCTCGCTGTAATGAGGAAGTAAAGATATAAGTGAAGGCTTTAAATTTTTTAAATCATTTATAGTAAAATTTAACTTTGAAGGACGTCAAAATTTGATGATGAAAGGTTTTGTACTGGTGAGTCATTTTACTAATATTATATTTACAACTATCTCAGTAATTTCCTATTCGCCTTGTTTGAGATAAAACATGCTCGTCTTACTTTGCCTCAATAAGACCGAGAAATTATAATTTGTATTGTCAAATCAAGACACGTCAAGTGTCCCTCCGTATGTTGATTGATAATACAATCGAATGAGTGACATTTGACGTAGTGATGTAGACAGTATCTGTCAACCACATTTTACTAGTTAGGTACTACATTGCTGACGAGGTTGCCTTCTTAAGCGCCAAAGTATGTATCTTATATATTTAAACGAGCAATTCTTGTATATTTATTTATTTATTTATACCAGCGATCTCGGAAACGGCTCTAACGATTTTGCTGAAATTTTGTATATGGGGGCTTTCGGGGGCGAAAAATTGATCTAGATTAGTCACATGTCTGGGAAAACGCGTGTTTTCGAGTTTTCGTGCGTTTTTCTTATGCATTATTCTACGCAAAATTTAATAGCGACATCTACACAATTGTCTCAGTAACACTTAGTCACTTAATGTAAAATTATTTTTAAGCCAAATTAAAAAGAAAATTGTTCTTATCGCGACATCTATACAACTGTCTCAGTACCACTTAGTCACTTAATGTAAAATATACAATCTTTCAAGAACTCCGAGCGAAGCTCGGTCGCCCAGGTACTGTATCTTATGTAATAAAAACGTAATTTACTAAGGTGTATTACTTATTGATGAAATTAATATTTAATAACACTAAAAGTAAATTCTATGAAAATAACAATAACTTTAACTACCAAATGTAAATATTATATTTTTAGCTAATTCTCTTGAGCTACATGACGAATACAATATGGAATGTCAACGGACAAAAAAAATCAAAAGAAGTTCGAGAATTTTACGTAAACCATTGGGATAGATTTATATTACCTGTTGCTCTCAATTTGGGCGTAATGCAAGAAATATCAAAGAGGATTGCTTTATTTAAAGATTCTAAATATTGTCCATTTGAAAATGAACACGAATGTCATACGCAGGACACGAGGAAAGTTATCGAAAATATCGTAATAATAACAATTAAAGAAAATGGAAAATATAACAAAAAATTAAAAAGACATAGACATGGTTGCTTTTTTATAGGAATTTGCAAGTAGACACGAAAAAGTATAGATATGAATTTAACTGCTCTACTATAATATTTTTTTTTATTGAATTAAAGTTTTTATTACCAGTGTATAAGTTGACTATTTATGCAATTTCACACAAACTTTCTTCACTAATTACTTATGGACACACCTGTTGATCAACTTCTTAAGAGCATGTATAAGGTCTCCTCAATGATCGTCACCAGGATAGGAGAGTTTGAAAAGAACTTGCAGCTACCTGGTCCCTATGCATTCAACCTAACAGTAAAACCCTTGTCTACCGAATTCTATAAATTTAAGACCTTTATATGGAAATCATTCGTCATACTCAAATCCCAATTGAGCTTGTAGCCCAAGCCTGGATCTTTTGGGGACACTAAAACTGTAAAAAAACTAAAATATTAGGTTTCATACAAACTTTCATCCCTTACTTTACCTTCTTAGGAGTTGAATTTTAGAAAACGCTGAAATACGTAAGTCATTATTTTTATTTAATAGTCGGAAACATTGCACTATCCCGGCAAGATCAAAGGTACTATACTAGCCTCACCGTTGGTATCGAAAATCTATAACTCGCAGAAATTACATAGCCTATAGAGTAAATCTTGTATAGTAAATAAAGTAATGAAATTCATTGTCATAGTTAATAAAATCTTAAAAAACTATTATTTTTAAAAATCATCAGTCATTAGATTTTGTAGTTATTACATGTTTTTAGATGATTATAAATAATTATTCATACCAAGCTTATAACTTATAATATTTAAAAAAAGCTAATAATAAAACCAATACTAAAAATATACGATTATATTTTTCAATATTATAAAATACTTTATTAGTTTGTAGGTACTTTTTTATTCTATAAAGCGAAAACCACACTCGCTTCATTTTGTCAAACTTCATTTTGTCTACTGCGGTTGTTTACTGGATGTGATTTTAATTGAATTTCCTTTATTATATATTTTGTTACTATATAAAAATAAATATATTATTACACGTATAAGTTGTTATCATTTTTGTGAGTTCTTTTAGACTGGGCCATACCTAGTATAAAAGGCCTGTACTATACGACTAGCAAGTCTTTCTGTCCTACTTCTTAAATAACTTTAATATATAATCTTTACATTGTATAAAACAAAATCGCTTGCTTCGTCTATCTGTCTGTAAGTTCGTTTTATGATTTTCTTATCTACGCAACGGATTTTGTTGCGGTTTTCATTATCATTCAGAAAATTTCTTCTGGATGCTTTATATGTAGTGATATTAATGATGTTCTAAGTAAAATTTTGAGCTTCAGCAATTTCTCCTTTATCAGAATGCCCTACAAAATGACTATCACAACTATTTAAACACTATCTTCCCACAGTTGGGTGTAATGTGGCGCCATCTATTTTCTACAGACACATCACCCCACAGGGGATTATAATACTTTTAAAATATTTATATTTAAAATACAACAAACTCATATTTATATTAATATTATAAAAGTGTAAATAATAAAATATTAATAATCATCATCAAATTAATATTATCTATACTACGAGTATTTTAGCGAAATCTGTACATGAATTATTTTTTGAAAACAATGACTA
Organism: Argynnis bischoffii washingtonia; assembly: GCA_033884665.1. Taxonomy (NCBI): domain Eukaryota; kingdom Metazoa; phylum Arthropoda; class Insecta; order Lepidoptera; family Nymphalidae; genus Argynnis; species Argynnis bischoffii. Next base: position 5,044,062 of record CM066623.1, on the reverse strand, counting down.
TAACTGTTATTTACACAATGTAGAGCCCAAAAAAAATTGTAATTAAAAATTTTGTCTGTTTATCCGTTTGTCTGTCTGTCTGTCTGTTCGTCACCTTATCACGCTTATAACTCAATAGTGAATAAGTTATGTAGTGATTTGTTCGACGACACGATGTTTGTTATATATAATATGTTTAATTTCTCTATAAGTGAATTTTAATTCTTTTGAGAAATAAATGTCTTAAACCATAATCTGCTGAACCTATTTAGGCGAAATTTTGTTTGGAAATAGTTTGAGTCCTTGGAAATGATATAAGATAGTTTCAATAGTTTTCATCCCGAAAAACATATCATATATACGTATGGGGGTGGAGGTGTAGCGGTTCATCGTTGCCGCAAATATACATCTTGCGGCAAGCACATATGCATATCTCCGACTGCATAATACTTTAACTTTAAAAGTTGTCGCTAATCATATCTTCTTCATCATCATCTCCCTACCATTGAGATCGGCGCAGCACATCCTCAGTACTGCTGATAAGATTTGGCAAAAGTTTCCCGACCGGCCGCCTGCCTGCCTACAACCCTCCTTGGCAATGCTACTTTTTATCGCGGAAAGGACCCAAGGTGCGATGACCAGCACACTTAATTTAAATTTAAGTAGTTATATTTAATTAAAAATTTAAATAAAAATTATCTAATGCCAGTAATTTCTTTCACCACTTTTACTGGCACAGTCATTTAATTGAGGTAAGGCTTGGCTTAATATTGGAGAGTTCTTTTTACGTCTTGTAATATGCATATGCCATATTTTTTTCTATTTTTTGTAGTATTATTCAAAGTTTTCATGTAATTTTCAGATATATTTTAAATAAAATTTTTGAACACAAATCGTATCTTCTTATAATCTTGTTTTATTTATCTTAGTTTAAGTATCTATAATCTTACACAATTTAAAAATCACAGCAGAACTTAAGGTACTCTTGATATCAGTTTTTATAATAAAAATAGTAGAAATTAACAATGCTGCTGGTTATGCTACATTAAGATATTGGAGAACAAACTCCAAGAAGCTATGGTGAATACTCCTTTCTTATTTACTCCATCCTAATACATTCTGCGACTCCCTTCTTTTCTTTTTTTCCATCATAGGTTAGTTTTGCTCGTGGCATTGTTGTATACTGTAATATAAAAATAATAATAAAATATAAATAATCATCATCAACTTAATATTATCTATACTAAGAGTATAATGAAGCAGTATCTTAGCGAAATCTGTACATGAATTATTTTTTGAATACAATGACTGTTTGACACAATGAATAAATTAATACAGTAGTGTACTTTATTGATACTTTTCAAGTTTGCGATTATTATAATACTTTCTTAGATTTACGCGAATATTAGACATTTAAATAAAACTATCTTTTCGGATTTTTTCGCGGATTTATTTTGATTTTTGTTTCCCGACGTTTCGATTGCTTTACAGCAATCATGGTCACGGGAGAGACTAAGGTGTTAGATGTCTCAATGGCATTATACAGTTGTTACAGACAGCCTACCTACTATTTTACAAAAATGATTTTAAAAATTCAAAAATGGCATCAAAGTACCTTACAATATTAGTTGATTTTAATTCTAAACATTTTAAAAATTTTAATGTTTTTAATAAGTATTATAATTAAATATAGCAATATTATTTACTTAATTTTAGCTATTATAATTAATATTACAAATTTTCTTAATTAATTACTAATCTTATTTAGTGTTGCTATTATTATATTATCGGTGACCATAAAGATTTATTAAACATTTTTTAAATATCAATTATTTATTTGAGTAATATATTTGTTTTATATGTAGTTTAAAAAGTTTAATATTATTTTAGATTGTTATTATTTAAAGTTAAAATATTAAGCAACACTATTGTTAACTTTATAGATAAAAAAATATATATATTAATTAGATTAGATTAATTAGAATTACTATTCTTATTGCGATCCACACAGTATGAACTAACTACATCTACTGGTCTGTTATGTTTGTTTTTGTTGTTTGTTTTTATTATGTTTATTACAGGATCCCATGATGATGGTAGTACCCAGCCATCTTCCCTATTGAAGTTTGGATTTATTGGTCACAGATAATATAATAATAGCAACACTAAATAAGATTAGTAATTAATTAAGAAAATTTGTAATATTAATTATAATAGCTAAAATTAAGTAAATAATATTGCTATATTTAATTATAATACTTATTAAAAACATTAAAATTTTTAAAATGTTTAGAATTAAAATTAACTAATATTGTAAGGTACTTTGATGCCATTTTTGAATTTTTAAAATCATTTTTGTAAAATAGTAGGTAGGCTGTCTGTAACAACTGTATAATGCCATTGAGACATCTAACACCTTAGTCTCTCCCGTGACCATGATTGCTGTAAAGCAATCGAAACGTCGGGAAACAAAAATCAAAATAAATCCGCGAAAAAATCCGAAAAGATAGTTTTATTTAAATTTGCGATTATTAGTGTGGAATAATTCAGGAAAGGGATACGGGAAGGGTGCTCCCGATAGCGTCCTAAAGCGAACTGCAGACCAAATAGTCACCAAAGAAAAAAACCACCATCACCATTCTAAAAATTAAAACCCTTGTCAAGCAACTGAAAGATATGTTATATTAGAAGTGTCGTGATGCTTGGAACCTGATCTTAATGATGATTGTGTGATAAATAACCAAGCGCGGATCCAGGGGGAGGGGTCATGGGGGTCATGACCCCCCCCAAAGCCGAATATATTTTTTAAGAAGTTTGAAGTTTGAAAACAGAAGGATTAGGTAATACAAAATATTTATTCGTTTTTGAGTTTTTCTTTAATTTAAATATGCGCTACAAAGTATAAAACTACTTTTCTTTCTATCATGGATAACTAGCGGCTTACCCTCGCTTAGCTTGGGCGCGTCTCTCTAGGTAGTAGAGTAGGTACGTTTTAAATAGATATAAATTAGGGATGGGCCGAAATTCGTTTTGAGTTTTGGCAGCTTGAGCCGAACTTCGACATTCGGCCGAAATTTGGTTTGAATGCCGAACATTTGGCAATAGAAAAAAAACCTACTTGCACTATTTTGACTGAAATTAATAGAAAGCACCTCTATCATGACCTGTCGGTTTGGAAACAAAAAAATTGAAACCTAAAGTAGTACCTATATCTTTAAAACGTTAGCACGTTATCTATACTAATATTATAAATGTTAAACTTTGTGAGTATGAATGTATGGACGTTTGTTACTTTTTCACGCCAGAACGGCTAAACGGATTTGCATGAAATTCGGCACAGAGATAGATTATAGTCTGGAATAACACATAGGCTATTTTTTATCCCGGAATAATGTACGGTTCCCGTGGGATAGGTTTGTTTTATTTTCCTAGAGCAAACCTGAGCGAGGTGAGGGTGAGGCGCTAGTATACCATAACTATGACACTTTTTACAATAACCTCAAAGTTTTCGAGATATTTGCAAAATTACTATTCTTTACTTATTCTTTTTCAATTTTTTCTTGGTTTTTTATTTTTAATTTCTGCAATATCTTTTTGATTTAAGTGAAAGTAGGGGAACGTAACCTTCAAAATACTTATAACAATAAAAAAAAAATAAATTTTGTTGAAATATTTAGCCGTTTCCGAGAAATTTATGTTTTATGGTCTCGAGAGGCTGAAAATCACCTTCAACTTTGTACAGTCGTCCTAAAAGTACAGTAAGCCGGAAATTGAAAAAAACTATTTTTAACGCCTTTCATCCCCTTATTGCTCAGGGATAGCTGGATATCGGGGGCATTTTACGGTTTTTTGTTCCTTGTATAGGTACTTGCTAACTTTTTAAAGACGTTAAATTTCAGGTTTTAATTTTTTTTCTATTATTAATAATAAACGGATTCCGATTGGTCTACATGGTCATTTATTTTAGTTAGGAACGTGTAAACCTTAACACGTATGCGATAAAAAAATAAATTAGTTCTTCTTAATTTAGCAGTCCCAAAAATCGTTGCCTAATTAAATAGACAAAATGAAATAAACTTTGTATTCTTCTAACAAACACCTTAATTACAATTCGTAAATTGAATTAAAAAAATCACGTTTTTGGTTCATTAAAAACACTCAGAAACATTAAGTATTTTTAATAATAAACGGTCACGTTTCTCACGAGAAAGCGCGGTGAAATTGAACCGAAGTTCGGCCGAATTTCTGCCGAATTTTTTATTCTCACCGAATGTTCAGCCGAAGTTCGTATTCGGTTCAAGCGACATTCGGCCCATTTCTAAATTATAAATAGCTATTACGAGTGTACCTTACAAGAAAAACTTATGCTATTGCAGATTTTTCTGTAGGTCTTTTTGAGACCTACAATTTTCTAGTAGATACATTGTTTTGATGTATTTCTTAAGGTTTAGCCAACGTTAGCCATGTAAATGTCTTACGATGACTAGATAGAACCCTGACACCCTGAAGAAATGGAATTGTTTTGTCGTGGGAACTAAGATTTTCCTGTAGTAAAAGTCATCCTTAATGTTGACCCGAGTAAAGTTATCACTACACAAAATTTGGTTAAAATCTGTTTAGTATTTTTCACGTGAATCCGCACACACAAACAGACATACTGACAAAAATTTTGTTTTGGGTTCTATATTCTGTACACTATACGTTAGTCATTGTTTTTAAACAAATATTTTGTGTACAGATTTTGCTAAGTTACTGTTTTGTAATATATATATTGCAGTCTCTGACCCCCCCCAAAACCTAATCCTAGATCCGCGCCTGTAAATAACTTAAATAAAATGTATCATTTTATGATTCATATGGGTTTTTGACCACATGAATCAAACACAGATAAATCAGAATTTTGCCTAAAAGTTTCGATTACCCGTGACACATATTGTAACCACAAACAACTGTTTTGGAACTCTATGACATAAATTGTAAACTGGACTTATTAATCAGAAAGAAACCTACCTGAATTAAAAACATATGAATCAAATACTTACTTTTGTGTCTCCGGATCGACGCTGAACTGGTCGCACCTTCACCTTTGGGCCCGTTTGTCGCATAACTGACTGCCCCTAGCGCGGGTTGTGATGGTCTTACTTTTAGTATTTCGCTGAGTACGGTCGAGTGAATTTTATGTCGGATACCTTTTATTTGTTTATTTATAATAAGTAAACTAACGTTTAAAAGTAAAGATGTAGCTAACATTTTTTTGTTAAAAGATAACTAAGTAATCTTTTTTCGATATGATTATAATTTATATTGTTCTTTTCATAAAGATTTCAATAAGAGACACGCGTTATTTATAATTTTGTTCAGAATAATGGGGAACGAACACGGCATATGAATCAGAAGAACGAGTTTTAAACGATTTTTTTATATTTAGAATGCAATTATTATACGAAATGAATTAGTCCAAGTTAGAAAATAGTCTAAGGTGCATTAAAAAAATATTTCTGACTATTTCATTACCTAGTTACAGAGATAAACATCCAGAAATCGAAAATTTAATGCGCCAAGAAATACCCTGGTAAGAATTACAAGTAGCTGTGAAATTTGTAATTAATTTTTTCGCACAAAATTGACTTTCAAATCGATGAAATTTTACATTACAAATAACAATTATTAAGCTACATTATTAAACATGCTCGTTTTAATGAAGTAGTAAAGATATAAGTGAAGGCATTATTTTCTAACTCATTTCTAATAACATTTACCTTTAAAGCACATCAAAACTTGATGATGAAAGGTTTTGTACTGGTGAGTCAATTTTACTACTATATTTACAAGTACCTCAGTAATTTCCTTTTCGCCTTATTTAAGATAAAACATGCTCGTCTTACTTTGTCTCAATAAGACCGAGAAATTATAATTTGTATTGTCATATCACGTCAAGTGTCCCTCCGTATGCTGACTGATAATAGCAATCGAATCGAATTGCTCACAAAGTTGTCTACTTAAGCGTCAAAGTATGTATTGTATATTTTCTGTAATAAAATCGTAATTTTCTAAGGTGTATTACTTATTGATGACATTAATCTATATATACATAAAATGCTTTGTCCTGACTGACTGATCGATCAACGCACAGCCTAAACCGCTGGTCGTAAAAAGGTGAAATTTGGAGAACATATTCCTTATATAATGTAGGCATCCGCAAAGAAAGGATTTTTTGAAATTCATCCCCTAAAGGGGTAAAATAGGGGATAAAAGATGAATGAAACTCTGTTATTCTTAACGTGGATTGCACGGAAAGTGGTATTTAGCTTTAAGATAAAAATAAGAAATATATGTATAATTTTTTTTCGAAATTGATAAAGTTTATATGGGCAAACAATTATTTATGATCAGAATTATTTGAAACTTAGTATTAATGCTCTTCAATTCAATTAAATAAATACATGTTTTAGCGTTTTCAAAATTCATTCCAAAAGGGGGTAAAATGGGGGATGAAAGTTTGTATGAAATTCTGTAATTAATGCACGAAAATTGGTATTTACCTTTAAAATAAAAAATAAAACAATACAAATATCATTTTTATTTCGAAATTCATCCCTTTAAATGGTAAAAAGGGGTTGTGTTGTTTATATGAGGAAAAAATTGTTTTTGATCAAAATTACTTGAAACTTGGTATTCATGCTCTTTAAGATTTTTTTTTAATTCAGCAAATCATCAATTTTAGTTTTTTTTTTAAATTCAGTCCTTAAGTGGGTAAAACTAGGTGATGAAGGTGGAGTCGTTGAATATATTTAAACAGAGTAACATAAGTCAAGTTCTCCGTAAGTGCACACTTACTGTGTGGATATAAAGTAGAGAATGGAAATTATTCCAAACCCAAAGGAAAATTATATATAACTTCTCGGCTAGCCACAGCAGTGACAACTTTAATAGTCCTAGAGCGCAAGAGAAAAAAACCTAGCCAGAGAGTATCCTGTTAATTATATCTTCCTTCTGAAGGTTGGCGCAACTTTAATGAAAAAGTCACCTAAGCTATGTAACGGTATTAGACTGCGAGTACTTCGTTAAACATTATAGTGGCCACTGCGTTTGCTGGATATGCTCGGAGGGAATCAGAATTCATACTTCAAATACCAATGATAACTTGCTTTTCCTTTGAATTTTATCTATTGTAATTCCTTTTTAAAGTTTGCTTTGCAATGACTATGACATGAGATATATGGGATATATCTCAGGGCCAGTCGTTAAAAGTAGCAGGCGTAGACTTAAGAAAGGATAGCTTCACACAGGAACATTTTAGCAGAACCCAGAATTAGACAGAATATCCATCAGTGTGATTTATTTGTGGTTGGGTTTTTTAGTGTAGACTAAGTTAAATGAATCTAGAGTTTGACTCTAGAGTCTAGACATAATACTAAAAATCGATATGACAACATATAAATCAATGGAAATTAAAACTGAGCAAATTTTTCAGTCCACGCGAGCGTAGCCGCGGGCAAAAATCTACAGCAAAATAAGAATGGCACTTTATACATGTAACTTAAAAAAGAAGGTGAAGGACTGTAAGCTTCAGGTGTACATAACATTGGGTCTATAAAAACAACGTAGATGTTAGCCTATTAGTATGTTATTAAAAACCCATATTAGTCGTGTTACATGATTCTAAGGTCGTAAACATTGTATGCAATTGTATTCCTCTAACTTTGGAAAGATGGAGTAGAAAAATAAGTAAAAAATACAGGTTGTGGAGCTTACTAAAAACCATCTAATATATTTTTAAAATGTTTTAAGATGGATATTATTGGTTACTATCGCTAAAATTAAATTTGTTTTCCTTATATCTTTAAGAACACAAAATCTAACACGAACTTATTTTTGCAAATAATAAAGTATGTGTAGCGAAAAAGTTAATTTTTTCCGTGATTTGATCGCGGGCGAAGCCGCGGGTTCTGCTAATATTTAATTACACCGAAAGTTAATTTTATGTAAAGAACAGTAACTTTAACTTACAAATGTAAATATTATATTTTTAGCTAATTCTCGGGAGCTACATGACGAATACAATGTGGAATGTCAACGGACAAAAAATATCCAAAGAAATTCGAGAGTTTTACGTAAACCATAGGGATAGATTTATATTACCTGTTGCTCTCAATTTGGGCGTAATGCAAGAAATATCAAAGAGGATTGCTTTATTTAAAGGTTCTAAATATTGTCCATTTGAAAATGAACACGAATGTCATACGCAGGACACGAGGAAAGTTATCGAAAATATCATAATAAAAACAATTAAAGAAATAGGAAAATATACCAAAAAATTAAAAAACTATGATTATAGTTGCTTCCTCATAGGAAATTGCAACGACAAGTAGACACGAAAGAGTATAGACACGAATTTAACTGCTCTACTATAAATATAAAAAAATACACATTAAATATATGTTTTAAAGATTTTATCACCAGTGAATAAGTTGACTATTAATTCACTTTCACACAAACTTTCTTCACTAAAATTAATCATGGATACCCTTGTTGATCAACTTTTTAAGAGCATGGATGAGTTCTCCTCAATATTCGCCACCAGGATGGGGAAGTTTGAGAAAAACTTGCAGTAACCCGGTCCCTCTGCATCCAACCCAACAGTAAAAGCCTTGTTTGCCGCATTCTATACATTTAAGACCTTTGTATGGAAACCACTCGGTATACTCAAACCCCAAAATGAGCTTGTAGCCCAAGGTCTGGATCGTTTGAAGACACAATCACGGAGAAAAACTTTCTTCTCCATGGTATTAAGGAGGATAAGGGCGAAGACGTAATGAAAAAGGTCATGTCAGTATTAACCAGCCAATTGAAATTTCCAGACGCAAAACATGATGTTATTGAATCTGGTCTGGAGATGTTGTGGTAATCGTTCTTCTCGCAGACAAGACCCGAGTGAAGATAAACACCTCAACTGAACTTATAAAACTTTTGCACAACATAGCAAAAGTGACTGATACTTTATATACACGGGTATTTCTATGTTTACACACACACATATATATATATATATATATATATATATGTATATATATATATATATATATATATATATATGTATATATATATATATATATATATATATATGTATATATATATATATGTATATATATATATATATATATATATATATATATATATATATATATATATATATATATATATATATATATATATATATATAATATTATGTTATATTTAGTTTACTTTTTATCGCTTAGTAACGCTGGTTGATCATGGTGCATTATAGAAAGTTATACTTTGATATTGAATGTAAAAGTCTGATTAGTGACTATGAACCCGCTGCTCCGCTAAATTTTCAAGTTAATAACATTGTGATTTCCTTCATTAAATTGTAATGGAGCATTGAGAAATCTTTATTATTTGAGCCCTGATAACGCCCACAAGATTAATAGCCTCTAAAGATGATGTTCGTAGTATATGGATAACGCGTCATATATATATATATATATATATATATATATATATATATATATATATATAATCGTATACGTATGTATAAAATAATAATAGTTAATCTGATAATAAAATTAAGAGGCCTATCACAAAATGTACTGAGTGAGATCGATCGGCCGACGCATCGCTATTTCTAGCATTTTCTGCAGTTGTAATTACTTCTATGTAAAGTTTTATTATAAATTACTTAAAAAAAGTATGTTATTGCGTTTCTTTTGAACTGTTGTATATTCTGATATAAATTTTACTTAATTATATTAATGCTGTAAGGATATATTTACAGCTAATTCTGAACGTTTTTAGTAGTTTTTAACATTTTGAAAAGGTTTTTTTTTGTAGAAATCTAATACATATTTTCAAATTCCGAGGCCGCTATAAACTCAATCACTATATACGAAATATTATTTTATATTTTTCATTTCGTTTGCTTTGTATAGTATTTCAATCCATGAGCTTGAAAAAGTGTCGTCGCGCATTTTATTAAAAACTTGCTTCAGAATTTTGGCTTTATTTCAATTAATAATGAAAATTTGCGAAAAGCGAGGTCGCTATGAACTATATTAATAATTATTCTCCATCATACAATAAGTCTAAATTATCGAAGAGTTTCAGTTTCTCTGAGTAAGAACATCAAAAATGGGCATTAAATTGAAAAATCACAGTCAGAATTTAATAGGCGTCTTAAGAAGCAATTTGAGTCAGAAGGTACTGTCTTATATTTTTTTAAAGAAGTTATAGAGAAGCTTTTTTGGATGTGTTTAGGGAGTTTGTTTTAAAGTAGTGAGGCATACACTGAGAAAGAGTGCGAAAAAAAATTGTCTTACTCTTTAGTATGTCTAGCATCAATGTGTCGCAAGACTGCCTGGAACGTGCAAGGGTAGGGAGAAGTTGGATACGAGAACGAAGATAGGGAGGATAATTTGAGTCGTTAAGTATATTGAAGAGAAACTAGAAGAAGTGCATATCATGGCGAAGTCGGATTGGAAGCCATTTAAGTTGAGCACGAAAGTTAGACTTATGGTCATACTTACGCAAGCCAAAAAAAAGCCAATAGCTAAATTCTGGAGAAGCTCTAGTTTGTTGAATTGCTCCTCATTCACATCCAAATAGCACACATCAGCGTAGTCAAGTATGGGGAGAAGAGTTTGAGCAAGCATAATCTTGGTACTAAAGGGGAGAAAGAATTGGAGATGCTTAAGAGAGTGGAAAGAGTGATACATTTGTTTGCCGACCTCGTTGACATGAGCTACCCAGGTTACAATCCATTATTAGGCCCGAGTTTTTCATTCTAGCACAATAAGGGATTAGAACACCAGAAGACTGGACTTGAGGACCTGAGGTATGAAGTCCAGTCCATTTTTCACCTCAGTCTACTACTGCCAAATACTATACACTGGATAGACTGGATAAGAATGAAAGAGTACCAATTTTAATGAAAGAGTCTAAAGTGGGTGGAGTGGTAAAACGATAATTTAAAGCATTGAGCATGAGCATGATCCACAGAACTTTGACAAGCTTCTGTAGCCTTGCCTACACCCAGTGACGATAAGAATCTTCAAACTTGCGCTTGACAGAGATCTGAATCGTGAAGTGAATATAGCGACGTTTGGCATCCCTACACATTCTGTTACAGATGTTACGTAACTTTTTATAGATGTCAAGATTTTTGGTTGAAGAGTACTTTTTGTTCCTAGCTTTGGCTCTATCGCGCTTGGTCATGGTCCTCTTAATCACATGTGATAACCATGGAGCGGGAGCATGCTTCATCCTTACTGGTCTGACCGGCGCATGCTTGTCGTACAGTTTAACCAATTCAGCAGTTAAAGAGTCTACCATGATATCGATGTTGTTCGCTGATAACATTGGTGACCAGTTAATGTTTTACACATCCTCTCTGAAATGTTCTAGTTCCATATACTTAAAATTGCGCTGCACTATAACCTTGCCTCTAAGCTTTGGAGGACGCATTTTTTAAGCGAGGTAAATTAAATCGTGGCGTAAAAAGGTGCCGTCATTTGACCATGCGAAACAGCAAGAGTAGTTTTAGAAACATAGATTATATCTATGAGAGAAGGACTACAGTTGGGAAAGTAATGAGTAGGCCTAGTCATAGGAAATAAGTGCAAATTAATTGACGATGTAAGGGTGTATAATGTTCGCTTCCGAAAATCAATCATGTAAATACGTAGGTATAATGAGTTTTATATTCCTTGCTTGAGAAATGATTGATTCTCCATACAAAATTTCATCCCCCTTTTCGTTCCCTTAGGGATGATTTCCGGGATAAAAACTATCCTATGTCCTTCCCAGGATCTCAAACTATCTTCATACCAAATTTGTTCTAAATAGGTTTAGTGGATTTTTAGTTTATCCATTACAAACAAACTCATAAGCTACTCTTATTATTAGCAGCATTACTAGATATTATTAGCAGAACCCGCAGCTTCGCTCGCGCTAAAGGCAACGTGGTTTCTTTAGGTAACGTGGTATACACAAATCTAATAGAAAAAAGTAGGTAAAAAAATGGAGCATATCTCTGCGAAAACATCCAGGACACTGGTACTTTCCTTTATCTATTACACGTCGAGTAATTTAACTTGAAAATATTATAAAAAAAACATTATTTTCGCAAGTCAACGAACTTACGAGAACTCCAGGACACTTTGTCATAGATAAAGAACTAGAGTGCAAAGTGGGGTTACAAGATGTCATCTGCATTATGCGGGGTTGTTGGGAGCCACGTTCGACATCACTTAATACTTATATCACAGATTACATAATAGTAATCTGTGATATAAGTATTACTAGTACTTATATACAGATAAATACCTACTTCGACTTAAGTTAAATATGCAATTTTATCAAGAAAAAAAAACTTTCAAATAAACGAATGATTACTTCAGATAAAAAAATTCATTTGAGTTTAAAGTTACGTTAATTCAAAATTTATTCTTACTAATTGTATTTGTTAGAACTAGCTACTCGTATTTACGCTCATGAACATCTGATGATATTATTTTGTTTATGTGTTCAGCCCTTTTTAACATCCCACTGCTGGGCACGGGTCTCCCTTCAATACGAGGGGGATCAAGCCATTGTCCACCACGCTAGCCAAGTGTGGGTTGGCGAATTTCACAACTTCTTCGAAAACTTACACGGTTCTCTAAAATATATCGTCACGATGTTTTCCTTCGCCATAAGAGAAGTGATAATCATGTTGAAAATGATTTGCACATAGAAATATCAGAGCTGCCAGACCCGGGATTTGAACCCGCTTCACTCGATTTACCACTGAGCTATCACTGGCAGATTAACTGTTAGATATAATAACTTTATTTCTGCAAAGTTATTATTTTTCAAATTAATTTAGTATCATTTTAATTCAACCATTTTTATAGTCAACTTAACAGATTACATACAGTTCAATCTGTTTTTCTTTTTTCTACTCCGAAATGTTAATATCAGATTAGTATTATAAATCCTGAAGTAACACATAGCGTACTAATAGACATGTAACTTTTAATAATATATGATTAAAATTTATAACAATATGTATACGTACTCAGCATAAGGCAAAATTGTATATTTCAACAAGAATTACGTGACGGAAATGAAAATATCTTGATGTTACTGGACTTGGATGTAGTGATATTCACTTTAGAATTGAATTAAAGCATTTTCAAAAATGTTTACTTACATTTTAAATGTAAAAGGTTGTGAAAATAAGATTTTCTTACATCTACATACATATGCTGGTACATACCTACATTTACATCTATACATATAATAAAACTGTAGAGGTCGAATATCTGTACATAGAAAAAAAATACTGAAACTCGAGTTAGGGGGATGTAACAAGAGAAATAGAACAAATCCAGATTTTTTTAAACTTTTTTGTTTCTCTGTCTGTTGGTCTGTTTGTACGGGCTAATCTCCGAAGCTTTTGGACTGATTTTAATTAAATTTTGCATGGTGGTACCATCCCCGATCAACATCTTAGATACTTTTCCTCCTGGAAAATTAAAAAGTTCCCGTGGCAAAGTTAAAAAACTATAGTAATTTATACAGCTTAGTACACAAAAACTACTGATTGGATTTAAATGAAACTACAATAATATAGTTCATACATCAGAATAACTAATAGGCTACTTTTTATCCCAGAGAAATCCCACGGTTCCCGTGGAATAGATTTGTTTTTGTTAGTCTAGAGGCGAACCCGAGCGAAGCGAGGGTGATTCGCTAGTCTTAAATAAAACAATTTTTTCGGATTTTGTAGTAGTTTTATGTAGATCACGAGACGGATTTTGACGTCTCACAGCTAAATTATATATATATATATATATATATATATATATATATATATATATATATATATATATATATATATATATATATATATATATACACACAGGTGGGAAATTTAAAGTAGTTGAAATGCAACGCCATTGGTCAGACCGAATATGCTGTCAAAGTATTATCATAACAGATCGATTAGCGATCTTGTCGCTTACAAATTGAGTCGTCATTTCTGTGTATATCATACTGTGACGTCATACCAAGTGCACGAAATAGCGAGCGTTTAAAGTTTCCGTAACGGTAAGATATTTAAAAAAAATACTAAATTTTAGTTTTTTGGAGCTCGATATATCGTTTTTTTACAATTATATAACGATGTTAGCTATTATATAAAAAACAAGAAAATCATGCATATTCCCTGTTGTTAAAATGAAAATATTAATTTATTTTATAATAATATAATTTTCTTATAATCATAAAGTAGTCATAGGTACACAATCACCTTCTTTATTACAAAAATTAACAATAAAACTATTAAATAAATGTCTATGCATTTGAATTATTATAATTAAAATTTAAAAGTGGAATATTATGATGCAAAAAGACCAATTTTCAGGCAGTAGTTTATTTCTAGACAATCCCAGATTTAGACAAAAGACGCTCTAAATAAATACTACTTCCTGGCGCCGAACAAGAAACAAACACGTAGATACAAATTTTCTCGACGTGCTGGCCGAAAACTTTTGCCTAATATTCGGGTATTCGGCCAGAAAGCCCGCCGAATATTCGGTATTCGGCATATGGCCGAATATACTTTTCGTTGCAAGTCCAATATACCTATATATATTCCTCCATATTATTGTATATTTTTTGTGAGTTATCATTAATCACACTCATCGGAGTACTATTATAAATGTGAAAGTTTTTATGTGTGTGTTTGCGACTCCTTCACGTTGAAATGATTGGTCAAGCTTGAATGAAATTTAGTACACTGATAGACTATGGACCGACTCCAGTTATATACTACTGCCAGGTATCTAAGAACACACCCGAGCAAAGTAAGGGTTTGTCGCTAGTTTATAACGCACAAAAACGGGTTTTATATATTAGAAGATTAATAAATACTTATTTTAATCCTATCCTACGGATATTTCTCTGTTCACTCGAAAGTTTAGCAATTAATATTTAATATAAACTTAAAACAAAACGTTTCATTTCAACATAACTGACAGACACCAGAGCCTTTTGTTTTGCCAGTTTGCTGTCATAATGAATTTTTATTAAGTAACTAGCGGCTCATCCTCGCTTCACTCGGGTTCGCCTCTAGACAAACCAATACAAATCTATCCCACAGGAAATAAAAAGTAGCCTATTTGTTATTCTGATGTATGAACTATATTATTGTAATATTTCATTAAAATCCAATCAGCAGTTTTTATGTACTAAACTGAATAAATTACTATAGTTTTTTAACTATCCTACGGGAACTCTCTAATTTTCCGAGAGGAAAAGTATCTAAGATGTAGACCGGGGATATAAGGTACCACCATGCAAAATTTAATTAAAATCAGTCTAAAAGCTTCGGAGATTAGTCCGTGCAAACAGACAAATAGACAGAAAAACAAAAAAAATTGAAAAAAATTGGATTTGTTCTATTTCTCTTCTTACATCCCCCTGACTCAGTTTTTTAGCATTTTTTTCTATGTACAGACATTCGACCTCTACAATTTTATTATATGTATAGATTATTATTCATTATTTGGAAATAAGTAAAGTGACAGTACTTGAACACTCTCAAATAATATTAGATATTTTAGTAGTTTCATAAACGTTACATAAAAGCGGAACAACAGAAAATTTCCTATTTTAAATAATTTTTCGAGTAAATAAAATTTTGAATAAAAAAGATTTAATTTACACTTTTGCTTTACCTTCGCACTGAATGGTGGCCTGTGCCTAGCAGTGGGATGTTGAAAAGCTTTTATTACCTAATACAAAATAACAGGACTCACACCGTATTGCATATTTAGTAGCCTATCAAATTAATAAAAATAAACTCAAAACTAATACCCGACTACTGAAAAATCATGGTCTAAAAAATATGAAACAAGAAAATATCTCATCAGAAATTATTATGTATAAACTATTCAATATTTATCGTCTATTAAATAAACAACTTACATATAATATATTTTAGTGTATTTCATACATATTCGTAATGATATTCAGAGGGTAACCGTGGTCGTATGCCATCTACCCTAACAAAAAAATAATACATTCTAACAATAGCAGACTATCATAACGCCCTTCGATGCAGGGATATATTATGATCTCATCCGGACCAGTAATCCCTGGAGTCTGGAATAGCCGTGACTAGGTTTTGGCAGAGTTTAACGCAGAGGCTATAGTTCGGCTAAGCATAGTCTAAAAAGACTCCAGGTGCCCTTTTAAGTAGATTTTAAGTAGTGTAATTTTAGCTAGAATAGTTTTTTATTAGTACCTAGTATCTGATAGTGTTATAGTAACTCAAGTACATATTTTATAAATTCATATATCAAAAAATAAGTAAATGCATAACAGTGGTCCTTTACTACTTGTGAAAATTATTGTCACCAGATCCAATTATGAGCTAAAGGAAGCCCATAATATGACGTCATCATAAGTACTAGGTGGTTATGAGTATTAAGGAATGAGTGTTGTAAGAAGTTCGTGTGCACTCCGTGCAGCTTTTTTCGATGAGCTTCGACAAGTACAATATTGTTGCTTAATGCTTATGATACCCTAGTACTCGTGACAATTTTATGGCCTAATTTATGAGCCAAGGGTCTGCCTGCACCAGCGAAAGGGACTTCGTTCCTACCGGATGTCCCGAGGATATCTTTATAAAAAAATGTACGTTATAGCTCTATCAAGTTATAAAAGGAAAAAATAGCTACTATTGCTGTTGCCCGGAAAATTAGCGGATTCTTAAAAATCTAAAACTGATTTTTATATGATACCATTCTTATATAATTTCAAATATATCAAAAAATAATAGGCAGGAGATCCTTTATCGGATGTATTAATACATAATAACAACTATTCACCCCGCATGGGCGAGAGAACTGACTGTGTAATTAAAGTTATATTATGATAGTCCTGCTACGCTATGTAGAACTAAATTGATTTACTGAGTCGACGTCAACCTCTAATTATATTCTATTAGAAACAATTCCATAGTTACAAACCAATATTATGCCAAGTTTTCTATATAATCAGGTTCTCTATATAGTTGTATACGAAAAATGTAACGTATGTGATTTAAGTTTTGCTTAAACAAATAATTATTTTATAGAAATGATTAAATTATGTTGTTATTGACGGCTCGCTAAATAATACAAATAGTTTAACACAACTTTCTGGTCTAGTCAGACTGTGCGTTATAACTGAGGTGAGTTGTACGAGTATTTTAAAGGAAATGTGATTAGAGAGAGGTTTCCAGTTAAATGGCGTTGTCACCAAAAATAAAACCTAGTGTTTGCCTAATGATTGAAATTCGATCACAATCATTGTTTATAATTTGAGGAAAATATATACGAATTTACCTATTTATAAAAAAAAAACTGTTTCCAAATTTTTTTTTATTAATAACACTAGTCTTGTCTTTCTCACTTGTCAATAGCTACTAAACAAAAAAAAGGAAAATGATTTGACAAACAGAGGAGCAAAATGTACTGAACTGTTTTGTTTTTGTCTGATTATAATGTCGTTCTGACCCTCTGCCACGGCGGCCACTCCCACTAAGACTAGCCATCTGTGCAGGAGATATTACAGTGCACAAGTGTATGTCCAAGCACTAGTGCACTCTCTATTCCTCTTACCTTATATATATAAATATATATATATATATATATATATATATATATATATATATATATATATATACATATATATATATATATATATATATATATATATATATATATATACATACATATATATATGAAAACCATAACATTGATTTTGAAGTCGGTATTGTTAGCAATATTATGAATTGTTATAAGTATGAGAATAGAATAAATGTAGTTATCACTATTATTTAAAGTCAAATGAAATACTTATTTCCCGTCAAGCTTGTAGAGATCACCAAAAACTGTATTTAGTATGAATTATGATTTTTAACATAAAGTCAAGATTATACCCTTTAAGTTAAACAAGTGGAAGTGAAAGAATTGCAGTAAGGTATAAAAGAGGTATTTTGTAAAAAGAAAGGTTGTATTTTCCGGAGTGAGTTGATGTAGTGTAAATTTTTATAATATAAATTGTGATTGTGTTAAATAAGTGCTATGTGATGGGAAAGTGAAATAAATATGGTACAGCAGGTACGGACGAGTTTCTTATACCAGACTTTGGTAAGAGTTAAATTCTTACAGTATACTTTTATATATATTTGAATATTTTCATACAGTCCTGTGGGAACCCTAAAAATAGGCGTCCCTTTTCTTTGCTTTCTTCTATATATCGCGTCGGTGAAAAATTTTATTATTAGGTATTATGCATTTGCATAATACGAATTATTTTTTCTTGGTTGATTATGGGGTTATTACATGGTGTTAAACAAGATATCATTCTAATCATTAAAGAATATAAATAAAAAAAATACATGAATGATAGGTATCTATAATGAATAATATTCTTTTCGATTATAGAATTAGGTATGTCTAAACCGATACTTTCACGTCGCGCGTCGATATGGGACAGCTCAGCATATTCGATACTCCACTTCAATAATAATAATTATCAGTATAGATATTTAAATCTATAAAGCAAATAATATAAAATCTCGCATTATATTGATATAGTCCTAAAATTACGTAATTTATAGGGACAAGAAAAGGGCCTTCATTCAGCTGGATCGTAAATCTTCGAGATTACCTACAAGAAGTTTTACGATATGCCTCTGGTTAGAAATAAGCTGTTAACATAGTGACAATATTATCCTGCGGCGTTATCTACTCCATTATCGTTATCTAGGAATGACGCACGCTACTCGGACACCACTAATTTAAATATACCTATTTGTCCTTGTTTTTTCAAAGTGGGTCACACATAGTTTCGATAAATTTTTGTACCATGACAAAAAGATGTTGACAAAATTTGATTTTTCAATTAGAACTATCTGACACTTTTGGGGCAGTTGGTGGTGACACATATGAAAAAAGTAGTAGAAGAAGACTTTAGATTTTATTAATTATTTATCTATTGTTAATACACTTATTGTCTCTTTGTATATAGGAGTTTTTTTTTTCAATAAAAATATGTTTTCTGTGAGTAATCATAAATACTGTAGTTGTCCAAAAAAGTGGCACCTAGAGATGCGAGCGAAGCGAGGGTAGAGCGCTAGTGTTTTATAAATTTAACTTTTAATTCTATAAATAATTTTAAAGTTCATATTTACAAAAATTAATCAGATAATTGTTAAATAAAAGTTACTAAAGAAACTATTATATACTTAATATCTATATATTTTATGAAATTATTATCAACTTGCAATGTTTATACTTTTACTAACTTTGCCAGTTGAAAAAGAGAGAAGGCACTCAGTTCGAGAGTATGTTTTTTGTGTATGCTATACGATATATTCGCCAATAAGGAACTAAGTACCTGGGCGACCGAGCTTCGCTCGGAGTTCTTGAAAGATTGTATGTGACTAAGTGTTACTGAGAAAGTTGTATAGATGTCGCGATAAGAACAATTTTCTTTTTAATTTGGCGTAAAAATAATTTTACATTAAGTGACTAAGTGGTACTGAGACAGTTGTATAGATGTCGCGATAAGAATAATTTTCTTTTTAATTTGGCTTAAAAATAATTTTACATTAAGTGACTAAGTGTTACTGACAGAGTTGTATAGATGTCGCTATTAAATTTTGCGTAGAATAATGCATAAGAAAAACGCATGAAAACTCGAAAACACGCGTTTTCCCAGACATGTGACTAATCTAGATCAATTTTTCGCCCCCGAAAGCCCCCATATACCAAATTTCAGCAAAATCGTTAGAGCCGTTTCCGAGATCGTCGGTATAAATAAATAAATAAATAAATATACAAGAATTGCTCGTTTAAATATATAAGATATTCTCGGTTCTTTTTATGAATAGAATAGAATATGATATTACAGTAGGTAGTAGCCCATAGATAAGGATTGGTCTACATATAAAAAAGTTATAGTGTTATAAAATCTTGCAGTTTTTAAAGTATCTTCCTAGAGGTTAGTTTGTCGGTGTAAGTATCACGCAAGGCAAAATTACACGACCTAGCAAGATTATTTACAAAAAAATTGTGAAAATTTCCAGCAACACAAAATACAAAGTGAGTGACGTCGCCACGATTACTACTGAATGAGACGGGAAGCGAACGATTTATGACTTTCAATTTATCCAAAGATTATGGTAAATCGCTTTGTGATGTCACACACTATCTTATCGGATTAGACGTAAATTCAAAACAATGTATGGAGCTTGGCTTGACGAGTTATTTAAAGGCTTGTCTTTAAGAAGTTACCGACGTACGCTCGCTTCACACTGTGACTAACCTCAGTCAAACACTTACTGGTATATCGAAATTACCTAGTAGCAGACCTGTTACATGCATATAATTCAAGTGACTCTGCTGTAGTTCTATGCGGTATGTGTCACATGTGTTATTAAAAAGTAGCAACGGTTGCTTTAGTAAAATCGCATTCTAGATCAACGGTAGATTTTCAAAAAACTTGAACAATTTCTTGGATTTTATATTTAATTGCCACTTAGAGAGTATATTTTTAATATGAGTTTAAATAACAAGAAATAGCCATTTGTATGAACAGACTACGGCTTAAAACCTTTGTAGGTCTTAGGCCGTGGTCTGTCACGAACGTCACTTATCCATTATGATCCAAATTCCAATCATCATTATACTTATCTCTCATAGATACCTGACGGGGCGCATTAATTGCTTTGCTGCACTATGCACCGCCTCGACATATCGTACTTGTACTGTGTCATCCATCACTTTGATAAGTTCATTTACATGTCGATTACTTGTCGTAAATTATGGTGTCGTAAAGAAATAATACAAAAAACTCTTGACACATAGAATAATATCATTAAAAGTAAAAACGAATATTATATTCATCTGTAGTATACTATATATAATAAAATTCTAAATAAGCCGAATCTGAACTTTAATTTTTTTTTTGAAAATCTTTTTGAAATAGACATTATTATCGATATAGAGGCCGAATCTATAGTTATCAGAATTTTTGTCTATCTGTCTGTGTCCACATCACGAAAAATCCACTGGACTGATTTTGATGAAATTTGGTATGATGATAGCTGGTTATCCGGGTCAACATATAAAGTAATTTTAATCATATCGAAGGACCTGATTGTAATCTGCCTCTTTCCTTAGCAGCGTAGAATATGTCACAATAAAAAAAAGATGAGTTTTTAATCATTGCATAATAATAATTACTAATTTGTAAGTAATTTAGCAAACTTGTAATATTTAAAATGAAGAAACTAACGCATGTTATGATGTTTTCATTGTAACTAACAGTATGATGCTCGATGCTACTGCACTAGCGACATCAAGCATCAGACCATGGATTTAAGTGTAAGTAACGTTTCATTTCAACGGTAGTCCCTTTAGTGTTGAATGTTCTAATTTTAGCATTACTCCAATTCCTCTAAGGTGTAGTTCTTCAATAAAGTTACAATTTTTTTCGTTTTTGTTCAGATATACCTAGATATAGGTACCTATAGGTAACTAGCGGCTCTTTTTTTTTTTTTTTTTTTTTTTATCGTATTCTGAATTAGTGCTTAACTACGTTCCACCTGATGGTAAGTGCTAGCGCAGTCGTAGATGGTAAGTCGCACTAATTCAGTAGCCACCTATTCACTCTTGCCTTGAAGACACCCATATTGTAAACGGACGGAAACACCGACGCAGGCAGGTTGTTCCAATCCTTAGCCGCACGTATAATAAATGACGTAGCGAAACGCTTCGTCCGGACGGGTGGAATGTCCACGACATAAGGATGGAGGCTAGCCGTTCGTCGGGTTGTCCGATGATGGAAAGGGATCACCCTCGCTTCGCTCGGGTTCGCTCCGAGAAAAACAAAAACAAACTTATTCCACGGGAATCGTACATTTTCCGGGTTAAAAAGTAACCTAAGTGTTATTCCAGGCTATAATCTATCACTGTGCCAAATTTCATCCAGATCGGTTCAACCGTTCTGGCGTGAAAGAGTAACAAACATACATCCACACATCCATACACACAAACTCACATTTATAATACTAATATAAATAAAGCTTTTTCTCCCAGGAATTTTGGCTAAAACTAGCAAATGGATTCCGATAAAATTTTAAAGTTATTACTTTTAAAATACATAGAAACTGTATCTTTTTTATGTCTTTTATATAATTAAGGTAGATAATTATCTAAATAAAGGCAATAAATTTATCACAAGATCTTAATGATTGATGAAAAACGCTTCAAATTAATATTATCATAAATGTATACAGATAAATAAAATTTAAGAGTCTTTTTGTAATGTAAAATAACGGCTTTTTACTAAATGTATATGAAATTATATACGGTACTTATAAGTAAAGAACAACTTTAATTTTTTTTGTCTGTCTCTCTGTTTGTTCCAGCTAATCTCCGAATTAGCTAGACTGATTTTGACGGGAATTACACTGACAGATAGCTGATGTTATACAGAGTATCTTAGGCTACTTTTATTTTAGAAAAAGGATTAAGGTTCCGCTCAAAAACATTAAACTTAACTAGGAACGCACCCGAACGAAGCGAAGGTAAGTGGCTAGTTACATATAAAGCTTATCAGCAAATACAGGTGAAAAAACGTAATATTTAATAACGTATTTTAAAAAATATCTTGATATAGATAATATTTTATATGAGAATGCGTTGTGCATATTTGCTTTATAGTATGACCAGATAAATATGTGTACCAGGCACTGAAAAAAAAAAAAAAAAAAAAAAAAAAAAAAAAAACATATATATACGGTCGAATTGAGAACCTCCTCCTTTTTTTGGAAGTCGGTTAAAAATAGCAGACACGTATGTATGTACATATATGTGTAAAGCTATATAATATACTACTCAAGTAGTGACCGTGATAGACCAAAACTTAACGTAGCCTAGAGTAGGAATATTCTAATGAAGATTAAAAACTATGTGTCACTGTTTCACGCCTACACCGCCGAACAGTTTTACATTAGATTTGGCAAGGACATGGATTGCATCATAGGGACAGATATGGCTACCTTTTCTTTACAAAAATTATAGTATAAAATATTATTACTCTGTATCGCTGCGTAGTTGTTAGTGTTTTAACTGCATAACTGATTTAGATTTAAATTCATAATATAATCACATCACTATAAAAATCAAGCTGATAAAACGACTGTTTCAACGTAGAGATTTCTAGTGTAAAAGCAGACGACGAGGACTTGACTACTCTCTTATTTTGAATAAAGTATTTTATAATCTTACTCAAAAAGAACTGTTACATGCAGTCCAAAGACTCTAGCAGATATTTATGAAAGTTTAAAATGGGCACATAACTTGAGTAGAATTATAGGAAATGAATATTATTATAACTGAAAATAAAGATCATTCACGAAAATTCTATCATGTTAACTATTATGTGCGTATTTCATATTCCATGAGAAATTGTACTATCTAACTAGTAAACAAACAGGGAGATGCATTCACGCTACTAACGTACGTATTTGTATGTGTAGATATATATGTATAATGTATATACTATATAGTAATAAAATTTGTCATTTATTAGCCTCATACGCGTGGCCGCAGCATGCGCGTGCGCTTATCAGTCGGCTTCCAGTCCTCGTACTCGACACGCTAACCGGCTGATTTGAATATCGATACACAAATCACAAACAATGAAACGCCAACCGTAAATACGTTAGGACAAGTGAATTATGTAACTCAATAGTGTAAAAAGATGTTATGTATTTGTGATGTGAAATTAAAGATTTTGTGGTTGAAAAGACAGGGAGTCTTTTTATTTAGATGATGTGTTAGCTTATATACAAAAATGTGTATACATTCGCGAATAAATATATTAAAATAAATGCTTTCGACGTTCAATGTATTTATTATATAGGTACTCAGACATAAATGATGACCCACATAAATATGATATATGATAGGCAAAACATTCATTACATAACAATTTAAAGCAAACCTCTGTCGTTTTATTTACACACGTATCATATGACAAATATCTAGCTGGAGTCGAGTTGAAGATATTCTATAAGTACATATTGCAACACAGCTTACTTGTTTCCCACATATCAAATTTAATATTACATAAAGTATCGACTCGGTTGTGTCACGTCACTATGTTTTGTCAGTGATTTAGTTTATCGTGCTAACTAGCATTATTGTTATTTTGTGCCGACTTTTATCAAAGAATCACTACGTGTTTGGGTTTTTTATGATTATTAATAGAATTCATTCTAATCATAGACAGGGTGACTGCAGTGAGTTTTATCAATTCGTACAAATTAGAAGAGGTTTAATTTAAATTTATTTATGTGCTTTATGGAGGAAAATGAATAGCAGTGAGCAATAATGGATGTCGATGAAGAGCAACATACAGGTATTAGAAAAATATATTTTTGTTATTTTTTTAAACAATGATTTTTTTTAGATGGTTAGATAGGTGCTTACACCTAGAAAATAAATGATTTAATGTCATTTAATTTCAATAGAATGGAGGTTAATAAAACCATCAATTTATCTTTATTACAAGATGATATTATTATTATTTTTTTTCACTAAATACGGTTTTACCAGTTTGATTTTGATTTTTATAATTTATTTTTTACTTTAAAATCTAAACTGTCCTGCAATGAGCTACAGAAAAACTTTCCTTATATGTTAATATGACAATAATTATTTTTATGTTAATAAATTATTTTATAAAATATATAAAGATATATTATAAAAATTGTATCGTTCTTATAATTTATAAATATTGTGAATTGTTACTTATATACATAATATCTACTGTAACATTCTTCCTAGCAACGACACAATTTAATGTTATTGCTTTCAGTTTCTTAGTTAAAATATGTCAAATTAATTAAATATTTTTTACGCGAATATTTGACATTTCCAATAAAACTATCTTTTTGGATTTTAAAATATGTTAAAAAAATCATTAAAATTAACAAATATTGTAAGGTACGTTAGTGCCAATTTTCAGGTTTTTGAATTCATTTTGTTATTTCGTGGGTAGGCTGTCTGTAACAACTATATAATACTGGTGTGGCCAACACTGGCCTTGGTTTGTCTTTCTTAATGTGTTTGGTAAGGATGATCTATAGCATTCGACTTGCGAGTTGCGGTCGCGATCCCGCAGGGGGCGCTGCTTGTAGCGCAATTCTGATTGGCTGTCGCCGGCACGTGCGGCTCATAAGGTATATAAGGGCGCGCAATGACACGGCGGACCTCTTTCTTTTTTTACGTGCCTATTCGCCCGCTATATTGTGAAGTGCTAGTGAGCTGTCAAGGTGGCCACCAAGAAGATCAGCGAGCTGCACCAGGTAAGCGACCCGCTTTAATAGTTAATGTTATTGCATCATCCGCTAAATCCATTTTTAAGGATTTTTATGGACAGTGTTGGGTCCACGCGTCCTCCACGCGCTGGATCGTAATTTTGTTCCCACACCGCAAAAGAGGACACGGCTATTTACACGCCTGCCACTCCATCTTATGGTCCTTAGAGCCTAGGATAGGTATCAGCAATAATATTTGTTGAATTATTCAACCCGCATTAACCGCCATTTTGTATGTTAAGTTTATTAATTTTATGTTCCAAAAGAATTTGCTTTACTAATAAGAAAAACGATATTTTTCTATTCCAAGCTTTAGTGCACTTTATATTATAAAATAAAAGATAATTATTTGTTAAGAAAAAAATATATGTAACAAAGTAACATTTATTAATGTTGAGGGTGTTTTGAGAATACAATATACGTAATGCGCATTTCATTTCTCAATGCCCGTTTATTTTCATAAAAGTAATATTGGAATGTAACTTATTATACAGCAGTTTAGGAATAGGTATACTAGAATTGTTTAATATTTAAAATAACTCGTTTCTATATATATTGATTGTTTATTAATTTTTAGGAGGTAGTAAGTAAAGTTTGTGTAACACGTTTATTACTTATATTAATTGTATTAATATTTAAGTTTATAATGGCTTCCAATAAGCTTGAATTAAAACTTGCTCAATTAACTGCCAAAAGAGACACAATTTTCGAGCGAATTAATCGTTTATATAATTTGTCTAAAAATATTTCTAATTACGAGTCAAGTTCGAATGAATTATTTTTGTCTCAATCTGAATCTATAGGTGAAATCTGCAGCAAGTTTGAAACAATAATTGAACAAATAAACGAGTTAAAATATGAAATTGACAGAACCTCCCCAGATTATTCATGCTTAAATTCTATAGAGGATCTATATTCATATATTAAATATAAACGCAATCTAATATTAACAAATAGTAAAACATCTACATCAGTGCACAAAGCGGGAGGCATAAAATTACCGCCCATCGAACTACCCTTTTTCGATGGAAAAACAGAGAACTGGCCTATATTTTACGAAATATTTCGCAGTAATGTACATTTAAATAATAATTTGAATGACTCGCAACGAGTTCAATATTTAATTAGTAGGTTGAAACATGATGCTTTAAAAATAACCGCAGGCATTATTCCCACAGGGGACACTTATAATATTTTATGGGATAGTCTTGTTAAGAAATATCAAGATAAACGAAGTTTAGGTACGCATTATCTCAATAACATTCTGGACATTAAAGGTTGCGTAGGTAACGCTGTCAGTTTAAACACATACATAGAAAAATACTCAGCGTCTGTCTCCGCATTGAAACAATTAGACATTCCTGATTTATTGGATTTTGTTTTATTACATTGTGGTTTGAGAAAGCTTGACTCCCAAACGGTACAACAATTCGAGAATAGCGTGAGTGGAAAGGAATTACCTTCTTATAATGAATTCATTTCGTTTGTGCAAAGCTACGTTAAGATTTTAGAGCGATCACATAATAATAATTCATTATCTACCACACGCAGCCGCAACGCTCTAAGTACATCAAAGTCATTTGTAGCAAGCAATAAACCGGTTACGGCTAGTATCGCCCGCTGCCCGCTATGTGAAACAAAACATCAGCTGTTTGAATGCATACAATTTAAAAATATGAAGTCGCCGCAGGCTCGTTTTGATTTTATTAAAGCAAAACGCGGATGTGTGAATTGTTTAACTCTAACTCATTCTTTGTCTAAATGTAAATCACGTAACCTTTGTAAAACTTGCAAAAAACAACATCACTCTTTATTGCATTTTCCTATAGCGAAGGCTAGCAGTGCGACTGATAGGTATGAAGCGTCCGAGCACGTTGTAGACGACTGCGCGCCCGCATGTTCTGTGTCATTGAGTGCAGCTATCACACCGAGTTCGAATGTACTTTTGTCAACCGCGCAGGTTTACGCGCATAGTAGTAGCGTAGGTAAACTTATTGTCAGGTGTTTAATAGATAATGGCTCGCAAAATAATTTAATTACGGTGGACTGTTGTAAACGGTTGAACATCCCTATAATTAAATTGCGTAATTCAACTTTGCAAGGTGTTGGTATGACCTCGCGACCTGTACATGGGTTTATTAACCTGACAATAGAATCTCGGTTTAATCCTAAAAATAAATTTCATATTTATGCGTTAGTAGTTGACTGCATTACGGACAGACTTCCGGCCAAATTTATTAAATTAACTGATAATATGTCACATTTAAATAATATACCGCTTGCTGATTTATCGTGGAATATACCGGGAGAAATCGATATCGTTCTCGGCGCACAACTTTTTCCTTATATTTATTTAGGAGATAGGGTGGAATCTGGCAACCGCTCACCGCCCGCTATATTAACTAGTTTTGGTTACGTATTGATGGGAGACATTGAGTGTTATAGTGATGTTATACCTACTATATGCAATACATCTTCGTTCACCGCGCTCGCTAACGTTGACATTGAGTCAAGTCTACAGAAGTTTTTTGAATTAGAAGAAATTCCGTCTCAACGTTTTATTAGTCCGGAAGAGTTAGAATGTGAAAATATTTTTAATTCTACTGTCGTTTATAAAGATAATAGATATTTTGTCGATTTACCGTTCTCGCGAAACCCCTCCGGTTTAGGCAATTCTCGCGGTGTTGCTCAACGTCGTTTGCTTGCGCTCGAGCGTAAATTCGCGTGCGTACCAGCCCTGCGCGAGAGTTATAATAGAACTATATCGGATTACATTTCTCAGGGGTATTTAAGCGAAGTACTTGACTCTGAATTAACAGAGGAGGGTTATTATATACCGCATCACGCCGTGGTTAGGCCTGATAAGGACAACATCCGGGTCGTTTTAGACGCTAGTGCTAAGACGCATACGGGGCTGTCACTCAATGACATTTTACATGTGGGTCCTAACTTGCAGGCTGACTTGTTTTCGTTAATACTTGATTTTCGCATATTTCCCGTTGCAATGACTGCGGACATAAAGCAAATGTTTTTGCGAATAGGAGTAAATGAACGACATCGAAAGTACTTACGAATTTTATTTCGTTTTGATACTAATGAACCCATACGCACGTATCATTTCAACCGCGTTCCTTTCGGTTTAAAACCGAGCCCATACTTAGCTATGCGCACATTACGTAACTTAGCGTGTGAGCATAGCGATCGCTTTCCTGAGGCTTCTAAATTGGTAGAAACTCAATTCTTTATGGACGACTTCGTCTATTCAGTTCCTGATGAACAGATTGCGTCGCAATTGTCTCGCGACTTAATTAATTTATTAAAATTAGGCTCTTTTGACCTTGTCAAGTGGGCCACTAATTCACCCGCTCTATTGGAGGTTCTTCCCGAATCCCACCGCCTACCAGTAAATTTTTCTGGTATGAATAACGAAATCAATAATTTTAAAATTTTAGGTTTATCATGGGATCCCGCTGATGATTTATTCTCTTTAACTACTGTCCCGGTAGACCATAAATGCACGAAGCGTGCGATTCTATCGCTGGTTGCTCGCTTATTCGATGTACTTGGCCTAGTGGCTCCCGTTGTGCTCTACGCCAAAATTCTCATTAAAGAACTGTGGCTAGCTAAGATAGACTGGGATGAGGTTCCTCCGGAACCTATAATCAGTCGCTTTTCAGCATTTACGCACGATCTCCCATCACTCGCTTCTCTGAGAGTTCCGCGACATATCGGCGCCTTCAGAGAGGCTGCTGTGAATATCGTGGCGTTCTGCGACGCTAGCTTTAGTGGATATGGCTGTTGTATTTATTTACACATCACTGACCCTGAAGGTAATGTAACAGTTCGACTTTTATGTGCTAAGGCAAAGGTCTCCCCTGCCAAAATAACAACACTGGCTCGGTTAGAACTAGTCGCCGCGCTGCTTCTGTCTAAACTTGTCCGCTTGGTCAATGAAAAAATTTCCGCTCGCATACACGTTACAGGTGTTTACGCTTTTTCAGATTCTACCATAGCATTGTCATGGATCCACTCTTCCCCTCATAGGTGGTCTATTTTTGTTAGTAACCGTATCGCTAAAATACACGAAAATTTACCAGCCGCTTGCTTTTATCACGTATCAGGAAAGGAAAATCCTAGCGATTGTCTTTCACGCGGTATGTTGCCCTCTGATTTAATTAGACACACTTTATGGTGGGAGGGCCCCGCATGGCTCCATCAGTCTAGGTGTAAATGGCCTTTAAAGTTCACTCCTACAGAATCTGAAACTTTGCCTGAATTTAAATCAAAGATCTTTGTTGTTAAATCTATAAATTCTGAACCGCATATATTTGAAAGCATTGTAAATCGCGTTTCTTCTTGGTATAAACTATTACGCATATTCACGTACATTATTAAATTTGCAAGTAAAAAATATGGCAGTGATATTGGTTCTATTAAAAGTATTCAAAACGCCGAAAAATTTGTTATTCGTATAGTGCAGAATATTCATTTTTCTAAAGAACTAAATTTAATTAAAACAGGTTTGCTTCTGCCTAAGAAGTTACGTAGCTTATCTATCTTTGTTGATGATGACGGTATCTTACGCATAGGTGGCAGACTGTCTAGGTCGGACCTGCCTTACGAAGCTAAACATCCCGCTCTTTTACCCAAGCATGATCGCGTGGTTGATTTAATTATTGATTACTACCACAATACTTATTGCCATACGGGACCCGGTCTGTTAATGTCTATTATAAGACAGCGGTTTTGGATTTTAGATGGTAGAACTGTCATTCGTTCCCGCTGCCGCAAGTGCAATGTTTGTTTCCATTCCAATCCTACGCACTCTAACCCTAAAATGGCTGAGCTGCCGGGATATCGTGTACGCGATGCTAAAGCTTTTACGCATACTGGAGTAGACTTCGCCGGACCCCTCCCATACGTACCTGTCAGACGTAGAGGTCAACGCTCACAAAAGGCGTACATATGTTTGTTCGTATGTATGGTTACCAAAGCCGTACATATCGAACTAGTGTCGGATCTTACATCAGATGCTTTTCTTTCAGCTTTCAAAAGATTTATTGCTCGCCGCGGTCCAGTGTCTGTTATATATTCAGATAATGGAACCAACTTTATCGGGGCTAAAGCTCAGCTTGGCGAAATTTACGATTTCTTGTTAACTTCTTCTCTTCAAAACGACGTTAAGCAGGAGCTTCTCAAAAATCGTATTGAGTGGAACATGATACCGCCTCGCGCCCCTCACTTTGGAGGCATCTGGGAGTCTAACATAAAAAGCGTCAAGACCCACTTATATCGCGTCATAGGGAAACAGTTGCTCACTTATGAGGAACTCTTAACCGTATTGATCCAAATAGAAAGTCTTTTAAATTCTCGACCGCTTAGTGTAATCTCATCGGACCCGCATCCAGACGTGCTTACGCCTGCGCATTTTTTAATGTCCAGTCCGCTTAAATATTTGCCTTCTTCTGAACTTACAGAAGAAAATAGGAACTTAACGAACCGTAAAAAACTCTTAGATCAGCTTGTATTATCTTATTGGAAAAAATGGCGAGTTGAATACTTACATACATTGCAGGTTAGGCATAAATGGTGTACACCCGAGCACCCCATACAGATAGGTACAGTCGTTCTCTTGGGACAGGATAACGTGCCGCCTTTAACGTGGCCTCTAGGAATTATTACTGAGGTTTTCCCGGGAACGGATGGGGTAGTTCGAGTGGCTTTAGTAAAAACCGCATCAGGTGAATATAAACGTCCTGTCACTAAGCTATATCCATTGCCAACCCAATAACACGCTATTTATTTAAACCTTATTTAGTATATTTATATATATTTAATTACATATAGTAAACTTAATACATTAATATGTGATCTTGTTATTATAACTTGATTCAAACTTCTATTTATCTTTATACTATAATAATAATCAAACCGCGATATAATTCTTTGAAATATATTAATTAATTTCATACGCTATAATATATTATTGTTTCAAACGCTGCTGTTGATTTCTTGATATCTTCAGATTACCGCATTTATTTTATTAGCTTAGATCATCTATACTTACCTAAGTAGCTCTTTATGGGGTATTATATATTCTTTTTGAAAGCTCTGGACCTTTCAAGGGGGGGAGTATGGTGTGGCCAACACTGGCCTTGGTTTGTCTTTCTTAATGTGTTTGGTAAGGATGATCTATAGCATTCGACTTGCGAGTTGCGGTCGCGATCCCGCAGGGGGCGCTGCTTGTAGCGCAATTCTGATTGGCTGTCGCCGGCACGTGCGGCTCATAAGGTATATAAGGGCGCGCAATGACACGGCGGACCTCTTTCTTTTTTTACGTGCCTATTCGCCCGCTATATTGTGAAGTGCTAGTGAGCTGTCAAGGTGGCCACCAAGAAGATCAGCGAGCTGCACCAGGTAAGCGACCCGCTTTAATAGTTAATGTTATTGCATCATCCGCTAAATCCATTTTTAAGGATTTTTATGGACAGTGTTGGGTCCACGCGTCCTCCACGCGCTGGATCGTAATTTTGTTCCCACACCGCAAAAGAGGACACGGCTATTTACACGCCTGCCACTCCAAATACCTTTGAGACATTTAATACCTTAGTCTCTCCCGTGACCATGATTGCTGTAAAACAATCGAAATGGGAACCAAAAATCATAATAAATCCGCGAAAAAATCCAAAAAAATAATTTGGTTTTAAATATTTTTTAATATTCTATTTTCATATTATACTAGACCTCAAAGACTTCACTTTTCTCCAATTTTATCAAATATTTTAGTATGGACCATACACTTTATAATCTTTAACTTAGATAAAAGGATTTATTGGAACTATAATAATTTATACTTTACTCTTAAAAGTATTTGTAAGCAAAGTATATATAATGCACATATATTTTTTCCATTTTAACCTTAAGTATAGATTTCTCAGAGTTGAGACATTTACCCGCAGTAAAAAGTATTGTATATGTTAACGCGGATAACCAGCCATCATCTCAAAGCTCATCAAAATCTGTCCAGTGGTTTTCTCGTTATGTGTTCTCAGACACATAGACAGACAAACAGACAAAAATTCTAAAAACTATACATTCGGAATCTGTATCGATAATAATGACTATTTTAATAAGATTTTCCAAACAATATTTAATGTACATATTCAACTCAGTTAGAATTATTATATTATGTATAAATAAAACCACTTATCACACGTCTGTCTTATCCACTATGCGGTGCAATAAAATTAAAAACACATTGGGGCAGTTACCTTTAAAGTCGTCATTTAATATAGTGGTTATTATAAAGATATAGAACGGTAGCGCGCGTAGGCCGCGCTATCACAAGGGCGTTATCAAGGCAAACATGACATTATTGATTTTTGTCCATACTCTACTCATGTCGGATATGGTACTGATAACCGATGTGCGTAATTATAAGGAGACTTCCAATCGTTTCATCATAAGCTCTGAGATAATATGATATATTGTCGGAATTAGCTGGCATTGTAACGTTCACAAAATATGTAACTCTAGATTTTGCCTGCAGATTTAGTTGATTGGTATGATATATTCATCAAGATAATTAAGGTTTCAGCCTAAAAGGCATATAAAATTTACAGTTACTTTAAATTTATTGTCACTTTATTAGGGTTGAAATTCTTTACTGAAATATTATTGGAATCACCCTTGAGGTTTAACTAACGTATATCTTGAAAATCGGTTCATAATAAACAGAAGAACCGTACTGTAAAACATACACCCGCCTTGAGTAACCCTCCTTTTTTTGAAAGTGGTAAAAAAGAAGTGTTTTCAATGTATGGCAATTAATAAAACTCAAACAATTAATAAAACTCAAAAAGAATTTGAGTTCTTTAGTATTATTAGAAGGTAGTAAAGAACTAAGTTTCATCAAAACAGCAACCGAGGGGGTAATTGACTTATTTTTCTAATTTCTATGTTCACAGGAACGATTCTCTTAATTATATCATAAACAGGCCAGTTAGGATAATCTTAATAGACCAAACATTACGTTTTATAAATCTTTCTGTAGTTAATTATAGTAATCATCATCTTTTATCCATTATGACAAATAAAAATTAATGAATAAAAGATGAACGAGTGTATACAAGAGTTTTAAAAATTAATAATAAATAAATATGTTTGGACAATAACACACAGCACCATCTAGTTCCATGGTAAGCTACGAGGCCTGTGTTATGGATTGGTATCCATCCCGGGGGAGAGCCAACTCCTACCGGGCGCGTCCCCAGGTGGCGGATCGGGGAACGCCACCCGCTTGGACCCAGCGGGTGGTACCGGAGAAATCCGGCGCGGACCAAAGCAGGACGGGGCCGCTCTCCATTGAGGCTTCGGCTTCCGGAGTTGCGGCCACCGGGAGCGGGGCCGCTTCGGCGGTCTCGCGACCGGAGGGTGGGGACCGGTAGCGGGACTGTGAAAACAGGCTCGTAACCGGTAGAGGGGAAGGCCGCGGTGGGAGAGGAGTGCCGGTATTTCGGTGCGCCGTTCTCCCTGCCCCCCGCGGCCTTGACGGGGCTGCCACCGTCTTAGATGGCAGACGCGGGGGGGCTGCAGGGGAAGAGGAGTGTCGGTGTGTCGTTGCCGCTCTCCCTGTCCTCTGCAGCCGATTGAGGGGTGCACACTTCGGTGGGCGGGGAAGTTTAATGGGGCTGCTCCGGGTACTTCTCTGATTTAGCAGAGTGGACTATGGAGCAGCCCCATTGGTTAGGTGGCCGTCAGGCCTGCCGCCGGGGCGTCGCGGTAGTTATGCGTAAGCGATCCCGCGGCGCCCCACTAAGGCGGAGGGGAGGGGAAAGTTGGGGTTTAGTGGGTAGTACCGGCTCTTCTAGTCGGTGAGCCCCACATAACCACCTGGGGGATAGGTGGTATGCGTAAATGCATTCCCCAACTATAAAAAAAAAAAAAAAAAAAAAAATGGATTGGTATCCATAACACAGGCCTGGTGGTAGTTGATACACTACTCATATATAATTTTAAATACATACATATTATCAAAATAAGCACCCATGACTGGAGTACAAACGTTCGTGCTCATCACACTAATGAAGCCCCCAGCGGGACTCGAACCCGCGACCGCTGACACAACAAGTAGAATCAATACAAACTGAGCCAAACGTGTCATCATATACTTTATTTCAAATTACATTTCAAACAGATACAGTAAAATAATATTTTTCTCTGAAATGTGAGCTCAGTGAACGAATTGCATCTTGTTTAATTTGTTGGGATGTCAAGCTGCTCTCTTTGTATATTCTAATAGGTACTCGCTTTTGCATTCTCATTTCGTAGTTATGCGGGAAAATTAAATAAATTTATTTACCTTGCCAATGAGTTTCTTTATAGAGAAAATTTCTATTTCAAGTAATTTTATCAGATTAAGTTTTCATTTCTAGCTTGATTTGATTGTAACTTTTGCCGCGGCGTCACATTAAAAAAAAATGTCTGATGAATAGGATTTATACTATAAGGGAGATTATTATTTTAAACACTGATGGTTTAAAAGTTAGCCTGTAGGATATAGTTTCAGGTCCCATACCAGGTCAAAATGCAAATTGATAGTTATAGCATATTCGTGCCTACCGTCTAGAAGAGCATATAGAACCATCAATCTATACATAGAATAAAAGTGTAACTGATCGCTATCTGTACATGGAAGAAATATGAGAAAAACTATAATTGGGGCTCTTTATTAAAGCAATAGAACCCAAAACAATGATTTATAGATTTTTTGTCTGTTTGTCTGTGCGTTTGTGCGCGCTAATTTTAGAAACAGCTTAACCGATTTGGGTGCGGTTTTCACTAATGTATTATGATAAGCTTGTTTATATTTGTTTTATTTCAATCGGTTCATAAATAAAAAAAATTATGTGAATTCAAAAAATCACCTAGGAACGAACCCGAGCGAAGCGAGTCGCTAGTATTCACAATATATCCACTATTGTGAATTCATGATAATAAATTAAATTATAACTCTTGTTGGTTGCTCTCTTACGGTCTGTGATAGTATTAATACCACATTAAATTCTAAATCAATTACACCTGATCTAAAATTAATTTATACATTGTATTAATATGTTAATGGATTGAAATTAAATATAGAGTAATACATACATACATACATTAGTTCGCTTATGTTTACCAAATATTATGAACTAGCGCTAGGCATGTTATACCGAATAGTATAGAATAGAAAAACTCTGTGAAAAACAAAAATTAATCCCACGGGAACCGTACATTTTTCCGGGATAGGAAAGGTAACTTATCTGCTATTCCAAATATATCTCTGTGCCTTTCATCCAGATCCGTTCGGCCGTTCTGACGTGATTGAGTAACAAACATCCATCCATCCAAAATTTCGCATTTATATTATTTATTACTAATGCGCACATGGTTTTTGCATATCCATAAGGTAGCCCTAATTAAATTTCTTCAATAAGTAAATAACAATAATACAGGGATCGAAAAATATTAATAAATTCTTTTATTAATAATGTTTTTATTGTTATTTTCCTTTTTCGTGGTTATGATCGAGACTGATAGTTATGAATAAGGAAAAATATTAAAAACATAAAGATTACGAATGTATGCTATACTTCACGCAAATATTTTTTTCAAATTAGAAGTACTAAAGTGTTCGTGAG
Source organism: Argynnis bischoffii washingtonia (assembly GCA_033884665.1). Classification (NCBI taxonomy): domain Eukaryota; kingdom Metazoa; phylum Arthropoda; class Insecta; order Lepidoptera; family Nymphalidae; genus Argynnis; species Argynnis bischoffii. The sequence continues at coordinate 5,007,951 of CM066623.1, read as the reverse complement.
TTTAATTACCGCTCGGACGAATATTTACCTTTATTATACATTTACATATATCACTGTACCTAAGAGAAGTTCATTTTGGATTTGCAAATAAGCATTATTAAAATAAAATATGAAATTCATTGAACTGGTGGATGCAAGTTTTAATGTTATATTTGAAATTAATAATGAATGGTGTGCGGGTTTGAGATGGCTATAAAGAGCTTATGTAACATAGAAAGCTGTTATAAAGAGCTTTGTACGGTGGATATTTTAAAAGAAAAGTTCTATAAAGTGCAAATCAAATCAAAATATACTTTATTCAAATAGACTTTTACAAGCACTTTTAAATTTTATATTTTAAATTAAATTAAATATCAGTGTAGTCAGTCCGTGAGGAAGCCACTACCGGCTCTGAAGGCAGTTCTGCTGAGAAGAGCCGGAGAGAAACTCAACAGTTGCTCTTTTAAAATAATAATTGTTTACAATATTATAGTATTATAATAATACAATATTATAGTAATACAGTCTATGTAAGCTGTCATGGCTGCACGGCCCATAAAATTTGATTAAGAAGGGATATGACTACGTGCATTACTGGGCTGAATTGCATTAACTCATGTCTCTGTAATTGACCAATGTCTTCGAAGATAGCGGTAGTCCCTAAATGACAACACATTATTATAACTTTAGTCAGTAAAAGATATATCTCAAAACAATATTTAATGCTTAGGACACTAATTTTAATGTTCATTATTCTATTTAATTTAATTCTAATAATTTAGTAAACATTTTTTATATGCTTATACATATATGATTTCATTTTTTTGTTATAAATACAATTAGTATGTTGGATATTTGTAATTCTGATTTATTGAAGTAAAACTTCTTTACGCACGCTGGACTTGGGGGGTAAGCTGGTGAATGCGTTTCGAAAATATGTACGTACGTTTGTTGCCATGGTAACCGTTGTTATTGCCTGACAAATGATATATAATATTATATTCTTTCCTTAAATGATATTCTTTAAATATATTATGATTGTAATATGCCTAATATGCGTTATTTTTAGTATCTCACCTATCCTAATTATTTAAAACATAAATTGAATTTCATAAAAGGTACCGATAACCTACAGAAGTTTTACTTCTTGCTCGTGTACGCTTTCATATACGCACTCTTTATTTTAAAAAAAAATAAAAAAAAATAATATCACGTGCCAGATATTGTATTCTAGGTACTAGTAAGGTAACTATATTGAAAATGCTTTGCAAACGAAAATATGAGAGGTGCAAGATCCGCTTCACTTAGTTTCCCAAGCAAATGAACCACTGAACTACTACGGTCTTGCGAGGTAGTTAGAGAGAATAATCTAATATTGCATATACCTACTATTTGTGTATGGTTAAATTATATTAATTCTGAAACGAAAAAATAAAAACTGATGGAGCATTTTTCTTCGCTAATTGGACACGGAAATATTTTTTTTTGTTTGTAAAATATAAACATTTTAGAACATCTTTCCTAAATGTGACCTTATTGTATGATTACTTTCATACTTTCTTTATTTTCTGCATTGTGTATTTGATTATGCTGTGTATTTGTTATACGTCGAGATTTTTATATCGAACTTTTTCTTTTTATATTTAACCAAACCTACACTAGGTTTCTATTATTTCTATTTTCTATCAGTTTTCATCGTGCTATACGTCGAAGGTAATGAGAGAGGGATCAGACTATGTATATTTATTCGTCTGTCACGGTATATCTTCTAAATAAGTAAAATATCATTAGAAGCGTAGGTGCGCTGGGTATAATAAGCAGAAATAACAGCTTACAGTAAAAATAAAACAAGTAATTATAAAAAAAAGTATACTGTAACCTACTGCTTTTAGTGTTTTGTGGTCTTCATGAACCAATTTTTTAATAATATATAGCTTACCAATATGTACATATAAAATAAATTACACACACATAAACCCAAAAAAAAACAAGAATAAACTCGTTTACAATATCGTGTTTGATATTTATAAAGCCTTAATGAGTAGATACAATTCGAATAAAAATAAAGTTAAATATAAAACTCGACTAACAATAAGACATAATCGCCCTCTAAAAGCCCATAAGTAAACAAGTTTCTAACTTTTTCTTTTCACAGTTCTAGAAGCTGTAAAGGAAGAAAATAATGTATATTTTGTAAAATAAGTAAATTAAGACCTTGCAGAGTTTGTTTAAAAATCAAAGTAACAAACTCATAACGTCGTACATCATGCTGTCCAACTTATATAAATTTGATAAATGAGAACGGATTTCCAGCTGTGCGTATTAGCAGTTTGTTGTATGAACAATTCAGTTCGTTTCATATACCAATCCAAAGTCCAATGTTGGCTTCGAGCTCGAATGGAAATGCTAATGACATTATACATCTAATACATTTCATTCTATATTACTGTAAAGTACTAACACATACGCATTAACGCATAATACCTGCGTACATACAGGTAGAACTTATCAGTCAGGAAAGCTAGTACTACCTACTAAAACCTAACAGAACTTCTCCCGTCCTCTTTATAATGGCGCAAGATAGCTTACGCATTCAACCACGACATTTCGACGGCTTGTCTGCTGAGGCAGACAATAAGAACCATGTGGTTGCTCCCTGAAAGAGAGTGATTTTAATTATAATTATTATTATAAAATCTATTTACTAATAGAAATAAATAGAATAGAAAATTTACATATTTTTAATAGAAACTGTTTTTCAATGGAGCGTGTATAGTATGGTGGGGCATGATCGAATGACTGTCACGCCACCGTTTGCCATAATACCACGAGTCGGTTTTACTGCCAAGGCCAATATATATTTCACATCAATAAGGTGAATATAGTGGGCAGTGGTAGCCCAGTGGTAACGCGCTCGCTTGAGAAACCGAGTGAAGCGGGTTCAAGTCCCGGGTCTCGCACCTCTGATATTTTCATGTGCGAATTATTTCTAACATGATTACCATTTGCCTTACGGTGAAGGAAAACATCGTGAGGAAACCTGCGTGTCTGAGAAAACCTAGCAAGTTTTCGAAAGACATGTGAAGTCCGCCAACCCGCACTTGGCCAGCGTGGTGGACTATGGCCTGATTCCCCTCGTATTGAAGGGAGGCCCGTGCCCAGCAGTGGGACGTTAAAAAGGGCTGAATACATACAATTAATATTGTAATATTATTTTATATCATCTGAAACTGATATGATAACCGAAATAATATAAATATAAATATAATATACTTAATAATGTGTAATATATTATTATATAACATATTAGTATATCTAATTAGAAATCACTTTAAATGTACTTTGGCAAATACTCACTGAAACATTATTTTTCGATCTCAAGATAAATTCTTTAGCTGACGTCAAGATAACAAGTGTCCTTATGAGCTGATAAGATCTAAGTCAAAGTAATTACAGACATTTATGTTTGGGGTAGGATTATACACAAACACTGTTCCCACTCAATACGATGGGTCTGCTTTCAAAACGTATTTTATTAGTTTGGGTTCACCAATTTCATTAAAGGCGCACCCCATACACTCGCCGAAATACACCGAAATTTACTCAACACAAACGTGTGGAAGAGAGTTTTGCCTTTTTTTTTTGTTTAACAATGTCAAAAAGTCCCATCACAATGAACCCCGCATGTGTAGAACGGCTTTATGAAACATTATTGTCTATTCATACTCTTTTACGTGTTTATATTAATAACTTGCGGCTTACCCTCACTTCGCATGAGTATGTGGGTTTTGTTCACAATTTCAAGGGTTTTATTTTTTGCACGAAACCCTCATTCTTTTTTCTAACATAAAAATAGCCAAGTTACTCCTTATAACATCAACTATCTGCCAAGGGAAGTCCCTTCAAACTTGGTCCGTCCAGTCGTCTCAGAGATTAGCCGGAACAAATAGACAAACAGACGGACAAAAAAATTAAAAATTGTTTTTCTTCTAAGTACTTCCATATACATTTAGTAAAAATCTGTTATTTTGACATTACAAACTTCAATTTTATTTATTTGTATAGATTTACATGTATGATGTAGATTTATTGATCTGATTGATCGACCAACTGATCGACCGACTGATCGACCGATTGATCGACGGATTGATCGACCGATTGATCGAACGATTGATCGATTGATCGATTGATTGTTTGAACGCGCTAATGTCAGGAACTACTAATCCGATTTGTAAAAATATTTTTGCATTAGATAGCCTGTTTATTTAGGAAGGCTATATGCTCTATATATCATATAATGTATAGGCTATCTATTCCATACTAACCGTTAAAACGCACATAGGGACGAACTCTGCGAAGGACGCTGGTTAAATAATAATAAAAATATTATTTTATATTATGTTCAACAATATAGTAAATAGTAACTGAGATATTAAACCGATTCACATATTATAGAAACGTCAGTTCATTTAAAAATATATGTACTTCATAAACTATTAGCGATGCTATTAAAGCAAGTAACAAAAGCAAATATAATATGCCATATGAACTTTATCTTCTGGAAAATTTGATATTCAATATTCAATGTTAATCATACCGAGTTTTACAATGTTCTAGCGAAATTATAGCTCGTAAACTTTGGGCCTTGGACTATAGAGAGTTCTCTGATTCCATACTTACATGGAGTGAGTGGTTTAGAATACCTCCTCTATCTATTTCTATATTATATATATTTCTAAGAAATCAATTGTTAACTGACACACCGGTGTGCCCGCGACTCTCGACAGGTTAAGGCAAAAGTCGGCAATAAAAAATTTAGAAGTGTACTTTTAACTAGCTAACAGTTTATTTGGAAATTATACATTATATAAAATCAACCAAATGAAATAACGATTCAGTCAAGTTAATTTGAAATATACAATATTTCATTTCTTTGTGAGAAATAGTAAATCAACTTAGGTTTCTTTGAAATTGCTTCGTATCGAAATCCGATCTGTCTAGGAATTTTCATTATACTAAGTCGTCATTTCGATTCACAGTCGAAGGCATTGCGTAATATAAGAAACATACATCTTAAATGAATACTCCTCCTTTTAGAAGCCGGTAAATAACAATAGCTCGTTTTTTCTGAATTCTAAGCATTGCATGGTTATTTATTTTTTGCTTTATACCTACAAGCTGACACTCACAAAATTAGCAATACATTAATCATTATTTTTTCGACACTGATTCGATAATACTCGTACATTATGTATTTTGTTACATGCGTTAATATGAATGACGCTCTGTAAGGAGTTTTATGTATACATTGAATACTTTTTCTAAAATTATGGTTAGGTAGTCTAAGGTAAAAGCTAGCAATATGCAACAAGTATTAATATTATTTTTATTCGACTTATTTTGTTAATTCGCCTTTTTTTGTTTACGCTGGGGAAACCTATCATGGGGACCCTGCCGGCCGTCAATGTACAGGGTACTGTGAGACTCCTACTCACTAAAATCCAGAGCAGAACCCGTCGCCGCAGTGCAATGGGGCGTTGCAGGATCACTTGCTCATACACTATAACACCTCATGTAATTTATTTGCCTATCCTAGGAGAAAGTTTAAATTTTTAAAGTAAAACTTTCGTTGCGATTTGAAACTCGATGAAACGAAAATACGACACTAAAAAGAGACAAACACATAAATATATATGATTATGCGGCGGGAGAATGAAATAGAAACTGATTTTTATATGATACCATTCTTATATAATTTCAAATATTTCAAAAAATAATAAGCAGGAGATCGTTTATCGGATGTATTAATACATAATAACAACTATTAACCCCGCAAGAGCGCGAGAACTGACTGTGTAATTAAAGTTATATTATGATAGTCCTGCTACGCTATGTAGAACTAACTTGATTTACTGAGTTTTAGTACTGAGTAATAAAGGCAGTGGTAGCCCAGTGGTAAAGCGCTCGCTTGGGAAACCGATTGAAGCGGGTTCGAATCCCGGGTCTCCCATCTCTGATATTTTCACGTGCGAATCATTTCTAACATGATTACCACTTGCCTTACGGTGAAGGAAAACATCGTAAGGAAACCTGCAAGTCTGAAAGAATCTAGCAAGTTTTCGAAAGACATGTGAAGTCCGCCAACCCACACTTGGCCAGTGTGGAGGACTATGGCTTGATCCCCCTCGTATTGAAGGGAGACCCGTGCTCAGCAGTGGGACGTTAATAAGGGCTGGTACAAATATGCTTCAATGACACATACATTTATGATATTGTTTTGGTAAAAATGTCTTTCTATGCTTAAACATGTTCTTAACTATGTATAATAAAAACTATTTATTTGGTAGATTTGTACAAGATGTTATAAGTTAATTAAGATCTGTTTTGTATCAACGGATCTATAAACATGCAAGCAGTTTATCATCAAACAGTGACATCAATGAGTTGGGCAATAAAAGAATGTGCGGTCGCCAGAAATAGATTGTCGTTGGCAACTTGGCACGATCCTACAGCATACAGATCGTGATAAGATTATTTTGACTTCATTGACATATTTTCTAAAATACATACTGATCTATGTTCAGTTTGTTATTATAATCGAACAAAGTATAATTTGAATCTCCATAGAATTTTCTTGATGGGTTTGCAATACAATCCTGTATCTATCCTACATATATCTATCTACACGCCCATCACATATACCTATCTATCTCCTAATCCATTAAAATGGATAACCCTGTAAAATCTAAACTATCTAAAATAGTTTTTTTTTACTACTGACCTGAATAAATTATGTAATTTGAAACGTATTGAAATTCAAAAACAGTTAGCTGGCATCAAATTCAAAAGATTAGTAAGTTTTTCTTATTTGCTTAATACATTTTTGATTTTATGCATCCGAATTATTAATTAACTAGTGACTCATACTCGCCTTGCTTTGGTTTCGTCCCGAGATAAAAACAAAACTACCCCACGGGAACCGTACATTTGTCCTTGATAAAAAGTAACCTATGTGCTATTCCAGACTATAATCTATATCTATACCAAATTTCATCCAGATCCGTTTAGCCGTTCTGGCGTGAAAGAGTAACGAACATCCATCCATCCATCCTCACAAATTTCCACATTTATAATATTAGTATGGATATTTAAATTGATCTCAAGTCAATTTAATTTCTTAAAATCATTTAACTCAGTTTCAAAAAAAAATGTTAATAAACTTGTTACTTATTATTTTTATTCAAAACAGTAACTTTTCACTGTTAGTAAATAATAATTACACAAATAGTAGTCACTACTTACTTAGTTAAATGTCAAGTTGGTACTTGTACACTGTACAGTGAATAAGTCATAAAAAAACCACTTTACCGTAAATTTGCCTTTATGGCAATAAAATATGAGGTCGCTTCAAATGTACTCGTAACTACACGATGTATCCGTAAATAATGTTCCGGCAAATCCACTCAGAGTGCATCGAAACCATTTTAAAACTCCCGCTTTCAAATCACATTTCCAGCATAGTTGCATCTAGGATATTATCTAAGCTTTATTTGATCTTGTATAAAAGTACTCAGAAGATATATTGCGCCAATTTGCCAGTAGCTACTTTACTATCTAAAAAGCAAAAAAATATCACTTTTTTTTATTTACGAATTACAAGATTGTGTAATAATTTTCGCATATTTCGTCTATTTACTGAATATTTGATAAGTTTTACCTAACTAAATCGTTTTATTATGAATACCAAAAATATTTTATAATATGCAGATATTATTTTAAAAAAATTGCTAGTGTCGTGCAACATGCGAGTTTTTATTTAAAGACATTAATCATATTCCTGCGATGTATGAGCAAGAGTCTATAATTGCCTTATTTTATCAAAATTTATTACCAAAATACTACGTGTCACTCAATATTTTTGGCAGTAAATTACGGTTACAAGCCCTATTTTAATTTAGTCTGAACTTTTAAATTAACAAATACATCAATGAAATGAAATTAAACTTTATTGAAATAGATTTATTATTATAATCATCATAAATTATAATCTGTTATAACAAGCCCTTTTATTTATTATGTCACAGGATGCGCCTCGTTTTTTTTAAACATTCTAGGCTAGCCCTCAAACCGGTATGAGGCTTTGTCTATAATTGTACCGTACTCTGTAATATAAATTTTAAGTTTATCTGTTTAATACATTATGAGAAAATAAACTGTAACAGACCGATAGACAGAAATTGTATGACATTATTACGACAAGAAATTAGTGTGAAATCTATAGAGATAAATAAAATTGAACCCTGATTCTTTTTCTAAAATAAATGTAGCCTAAGTTACTCCCTATAACATCAGCTATCTGCCAGTAAAAGTCCCGTCAAAATCGGTCCAGCCGTTTCGGAGATTAGCCGAAACAAACAGACAGACAGACAGACAGAAAAACAGACAGATAAAAATTGTAAAAAATGTTGTTTTGGTATATGTACCGTGTATACATCCATATGCATTTAGTAAAAAGCGGTTATTTTAATATTACAAACAGACACTCCAATTTTATTTATCTGTATAGATTGTTTGTCGACCACCATTTTTATTCAAAATCATACTAAATATTTAAAACCATGGTTTAAAACAATGGTGTTCCATAAATACTCAGATACATGTTGAGGTTAATTAATTAATTGAATTGATGATGATGATAGACTTTATTCAATTAGACTTATAACAAGTGCTTTTCTGTCGTCAATTTAATGTAAACGTCAGTGTAGTCTGTCCGTGAGGAAACTACCACCGGCTCGGAAAGCAGTTCTGCTGAGAAAAGCCGGCAAGAAACTCAACAGGATTGATTAAAAAATGGAGGATTGATATGTAGGGACGATTGACCAGACTCATTATCTGATTAGTTGTTATGGCAGAGTAAGCTCATATTGTGTTTGTTTACCAATGTATTCCTAAAGCTATTGCCACATAGAGGAGTGCGAATTATTTCGTTAATAAATAATAAAAAAATAATAGTAATAATAAAAATAAGAATAATAAAAAAAAAATCTTCACGTTTTCAAGACATCGCAGCCAAAAGATTAAAGAGGAACGTTTCGTCTTCGTCATAAAATCTTAAACATTATTGCCAAGTGGGCATTCCCTGAAAGGAGTTCTAACTTTTAAAATATAAGATGAAAAATATGAAAAAAATGATAATACTTCATTTTCAGCAAAAATTATTCTAAAGAAAATACATAATATTATAAATACTTATACCTGCTTATTTTTATTTTTTCAAAATTAACAGTATCTTTGATTAATAATGTTTAATACCAATTTCTTTTATAAAATAAATATTATGGTTTAAAAATCAATGTGTAAACATTTAATATGACTTATCTTTTAATAAATAACGTAGTGAAAACATGAGAAAAAATGTTTCGGGGCATGGAACTCTGGATAAGCACGTTCGCACTTGTCTGATTTTTATCTTCTTATCTTAAAATAGAGACCGCCCCCGCTTCTCTCAGACACGTCCTTCAGTAACTTATTGAAATATATTAATACCCCATGGGAATCTCTTAATGTGCCAGGATGAAAGACCTATATCACTCTTCGAGCCAAAACTTATCTTTCTGTAAAAAACGTCAATCCATTGTTCTATTAGGTACTGCGTGAAAGAAGGGTAATACAACAAATACTTTTTCACAGTTTTTACGTATATTCTATAATTATAAACTATATATGCTATAATTTAAACTAGTTTTAGCCCGCAGGTCCGCTGAGTTGGTAAGCGGGGCGGGAATAAAAATAACCTACATACATAATATTATATGCGTTCCCATGATAAAATACATATGTTCAGCAGTTAAAACGTACAAATATAACAAAATGACAGACAGTCACTTTTACATTTCTAATAGTGAAAGTATAGATAATCTACTAACTGGTAAGAATATTAATAAAAGAATAATAATAATATACATATCTGGCACTTTCTTTGCTGGAAATCACGGATTCGATTCACGATTGTCATGACCACATAAATGTTGTCTCAGAGGAGTTACTCTACCCTTTGGCAACTGAGAAAGTTACACAAAAGCTGAGAGTTTGTTTTGCATATATTTGTTTATTATTTACTGAGTTCAGAAAATAACAAAATTCAAAAGAAATATAAAGAAATTTTGTTCCTTATAGAATTTAAGTTTTGCTTCGAACCTCTTATGAAAATATGAAGGCTTCGGTTATTGTTTTTGTTGATGTTTCGCAACATTATACTTAAAGTTATTTCTAACAGATTTCAGGATGCAAGAATCATAGCGACAAAAAGCCACTTAGATGTTGTGTCTAAAATAATATAAGTTGATTTAAATTAATCAAAACAGCCTCTGAGCATACATGCATAATGCACATGCTATTCACATTCGATTATGAGAATTGGTATATAAGTTAATGATTATCAAGAATTACGAAATTATCACACAATATGTATTTTCTTATAAACAAAAAAATTAATATACGTAATTTTTCTAATAAATTACAAAATTACTAGCGACTCACCCTCGCTTTGCTCAGGTTCGTCCCTAGGTTCCTTCCCCATACAAACTTTCATCCCCATTTTCACCCTCTTAAGGGATGATTTCTGGGATAAATAATCTTATGTCCTTCCCAGGGTCTCAAACTATCTTCTTACCAAATTTCATCTAAATCAGTTCAGTAGTTTCGGAGCCTATTCAGTACAAACAAACAAACAAATCTTTCCTCTTTATAATATTAGTATAGATAAAAGCATATTAATTATATTATTAGATTATTTTCTTGGTTTAGTAAAAAATACAGACTACGTTTGCTCTAAATTTAAACTGCACACAAATAATCGATGTCGTGAGTTCGAGTCCCATGATGGGTTATTAATATTAATTAAGTTTCGCTCGGCATTTTTCGGATAAAATATAAAAATTGAATTTTTTTAGAGAACATGCCTAATTTAGAAACCTTAATTATAGATAAGCTTAAAAAGCAAAACTTTTCCAAAGCGTTAGAGCGATTTCCTGTATCTCGGAAATAAATTTATATAAGTTTATACAAGAACTGCTCATTTAACATTATCAGATAAAGTACGATATACGAGTACATACATAATGTACAATTACTTATAAAAGGTAAAATTAAACTATTAAAATTAATCGACTGCTTCAGTAGTGTAGTGGCTAGCATGTACGGCTGCACATCCGCAGGTCCTGGAATCCGGGTCGGGTCGTTAGTTATTGACTCTTTCTGTATAGTAAGCCTCAGTAACAGCCCGAAATTCGGAAGGTGTGAATTGGCGGTATTTCACCCCCGTGCCTCGGAGAGCACGTAAAGCCGTCCCACCAGAGTATGAGAGTGACAGGAATAGATATTGCACTTGTGTTTGCGCATATACTTGTGAACTATAATATCTCCTGCGCAGTTGGCTAGTCTCAATGAGATTGGCCGCCGTGGAAGAAATCGGTCAGGAGGACATTATTATTATTATATAGGTAAATAATTGTACTGTATGGGATCATTGACTTATTTAATTAAATGCATGCATGCAATGAAGTTGAATTACCATTAATCACTTAAATAATAATAACAGAACAACACTGGAGTACTCTTAACGTATCTGCTTCGTGTCTGCATTTTGACAGGAGTTGCTTTATTTGTATACGTTAAGAGCTTTACAGCTCATTTTTTAATAACCTAAATCTATAAATATGCAAGGTTTAGAAACAAAATGAGACCGTAAATTTTTGTAATATTATGATAACGGCTATATTTTTGTAGAAAATATACCAGACTAACGTTTATAAATTTGAAACTAAATAAAACATTACATTTGGATCGATCACAATTTATTAAGGAACTATCAACAAAATATAACTTTATTAGACAGTGACTAGGTACGTCCAGTGGTTTTCCTTACGTATTATATTCATATCAATCAAAACTAGTAAACATTGTTCCGTGATATATAAGGGCGCGTACAAATTGGAACTCAATTTTTATCTTTTCGGTACCACTTGTACAATAAAATAGTCTCATTTGCATGTGCCATTAAGAACGTAATACATAGTTAATTCTACTCATCTAGTATTATTAATGCAGTAAGTTTGTATGTTTGTTACTCCTTCACTTTGACACATCTGGATAGATTTGGAGAATTAGTAAACAGGTGAACTATGACCCACAGTAACACATAGATTACTTTTAGAAATAAAATTTACCACTATGTAATCGTGTTTGTATGACATATTATTGTATTCAGCCCTTTTTAACGTCCCACTGCTGAGCACGGGTCTCCGTTCAATACGAGGGGGATCAGGACATAGACTACCACGCTGGCCAAGTTGGCGGACTTGATATGTCTTTCGAAAACTTGCTAGATGTTCTCAGACATGCAGGCTTACTTACCATGTTTTCCTTTACCTTAAGGTAAGTCGTAATCATGTTGGAAATGATTCGCACATGAAAATATCAGAGGTGCGAGACCCGGGATTTGAACTTGTTTCACTCAGTTTACCAAGCGAGCGCGTTACCACTGGGCCATCACTGCCTTGTTGTATTATTAATATTAATTAATTAATAATAAGGGTAGGTATTTAGAGACGCACCCGAACATAACGAGGGTAAGTCGCTAGTATAAATGGGATGCCCGCAAGCCAATCCGAAGCCGGAAGTAATAACAATCCTAATCTTAATAATCAAGGTTTTATTGAATTTAAATTTATTCAAGTGGTTCTTAAAAATAATAAAATAAATATTGATAAAACACTTATAATAATTTGGTACTTATCGCGAGTACGCTCGCACATATCTGCTTGGCCATGATCTAAAACCGCTATAGCGTGCCGTAAACACAGCATTATTTATAGGTAAGTATTGAGATAAAGAAATTTACCGCATGTGCTCACTTTGAAGACCAGGTGTTTTTCTTATGCGTTGCGAAATGAATGTATTAGCACTGCCTTTAACTAGTGCTTTTATTCAGATTGTAAATACTCAATGTTATGTTTTTATACTATTATTTCCTAAAATATTTGTTTTAGAAAGTAGCATATTACGATTACAAGAAGATATTACGTATTTTTAGAAATACCTTTACAATAATAGTTAATAACTCTAATTGGTCGATTGATTTTAATTCATACTTTAATAAGACGATAGTAATTCATAGAGATATGATCGAAGGTCTATTAAAGAATTGCATGATAGTTGTTATTTAAATAATAGTTTTCGACATTTATAAAATGAATTAAAATTAATAATGTATTTTTTCATTAGCGTCTCCATAGAATTTATATCCCTGGAGCCGCCCCCGGCAAGGCTAGAGTTGTTAATGAGTCGCGTTTGCTTTGCGTTAGAGCTATGTATCCACATAGTTCATACTTTGTAGTATACGAAAGATATAATTTGTATTTTATTAACTGTAATCTATACATATAATAAAATTGTAATTGATCGCTGTCCGTGGAAGATATTTGAGAAAAACTATTATTGGAGATCTTTATTAACGCAATAGAACCCAAAACAATAATTTTTAATTTTTTTGTCTGTTTGTCTATTTATCTGTATGTCTATTTATCTGTATGTCTGTTTGTCGGTTTGTCTGTTTGTCTGTGCGTTTGTCCGCGCTAATCTTAGAAACCGCTTAACCGATTTGGGTGCCGTTTTCTCTAATGTATTGTGGTAAGTTTCACTTATCATTTAGTATTTGTTTTATTTCAATCGGTTCCTAAATAAAAAAGCTAGTATTTAATAATGTCAATTACGTTCTGTTGCAAATGAGAATAATTGTGGAACTATATATAAAATCAGAGATTGTTTTTAGCTATTTTCAGTATATTTATTTTAAATAAACCAAGACACAAAATACTTTTACACTATAAAATATAATTTATACATATCACATCTAATGTGAAACCTTGAACTGTATCGTTGGTCTAGTGCATAGCACGTACGTCTATAGAGTGTACGAATTTTTCTTTCAAGAAGCTCTCAGTCCGAAATCAACAGTCCGAAGTTGAGAATTTGCGTGGTGCGCCTCCTCGGTCGGCCCTGTAGGTATCTGTTCTTTCACTGATCGTGTTTCTACGTTCGTAATTATCTTCGTTCGTAATACAGAAATTTAACTGCGGTCTTGCAAATCTTAATGTAATTTAAACTTTGTTTACTCATTAGTAGTACTTTTATTGTGAATCTGTGAAAGAAGTTTCAAAACCGCTTTAAAGATTTTATATTTATAGCTTTAGAAAAAACTTTGGTAACGAAAATTCAAATTATCCAAATGAATAAAGAATATTTGAGAAACTGTAACACAAGAGCACATGATACATTATTTTTAAACTTTTAATAATGAAACTTATACTATATATGAGATATGAGATGCGATATTCAATATGCCAGTGAGCGATAAGGCTTAAGGCTACAAAACAGACCAAGTCCATTAAGACTCTTCTCACAAAAAACTACGCAATCAATGAAATCGCTAATGCCCTAATCCCACTATCACGTTATCACGTTTACGTCACATCTTCACTGATATCGAATCAAGCATCTTCAGTATTTTTTTAGCATTCCTCTCTGAAGCAGAGTTCCGCGAGTGAAATGAATCAGTGAGGTATAAACGTTTGACATGTACCGGCCCAGCGAAATGTGGAAGGGTGAGTGACATAAGGAGGATTAATACGAAAATATAACTTTATTTTAAAGCATTTTTCTACTATAATTATATTTAAAATTCCCTTAGTTTTCGAATAGATTTGTAGTGGCAGTGTTGACGCACACTTTGGCTATATAGCAATTGTATCACGCCACAAATGCCAGTTCACAGTAACCGCATACCAATTCGTTTGTCACTTATTATAAAAGGATATATCGTGCTAGGAATATTTGTGACTAACTTAAAGTAAATGAAATAAATTGATTTGTTTGATTATATCTCTGCACATACAACTGTGAACACGTAACACGCACACACACTAAAGATTTGAGCTAAGTATTGTACTTCGATTAATTTTTCTGGTCACGAAAGAGCGCCTTTCTATTGGCACTGTTAGATGAAGTTACGATTGACTCTAGCAGGAATGTTAATATGAAATACTTATTATTGTAATGCATCGTAGAGAGAAGTTCATCTTTTCGTAGTCCAGATAACTAAATTCTGACTTACTTTATAGGAAGTTAAATAAAAGGCATTATCCAATTGTATTGTTCAATTCAATTCTTTTATTTTGTGGCTTCTAGGACAATCTATACATACAATAAAGTTGTAACCAAGCCGAAACTGTATATTAAATATTTTTTTGGAATTTTATTGAAAAAGACATTATTATCGATACAGAGGCCGAATCTATAGTTTTTAGATTTTTTTGTCTGTCTGTCTACCTGTTTGTCTGTGAACCCATCACGGTAAAACCGCTGGAGCCTCTGAAGGAATTTTGGTGAAATTTGGTATGATGATAGCTTTAATCCGGGACAACATATAGGATACTTTTTACAGAGGGAAAATATCTCATCTCTGAGAAATCTATACTAAACGTTAAAACGTAAGTAGGACGAGCCTGAGCGAAGCGAAAGTGAGTCTCTAGTTATATTATAATATGTGTAATAATACTAAATGACACTGTCAAATAATATTTTGAAGTAAACTCACAGCAGTTAGAATTTACAGCATACATTAAAGAAAATGCGTGAAAAATATCTAAAAGTATTTAAGTAAATATTACATAGGTATGTACTTAATACATATGTATTTCGATATGTGTATAATAAACCGTATTTACTGAAGCTTTACTAATGATAAATTCCATGAAGTCATATCTACTGTATTTCTATTTTTGTCACTTCTAAAATTTGCTACAAGATAGCAGCATAATAGTGAAATTATATAGGTTTTAAATAAAATGTTATTAGTAGGTACAATCATAGCATGTATTACTAGAGATGAACCAGCATATTTAATAGATTTATGTTGCTTTCACGCGTTATTATATATTTTAACATAAATTTAATTTATTTACTTTGGTTTTGATACAAAGTGATGATTATTAAAGGAAAATAACGTATATAATATAATTATTAGCGATTTACCCCCCTTTGCTCGAATGCATCTTTAGTTTCCTAACAGTAGCTTATGTGTTTCCCCAAGTCTTTCCATGTACTTTTCATCCATATCCAGCCGTTTTAGCTTGAAGAAGTAACAAACATACAAACACACATATAAACTTTCGCATTTACAATACTAGTCCGATAAAATTTATTAGCTAGTGTCATTTTCCTTCCTTTATATTCATAAGTAACGCCATGCAGCGATAGTTTCAAGATAGTTTAAATAAATAGAAAGCTGAAATCAAGTGCATTTACAGTGTAAGTAATGGGATGGGTCCATATACATACGTATGTGGCAAGTTTCATAGAAATTCGTTTAAGAGTTTAATTTGTAAAAGCTAGAATAACAAACATGATCAAAAACATTCACGTTTTTAATATAATAGAATAATCGCATTATTCAAAGGAAAAATACGCAAAATTGATTATCTAAAGTGTTTGTTTACATGAAAAAAATTGTGCATAAATAATTTATCATAGAGATAAAAAAATTGAAGTGTCTGTTTGTAATGACAAAATAACAGCTTTAATCTAAATGCAATTGAAAACAACAATCGGCTAATCTCTGAAACGGCTGTACTGATTTTGACGGGACTTTCACAGGCAGATAGCTGATGTTATAAGGAGTAACTTAGGCTGCTTTTATTTTAGAAAAAGAATTAGGGTTCCGCTCAAAAAAAAAACTACAACACTAGTTTAGTATAAAGTTATTGTTCTATAAACAACTATCACCACATCGTCCAATATTTATAACATTATAGATAATAATAGTTGTATCTTTAATCTCTTGTTCGTTCTTATCTTCTCAAAATAATATACTGCTTATATTTTCACTTTAATAGGCGCATGGAAACTTTTAATTGAAAACAAAAACAACCTACTTGGGTAAGTAAATGTACAACGTAAAATAATTTAGCCTTTATACGCCGTAAATTAAATATTTGCGACGTGTAATAGTTCATTTATTAGAAACTATTGTATATTTGCAGGTACATCAATAAACCTAGTAACCAATATTTTAATGCAAGATATGAGACAGCTTCTTTCTGAATTTTATTCGTATGGACGTTACAGCAGCAAAGTAGTGATAAACATAGAATTAATTTATATAAATAGTTGTACTTTTACGGAATATTGTATATAATTTTGCCGTAAATCATAAAATTGATGCATATTTCCGTTACGTTTACTTAATTTTACCTATTAGTCAATTAATGAAATGTTATACAGCGAATAACAAAAATTTCAATTTTTAAAAGAAAACTTAAATTTACACTACTTTTGTTACTTATAAGTTGTAATACTTATTGCATTTTGCTACTTAAAAAACTACAAAAAAAAGTATGATGGCTCACTTTAAATGTCGTATCCGACTGATTTCTGCAAATAATCTCTAAAGTTAGCTTATTTCCTCAATCTATAAATTCGAAGGGATGGCTATCTGTGATAACTGTCAAGTACAGGCTCAGCATCGACTTTACTTACTCTTCTAAGTACGGAGATATCTAACTACATTAGCCAATGGCTGAAAAAATCCATGAACCCTGTTTATTATAAACCTTATTCGTATTTTAAAACATAGTTAATAGTCATTCTAATGATTTTCTATATGTTTCCAAAGATACAGTTTGAGATAGCACTGTGTGGTGCCATAAAAACTGGCGGTCATCTTTTATAGTGGCTGTAAACTTAATGGAATTACATGTGAAGACGCTAGAGACTATACCTCGACTGATAAGGGTAGAATTTGTTTATTTAAAAAGTAGTTTTTACCATCAAATCCTTCGCAAATGCCTAATAATATAAACCTATTGCTTTTATATCCTATCCTTAAAACACACAAACTGATTCACAATCTTTCATATCTATAATAATTATTAGCGAGAAATATTGAAATTGGTAATAATTTACTCGTTATGATAGTAATCAAATGGCTTAATAAGTTATAGTATACTTAAAGTATTGAAATCAACTAATTATATAATAGACAATATATGCTTCTAAGCGTAATATACAATATAATTAAAAGGCTTTATGAATTAATTCAATACACAATTAATACAAATTATATTATTTACTAGGGAAATTCGTTCATTTGATATATTTTTTTAATTATAACTCTTAGTTTGAGGTGTGATGGGTAAAAAATATATTGGGCAATTGTTTTTTTTCTATTTCCTATTTTATTGTTGACCTGCAACGTACCCTCGCTTCGCTAGGATGCGTCTGCGGCGGTATGCTATGCGAGTTGCTCCTGGTACTTCTCTGATAGCAGAGTCGACCGTTGGAGCAACCCATGGCTGTTGTGGTCTGTTTTAGTTGACCTTCCGTAGGGGCGTCGTGGTTAAGTGCGTTAGTGAGCATTAAGAAGGGGGAGGTTTTTTCGGGTTTTAGTGGATAGTAGTGGCTTTTCTAGCTGGTGAGTCTCACATAACCACCTGTATGTATACGGGTAGTATGCGTAAATGCATTTTCCAACATAAAAAAAGGTGAGTTACCGTAACGAAAACATATTGTATGTTCTAGTTTAGTTACCTACCCTATTTAAATATAAGAATTGAACAATGCAAACAAATGTAAGTATTAAAATAAAAAAGTATAGGATTCGTTAATTACACGAAGTTATTTTCAAAACATTGTTCTTTTTTTAATAAAAAAGCTTTTGTATTTTACTCTATTCACATAGTGTAAACTAAAAAGCGGCCAAGTGTTAGTTGAACTTGCGTACCGAGTGTTTTGTGATATCCGCCATATTCTTGTTTTATCCATATTTTATAAATAAAATAAATCACTTAAATTAAAAATTTACTATTTTTAATTAAAGAAGTATTTTGCAAACACTTTTGAATCGTCAAGTGCGAGTAGTCAGTCCGTAAAGAAGCTTCTACCGGCTCAGAATGCAGTTTTCTTGAGAAGAGACAACGAGAAACTCTACAGTTGCTTTTTTAAACGAGTTAAAGTATTTTTATAACAACATAATAACTGTCTCGCATACGTGTCATTTTAATTTCACGCATTTGCAATTTTTAATTTTACCTTTAAAATGTTGAAAAGCTAGATATATAAAATATAAAATTCATGGAGACAAAATTTATATTTTATAAGCTTATTTTTATTTATTCTACGTACATGCATATGTTCACTGTATGTTTATCATTATTATTCATATAACTATTTATATTTTTACAAAAAAATCTTTAAACGTAATTTAGCATTATGTTTTCTTTCTAACTTTTTTGAAGAATAATTACTTATATTACCCGCAAGTGTTGAAATATGGAAGTTCTATTGGAGTAGTCACACAGTGTAAACTTAAAGGTATTTTTTAATGCCGAATTAACTATATCCAATACTCCATAATCAAGAAACAAACTGATATTTTGTCTAAATAGAATAGGTAAAGTAAATTCGATACGTTTTTTTAGTATTTAATACTATATTATTTCTGCACATTGAAAAGCCGAAAAGTCCAAGCTTAAGCATATATCTTGATTGAAAACCTCTTGTTTTTTAAAGTCGGTCAATAAGTAAATCATGACGGTTCTACATTACTGTTATTGTTTTAAGGTTGCTAATGGTGGTTAATTTAATTTATTTATACCACATATTTTAGATACCCACACACACCCAAAGAGTTTAATGTAAATCATTTCTTAAATACTTATTTATACTTTTTCTGCATCTTCCAAACGCTTACCAATTAGGTTATACATAAATGATATTTTCCCTGTTTATTTCTATATAAAACAACTTCAAAACCAAAAATTTTACTAGACAATAAAATGCAGCGCATCAACACAACAATATACATTACATCTTATTCCATTTAAGAGTAACAGTATTAATACTGTAGTATTAATTAGTTAAATGCCCCTCCACCTTAATGGTCATATAACGATGTTGATATACATTTTAAATATAATTGGATCAGAATACATATTACACACGTGTTAAAGGCTTCAAGGTGTCTTTTATTTAGAATCCCGCTATACGACCTTGTCTACTCGCGAACTAATCACACCTAACTTATGTTGGTGGTGGTATTGAATTATTGCGCTATTAACTTTGCACGTTACGATGTCCATCTCAAATATTTTTGTGTAATATTGTTAAATTTAATGAATATACTTCAGATACCTATAGGCTACTTAGCTTCAGATTTAGATTAATTAAAGCAGGTTATATTGAATTATATTTAAAGTATTTTCATGTGCGTATTAAAATGTAAAATTTTGCTTAATTTTTGTAATTGAGGATATTAACATTTACTGTATTGTTAAATATAGTTAACCTAGAAATTTTATATAAAAATTGAAAATTACCGACATAATCGAAGAATTAAAACAATTATTTGCCCTTTGACGGGCTTGGCCGGATAATCTGCACTTTGTTAACATACTCTAGTTAATTTCCTTAAATAAATGATAATTATAATAGAACATTTGCCATAATATAGGCTAGTGCTACACTTTATGATACTTCTTTCTATATACATATCTTTCTATATGATAAATTCTATATGATAAATATCGAAAAATTTTAAATCTTAAAAATACTTGTTCTCGTTAAGAAGAGAGGAAGAAGTAGAGAATCGATGAGATGAGAAATTACGTTCATGATATTTAGTAGGTATTACTTTTACACGGTTTAATTAAGCGTCCATTTAAATTCATACTAAAAGATGTTACGATGACGTGAAATTTTGATTTCAAGTGACAATCAAATAAAAAAAGTACTTGCACTGTTTTTAGAGTCTTAATTTTTACTACAAGTATTATAAATAGAAAATACTAGATTTGTTAGTAATCATTTTAATGAGAAAGTAAATTTTTGGATTTATTTTATATTTTTCATTATAATTAAATATTATATAATATTATAACTAAAATATAATAATATAAATAACCATTTTTATAAGCCTTTTATTATCCACTAAACGAATAGATATAATATTTTATTTATCACTAACGGCTCACCCTCGCTTCGATCGGATTCGCCTCTAGACAAAAAAAAACAAATCTTCCCTACGGGAACCGTACATTTTTCCGGGATAAATAGTAGCCTATTTATTATTCTGGTGTATGAACTATATTATTGTAAAGTTTCATTAAAATCCAATCAGTAGTTTTTGTGTACTAAGCTGTTAAGTTGGGAACTCTTTAATTTTCCGGGATGAAAATCATCTAAAATGTTGACCGGGGATATAAGGTACCACCATGCAAAATTTCATTTAAATCAGTCCAACAGTTTCGGAGATTAGCTCTTACAAACAGACAAACAGACAGAGAAACAAAAAAAAAATAAAAAAATGGATTTGTTCTATTTCTCCTCTTACATCCCCCTGACTCGGTTTTTAGCATTTTTCTTCTATGTACAAACATTCGACCTCTACTGTTTTATAATACGTAGGTATAGATATTGCAAAAGGTTACTAAACCAGGATCTAAGTGAAGCATGGATAGGTGACTAGTACAAAATAATACTAAAAATTACTCCTAAGTTAAGCATTTTCAATAAACAAACTACTTTTAAAACCATATATAATATTACATTTGAAAACTTAGCAATACATTATCAAGATATGGACAGGACATGTTCATTAAATTGATACACGATCAAGCGTTGCCCTACATACTAATAACGTTGATTCATTGACTTCGAACATTTGATATATGTAATATCGTTCAATTTCGTTCGAGTTTGCTTGATAATTTGTTGGTCTAATTAATAACATTTGTGTGCATGGATACATTTCGCTACAATGAAATACATATATTCTTATTTGAAATTGGGCGACACTTATATTTTTAATTTAATTCTTCTATATGTTTGATATTCTAAAAGAATAAATTGTCGAAAAAATGAAGGAAAAAAGTCTTAAATATTTTTTTTAACTCTGATATAATCAAGGTCAAAAGCTAATAATAATAATGTCCTCTTGATCGATTCCGGCCACGGCAACCAATCTCTTTGAGACTAGCCAACAGCGCAGGAGATATTATTATTAGTGCACAAGTGTGCGCAGAGTACATAAGGGCACTCTCTATTCCTGTCACTCTCATACTACGGTGGGACGACTTCTCGAGACGACCGGTGAGAGTTAAAGCACAGGACCGACGGCTTTACGTGCTCTCCGAGGCACGGGGATGAACTCCGGGCTTACAGAAAGACTCAATAATTAAACTTGACCCGACCCGGTACTCGAACCCAGGACCTCCAGGTGTGCAGTCGTACATGCTAGCCACTACACCACCGAGGCAGTTCAAAAGCTACGAAATACTTGTGATATGAATACCTCTAAAAAGCGTGCAGAATTAGTTCAAAAGAATCTAAAGAAATATCCAAAAGTAAGCTACATATACATGTAGGTAGGCAATGGTAGCCCATTAGTAATGTGCTCACTTGACAAATTATGTGAAGCAGGTTCAAATCCCGGGTCTCGCACCTCGATAGTCTAATATGCTAATAATTTTTAACATAATTACCGTTTGCCTCAGGGTAGAGAAAAACATTGTGAGGAAATCTGTATGTCTGAGAGAAACTAGAAAGTTTCCTTAGAAGGTGAAATCCGCAAACCCGCATTTGACCAGCGAGTGGACTATGGCCTGATTCCTTTCATATGGAAAGGAAACGTGTACACGTACGGTACATTAGAAAGGATAGAATACATACAAATCGAACTAAATATATCTTTATTTGAATACTTTTAGGTCCTCATTATCTATTAATCGGCTTTATTTTGTGACTTTAAATGACTAAATGCAATGTCGAAAAGTACTCCTAAAACCATGCTCTATTAGGCAGTAGCACAGATCACATAATACTCTACCTACCAGTTATATTACTTACAAATTTTGACCATATAGAGAAGAAAACTAAAATTTTTAGAATGTAACAATAGAATATTATAAAGCTCTACATATTATATAATCCTTTGAATTTATCAATATTGATGAATGAAAAATAGTAAAATGACAAATTGCGAGCAGTGACTTTGTAGGAGATAAATGATAAAGATATAAAGGAGGTCGACTTCATTCACAGGACCATCAATATCACTTTGTCGGGACAGCTGATACCGTAGTACTATTGGCGGAGTTTAATGTACTCTGTTTTACACTTATCTTTCTTTGAATAAGATTTTATGATATTGGTATTATGGTTTGGTATGTTGTATGTATTAGGTCGATATGCTGTTGATTTCGCTTCACCGGTCAAAGTCCCGCTCAGTACAAATATTGATATTAGCGAACCCCCCAAACAGCACTTACTGCTTACTTACTGCTTCTTAGACCCTTGAGTTATTAACTTTTTCTTTATATTTTACTCAAGCTACTTTAAAAAATATATTTTTGTTAAATTATTTTAATATTCGGGCGTGTTTTTTATTATTATCATATGATAATTGAATTGTAATAGAAAACTTCCCGATCAGGTTTTGGCATCCACAGGCAACGAACAATGTGACCCAGTGTTCAAAATTTGACCAATATCATCATTATAATTTGAAGGAAAATATATATTATATGAACAAAATTTACTTATCTATATTAAAAAAAAAGCTTTTTTCATTTTTTTTATTGATAACAACAAAAGAACATCGGTTAACAAACGAACTATTATTGACGACACGTTTGGCTTAGTTTGTCGTGACCCTACTTACTGCGCCAGCGGTTGCAGGTTCGAGGCCCGCTGGGGGCAATCATTTGTGTGATGAGCACGAATGTTTGTACTCCAGTCATGGGTGTTTATATTTTTATAATATATATGTATTTAAAGTTATGTATGTGTAGTGTATCAACTAACTGGTATCCAAAACACAAGCCTCGTAGCTTACCTTAGAACTAGATAGTGCTGTGTGTTAATGTCTCAAAAAAATTATGAACAATTTATATGTATATACATATATATTATATACATAAAACATAATATAAATCAATACTACTTTAATGCATAAAATTTTTTTTTTATTACTGCTTTATAATAACTTACACAAAATCCAAATGAACTTTACATCAGCAAATGGAATTTATCAATACTTCTGAAATTCCATTTAGAGATTCTCGTATGTCTCTTGAGATGAATCTCAAGTTTATTCCCGAGGTCACGTTCATTGACCTCGCGAGGGCAATAACCACGACCTGAAATTAAATAAGTCTTAATAATGATAGATTTAACTACAGAATTTACTTATTTTAATAGAATATATAGAAATAATATAGAAATAAAATAATTTAATAGAATATAAATCAATAAATATAGAAAGGGTAAATCGTAGGTTCTAAACTTAATAAATATTGTTTAAATAAATATATTTTCCCAACATCAAATGTTATCAAATATGAACGGTTTATATTGGATGACTGATTAAATATTTACCCAGTTTTACTTTTATTTTTATTCTTTGTTACTATCGATACTTATTGATTATTTGGCTCTTTAATATCCCACTGATAGATAAGCACGGGTCTCCCCTCAATGCGGAGAGGAACAGACCATAATCCACCACGCTACCCAAATGTGACATGGTGAATTTCACATATCTATCGAACACTATTTAGGTTTTTTCAGATACCTGTATGTCTGCCTGTGATTCCTTATAATGATTTCCTTCGGCGTAAGGTAAGCGTTACCGTCATGCTGAAAAATCTTTTGAATCCCTCCGTTGAATCACTTGGCCTTTCAAGCGAGCGCGTTACCACTGGTCTACCACTGCCCTAGAATATAATGCAATAGGTGCTTATACTGACGTGAAGGTTGTGAGTTTGAATGAAAGTTAATTCTATGGGTAATTACAGAGCTTTTGCAGAAAATTCTTTCCGTAATATTGGATTACCCTCTAGCAATAGTCCTTACTGTTTTTCATGATCAACTGCGAAATTTTATATTGAAAAATGGATATGTGGAAATTATAAATAATAATCAGTTATAAAAATATATTAAGGAACCATGAAAGCCACCTCTTGTTTTATATAAAATCATCTCAAAGGCATATTTTTAGATTGCATTTTACAATAATAATTTTAAACCTAAAAAACACAACGTCGAAATGGATTTCAAGAGTAAATTTTCGTATGATTATGAACTAATGTCTTTTACAAGTAGAAAATAATTTACTTTATCAAATGCAAGATTACCTAAATATTGAACCTCCAACGGATTTTAGAAGACCTTGACAAAACATATTTTGTAAAATATCAACACATAAACGACACGAATGTTATTCTGAATTTATAGTTCTGTAAGATTTCTTGTAGTTTTAAATGAAACTATCTTTTCGGATTTTGTCAAGTTTTTATTTGTTGATACCAACGTTTCGAATGTTTTACAGCAAACATGGTCATGGTTAAACATAAGCTTTCCCGTAACCATAATACATTTAAAATGTCAAATATTTGCATAAATTTAAGAAAGTTCTCATAGTATAAGTACTCATATATCTTTTCTAAATAGTATTTATATCATTCTTACGAGTAAGAAAGATGTTTAAGCACCTACGAGTAGTTAATCAAATTAGTACCTACGTACTAAATGTACTTACTTATATTAATTAAAAAAGTTTTATTCTGGATTTTATTTTATTTTGTTGCACGTCTCATTACACACATTTTTGTACGACTAAAGCCGGATTCTAAAAACATAAAGATGGTTTGTTCATAATGGACAGGAATTTGATGCTGTCAAATTTCTGTCACTAATAAGAAAAAGAACAGAAGTAGGTTATTATTAAAAACCGCCTTAACTTAGCTATGAGAATTCTGTAATAATTTTACACAATTTTGAACAATATGAAATAATGGATAAAATTAATATTATTCAATTATTGGCTGTTTCCATGCAAATTCAGGTACCTACGCATGTGAAGTGTATTGAACCGTCTAGCGTGTTCATAGGAATTACCATCATGTATTTAACGTATAATACGATAATTACTGTGTCCGTAAGCACTATTAGTTAATTGCTTGTTACTCACTAACAAACACGTGTATTGTGTAAACATAATGAAGAATCCTTATAACGCTTCAACTTGATGTGCTTTCTTTCTGGTAGATAATATAATTTCTTAAAAGTACATTTATATAGGTACACTACCCAGTTATAACGACTTTTGAGATCTAAAACCTAAGTTTCTCCCGTGACCATGATTGCTGTGAAGCATTCGTAACGTCGGGAACCCAAAATAAAAATATTTCCGGGAAAAATTCCGAAAAGATAATTTTATTTTAAAAATTAAAAACTCACGTAAATAAAAAAAATATATTATATATACACACTAGTGACTCACTCTCGCTTTCCTCGGGTTCGTTCTAGGTTGCTTTCTCAAACAAACTTTGATCCCAATTTTCATCCCTTCCGGCATAAAAACTATTCTATGTCCTTCCCAGGGTCTCAAACCATCTTCTTACTAAATTTCATCTTAATCGATTCAGTAGTTTCGGAGCCTATTCGGTACAAACAAACAAAAATCTTTCCTCTTTATAGTATTATTTGTATAGATAACTTTATAAAAACATGCTTATGATGAAGGTCATACAAGTATCCATTTAAGAGTTCCACTATCAACATGTGTCAACAAAGTAGAGACATTTTCCTTCTGAAGTGGTGGCAGAATCAATAATATTCGGCGAATAAATTACATAGTAAATATTTTTGTTGATTGTGACTCTCTGAAAAAAGTGCGTTGTACGCACTTTTTTAATATAAGGAAAATATATACAAACAGAAGAGAAGTTGTGACAAGGTTTCCTTTATCTGCCCTAGTTATTTCTAAAGGACGTGCGTGCCCATTGACCATTGAAAGCGATTTAAAATCATGACGCAAAGAACAAAATACATAAATGATAATATATTTCTAAATGTATTTTGAAAGCACTTTTGAAAGACATAAACGTCCGAGATTTTAAAGCAATACTGTCTGAAAGCTAAAGTTTCAAAGCACCTAGGCGACACACAGCTAAATCGATCTTATCTGACACAAATCCAATTACTTTTCTACTTAAGTGGTAAAAGGATCTAGAAAAAGTTGCTATTAAAACATCTGTCTGCTAAAGCCAAGGTGGAATAAAGTTAGTAAACGACGACTTAATGTCATTATTTAAGTCGCTTCAGGCAAGAGTTAATTTAATACCTTAAGATTTCACAATCTAAATATTTTTAAAATGTAAAAGTTTCTTTGTAAATATATAATAAAATATAAAATGTTTAATGGTACATTCAATTTTTATTCAAGAAATACTAATATTTACCTAACAATAAAATTATAATTTAATTATAATTTTTTTTTTTAATTTTTTATCATGTCTGATAGAAAAATAAAAATATAAAGTCTAGAAATATATAAGCATTAATAAAAATATAAAATATTACCTAACTTTTTTGTATATACTCAATACCACAAAGTGACTAATCACATTTTATAATGGTGTTACCCACTATTAATGACAATACTTTAAAATATTTTTTATAAATAAGCCAAATTCAGAAGTTATCTCCCTAACAAAAGTTGATACCCTAATAGTATACAATAAAACAACACAAAGCATTAAGAATAAAACATTTGTATTTTGAAGTCGGTTAAAATGGTAATTGTGACACGAAATATATTACAGAAGTAATATATTATTTATATGTAAATAATAATGTAAATATTGGAAGAAAATTCCTGCTGTATATATTGACGATCAGTTTCGACACTTGACTGAGCATACTCAACGAAATCACAGTCATAAACATGTTTTTAATATTTATCACATTCTAATGCTATGTAATGACAGCGTCTAAGATTCAATTTCTTCAAGAAGTGAATGTTAAAATTGACCATATAATTATCCTTGAGGTTTAATAGACACAACTTTCGACTTAAGATTACATAAAATTTAAATTAATGATTACAATTTATTTCAATGAATCTATCAAGAAAAGATCTAATTAAAGTCATGTAACACAATATATAAGTAAGCTTTATCGTCTTGGCAGGTCCAGTAGTAAATAGAAATGTACAACGATTAGTGTGCCTATGACATGATTTTTCTTAAAAATAATATATTTATAGGCAGTGGTAGCCCAGTGGTAACGCGTTCGCTTGGGAATCCGAGTGAAGCGGGTTCAAATCTCGGGTCTCGCACCTCTGATATTTTCATGTGCGAATCATTTTCTAACTTGATTACCACTTGCCTTACGGTGAAGGAAAACATCGTGAGGAAACCTGCATGTCTGAGAGAACCTAGCAAGTTTTCAAAAGACATGTGAAGTCCGCCAATCCGCACTTGGCCAGCGTGGTGGACTATGGCCTGATTCCCCTCGTATTGAAGGGAGGCCCGTGCCCAGCAGTGGGACGCTGAAAAGGGCTGAATACATACTATAATAATATACTGTATAGTTCATACAACTATATAACACATTTTATATGACATAGCTTGTCGCGAGATTTACCTGTGTAGATAAACAGAAACAAAATGTTAAAAAGTATCTAATGTTTTTTAACCGACTTCCAAAAAAGGAGGAGGTTCGCAAAGTATATATATATATTTTATGTTTTTTCGCGGATTTTTTCGTTGTTTATATACATTATAGGTAAATATCATGACAAAATTTCGCCTTTCATATCATATAAATTGTGGAATGTTATAAATTGATGGGTTTGATTTTATTTAAAGTTTATTTTCTTCTTATTAGAGTATTTAAATAAAATGTTTTAAATAAAAAAATTTTACAACTATTTTATGTATAAACTATCTACTCTGAGTCATACGGTATAATATGCGTATGTATGCACCATATAAAATCGTGGTGATTATCATGATTAATACTAGATATTTATTGATAATCTTATAATTCAACATTTTTTTGTATGACGTAAGCAGAGATGTTATCGGGTCGAAATTCATAGAGATTGTGACGTCACCTTACGTAGTTTATCACATAGCGGTTTATCACTTATATATCATATAAAATATAAAAAATTAAAATATTTTGTTTCTTATTACAAAAATATATTGATTTTATACAGTCTGAATGTAAATTAATTAATTGTAGATGTTTTTAGTTTCATAATTAAAATTTAATTAATAAGACTACGCCCTAAATTGTGTTACTTAGGTAGTTTGTAGCTAAATGTATGTACGTAGATGAATAAAAAAGACAAAAGCAATTGTTAGATTATCGCTAAAATCATATATTAGATAAAATGAGGTAATATTTTTCGTATTTTGATCAAAATCAGGAAAGATTACAATTTACACATAGCATTCTTATGAGGTTACAGTTGTTTTTTTTTATTGTTAGATTTAATAAACGATTGAACTTTATCAAAAACTAATATGCTTATTATTATTTTGGTCCGAAGAGTTTATTATAAAACCTTTTAATGTTTGACGTCATTAAGTACCTATTTTACTGTAATTCTTAGCAGGGCCGGATTTAGACATAAGGCCCCCGGGGTTATTAAAAAGAAATAGGAGAATATCATTAAGCATTTTAGCTTGCAAACTTTAAGGGTTCACTAAAATTACATAAAAAAATTAAAGAGTGCGTGTATAAATGTGTACACGCGCAAGAAGTAAAACTTCTGTAAGTTATCAGTACTCTTTATGAAATTCAATTTATGTTTTAAATAATTAGGATAGGTGAGATATTAAAAGAATTATTAAATAACGCATATAAGCATATTACAATCATATATTAAAAAAAATATCATTAAAGGAAAGAATATAATATTATATACCATTTATCAGACAATAACAACGGTTACCATGGCAACAAACGTTCGCTTGGCCCGATTTACACTTTTCGTAACGCATGCACCAGCTTACTCCCCAAGTCAAGCGTGCGTAAAGAAGTTTTACTTCAAAAATACAAGAACATTACAGTGCTACCAATATAGAACACAAGAACAAAGTGTCTTCCCCTTAATTAGAGACTATAAGAAAAGTACCATTGGACACATTCTTAGATATACTATTTTATAAAACTAAGTTAAAGTTAAATTACTTATTAGCTTTTTTGGCTAGATAGTAATAATATTAGGTTACAATATTTTAGTAGTGTTACCTAGAAAAAAAAAATTAAGGGCCCGCGGTTAGTTGTGGCCGAGGTGCTCTCCTCTAAATCCGGCTTTGAAATGCTATTCTGTAAGAGTTTGTATGTAATACGACAGCTAAATCCGCGATTATACTTCATACAATTATATAAACTATAT
This sequence comes from Argynnis bischoffii washingtonia, assembly GCA_033884665.1. NCBI lineage: Eukaryota > Metazoa > Arthropoda > Insecta > Lepidoptera > Nymphalidae > Argynnis > Argynnis bischoffii. The sequence continues at coordinate 4,977,665 of CM066623.1, read as the reverse complement.
TTATAAAGTATATTAGCAGCCGTCAAACTACGAAAACAATCTTACTGTATACCAAGTATTGTAAAATTCTAAGTATTGTAAAACCCATAAAGATTATTATTGTCAAAAATAATAAAGTATATTTACCTATAGCTAATTTGTGAACGATTTCGATACTGAAGTGTAAAAGTGTAGAGTAAAAATTATTTTGTTAAAAATCTATCACTTTAAAGTTTAAACCAATTGTAATCATATTCAGTTTTCAGTATATTTTCCTTCATGATATGATTTCGTGCTCAACGAATTTACCAGTTCGGCTTAGATCACTCAGGGATACGCGCAACCTTGTGCTTATTTAACATCTTGTTACTTGTTAAGTACTAATATTACATAATTTATAGTGACAAAACCAATTTTATTTTTTCAATAGCTTTGTCAGTGAATATCGTATTAAAAAAATGAAAGCAAAGAATGCATTTAATCATTCCATTGTTCTAATTTTTAAATCGATTAATTGCGTCAATTCTAATTAAGATGAATTAAACTTATTAATAAAAAACCTATCATGACTATAAGTGCATGAGTGCGTGAGAGATCAAGTGTGTTCCTTTGTTACTTCTTTACGCTGTAATCTCTCTGTAAAATTAAGTCGAATTTGGAATAGAGATAGCTTACATATATCCTGGATTTACGTGATTGATTCAATAGGAATTGTCCTTTTAGAGCTTTAAGATTTTTTTTATCTTTTTGTTTAATTGTACATCTATTTTAATTACATTTTTTAGTAAACATTTAGTAAAATAGTAATCAATTTAAAATTAGCAGTTTTTATAATTCTTTGCGCTCAGTATAGCGCAGTTCATGCTTGGTGCTGATGGACATAATAAAAATGAGCATATAAGGAAACTGCAAACAGTAGCTAGTATAAAAAAATCAATGAGTACATTTAAGTGCTTACTAGTAAGTTGTCTTGGTTTCATAAACCTGTTGAGAGTCACGGGCACACCGGTGTGAACCGGGTTCTTAGAAATAACCAGATGGTGTTAAGCTACTTATAGTGATTGAGAATCATATTATACTTTCGTACTCATTATAGGAATACGTTGTCAAAATTTCAGCTCTCCAAATTCGCAGGTTAGATGATGATTCAGTTTCTATCTATCAACAAAAGTTAAGCAACTATACATAATGTATTCCCACAACAGTGTCAACAAAAATTTAAAGAAATGAATAAAAGATTCGCCTTCATATAGTATGTATTCAGGAACTTACTGAACCAGTAAACCAGTACAGCCATATTATCCTGTAGCATGGAAATAGAGCTATTTGCATATATTAACTTTTATTTTCATTCACACAACTAGTGCAGTTGAAATTTAAATATGAATATGGCAACTTTTTTATTTAACACAGCCTGGAAATTTCATGATCTTTTTTTATATGTAGCCATTTACTTGATATGAATACTGTTTAGGAAATAATGTTATGTAGACTTTTGGTCTGTTATTCGTCTTAATTGTTAAACAAATATACCCTTAAATTTGCCCCTGTATTACTTTGAACAGTTCTAATTAAAAGCAATTCAAAATACAGGAATATTTAACTAAACTTCATAATATAAAAGCCCTTAACCTAAATACTTTCGGTGAACGTGTCCAACTTCCTCCACAAACAATTTACTATGAAGCTTAATATAAGCTCAACTTATAAAATAATAATAAAGTTACATTTTAGGGGAAACAATGTTTACATTACAATGTTTAGCTGACCGCAAGAACTTACAGTATTTTAAATAAATTATGTACGAATATAAAATAATAAATACACTTAAATTATTTTATTTTAATATAGAGACCATTATTAAGTATGTATAGTTCAGAAGTGTCAATAGCGCAGATATGTATGTAATATGTATATTCTTAAAGTAAAATATTAAGATAGAACCTTAAAACAATAAATGAAATGGAAAAAAAATATAAAATGAATCTTTTTTATCGAAAAAGTCTTAATACAAATAAAAATGAATGTCTTTTTGTATGTTTGTACTCTGTGCGCTCCTATAGGTACCATTCACCCGCGTGTGATCAATTTTTGGTAAGTTGCACTGTGTACGCCTGTGAGGGGTCCTGGGCCAAAAAAAAGATTTTTCTATATATGTTTCTCCTATATGCCTTCCTAAACCAATCATCTCTAGGAACGCAACCGAGTGAAGTGAGGGCATACCACTAATTCCCTTTATAAATATAGAAGAAATATGAGAGAAAGTTCCAATTCCCAAAATAAAATAATTATTTATTTGTGTAGGAATAATGAAAAATATTTTCTAATAGGGTAAAAGCATTTCCATCCCTATATGGAACAAGATTTGTTATTACTTCTTCAATTTATCCTAGATACGAGCCATAAATCATAATACATCCAATTATACTTTTATCGGTCATTCATAGGAATGTACTCACTACGTTGGCTTAGGCGAATGGAGTTTACCATATGCAGTTATAAAATAATCTAAAAATTGAATATTTATAAATTATTTTTTTGCGACATAATTCTATACTTATGTGCAATATATTGATTTTTTTGTGTTAAAAAAGTATTCATTTTTACGTAGACAGATAAAACTGTTTTTATATCCTCTTTTAGTTTTTATGCTCAATAAACAAACAGACAACAAAATAATCAAATAATCATTTGATAGTAACAATATATGTTATCGGCGGCTTGACTAACATGTCTAGTTTAAACTGTACTCTATTAATCTCTCCAGGATAATTTCTAAGAAATCCGTGCGAATTTCCGAGAATTCTATTGTTATCTTACACGCCGGCGTGTATGCGGTCCTCGAGGGGTTAAAGATCTATCTATCTGGTCCAAAGGCTAGGAGCATATCATATCCCTGTTTTCGAAAAGATAAAAAACACAAATTCAAACATTAAATTTTAAACTAATCTAATAAATTATCGTTTACCTACTTATAATTGACATAATTACTTGAAACTGCAAATATTTGTATTTATGATGACAGTACCTACAATAATTATTATCGAGGTTATCTAACGATAGGACCACATGGCACGACACAAGGCAAAGAAAAATAAACAATCCATTTAGATTTTAGATGAACAAAAGGCATTAAGGTTAATTATAGTAAAAAATATTGTACATCAATCGGTGATCCTAATGTACAAGAAGATTACACAACTGCGTCAACTGGCATAAACTCCCAAACTGGTCTACTATAAGTATTTAATGTTATTGAAAAACAATTATTATTTCTTAGTTTTTATTGTCTTGAAGTCAGTCGGATTTTTTGACCAATTTAAAAAAAGACGCATCAATTTGGCTGTAATTATTTTACGCAATATCTACACGACAATAGTAAACCAACTTTAATGATTATATTTTTTAAGAATCTTATTTAATTATCAATAAACAATATTATTTTGAACTGAATTTGAAGACAGTGTACCTTTCTGCAGTTAAAAGTAATACGAATAAAATATCTCATTAATTTTGACCTTAAGAGGATTGTGAAGTGTCGATACGCGGCGCAAGTAGGTTTTAAAAAAAATGCTATCTGTTTCATACCGCTCGCTTTGCCAACCCTTATGGTGCGATAGAGAGAGTTGCAAATCTTAGAGGCAATTACTAACTACGTTTCCTGTTTGAAATATTGTTTCGGACGATAATATTTTCACCCCCCTAAACATTTACGAAATGAGACAATTTTGGTCTCATCAGATTCAGTATACCTTAATCTAGGTCTGTACGTTTTCCTTTTTTAGTAATTCAGTTTATTTTAATTTACAAAAAATAAAAACACTCGAGAAAATTTTTAAGTCAAAAATACAGATATTTAGGTGCTAATAACTTCTATAATACGCAATATTTGTTCAAAATAAAAACGTACAGACCTAGTTTTTCATTATATCTACAACATTTCCAAAAATAATGAAAATTAGACTATGTTAATGGGGGAAAAACATTATCGCTTTTTATATGCAAAATTTACTTTTTTATTTAGCTTCACAATCCTCTTAAACTCACTTAACTGTAGTATTTATTCGATACGCGACATATAAAATGTGACACAAAAGAAAATAACAACAATGTATAAACAGCTCTTCGTTCCGACTCGACGCGACGCTAACAAGATTCCCTTATCTTAACGCCGCGCCACGCTGCCGCGAACGACGTCAACCGCTCTACTTACATCGCGTCGATCTGTTACTTGAACAATATATTTATTTACGAAAAATATTCTTTAACCATAAGTATATTATTATATGGTGAGTTATGGTTTATGTTATTATAAGCATATAACTAACTACAAGAAAATGGATAGTAGCTGTAATTATTCGTTATTTTAAGATTCCCCTCGTACTGAAAAAGCCTTAAAAAAGACTTAAAAAGGGCTAAATACTACTACTACAGTTATTTTTATGTTTTTGTTTGGTGGCAAGCAGTTGCGGGTCGGAAAGTCTTGCGTTTTATCCCGGGTGGTGTCTAGTTTATTAATTAGGTTTTAGAAAATCACATAAGTCGTACATCTTGCGCCGGACTTTAAAAGTGAAAAGTGTAAAGATGGCCGAAATCGCCCAGGATACGTGGAAGTTAGGTTTGAGCAAAATGACGAATACTATTTCATCAAAAATATTTTATAATTATTACTTTTGCTAAATTCTTGAACCATTCCATATCTTGCTTTTGAGATTAAATCAAAAATTTAAACTGTTCTGGAACACTTTAAAATAATAAAATATTTTTGTTTTTTTTTTTTGCTTGCCACTATATCTACAGTTAAATTATTTACTTTAACTTTAATTCCTATGTTGAAATCTACGAAGAAATAATTAATTATAATAAAAACGAGATTAAATATTAAGTAAATCTAAAGTAAAATCTATACATATCGTAATACGTAATATAATAAAATTCTGAGTCGAATCTGTACGTTGAGTATTTTTTGGAAAATCTTATTGAAATAGTCATTAATTTTTGTCTCTCTGTCTGTGACCGCATCACAAAAACCACTGGAGGGATTTTGATGAAATTTGGTATGATGATATCTGGTTATTCGGGTCAACATATAAAATAATTTTTACCGCGGGAAAATATCTCATCTCTGAGAAATCTATACTAAACATTAAAACGTAACTAGGGACGAACCCGAGCGGAGCGAGGGTAAGTTACTAGTTAAAAATAAATATCAATAGACACAACTAAATGTTTTGGGTACAATATTACAAAAGTTTCTTCTGTCTAACATAATAATGCCGGGCGGTGGGTAGGTTACGTGTCCTCCCTTAAATGTCTCCACGTGGGCCTTTAATTAAGAGCTCGCTGCAAATTGCTCCTAATTAGTTCTTTATGCTAGCTTTCTATATTGCTCTTAGATATTTTGTATAAAACATAGGAATGGTAACATTTTTTTTTTGCAAATTACTCTAGTAATTTCACTTTTTTATGTTTAGAAAACATCGTATTATAGTGTTTGGTGTAAGTAGCCTTAAGAATTTACATGCTAAGTGTCATTAAAATAATTATGTTGAAATATAAAGAGTATTTTCATAATTTTTAATGAGTGGGAATAATCTATACTGTATATAATAAAATTCTAACTGAGTCGAATCTGTACCTTAAATATTTTTTGGAAAATCTTATTGAAATAGACTTTATTATCGATACAGAAACCAAATCTATAGTTTTTAGAATTTTTGTCTGTCTGTCTGTTACCGCATCACAGAAAAACCACTGGAGGGATTTTGTTGAAATTTGGCATGATGATAGCTGGATATCCGGGTCAACATATAGGATATTTTTTACCGCGGGAGATTATCTCATTCCCACAGGAATACACGTTATAACACAACTCAAAAAATATTTATGATCAGAATTTCTTGAAACTTGGTATTAATGCTCTTCAATACAATTAAATAAATACGTGTTTTAGCGTTTTTTGAAATACATCCTATATGGATATAAAATAAGGGATGAAAATTTGTATGAAACCTACCTTTTTAAAGTTTTTTTGTTGTAGTTTTAGCGCGAGCGAAGCCGCAGGTTTTGCTAGTATTATTATATTGACTGAGATAAATAGGTTTTCTTACTAATTTAGAAAGAAAAACAGTACTAATTTACTATTAATTAACAAAAAATTATGATATAACTAAAAATGAAAGCAGTTTCGTTTTGTTTTTGTTATATCAATTTCACGTATTTTAAGTTTTGTCAGAAATATAACCGTAAAATTTCATGGATGAAACGTATGTTGTGCAGCACTTGCCATAAGGATGTCATCAACTAATATTTATGCATCGTCATTGAAATAATCGATGTCATTATATAAGAAATATTATATAATATACATATGTATCTAAGCAGAGAAGGTAATATGAAAGTCTTTAGAATTATAAAATTTATATGTGAGTTTATATGATCATAAAATGGAAACTAAACTAATTTAAATACCATTTCAAAACTCTCAAATTAGTGTACAAAATCACCGACTAATCAAGTTCAAACAGGTCTAAGCAATGATAAAAAAACATCATTGGGTCCAAGCGCAAAAGACGACTAGCGGATTAGTTACGACTTGAAACACCTTTATACATTTAGCTCCAGATTGTTAACATACAAGAAGTGTTAGCAAAATATGTAACAGATTCCAACATCGATAACTATGATGCTATGTCTTTACATAGACATGATAAAATCTAGATCAATATTATCATTACAGAATTTAAAAAAGTCTAATAAACAAAATAGCATAACATGTAGAATAAAATATATTTTATATCATGTATAAGTTTTAATTATAAGTCAAGCAAATGAAAGGTCTTAATTTATAATTATTAATTAGTATTATTCACGACGAAAACATTTATCTCATTGAATTAATATCTACCTATTTCAATTTACACGCTAAAACTAAATGTGGTTGAACTGGTTCTTATCCATGACTACATTTTGCCTGACTTGATTCAATACAATTAAATGTTATTGCTGTGAATGTATGTTTCGTAACCGTTGCAACACGTGAATAAGCTGTGTCGTGCATAAAAATGACTTAAAAGGGTCTTACATTTTGTACCTTAAAATGCGCATCAAATGCTATCAAGAACAAAGTATCGTCTCTTCCAGTTAATATATTATGCTTACATAGCACTACGCTCGTCCTACATTCACCCTCCTTCTTCGATCAACTGTCTGACTTGACGGCCATTACCTAACCGGCTGCCTTACAAACTCCCCGCAACAGCGTCAAAAATCATTATCAGTAAAAGTGAAATTACGTCCTAATACGTGGTAGTAAGGTTAAAAATTACGTGAACGGGATATGCTAAGCCGTACAAATAAATTGGTATCTCTTCACTGTTTACGGTCGCCTGTCGACAATCATCATTTAATTAATTCGATATTTGAACGTACTTCGTGTTGTCATTTTAATATTAGTTTGTGGATTATAATATTTGTTTTGGCCACTGTGTTTTAAAACGTGAATATTTAGCGCGTATTTTTAATCTGTGTAAATCTTAATTATAAACACACATCAAATTTGGGCGCGTAAATTATGTTAAATAAATGCGAATTAAAATAATTGTGTTGCGTTAAAATGTGAACTATGGATAAGTTTTTCAAAATGTTTTTTTGATGTGAAAAATAAAAAAGGGAAGCAGTGATTTAAATATGAATGACAAAAATGTTGGCTGGCCAAGAAGCTAGTATCGAGATAGTGCAGCGGTGGCTACAGAGACGCGGGAGTGACGAAATTGAAACAGGTAACCTGCCTATGATGAAAAAAATAATTAAACAAATATTACCTAAAGACGAAGAATATTTAAAGTAATAAAATATTCTTAAATACCTACTACTGAAATAAAAAAATATATTAGTTTTTGGTGAATGTCGCAAATCTAATTCAGAATAATAATAATATGTAACGGAATGGATCAAACATGATTTATTTTACATTTAGCAGCGTTACTTTCACGAGAATGATCTAGTGTATAATAAATATCTTGGGAAAGCTTGTTTATTATATAAATATCATATTATGATATACCTAGGTATTGTCAAATGTATCTTAGCTTACTCCCGGAATGCAAAATATTTACATTGTCTTCATGTCTTCATTTCTTTTTGGAAAAAATGTTGATCGTCTTTAAAAGGTCCAAAGAAAAGGGAATTAATTTGACCCTGTTAAGTTTATGTCCAGCCAGCATTCTTATTTATGTCTTTAAAGTACGTGAGGTTTTGATACCACCATAAAAATAGTTTGTTGCGGGGAGCGCTCGGAATGTTTTAATTAAATTTTTACAATCTTTTAACTTCATGCCATCTTTTCTTTTTAGTTCAAACATCTTTCAAGAACTAAGTTAATTATACTCTTTAATCACAAACAGTAAATACGTTATGTACCTATATTGTTCTATACCTATACATAATAATATACATATTTAAAGATAAACGAACACACTATGTACATATATATTATTTTTTAACAAAATAAATCAGAAAAATGGTGAAAGCTGTACTTTAATATATCTCAATTTTAGGCTTTGCGCGGTTTTTAGCGTGATTGGATTCCACGATATTCTATTTGCCTTAAACTAATTTAACGCGAAGAAAAAAATAAATTTACAATTAATATATTTACATTTATAATTATTTAACTATAAAAAATTTTGCTTCTGTAAAATAAACGAAATGGGTAATGACTATTTAATCTTTTAAATCTATACTACTATTATAAATGTGAAAGTTGTGAAAGTGTGGTTGTTTGTTTGTCTTTCTTCCACGTCGAAATGAAGTGAGGTATTAATGTGATTTTTTTTTATGTGGAGATAGTTGAAGGGCTGGAGAGTGAATTAGGCTACCTAATTTATACCGCGTGAGACCGTCTCATTCCCACTGGAAAACACTTTATAATACAACCCAAATATTATTTATGATCAGGATTACTTCAAACTTGGTATTAATGCCCTTCAATACAGTTAAATAAATGCTTGTTTTAGCAATTGTCGAAATTCATCCCATAAGGGGGGTAAAATAGGGGATGAAAGTTTGCGTGAAACCTACTTTTTTAGTATTTCTTGTGGTTTTAGTGCGAGCGAAGCCGCTGGTTCTGATAGTATTTAATATTTATTTAAATAACGGCTCAAGTTGATTATTATTTCTTAGAAATAACTTAGGCGATAGGATTATCCAAAGCAATGTTATACAGTACATTTTATGTGTAGGTGGTGAATAGTAATTAAAGATAATGGTTTTCACTTTTCAACAGCATAAGCGGTTATCTAATTACGTGTCATACTCTAAAGTATTTATCATTTCTATTTTAATATTCTTGGCACAGCGAAAACATTTGATGAAATAAAAGTAGCAAACTTCCTAGTCAATGAATTGTAATGTTGATTTATATGTCATATTTTAAATGTATCAAGCAGAAGAACAACTCCATATACCTTTAACGGTTAGTATGGAATAGGTGGACTCTATACGTATTAGTATATATAGCTATGATGAGTTTTATATCCCTTACTTGAGAAATGATTAATTCCCCATACAAACTTTCATTTCCTTTTTACCCCCTTAAGGGATGATTTCCGGATTAAAAACTATCCTACGTCCTTCCCAGTGTCTCAAACTATCTTTATACCAAATATCATCTAAATCGATTAAGCCGATTTTTAGTTTATCCATTACAAACAAACATACAAAAAAACACCTTTTTTTCTCTTTATAATAATAGTAGAGATAACTAATAAGTACTCAAAAAATAACAAACTGACAAGACACAAAAAAGGTAGATTTTTTATTTACCTATAATTTTTTTTAACATAAATCATAATAATAGAGATTACAACATTTAAGTACTTATTACAATATTAACATTGAATTAACCTATATTATATACCTATTTATCATAAAGCAAAAGACGTACGTTATAAAAAGATGTTAGTTTTATAAAATAAAAATGATAGTAAGCATGTGTAAATTACATTCATTAGTGTTTTGCAAGTGCTGAGCTCTCAATACGATACTTAACCACTGGGTGGCCTCGCGACTCATACATATATCTAATATTACTACATACAAGACTTAAAACAAGTATCGGTACAAATACAAACAGCAAAACGAATTTCAAAACGAATTTCAATGTGATTTCTTTAACTGATTTAGTAATAAAATCAAGCTTTAAGTTCTAACACTAAAAATACCTTCATTTTTTTTTATTACTGCGTTATCTTTTTTGCACAAACAAGATCTTGATTTATATTTTAGTATCGAGAAGTAATAATATTATGAAAGAAGTCATATATTAAAATGATTTTATGATACTTATTTTTATGTAGGTGAAAAAATACGTTCGACCTAAAATTAAAGTCGAACAACGCATTATTAGCTTAACCATTTACATCAGGAGTGTTAAACAACTATTTACATGTAACAGTAATATATTTTAACTTTAAATGATGACAATAAATATTAAAGTGTACTCAGTGAATATATTTTATGTTATGCTACACTGCGTAATATATTATTATTATATTATTTTCATAATAAAAATGTTCTTTGGCATAAAGTAAAGTGCTTAAATATACTTGAGAATGGCTGGAACGATTTGACTACTTTAAAGTAATAGCCGGATTAATTTTTTTAGCGAAAACATTTCGGGACAAATGGCCATAAAAGTGGGCTTTTTTCTATACAATTTTATATGATATTAAAAATCATAAATCGTACTAATATTATAAACACAAAAATTTGAGAGGATGTATGTTAGAGCAATCGCGTAAAAACTATAGAACGGATTTTGATGAAACTTTACATTATTGATTATATAGCTATTCATCAGATGAAGAGAATACATAGGTTATGATTCATAAAGTTATTAATACATAATTTAACCACGCGTAAAAATGGTAGTATGTAAATAATTTTATTAAAATTGAGATATCGTGAACATCTGTCGAGTCAACTACTTATTTTATAACTTACGGACGTTTCTAATACACCTTTTTAAATGAATAAATAATTTATATTTATATTTTAAAATATAGTTTGTAATATTTTATGATTTATTCATTATATATTTTGTTTCCACAGGCAGTTCCAGCGGGTCACCCGGCGCACGCGCTGGCAGGTGCTCCTCGCTTGCTCTCACGCCCGAAGACGAGCCATTAGTTGACGTCGCCGTAAGTACAAGTGTACCAACTTAAATATAATTCTTGTACTATTTATAGTATTTTAGATATACTTAGTTATATCAATTTTTTCTCAACTTAACCAGATAAATATGTACATATATTAATAAGTCTTCATCGAACTTACAGCGCATAAATAAATGGACTAAAACGAATTCGTATTAAGATGAAAATATTTAGTTTTTTTCAAAAACCGAATACCGCTGATTTATTTTACTCGCTATTTCATACAAGTTTAAATATAATGAGAAATGTTACTTATTAAAAATGCATATTATAGGTACATACTACATATATTCTATAAATTATGTTTAATTATATTACCAGAATTATCAGAATTTTGCAAAAAATGGGTAAAGTTTCGATAAAGTTTATTTAATTACAATTTTTTGGAAATGCAAAAAATTAATATATACCTTCCTAAATGATTTAAATCTTTTGAAAAATGCTTTAGTTATTTTTTTTTATATTTAATTATTTGGAAAATAAAAAAAATGCATTATCGATAACGTGAAGAATCTGTTTTTTCCCCACCCTCTGAATTTTGCCGCCTCTAAAAATTTGCCGCCCTGTGCAATAGCTCCAAGTGCCCCTAGTGAAAATCCAGCACTGAGTGATAGAGTGACATACTTAATGAATATCCTGACAAAGTTACTTAAGCTAAATACTCTTCCGTAGGTAAAGAGATAGTACTCGTATCTGCTTTATAATGCAGACTACTAATTCCGTGACAAACAAGGTGCAAAATAATTAAATCAACTTGACATTTATTACAATAATCAGTACTACACTGATTGATAAAACCTTAAAATTACGATTACTTATCGTCACTATCGCCGTAATCAGTGTGACTATTTACGGAATTGTCTTAGTTTATTCAGAATGCTTGACCAATAGTGGTGTATCTATAAAATCGTAACAACACAATTACATTTCATTGTGTGGCTAAAATCCTCATTACCCGACCGTTACAGAAGGAGGGTAATGTTATTCTGTCTCTGTTTTAAGTGATTTCTCAAAGAAAGGAATATGAGAAGTGCTGGAATGAGTGATTAAATAAAAATCTTAATTCAATATGTATTATTATTATATATCAATAAAATATTACGTACCACTGATATCGGTTGCTCTCATCTACAAAAATAAATGTATTATGCTATCAAGAAATCTGAATTGAGCCCCGTGATTATTTTAATTGGCTTAATTTATGATACTTAATGACGCCATTTAGAAACCATAAAGATACTGAAATATGAATTTCACATTCATTAGGATTTAATTAGATTAGACAAGTGTAAAAGATGAATTTGAATATGGTGACAATAGAAGTCGAAAAAGAAGAGGAAAAGGTAAAAAAATATGGTTGTTGGGCCAGATTCAAAAGACTGTTCGAGGATAGAGGCTTTGATTTAGAATTTGAATACAACACTGCTCCAATAAATATTATAAGGGAAAATCGCGATGAAACAGAAGGATATAGGAAGCTAGAGGAAAGAAACTCAATAGGCAAGAGGCCAGAAGAAATTATAAATATTGACGGGGAATTATCTGGAGTCATAAATTTCTATGAGCAATTTTCAACTTTAAACGATGATCTTACTGGTACGATAATTGACACAAAAAGGCGATCAACAATCCGGCACAGAGTATCCATGCGACCGAGTATGATTTTAACAAATATTCTGGAAGAAACCGGTGACATAGAAGATTCGCAAGAGGTAAGCACTTCATTGCTTTAACAAACATGTTAAAATTACTAAGAAGTCTTATTATTTTGAACATGTTTTTGACATAAAGTATAATTTATAGTATAATAACTTCACATATAATATGAGTATGAATGCCAATATTCTACGTGAACAAAACTCCATCAGTAATTTTGCCTTCACTGTAGCACTTTAGATAACCGGCTGTAACGAACAATACGACCCGAACAATGCCTTTATCGAAGCGTTTTTGAATACATGAACGGTCCTCTATTTACGAACCCCATGTACGTGAATGACTTTAAAATATCTTCCAGTAAGAATTTTAATATATTGCGAATTCTTATAAAGATATATGGTTTTTATATTATATAAGTTAAATAAATGTATGTATGTGTTGTATTTTTTTCACTGAGTGTACAAGATAAGGGACAGAATATCAGGGAAAGAATATAAGAAAAGAATATCAGGTCTGCTACCAGTATATATTTAAATAGTCATTTTGAATTCGGTGGAATAGCGATGGCGATAAATATGAGTTTATAATTATTTATATATATTGTAATTTTTTAAAAGGTTCCTACGCGAAATAAAAAAATTCGAAGAAACACCTTTGATAATGATTAATATCAATGAAGTATCGAATAAGTATATGTTTTCCCTTAAATTAAATTTTTGATGAATATAAAAGTAGTCATGTGACGTATCTACTGAATTTATCACTGACTAGCGACTCAACCTCGCTTCGGGTTCATTCCTAGACAAAAACAAATCTATCCCATGGGAAACGTATATTTTTCCGGGGTGATATACATATAGCCTATAGCCTTCCTCAATAAACGGGCTATCTAATGCAAAAAGAATTTTTCAAATCCGATTAGTAGTTCCTAAGATTAGTGCGTTCAAACTAACAAATTCTGCCTCTTTATAATATTAGTATAGATTTTTATTCACGGCCATATGAGCCATTACCTTAAGTATCAAATCAATAATAAATTAAAAAAATATTAAAAACATATCAAATATAAAGTATAGGTACAAGTAGTTAGTTTACTTTTCTTAATTTTTACGGAGAACTACTCTTAAGTATTCCAAACGCACACTTCTACGCAGAATATGCTCGATAATTTCTTACACTTAGGAATAAGCATCGTGGTCAAGCGGTCAAGGAGCAAATTAGTCAACACATATGCCCGGGATCGTGTCCCGGTCGGAATACTAAGTTTTACTTTGTTTTTTTTTTGTATTATTCAAGTTTTTAGTTTTTATTTCATCTAAAAAATACGATATAACAAAAAAGAACGCCGAGCGAAGCTCGATCGCCCAGGTACTTGTTAATTAAAATTAAATATAATAGTTTGAATGTAAATAAGCTAATGCTATAATAAAACCACTTTGTGTCTGTTACATTTATACCAAAACTGCCTTTAATGTTAAAGATAAGAATCAATTTCAATTTAAGATTTATGCAAGATTGCTAAAGTAAAAGATTAGTAGTAGCTTTAAGAATTTCATAAGGGATAAGATAAACCCTTCCATCATTCATAATTTAAAATCTCTAATTTATTAGATGTTCTTACCTTAATTTTCACTTCGCATTTGATGAGGCGTATTTTTAGATTAAAAAAAAATGAAATACGTAACGCTCTTTAAAGTCTTATGTTTTGTGATCTCTTCATTTTAAGGAGTACCTACTTGACATAATTTATTGAGTTTGTAAAAAATTGAAAGAGGATTATGAGTGTTTCTTAAGCATTAAAAATGTACTAAGCTTTTTTTAGGATACACAAATGTAAAATAAAAAAACAGAGGTGTCAAGGGACACCCGGATGAAACGAAGTTCCTTTCCATTAAGAAACACTGTCAGGATTCATTATTATTATTATTATTTTATTATTTATTATGTGAAAAAACCTGTATACACTCAACAAAAATAATCGTCGCGACACCACACTGTTCAATGCGAAATAGAAATGAAAATATCTGGCTTGCTTTCTATAAGAGAGAGAGAGAGAGAGACAGACAGAGAAACATGCGGTGCACCGCACAGCTTACAATAGCTTACTATAGCAAAAAGTGTCGTTACAACTTTTCGTGAGATTTTTTTCCGTCTAGCCCCCTTTCACAACGCGCGATAAGGAACTTCGTTCCAATTTGACAGTTCGGAAACCTTAGAGCTAATTTTGTAATTCATTGTTTTGATATTGTAGAACAGTTCCTAACACAACTACTAATAGTCTCTCGGTTTGAGTTCTACACTCTCAGAATACAAAGCATAGTTTGCTTGTTGCTTGTTGTTGGTTTATTTGATATTGATACGACTTAATACATAATCAATACACATTCAATAGCAGCAACTTGAATAGGTTATGACAGAAATCCTTCAAATACATAACACATGGAAATATTCGTAGGTACAGTAGATGTCTCAACCCTTGATGCAATTTACGTCTTAAACTTACATTTGTTATTCTCCTACTGATTGTTTTTTACCTTCAAAATTTCAAAATATACTTGGGCTTGACTACTAAGTAACAAAATGTAGATAGGACAATATTAAGATTCGAGACAATGTTAAGACAAAGATTTCAATATCACTTTGTTTGAACTATGTATGTAATGAAATCTCTATGACATCATAATTTCGAAAATTCCATATGTCACATATTTCTAGTGAAACTAAAATGTGTCATTTGTTCTTACGGCATTTAATATACCTAATTAGTAGAATCATATTAAATCAACTATTAGCCATGAACCTATTAGTAAATTCCGAAGCTAACCCAAATTGAAATAACATTTTAAAGCCGATAGAGATCTTATCAGATACCATGCATTGTAATGTCGAGTATGTACAAGCACTCGACTTATTACGCGACCACGATATTCGATAAAGAGGCTTATATTCTACAATGGAGAGATTAAAACTGTATACAACAATCCAATAATAACAGCAGCTCATAACAATAGGGGTACTATTATTCGATGTTTTATTCTATACGAATGTAAAATGAGGCAAATTTTAACTTTTAACCTCATACACGTGAAGCTTCTTCACGATAATAACAGTTTTCTAAAAAACCTAGAAAGATTCAAACCATAAAAATGAATTAATAGAAATAATCTAAACAAAGTCAAAGACAAAGATGCATTATATATGTAAATATATGGCCGATTTGAACACTATATTCTAATTTCAACAATTAATTATATTATTTCAAATCATTCTTTAAAGGATTTCAATAAGTTTAAAATTGAGAGATATTGTGAAATAAATATAATGATCGTAGCTAAATGTTATATCTGTAGCTTAAAATAAATCAAAGAAGAGAGAGCTTGCCTTATTATGCAGCTCAATTTTTATGCGGACGATACATACGTCTTGTGGACGTAAATTAAAAGACAATACTTTGGCAAGTGAAAATCTAAATATAATCTAGATAGATCTAGTCTATAATATAAGCTCACTTTAGATGATATCGGAATATTCGGAAAACAAGGCACTCGTAATACAACTGGTATTAGGAGTGGTAAGTTTTCCTTTAATATTTTAAAATGTCTTAGTTCGTATAACTGTATTAAGTAATTACACATAAAAATAATATATATGTAGCAAAAAATATTAAATAAGTATAGATAATAATAAATAAAATTAAAGGTAATTAATTACAATACATGCATATCTGTTCAATAAATTGTTTAATGTAGTTAGAATTCTTAGATTAGATTTGTTTTCAAGGGGGAAATCTTGACGAAAAACGACTTCAATGCCCCCAACTGTGAACAATTTAGTATCGCGACATAACGTCGCAAGGTAATCTCAATCCCAGTAGGACTCTTTAAAGTTAGAATACAAATAATTCTTAATTATCTACAAATAAGTATAGTACCTACCTACTATATATTTCTTATTATTATTTATGATAAATAATAATAAATATTATTATTATAAACAAGAAATCTGTTTTTTGGTAATAATATTATTTATTTGTTTACTTCATAACTGTTTTATTTTTATATAGCTGAAAGGTTTCTTCATTTTTGTTTACAAATTTGTTCATAGCAAGTTTTTGAAAGACATGTGAAGTACGCCAACCAGCACTTGGCCAATGGCCTGGTTCCCCTCGTATTGAAGAGAGGCCCGTGCCCAACAGTGGAACATTCATAAAGACTGAATACATTGTATTCGATCTAGCATCGGATTTCGCCTTCTACGCTCAACATCTACATACAAAATTTATTAACTAGTAGGTACCTACACAGAACGTCCTACGTACGCATAGATCTGTAATAATCTAATATAATATATTTAAACGAGCAATTCTTGTATATTTATATCTTTATTTCTTTATTTATTTATACCAGCGATCTGGGAAACAGCTCTAACGATTTCGCAGAAATTTGGTATGTGGGGGCTTTCGGGGGCGAAAAATCGATCTAGACTAGTCTGACGTCTGGGAAAACGTGTGTTTTCGAGTTTTTATGCAGTTTTCTTTTCGAATTATTCCACGCAGAATATGGTCGATAATTTCTTACTCCTTATTTATTCAAATTTTTAGTTTTTTTATCTAAAAAATACGATACAACAAAAAAGAACTCCGAGCGAAGCTCGGTCGCCCAGGTACTTTATTATAATAAAAAATTATAGACATACAAAATCTTAGTCATAAACAGAAAGACAACAAATGAGAACAAATTGAATATTAAGTTAGCGTTTTTAAAATATTGAAACTACCTCAATCTTTTTTTTTTCTTTATTTTAATATTTTATGTTAACAATGTTAAATATTGAGTATACACAAATACACGTATACGTATACAATATCGTGATTTTAAAAACAATACTCGCATATATTTTAACACGCGCATGTACTGCAGCGAACCATTTAATACTACCCTAGTTTATTATAATATATTAAATACTTTGCTTTTGAATTGGCAAAGATAAGCATAATTATTATATTTTAAAGATCTTGTTCTTTATTTGATTCTTGTTGTTGTTGATTTGATTGTTACTGGTTCAGAATTTGCAGTCAATAGTAACCATTTGGTCATATTTTTTGACTGAAAGGTACTCATGTCGTATGTATCTTCTTGGGTAGGTATGTTACGCAATAACTTCGCCATTTATGTATTGATTTTAATTTTTTTAGTGAATAGGTCTTAAGAGTGGTCCCATATAAATTTCCAGAAATTATCCCATGGGATGAAATAATTACTTCTAGAGAATTTTTATTTACTAACAGTTATTTCGAAATTAATTCGAAAATATATATCTTAAGTAGGTATATTTTACAAGCGTTTCAGATTTAACTATTCCTTTTTAGTTAATAAATTACAATGATATATAGCACAAAACAAAAATCCATACATTGTTAAACAAAAAGAATTGTTATAAAAACTACTCCACCTAAGGTAGGAAACGAGTGCAAAAGTGGCTATCTCACGATAAAAACCCTACATGTGCTAGTTTTAAACTGGCTTGCAATAAAATGCTGCAACTACTGTATATTGCTGCTGATTAATATCTACTCATGATATTACTTTACGCATAAATCTGTAGTAGACATTTTAAATTGTATTCAGCCCTTTTTTAACGTCCCACTGCTGGGCACGGGCCTCCCTTCAACTTTGATTTTAAATTAGCCTTATATTTTTAGAAAATTGTAAAATAAATAAGAAACAAACATATTTTATCGTTTAATTGTACATAGATTGCAATAAATAAATGCCATATACATTCATAGGTACATAATATATACATAGGTATAAAGTTTCATACATATCTATAATTAGTTAATTGTAATAATTTACATTACGATAATCGATACTGTGACAATCCAAGAGGAAATGGGTTCGATATGACCCCAACAAAATTTTATCACATAGCTAGGTGCAAGATCATTTTTAGGTTAGTACCCAAAAGCAAAAACGGAATCCTTAAATTTTTTCATGTCAAATGATGAAATTTGATATAAGGTGTGAAGCTAAGGGGTATACAAATTTTTTTCCACTTAAGCTGGTGTTATAATTGATTATGATTGGATTGGATGGGTCTTTATAATTGAGATCGATGCTACTAGGTGACTTTTTTGTTTTCGTCAATAGTTGCCGAGTACATATATGCTTCTAAAGCCATCATTCTAACCATAGTTACAAACTCTGGTCTCCGCTTTAACCGACGACGAGTTAGCAAATTAGCTCGGGTTAGGCGATTGGCGATAGCTAACGTTTTTAATAAACTCTTCGATCAACAGTGGTATTATTGATCGAAGAATAAAGTTGATTAAATATAATAAATAATACTTAATCACACTTACGCGATAAGTAACCGAAAAACACACACGGACAAGTTTCAGTATTAGTCATATAAATATGTACATTGTACACTAGTACATGTACCATAAAATCACAACGCTCGTCGACATTTAAAATTATATCCTTTACCTGTTTGTTATATTTAAAGCAGCTTGTTTGGGCTATCTCGGTGCATAAATTGGCCGTAGAATGTTCATTTATATGTATCTAGTTTGCAATCTACAAGCATAGTACGCCCTACAATTTTATTAAATAATATACATGTCTAACGTAAAACAATTATGAATAAACACTAGGAACATAATATATACATATTTGCAAATAAATTAACATGTTTATAAGTTACACTTCTTTAAGACTTTTTCATCATAAATTAAAAATAAGTATAATTAAATAATAAAAATCTACTTTATTTACTAGGCGAATTATATATTTTTAACTTGATTTCTATATTAAATGTTTATTACACAGACAAACCACTAAGTACACTTAAAACATAAATTCATTTAATTACATCATAAAACGTCTAGATTTCGCAACAAATAAAGAAGAATATTTTTATTATTTTTTGATGCTAGTTAATTATATAAGATAATGAATAAAGAACGCTACTATAATGTATTATTATTGTTCTTGACACGACGATGTGCAATTGAAATCTTTTAAGAATCTTACCTATTGAATTTGCCTTTTAAAACCTTCGCAGCTGCGACTCAGTCTTCTTTCACAATGCACAATGTAGCCCTAATTAGATTACTTTAAGTTTCCATAGCATAAAAATAAATTTAGAAACTTTACAATTTAATTAACTTGTTGATTTACTTAATAAAAGTTTTATGCTCATTATATTTTAATAGTGAATATTACGAGTACAATAAAATAAAAAATAGATATACTGTTACCTGCGCGACCGGCGTTTTTTCGAAAAGATAAAAAATGTTTTTTTCAGAATAAAACACCTACTATATACATAAACTTAAAAAGCAAAACCTTATCTAAATTCAAAACTTAATCCAAATAAATAGAGCCGTTTCCAAAACACACGAAATAAATTTATATAGGTATAGGTAAGTAGAAATACAACAATTGCTGAGTTAACATTATATAACTTTTTAAAAAAAAATAAAAACCGACTTCCAGGCACTGAAAAGTAAAAAATAACTAAGCGGGGGTTTTCATTTAGAATAGATACTTAATCAGATATTTTCGAAGTCGGTGTGCTTTGATTTGTATTGGCTGGCACCGACTTCGAAACTTTCGTGCCTGGAAGTCGGTTTTTATTTTTTTTTTAAAGTTATTATTTTTCCATTTTTAGTGTAGACGTATCATCAATACAAATTAATCAAGCCCAAACACCAGGTAATTGCTGTAAATCGTTGAGGAGTTCCCTCGACTATCTTTCGGATGCATCGTCAGATCGACTCCAGACCTTCATTAAATTGTAGTGCTATAAAATACCTAATGAAAATGTTATCAAACGCACTAGTCGCCGCTACAATTTTCGAAAGTTCCCCTCGATTTCTCTGGGATCCCATCATCAGATCCTGGTTTCCTTATCATGGTACCACTCTTGGGATATCTCCTTTCCAACAAAAAAAGAATTATCAAAATCGGTTCATAAACGACTAAAAAATGCCCGAACAAACATAAAAAAAAAATAAAAAAAAACATATATACGGTCGAATTGAGAACCTCCTCCTTTTTTTGGAAGTCGGTTAAAAATTATACAGATCTCAGTAGATTTTTCAACATTTTCTATCGTTACAGCTACATAATGTTTAAGTTATTATATCACATCAAATGAACAGTGGTAAATTTTATTATCCAATAGTTAAAGTACCTCCTGTCCTAGATATATCGCACCCGTGTATTATTACACGTGTAATTATCCTGACTCCGGCTCGTAGCCACAAGACGCTTATTAAGATCCGACAGAAGCCGCAACGCGAAACCAAGGATATATGCAGCCATTAAAGCCTTTAAAAAGTTCTATATATTCCTGTTCCTAATGAAAGATTGTTAATTGGTTCCGTAACCAAAAGTCAAAAACGGAACCCTTAAAATTTTGTCATGCCTTTGCTATTTCGGTAAACTGCTAGACAACAATAAATAAATATCTAAATGAATAAATATGTTGGAACAATTAACACACAGCACCATCTAGTTCCATGATACACACTACACATAGGTATACTCGTATAGACACAAGTCTGCGCGCTAACCGCTAAAAAGTCACCGTTTGCCGTAATT
Source organism: Argynnis bischoffii washingtonia (assembly GCA_033884665.1). Classification (NCBI taxonomy): domain Eukaryota; kingdom Metazoa; phylum Arthropoda; class Insecta; order Lepidoptera; family Nymphalidae; genus Argynnis; species Argynnis bischoffii. Next base: position 4,956,202 of record CM066623.1, on the reverse strand, counting down.
CCTCAATTTGAGAACACTCCCCTGTCTGCCACAACCAGTATCGGAATACTTGGCGCAACATTTCGAGCAACGTCCAGTTCCGTATCCAATATCCAAATTACGAAAAATAAAGAGATATGGATGGGTGCACTCTATACAGGGTATTTAATTGGTATTTTGTGTAAACGTTGCCGTAATAATATATCCGTCGATCAATACTCAGTATTTCATTATAGATAGAAAGAGCAGAACAATGTGAAAAGTTTCTTTTTGTCTACTCAGTAACCAGCGAAAGAAAAAAAACATATATTACACAAAATTAAACCGAATTATAATTCAACCTCCTCTTTTGTATTTGGTTAAAATAATATATAGAAACACAACATCCAACATACAATACTACTGGAAATACCGTTTTTTTACGTTAAAAAATGTACATAAACTAAGTTGTTATTTCCTACTACATTGGCCGTCACCGTGAAATGGATTTTGTCGAAGTTTTCTACTTCCCAAGACCTGTTAAATGAGCTGTTCTATGCGTCTTTGCAGTTATTTAAAAGGGTTACATCACGTTTCATATTAAATGTGAACGTGTCGTACTATAAATGTATTCTAGTGTATAATAAAAGACAAAATACACAAAAAAAAACATTATTATAGAGGAAATATATAATCTGCCCGCTTAAAAAGATTTTTAATATCGAAGTTCTCTAAGATTGAGATTTTCTATCGGCTTTTTACAGTCTATCTTTACAATTTTATAGTTATAGTAAATAGCAAGAATGGCATTTTCAGCGATATTGCATATTATAAACGGGTTAAATTTTCTCAGCACCGTTTTAAGTCGCTTAAAATGGCTTTTGCTGTATCAGCTGTCTATTTTTCTTAAACAACAAACCATTTAACCTTAACTGTTATGAAATTATTATAGTATCATTTTGCTTTTTGCTGGTTTTTCCTTTTATAATTCGTAGAAAGATAAAGAAAGTCGCGAATCAAGATTATATTTCATTTATTGCGCGACATAATATCATAATATGTTGAATACATGTATTATTTGTAACGATATATTAACAGGTGATTTAGTGATTTTATACATCGTTTTTAAATTAAAACAATATAATAATAGCTATAAGATATTTGAATATTTGATAGTAAAAAAGTATATTTTATGTAACTTTGTTACCTACATGTAAAAAACATAAAATTAAAGAAAGAAATTATATTTCCTAAAACACAATACCAAGTACAAAGGATTTCACATTCAAGGCCACAAGGAAATTTAGAGCAACAATAAAGTCGGTCATCCCGGAATCTCGAGAGAAATGATCACGCTGTGCGCAAATGTTCATATTCGAAATAGAGTATTACAAAACCCAGAACATTGGTGCCGCGGGACAAATATTGCGGTTATATTTTATTATCCACATACCTATTCGTCATATCCAGTTATTCTGTGAGTTCCTAGAAATAAAACGATTTGAATTATTTTTGGGGACATTATCGTTCTATTTTTAACAAAGGGATTACTCGTAAGCTTTGAATTAAAATGTATGGATGACTAGCTACTCACCTCGCTTTGCTTCGGGTTCATCCATAGTCAAAAAAATCTATCCCACGGGAACCGTACATTTTTCAGAGATAAAAAAATTATCTATTCCAGACGGTATAATCCATCTCTGCGCCAAATTTCATTCAGATCCGTTCAGCCGTTCTGGCGTGAAAGAGTAACAAAAGTCCATCCATCCACCCTTCACATTTATAATATTAGTATGGAAGTGAAAAACGGTCACATGCGAGTTAGGCTCACGTAACTGACGTTGACGTTGGCGAGACAAATATGTATGTACATATTTGTCTCGTGTGTCCTTATTAAATAAAACCTTATGTTGATTAATGAATAGTTATTTTATTATTTAGCTTACCTGATTGTACGCATAACTATTGTTTTAAAAAAACTACACATAATACAACACGACACAAATGTAAAATGAAATCTTTTGTAACGAATTCTAATAATAAGCGATTCCATAATTATTTGATGATAGAAAACAAACATTGATGCATATTACACAGAGAATTCTCTTTGCAGAACAGGTCGCCGCCGCCTTCACACATCCCATCTGCCCTATTCTACGCACCTCCGGAACCACTAGAGGTAATTTATATACTCGTATTATACTTTTAAGTTTAAATAAACAAAATAATTTTCCAAATGCAGATATGTCTGCTAATTATGATTTTGCAGGGACGTAAGTGTATGAAAGTGAAACAATGTTAAAAATGCGCACTAAAATCATCCACGAGATAATTTAATCTACCTCACAAATATTGAACAAATATATATTCAAAATTATAATAAGTTATTAATTACTACGTTAGATATTGTAATCACGTAAACTTAATATAATTATTTATTTTCCTAGTTACTAGGTGTATTTCTGTGAATTAACACCGGTCTTACGCTTTTATTAAATTACTAGCGACTCAGCCTCGCTTCGCTCGGGTTCGTCCCTACGTTGCTTCTCCATACATACTTCCTCCTCCTCCTCCCCCCCCCCCCCCATTTTTATCCCCTTAAGGAATGATTTCCGGGATAAAAACTATCCTCTGTCCTTTCCAGGGTCTCAAGCTATCTTTTTACCAAATTTCATCTAAATCAGTTCAGGAGTCTATTCAATACAAACAAGCAAAAAAAACAAGTTTTTCCTTTTTATAATATTAGAGTAGATAATAGATTAACATATACGTACCTATCAGAGTACTATTATAAATGCACAAGTTTGTATGTCGGTTACTCTTTTACGCTGAAAACGCTGGATGGATTAGGATGAAATTTAGTACACAGACTACAGTAAATACACTATGTGCACAATATTTTTTTATTGTTGGGAAATGCGTTTACGCATACTACCTGCACACATTCAAATGGTTACGTGAAACTAGCTACAAAAGCCAGTAAGTACTACACACTAAACCCCAGAACTCCCCCATCTTAATGGGACGTCGCAAGATTGCTTATGTGCTCAAGCACGACGCCCCAACGGCAGGTCTGCCGAAGCAGACCACACAACCAAGTGGTTACCCCCTCGGTCCACTCTGCTCTCAAAGTATTTCTTGGCTTCACGCATGGTTGGATCGCCGGACGCAAATGAGTCCACTATGACAGACATTATTCAAAATATTTACATTCACTTTTTGTCGCAGTTACTATGTGTATTTCCGGAACGGGCATCTCGCGTGTGCGCCGCGGCGTGCAACGCGGCCGCGCGGGCGGGCGGAGAGTCGCGCGCCGTCCGCGGTGCAAGGGAGGCTCTAGACGCGTTTAGACGCGACCCTGACACCAGGATACCACACGTGGTCGTGATAGACGCGCGGCAACCGCAGATAATGGACTCTAATTTACTGGCGAGGTGAGGATAATATAAATATTAGATATTTTGGGACATTACCACACAGCACTATCTGGTTCCATAATAAGCTACGAGGCTTGTGTTATGGATATCATATACTTGATACACTACACATATATACATTTTAAATACATAAATATTATAAATATAAACATATGACTGGAGTACAAATATTCATGTTTATCATATAAATGAATATACCCAGCGGGACTCGAACCGCGACCGTTGGCACAGCAAGTAGGGACACTATTAGATAAAGTAAAGTACTCCGGTTGTGTCGTGGATCAAAATATGCATAATATTAATCTATTTCCTATTTATTATAAATATATATAGGTAATGAAAATTCAAATTCTAATATTGTTTGTTCCAGAACTTTGTTAATTAATACTAAAAACCAAACACAGCCAGCACTCGTACCACATTCAAATAATAATATTCTTAACGCGTGCTTGAAGGCGAACTAATTAATTGCAACAGCAGCTGTGCTTAATTTACAATAATTGCTCAGATAAATTAATGAACTTGCAACAAGTATAGCAGAACATTGTTTATAGTAACAATTTTTGTACACAAAAAAATGACGTTCATTTTTTACCAAAATTATTACAAAATAACCGACTTACATTTTAGAATACCCAAATCGTTTATTTTCGTTCTACTTAAGCCGCTTTCAATTCATATTATCGTCATCTCTTTGAAATAACTAGTAAATTGTTTTATTAAGAATATAAGAGTAAAAATATAAAAGGTCAGAGTCGTTTGACTTATTAAATGTCGAATAAGAAGCCCAATATAATATTGGCTTGAGATATTTTTTTAATATTTTCGTAACCAAAAGCACAAAATGACACCTAAATATCTGTGATGTATAATGTTTTGACACTCTCCATCTTACGTTTACATTATAAAAAAACCGACGTATACATACTACCTATATACCGTGGTATTGCCTGTGTGGACGTATTTTTTTGTACTCTTTTGATTTTACCCATTATAACATACTTTTAATGTTTAACGTCACCATTCTTTTGAGGGATAGATACTCCGCGGTACAAAAGTATGTTAATGAGGTATTAAGGTAGGTACCTATATAGTGAATCCGCGCAAGAGAATTGATAAACAAAAACAAAAAATATTTTAAAAGCAAAGTAATCGCTAGACATAATGAACTTTATTTTGACTGCTTGAGATCAAACATTGATATGAATATATCACGAAAATAGAATTTATATAAATTCAATTCCTTTTTATGTTCTAAAAAAGATGAATGATTATGATTGTAGGTTATCTTATTGAATTCAAAGACGTAGGTGCCACTCTCACACGTTTTTTTTTAATTTTCCTGATATATGGAAACTCCTAAATGGTGACGCAATTCAATAATCCTCATTAAAAATTCATGCCGAAATTTCAGAACAATAGAATTTTATACATGCTCCCATTCCTTATAAATTGTTCTTTGTTTTGTCGGGATATAAAAATACTTAAATATTTTCGTATAATGTATGTCCTATAAGATTATCTTAATTAGCTCAAAGTCCTTTTCAATTGACTGTTTCAACAAAATTAATCAGGTCTGTTGGAAAAAATATCAATGAAAAACAGACAAACAGACGGACAGAAAAGAACAAAAACCTTAAAATAAGTATAGTAAAGAATACCATAATACATTACACATAACATAGTAAAATGCCTATAATTTTAAGAATGTTAAAGTTGTGTTGTTGTTGTTGTTAAAGTGTCTTATACTTTTTGACAACGATCAATCAAGTATAAAAATACATTATCTACCAAAGGAAGTTTTAATTATAAAAAACTTCTAAACCCTATTACAAAATAGGGTCTCGTTTTACCATTATGGTACGGAACCCCAAAAACTAGTGTTCACATCATCATCTCTAAGGAACAATTATATTTATTTTCATATGGTTTATTTATCATCAAAACACATAGGCTGCGTAAGCCCAGTATTAAATATAAATAATTAAATTATCACTCACTTCAACAATATTCAAGCAATTATATTCTAAAAACGATACAATAGGCTTATGGTAATTAAAATAAGAAAAAAAAATCTTGATTAAAATTTATGTAATTGCGTTAACACGTCACGTGACCATGTCGATGATGACTTACATGAATTTACTCCTCATCCAAACCTGTCTATAGAAGTTTTCACTTCAAAAAAGAAAATCGGTCGACAAACAGAGAAGATAAAAGTACCTACTTAACTTTTTTGTCTTTACCTATCTATACAGGATGAATTTTTCAAGTGGGCGTCCATGGCTAAATCCTAAACTATGAGGAATAGCGAAAAGTACTCAAAGGAGTCTCTGGCCCGATTTTCATGAAATCTAAAACTGCATCATTGGATTTTTGAAAAATCAATTTTCCTAGCCAGGAATCGAACCTGTTGATTTTGAAAAAAAAACACATACTGTATAATTACACCATTCGATAGTGTTGCTAATAAGGAACACATTCTGGGAAGTCATGACATACGGCAAACTTAAGGAAAGAGCTCATTTTTAACAAAATGTTTTTTTATTGATCTTTGTTATTTACTTAGTAAACCTTAACAGATCAATTGTTCAAAATGATAGCCGTTGTTTTCAATACATAGTTGGTTTGGACGTTTCAAGGATTGTACTGCATTTAGCATTACAATATTATTGATTCCGTTAGAATATTTTCCAAAGACCGTTTCAAGTCATCAATTACATTATACGTGTCTTGATAGATTTCGTTTTTTACATACCCCCAGAGAAAATAATCTAAGGGTGTAAGATAAACTCAAAATTATTGACGCTAGTCCACTTTACGTTCTGATTTCAAATGTTAACTATTTTTTTCTTCTACTGTGGCCTTTGACCACGAAGAAAATAGAGATTTGAAATTAGAACATAATGTTGTAAAGATGAGTGCGCTGCAGGTGTGTTTAATAATAAATATTGAGCATCATTTCGAACAAGGTACAGGTAACATTAATTATTAAAGAAATTACTATAAGTTTAAGTAAGCAGTTTATTAAAATCCAAAATTTTCCATAAGTTTGCCGTATGTCATGACTTCCCAGAATGTGTTCCTTGTTAGCAACACTATCGAATGGTGTAATTATACAGTATGTGTTTTTTTTTAAATCAACAGGTTCGATTCCTGGCTAGGAAAATTGATTTTTCAAAAATCCAATGATGCAGTTTTAGTTTTCATGAAAATCGGGCCCGAGACTCCTTTGAGTATTTTTCGCTATTCCTCATAGTTTCGGGTTTAGCCATGCACGCCCAGTTGAAAAATTCACCCTGTATAAAAATTTAAATAAAAAAATGTACATATATGTACTCGTAAATATTACATAGTATTAATTAACTTTAAGTTTTGGTCATATAAACCAGTACATTCTACAACTCATTAAGATATGATAAACGTAACGATCTTAACGTTTGATTCAAAACAATATTATTACATTAGCCTGTAATTAATTTTTCGATAGTTATATGTTTTCATTTTCGATAGTTATATGACCTAAATTAACAAACAAATAAAACTTTTAACGAAATCTTTAACAAAATCTCTTTAAAGATAATAAATAAGATAGAGTATGCAGTAATATATTATATACCTTCATATATCAGTCATATTTTAAGAGATTATTAAACAAAATTGTTAGCATAACTTTGAAATGGCCAGACCGTCTCGGGTCTCTCATCACTTCAAAGGGGCACTGCTTAGAATCCCTAAAGTTTTTAAGAATTTCTTTGGCTAGTGGACTTTTCATTTATTTTTCGGTACTCTTCGTTATACGTGAATTTGGTTATATGAATATTGTTGACATAATACAAAAAAAATCTTTTGTATTAATACCTAATAATAATAATAGTAAAATAACTTTCGACTTGAGTTGCCGTGTATAAGAGAGGAACAAAACATTTTCCAGAAAAGAATTGAAATTTCTAGAAAATATTCGAATTTTAAAATACTAGAATGTTCTTTGTTTATGCATATAAAAAGGGCGGCAGTGTGTCGAGTGTTCAATTGAATTTCGGAGCTAAGATAAGATTAAGAAGAATATAAGAAAGTGAGGAAAAGTGGAGTAAAGTCATAGGGAAAATGTAACTAGTGGTGGAAAATAGTGCTCTGAGACTCAATTGAGACATAACTGCGTGTGTTTGTGAACCGCCAAAATTGGACTCGTGAACAAAAGGGTCACAATTAGGTTGGGTAGCCTTAGCTAGTTGATTAAGATTTAACATATACTTGATATTTGGTACTGACGAAGCAGAGAAATGTTGATACAAGCAATTGACATTTCTTAATAACACTAATTATATTGCCTGAATAATTGGAATCGACTTTTTTGCAACAACAATTGCGTACTTATCTTAGATGAGTATCGTTTATTTTAATTTAAAAGCACGTGAAAATCAAAGAATAGAGTACTTTACTCGGATGTTTAATATTCGATATTTTTGGAAATCCTACTATTACAAATGCGAAAGTTTGTGAGGATGTATGGATGTCTGGATGTATGGATGTATGGATGTCTGGATGTATGGATGTCTGGATGTATGGATGTATAGATTTTTGTCACTTTTTCATGCAAAAACTACTGAATGAATTTTAATAAAACTTTAGAATAATATAGCCCATACATCAGAATAACACATAGGCTACGTTTATCCCGGAAAAATGTACGGTTCTTATAGAATCCCGTGGAAAAGTTTGTTTTTGTTTTCCTAGAGTTTTGTTTTCGCTAGTATATACATATATGTACAATGTAAATACATAGATATAGAAAAGTAGGTAAGTATTATAAAAAATAATTTTTTTTTTTCACAAACTTTCACATTTATACTATTAGTATAGACTATAGATAGTCTATTTTATACGTACCGTCAAAACGTATATAGGGCCGAACCCGAGCGAAGCGACGGTGTGTCGCTAGTTAGAAATAAAATTATATTAAACACAGAGGTATAGCCAGGACAATGAATATTCATTAAAAGAGAAATTGAATCTAACTGCATAAATAAAATTCCTAACGTAATCAGTCTAAACACAGTTTATCTGACTTTTAGAAAATCGATATACATACACAGTACAGCTTCGACTATAATATTTTTATAACATTGTATATTAGATACATAATATTTGCTATGGTTTCTTTACGAAATACATAAGTAATAGGTACTGTAAAAACTCTTTAACAACTCCCACTATACTATCAAGTTGCATAGATCGTTAGATAGTCATATTACTTACATAATTATTATCTTAGCATATTTTTACCCGACCTGTATGTATGTCCGATCCTGTATGCCCTCGTAATTACTAAACGATTTAACCTAGTTTGATGATTCATACGGCATTTGATGCGTCTTGATAATACGAGTGAGTCTTGATAATACGAGTATTATATGAATATCATAAAAAATGGCGATTCTTAGGCGCCAATTTGTCTTGAAAAAAAAATTCTTTCAAACCTACCCAAGTTGGGTATCAAAAACATAATATACAACTTATATGCTTAAAAACAATTTAGGTTAGCTTATTAATTGAAAATCCAAATATCTAACTGGCCAAACCTAAAAAGGTGGAAATAAAAACTTAATTTATAAAAATAAAAAATCTAAATTATTTTATTTGGCTTTTTACGTAGTCGAGTTTTTTAATATAGTAATGCCAAGTTATGCCTATAAAATTTCAATACAAATCATAAAGAAGGCAAATTCATAAAATTATCAAACAAAAATTCTGATTTTATTGCTATATTGATATAACAAATAACATATAATTTGTTAGAAAAGGTCCATGTTACCTTGTTTGCCAAATGTATATAGCTACTGTGACAACAAGAAAAATGTTGCCTTAATTTTAGCAGCAATAAAATAAAATAAGGAATACGTTACGACATTCATGAGAAAGAGTAAAAGAAAGTTGTAAGATTTATTGCTTTTTATCAATAAATCCCAAATAAGTCTTTATTCTGACTACTTTTGTTACAAAATTCTAGAAAAAAAACTAAAAATAACGACTCTTAAATAAGAATAAAATTTGTGAGAGCTTTGCTACACAAAGCTAATAAATAGTAAAAATGGCTTTGTTGAGTTATTATTCTTAAGAGTTTTCGAAATAGACGAACGAAAAGAAATAGACAATTATAATAACGTCGTACTATGGACTTGAAAGCTTTTCTTCTATTAGGAAATGCTCTCCTTAGAGTTTAGGAGAAGCTGGAAATCAAGCTACTCGAAAGGATAAGTTTACTATGTATACCAATAAAAAAATTATAAGAGCATTCTGTTCCAGTTTTAAAAAATAAAGTTTTTTTTTTAATTATCCTTAAACATACTGTATATCACTAGGTTCAGTATTGCATTTTCACTTTCATATAATTATATAACACACGATGTTTCTAGCACATTCTAATTGAACTAACTAATGAAACTATCGGCGGTCTGATAAGTCATTGCTCGTCAAAGGGCGCGTCAAACACGTCAGAAAAGTTGATGTAAGGCTACAAACGTCCCTTGTATTTGGGTCAGCCCTCGATCAACGTCAACTGGCCCCAGAGTCTCTCTTGTCTTCGTGAGTGTTCTATGTATAGTATATACCAATATTGATTAGAAAGGGGTTGACAGATGAAATAAATGTTTTATATTAATATTGTCTATCATATTTTCCTTATATCTTTCCCTTTTATTTCCAAGCTGTATTTAGCGATTGATTGTGGTGATTTGAATTAAAATAATTTTAAAATAGCTTTAACTGTACGGAGTATACTGTATGTAACAAATTTCGAGTTTTTTTGTGTTAGAAATTATAATCAAAACATATTTATAAAATGTTCTTCGTTAGTTCCTGTATTTGTAATGTAAATACTGCTTGAATCATCTACTTCGTAATAAATGGTGAAGAGTTATTTACTGCAACATTATTTAATCTTCTCGAAAATTTCAAGTATTTACCTCAGCACTTTCGAAAACATATGTAGTGGAAATACTCTTATAAGAAGGGCTCTTCAAAGAAAAACAAAAGGCTTTGTCCCTATAGTCTCCCTTTATATATTCGGCCACGTACTCGTATGTATATTAGTTCTATTTATTTATCCATAAAAGCTTTGATCGATTCAACTCGAGTGTTTATTAATATGTATGGGAATCTATAACTTTACAAATAAAGACTGAAATAGGTTATATCAATATGTTTACTTCAGATGGAAAATGAGATTTTTGTATCAGCAAAAACAGACTTATACGACCTTCGTCACATTGATCTTCTCAAAACGTTCATCTTTTTTTTTTTTGAAACTAGCGACTCACCCTCGCTCCGCTCGGGTTCGTCCCTACTTACGTTTTAACGTTTAGTATAGATTTCTTAGAGATGAGATATATTTCCGCGGTAAAAAGTATCCTATATGCTGACCCGGATAGCCAGCTATCATCATATCAAATTTCGTCAAAATCCCTCGACTGGTTTTTCCGTGATGCGGTAACAGACAGACAGACAAACATTCTAATAACTATAGATTCGGCCTCTGTATCGATAATAATGTCTATTTCAATAAGATTTTCGAAAAAATATTTAAGGTATAAATTCGACTCAGTTAGAATTTTATTATATGTATAGATTATTATAGACATTGTATTGAGCTATTTTTTCTTAATTATCAAACGTTGATAATTCATTGTCTTAGGATATGTTGAGCATGCATCCGATGTACCATTTTTAATTATATATTTTTTGGTATAAATACGTTACACACTCTCCACAACCCGACAATATTCACATACTCATATGTATGTAATGTGTAATATACATTTTATACATAACATTTTTATTATCTTTATCAGATATTATTTAAAATGAATTTTATCTTTATTTACTAATCGTACGCTGAAATTCATTAATTCTTATATTAATGTACAAGTATCTCTGGAAATAATACTTGAAATGATCATGTTACTACTAAACTAATAAATAATAAAGAAATAAGAAAGATAATAAATAATTACTAATAAATAATAAAGAAATAAATAAATAAACATAATTCGATTATTTTCGTTAAAAGTAAGTTACAAAATAGAATAATAACAAACTAGTTTACTTTTACTATGTTTTTTCGTTCTTTTACTATTATTGTGCATAATATATTTCTTTCATGCTAGGATAATCTCACGTCACATCCAATGACGGGGGTGCAGTAAGCCACGGCATTCTCCATTAGCGACCGTATTGATTCTAACTCCATTTGGCAGTGTTTTTATTGAACCGAGATTAAAACAGCGAGCATGTACAGTAAAAACAATCGTAAATTCGTAGTTGTATTTTCAATTATCATTGGAATTTTACAGCAAAATTTTAACTTTTAAAACTTAAAAAAAATGTTTTGCAGTACCTTCTAGATCTACCATCCTTCTAGTAAGGAAGTTTGCTAATCTAATTAAATAAAAAATAAAATTAAATATAAAATAAATTTAATAAAGCTAATAAGTAATATTAGCATAGAGCTCTCTGTTGTCGTCTTTTCATGAAAAAAAATATTAAAGAAGAATCCTATACTTAAGATGTTTCTTTAGTTTAGTAACTCATAAGTGTGATTTATGCTCATGATCAACTCCAGGAAAATCTCTTGAGAACACAAGTCTGATGAATCTTGATTCCAACTGCTAAAGTTAAGAACTTATACACTCATATTCATTTCTTAATGTAGCAATGCATCAAACATATTAAAAATGTTTACTTTTAAAATACAGATTGTCATTATTCGCATCATTGAGATATAATAGAAACAATGCGTCACCATATTTAAAATAATGTAAAACTTGTAAACACCTAATGAAAACTCCAAAAGGGATTCGAACGGTACATGAATAAATTAAATAAATCACTGGGAAAGGCTCCGTGCGCCATCACGCACGTAAATTAACTACAAATTGCTTATGTGTGCTTTATTTCGTCACTTTATGCCTCATTTTTGCTTAAAACGATTTTTTTACGTCTTTTCGTCAACAATGTTTTAATGTGCATACATTATAGGGATAATATCGATTTTAAGCATTCTTTTTCTAAAATAAACGTAATCCTTGTTAATTCTATTAATACTATAAATGCAAATGTTTGTGAGGATGTTTGTATGTCTGGAATCTGGATGTCTAGATGTATGGATGTTTGTTACTCTTTCACGTAAAAACTACTAGATGGATTTTAATGAAACTGTAGGTACAATAACAATAATATAGCTCATTTATCAGAATAACACATAGGCTACTTTTTATCCCAGAAAAATGTACGTTTCCCATAGGATAGATTTGTTTTTGTCTGTAAACAAAAAAAATTAACCCTCTGATATACATTCAATGACGCCAGAATCCAAACATTAAATATAAAAAAATAATTTTATAATAACATGGAAAATCACTAAGTAATAAATAATGAAATTTAATCTCTAAGGTAGTGTAAAAGGCAGTGTAATAGGGTGGAAAAGTTTCTATGAAAAACAACGATGATCTTGTTAAGTTTACTTGAAATTCGATACTAATTCTGTACAACACAATAAATGAAACATACCTACGTATTCCGTGTTTCTAAAAAAAATAATAAAATTTACATATGTTTATGTATTAGAAATTATATTTTTTGTAAAGTGCCAAAATGAAATACTACAGAATGAAACCAGGGCAGCTGTGTGGTATCTTCTATATATATAAAAGGCAAAAGTAATTGACTAATGTATCACTGCACAGGCCAAACCCTTAAGGCTAGAAAATTGAAATTTCGCACACGTATTCTTCATATGACGAAGGCATCCACTAAGGAAGGATTTTTTAAAAATTCAACCCCCAAGGGGGTGAAATAGGGGATAAAAGTTTGTATGAAACATATTTGCATGAAATCTCGTATTTTTCGTAGTTTGATCATAAGCGAAGCCGCGGGTTCTGCTAGTGTGACATATTTTTAGAAATAGCTTTACTGTATGGTACTATGCTCGTTGAAGCAATATAGAATTATTATTATTCTATTCTATTTGAAATATAAATAAAATTGTTGTTTTAAATTATGTTCACGTTTTTTAATGTCTACCTTTTTTATTGTGATTCAGTAAGCTTCTTAGAAAACAAATCTGAAGGTTCTCAAGTCTCATCCCTCTTTTGTTAAAGTACCAATGGCTGTATCGCATCGGTGACAAGTTAAAGTTTGGCTTCAAAACTAGGATGGATAATGGATATACGGCATTCGCTAAGCTTTCGTTGCATTCTTGGAAAGTTTTAAGCATGTCTCTAACTAAGGAAATATATTATAATCCTTGAGTACTATAACAGAACAGAAAGTTCTGTTATGAACTAGCTTTGTTTACTTAATTCACATTGCTGTCGACACGATCCACTGACCGATGTATTCTGTATTAGTGACCAACTCTCACTGCGATGCATAGCCCTAGGTTTTTATCAAAAGATACAAAACATCGCAAAAATAACAATACATTATTATTATTACAAAGGAATCGCTGAATATTCCGGAATAAAAGTCTTTCATTAATCGACTCATAAACTATATTTATGTACATGAGAAAAATCACATCAATCTACTTTTTCATTGCTGCGTTTACAAACGAAAATACTTTTACTTTTATAATAATAGCAAGGAATTCTATAAAGCTATAAAAAACCCTCCAATTTCTAATTTTTATACAACTAACCGTAATGATTTTTATATATGCACGATCCTTTTCCTTCGACATTATACCAAATTACATGAAATCTATACAAGTTAATCAAAATTTTATAAATAACGTAGCTTTTCTTCCTCGAATTAAAAACTTTAGTACGTTTGTAACAACAGTATTGTCATAAAAATTTTATACCCTCTTCCGTGAGGACGCTTGCTTTCTTTCTACGGAATTAAAAGTACTTACTCTAAATGTTAGACGATATAAAACAACAACCTCATCAAATTACAATTAGATTAAATAAAGGATGCACGAAATTTTTTAAATTTTAATATTACTAGTACTCAAAAAACTGCTATTCCATACTATTATAAATGTGAAAGTAATTCTGTCTGTCTGTCTGTTCCTTTTTCACGTTTAATCAGCTGAACCGATTTAGATGATATTTGGTATGGAAATAGTTTGAGACCCTAGGAAGGACATAGGATAGTTTTATCGTGGAAATCATCCCTTAAAAAGGTAAAAATGGCGATGAAAGTTTGTATGGGGAATCATTTCACAAGTAAGGGATATAAATATATTTTTAATTAATTAAAGTAGGTACTTACTTTTCTATACCTATGTATGTACATATATATATATATATATATATATATATATATATATATATATATATATATATATATATATATATATATATATATATATATATATATATATATATATATAGTTTATTTTATACTAACCGTGAAAACGTACCTAGGGACGAACACGAACGCGAGCGAAGCAAGCGTGAGTCTCTAGTAAAGTATAAAATAGATTATATATAGAAGTTTAAGCATCTTGAATAAAGCAAATTCCTATTTTTCTTTCAAGTCTCGGACAATCGTAATGTTTTTTGAAGACGACAAATACCATTAATTCCATGTTCTTACTGCACGTTCTTTGAGACGTGCTTAAATTTATTTTAAATATAAATGTTTAACTGCAGAGTGCCGTACTAAATTGATTTCTCAGCAGATACGCGAAGGCATGGGAAACAAAAGTTCTCTAATTGGATATCGTTTTCTTTTGGATATTCTTATCTCCCAACTTTTATAAACACCTAATAGAAATATAATAAGCAAAGAAGGACTATAACGAGTTTCGTGCCCAACAGTGGAATGTGAAAAATGTCTGAATATATGTACATAATACAACAAACAAGACAAAACGACTTACACTTAACTGAGTTACGGGTATAATTTGCTGCGGCTATGTATATTAGCCGGGGACATGAATGCTCGTATTATTATGAGCACCTGTGGTTTATATTTCATGCTAGCGACCCTCCCTTATAATTAATTATGTGGACTTAACGTAAAACGCTTAGGTTTTGTTGAAACTAAACACAACGTGAATTAAGTAATTTTCGGATTATGTAGGTTTATAAAAAGCGAAAAGTACTTACTTTTACTGTACAGATTTCAACCATGAAATAAAAACGTACTTTATATATGTATCTATAGTAAATATAATTTATAAATGTAACTTGTGATGTTATACTACGTTTACACACATTCTAGTCTTTCATATAGAAAAAATGAGATTTGATTTTAATTACCAAATAACCAACTAACTCATTTTGTACAAATGTTTTGTAGTGTTAGTTTGTCATAAAGAATGTGGCAAAACAGTGAAGGTTTTTATTCCACTTGTCTGTTTTTCCGGTTTAAAATTTAAGGAGTCTAATTGAGCTGAACTTAGAGTTTACATATATAGTTAATGATCCAAAGAAAACTTTTCATTCTAATATTATATCAAGAAGAGCTCCTTGAAGCATACTGCAAAAAAGTTTTCAATGTAATCAAGGTCTGATCTAAGAGCGGAGAAGCACTAATAAATGATAAAATGTAGAGCAAAAAGAAAAGTTTAAGATACAAAGAAATAGAAACTGATAAAATGTTATATACTCGTATCTTCAAATCTATGTTTGAGGCAAACATGAAAATGGTTCAACCATGTGTTCATTGCGTCAGAGCACTTTAGACTAGGATCCTATCGATATCCCTTTACTAGTCTAGCCCAAAGGAATCAATCTCCTTAAATGCGATTCGCTGTCCCAAAGTTAAATGTATTTGTCTATAACTCTCTTACGAGCCCTTGCTATTCAAGAAGGTCTAATAGAAGTGAAATCTACACATTTCATGTTAGTTAATTCCAAAAATTTGTTATAAAGATATTTAATTTCATTTAACGGTATGCAAATGCCATATATGTTTATTATTAACTTTAACGTAATACTCTGAAGTATGTAAATCGCTAGGCTAACTTAAAATTTTCACCATTTCCTTAATATATAAGTTAGCTTCTCTTTATTGCACGTTACTTTCCAGATTTCACATATAAGTTACATGATATATTCCCCAACGTGATTCCGTACGCAGAGGTCATTTGTATCAACACAAATAAATTCCATTCTCTCCCTAAAAATATTTCATCCTTTTGTGTTGTTCTTTTATACAAAGTATAAATATAGCTATTTGGATTCAAGCGTCGTAGTATACGTAAAGTATAAATTGTGTTTAAAGTTAAATGCTTTTTTATTACTAAGTAAGATAAAATTGTGATAGTATTTTATAATACAATTAACATTTACAAATTATAAACAAATATATTTTAATAATTGCTTTATTTCAATTGTTACAGAGCTATTCGTGGAATGAAAAACACCCAGCACATTATTCTTATAGCAGTCGTCAAAAAGAGGTAAGGTTATATAATTTAAAATAATTTATGTCATGATTAGTAGATATTAATATACTCGTATATCGTTGTCTCATTTGCATTTGAATGCTTAATCTCATAAAATACAGCTCTAACTTGAAAGCTTATTTTAATTGGAAACCAATACTTATTATCTATGTAATTGAGGAAGTAAGAAGCTAACAAGAATTTTAATAATTTTATTATAAGCTGCACTTACTAAATTTAGTCTTTTCTTTCATTTCTTAGTTCAATTTACCATTAATAAGTTACTCTGCACAATATTTCTTATCAAGATACATACAATTTGCTTTTTTCTCCTGCCTCATCTACGTTTTATTTATTACACCTACTAGCGACCCTAGATAACTTTGCGCGCATATCACAATTTATTTTCATTTCTTATTATTTGCTAGACTATGTATCTAACATATTTAAACGAGCAATTCTTATATATTTAATTATTTACTTATACCGGCGATCTCGGAAAAGGCTCTAACGATTTCGCTGAAATTTGGTATATGGTGGTTTTCGGGGGCGAAAAATCGATCTAGATTAGTCTTATGTCTGGGAAAACGCGTTTCTTCGAGTTTTTATGCGATTTTCTTTCCCATTATTCCACGCAAAATGTGGTCGATAATTTCTTACACTCAGGCATAAGTATTGTGGTCAAGCGACCAAGGCAGAAGATCAACAATCACAGGTGTCCGTGTTCGAATTCCAATCGGGTACAACGTTTTTCTTTTGTTTTTTTTTTGTACTCATTCAAGTTTTTATAAAAAAGAACTCCGAGCGAAGCTCGGTTGCCCAGGTACTATAACCAAATGACGTACGAGTATTGTAAAGGGAAGGTTTTATCTATTCTATAACAGTAAAAATCGCATCTAAATTCTTCCAGTACTTTTCGAGACTAGCAAGTACATTGAACATACGTACAGACAGAAGGCAGATGCCGGACTTCCTTTTATATGAGTAGGAAAAATAAAAACAAAATTAAAAGAAATCAAGCTAAATCCTCTTACGTAGATACATCTTACTTAATGTTTAATTCATTAAGATGATGGAATATAAAGGAACTCGTCCGACTTCAGCATTAACCCTACCCTTCAATCAAAATAATAATATTACACAAAAGAAACCTTAACGAAAAGCTTGAGTTATCATATTTTACAATGAAAGAAGAAAATTCTGTGTCGGTCTTTTTATTATCTATGGGTATATACTAATACGAATATTGCTTATAGATGATTTCATTCTTAACCCTCTAAAGAATAAAAGGTTTAAAATAGGAGGTTTTCTTATGTAAGAGCTTTGTCTAAGATACTTCTGAAGTAGGTACTTAACTAATGTATGTATATATTCAGCTCTTTTTTAACGTCTCACTGCTGGGCACGGGCCTCTCTTCAATACGAGGCGGATCAGGCCATAGTCCACCACGCTGGCCAAATGCGGGTTGGCGGACTTCACATGTCTTTCTAAAACTTGCTAGGTTTTGTCAGTCATGCAGATTTCCTCACGATGTTTTCCTTCACCGTAAGGCAATCATGTTAGAAATGGTTCGCACATGAAAATATCAGAGGTGCGAGACCCGAGATTCTGCTTCACTCGGTTTCTCAAGCGAGCGCGTTACACTGGGCTAAACTAATATCACAGTGTAAAGTCGTAGGTACGGTACGTGACAGTCGGATATCATAACGGAAATATTCAATAAAAAGGCATAAAAAATTTTTCTCAACCAAAATTAAACTTCTTGAAGTCTTTGTAGTAATAAAAAAGATCCGATGAAATTTTTCGATAACAATTACAATTAATGTAGTATATTTTCAATAGAATGTAAGTTAGTGCCATATATTCTAAATATATTTCTTATTGCTTGCTTAGAACTTTTGTTTTGTGTAGATGTCTATTTACGCATAGATAAAATAAGAACCTCTGAAGAAAAAAGTTTTTGTTGGACTTTATTTTTTGTCTGGAAAATATTGCTTAGTTTCATTAAACAGCGCGAGTTGATTAATGAAATAATTTTTATATATAATAATGAATATGTATAGCTAAAAATAGCTCGATTTTGTCAAACTTGAGTTGTTCGTTTCATTAACACCTTATTTGATGACCAAAAGCCTACACAATTAACTTGATAGATGGGGCCACAAATTACTTACGTAGTAGAACTGCCTGCCAAACAAAGTCTTCTCGCTCCACTTTATTACTTACAAATGTTAGAAACACTCCGTATATAAGTATATTGGAATAGATTGGAACTATCAGATTGATAAATTGCTTATTTGAAGGTTAATTATTTCATAAATTACGATATTCAAAAAATACAATTAGAATATAATTAATATTTAGGTGATACATATGTACATATATATTTTTTATGTACGTATAAAACATAATAACTTTTGATCGATTTTAAAACCAAAAATAATTATGCTTGATTGGTTTTTATATATTTTATGGGTCGCCAATAAATATTAAAGGCTTTAGAATAGTATCGGATAATTGGTTTGAATTCTAAATACAACAGACAGATACGTACTCGTACATCTGTTTACAGTAGGTATACAGTAAATATCACTTTACACAAAGGCAAAATGTTCTATGTTATCAATGTTTAAATAAAAATATTGATGGCTTAAAACAAATTTAAAACAAGAGCTTATAATTTTTTATACTATGAAAATGGATAACGCACATTGGGTTACAAGGTTTTTTTGCTAATGTACATATTCCATCTTACAAAATTTTAACTCAACCTATAGTTATGTTAAATCCTTACTTATTTAAATACTAGACAATCGAAATCAAATCTATCCCACGGAAACCGTATATTTTCCCGGGATAAAAAGTAGCCTATTATTCTGATGTATGTACTATATTATTGTAAAGTTTCATTAAAATCCAATCAGTAATTTTTGTGTACTAAGCTGTATAAGTTACTATAGTTTTTTAACTATCCCACAGAAACTCTTTAATTAAAAGTATCTAAAATGTTGACCGGGGATATAAGGTACCACCATGCAAAATTTCATTCAAATCGGTCCAACAGATTCGGAGATTAGCCGTACAAACAGACAAACAGACAGAGAAACAAAAAAAAATTAAAAAAATCTGGATTTTTTTCTATTTTTCTTCTTACATCCCCCTGACTCGGTTTTTAGCATTATTTTTTCTATGTACAAACATTCGACCTCTACAGTTTTATTATATGTACAAATTGAGTAATAATATAACCACAATAATAACCACTACCCACTACAGTACTTTTACAGTAACAGAATTTCCAAATTATTTATTAATCGATTTTCTACCTCTAAGGGTACAAACAGTAATAAACAGTATTTATTATTATATTTATAAAAATTTGATATACAATAAATTAAAGTTTAAATATATTGCTTATAATATTAACTAGAAAATTGTAGGTCATAAAAAGGCTTACGGAAAAGTCTGCGACAGCATATACATATGTATCTATCTCCTAAGACACACTCACAATAACTATTTATACATACATATATCTATTTAAAACGTACCTAGGAACGCACCCGAGCCAAGCGAGAGTAAGCCGCTAGTAATAATAATAATAATGTTTATGACTACGATTAATTAATTATTTAATTGTATTTAATCATAAAGAAAAAGTGAACATATTTTTAAACTTACTCGTATAATAATCCAATTTTACTAAACGTTAGAAATATTTTTTAAATATTTTCATATACGATAAGGATTTTTTTAAAGGAAAAAGAGAAAAGAGGAAAATGCCATATTTTAAGAGCTTTCAAAAACGACACAACAAACAGATCAATATGAAGATGAATACTTTAAAATCCACGATATTGGATCGAAAGTATGTAAATGTAATTTATGTATCTACCCTAGTAAACCTCAAATGTGTATTTTTAAATCCAAATAGACGGGATTTATCCTTTTTATAAAATTATGTGTGTATCCTACATAATTTTATAAAAATCTAACGGGATAATCCCGTCTTTTTGGATTTGGAAATAAACATTATTTTCGTGATCAGCATACTATGATATCTCGAAATTGACTCCCGTATCCCTGTCTACACGCCTTCGTTAGTAGACTGTATGAATTAATGGCCATACCTGTAGCTTTATCACGGCTCTAACCTATCGAAGCTCAAGCAATTATTTTAGACTAGCGACTCACCCTCGCTTCGCTTCGAGTTCGTCCCTAGACAAAAACAAATCTATCCCACGGGAATCGTACATTTTTCCGGGATAATATATAGCCTATAGCCGGGTTAACGGGCTATCTAATGCAAAAAGATTATAAGCTAATTTTCAAATCGGATTAGTAGTTCCTGAGATTAGCGCGTTAAACCAAAGAAACAAACAAACAAACTCTTCAGCTTTATAATATTAGTATAGATATATACGGAAAACCGAAATCGTATTAACCTTATAATTATTGTTTTTTTGAAGTGAAAACTTCTATAGGCATGTTTGAATGGGGAGTAAATTCATTTAAGTCGTCATCGACATGGTCACGTGACGTGGTAACGCTAACACTCAGAGTGCCGATATATGTCTAAACTAGATTAATGTAAACAGTATTCATTTACAAAGAACAATGGGCATTCCGTCCCCAGAGTGTATCAAGTTGAGACATATGTCATTTTGAAGAGCAGAAGAATAGCTTCAATTTATTGTATGACACCAACACTGAGACTCGTGCAGGGAAAGAACTATGAATCATTTAATTTTATTAAACCCGTGAAAGTCTAGAACAGTATGACTTATGTACATCACTTTAAAGGTCATAATAATAGCTATATTTCATTGTATGTCGCCAAAAGTGAGACAGTTGCATGGATGATGGAAGAACTATGAATTATTTTATTTAATGAAGTTAAGATTACTTTTAGGTTATTCACACTTTTTCATACATTTCCTTGTATTTACAGAAATTGACAAAACACTCAAAGGACTTGATTTTTTTACTTTGACTGTGGCTAGTTTATAACGTCTTTCCAGCCGAAACATATCCACTGCTGACATAAGCCTTCCCCAAAGATTTTCACGAATGCCGGTCTTGTGCCATGTGCATCCAGTGGGCTCCAGCGTTCTTGACCAAGTTCTAGGTCCGCCTTGACGGAGTCCTTCACCTTGGGACTATTGGTCACCCGGAAATAGAATAGGTTACCAGATTTGAGCGTTAACGAGTTGTTCCTTTCTCTTCGAACTTCCAATAACCCTATAATCCAAAATAATATAATTCCAATAACCAATCTTAACCTGCTCAATTCTTCGTCATTTATTCATTCAGCTATCCTGTACAGGGCTGCAAAAGTCGCAATATGTGCGAAGGTAAGTGTTAGGAAACACAGACGGCACGGTACGATATAAAATAATATGTATGAAAATATTGTACAATCTAAATTATACTGTTTTACTTTCACGAATTTAATAAAATTAAATGATTCATAGTTCCTTCCCTGCACGAGTCTCAGTATTGGTGTCATACAATAAATTGAAGCTATTCTTCTGATCTTTAAAATGACGTATGTCTTAACTTGATACACTCTGGGGACGGATCCCATACAAAATTGCCCATTCTCCTTTTAATTTAAAATCAAACAATTTGAATATCCAAAAATAACAACTGTTTGTTTATAGTTTTAAGTTTTCACTTCTGTTGTATATTTTTTTAATTAAACGACAACACGGCTTACAGCACAAACAGATACTCCTAATCAAAAGATTGGAATAGTGGTCATATAATGACCTCTACATCGAGACTGGAGATGTCTTCATTGTCATACTGGTATAATTCTAGGTACTTGTGGATCTAGTGACAAGCTAATATGGCGGCACATAATAAGGTTTAGGTTTCAAAAGATAAGGCAAGCCAAATGAGTATTTGAGTTAAAACAATTCTCAGTAAGAGCATGAATTTAGCAAGTTACTGGTATCTTACATCCTATGCCTAGGAAAGTACGAAAACCCGTTAGTCCTACGAATGTATGGGACTGCATTAAAATCAGACTATGAGAGTATGTATGCAAAAATATTTTTCATAAAATCTCCTGCTTTATCTCAATGAGATTGGCCACAATACCCGAAAGGTGATAAATTAGAAACTTTTTAATATAGCAAGAATAAAGGCTTGATTTTTTTAAATATATCGTGTTTTTATATATGCTTTATTACTTTATTCAATTTTCCGCACACCAAAAGCATAAGCTCCCTTTTGAAAGGTTTTAACTGTAGGATAATTAAGATCGAGGGAGGCTGGGCGAGGGCGGTCCCAACAGCAGAACAAAAAATAAAAGTACCATGAATATTACTATAATACTATAATTATGTAATTGTTACAGTCTTACTGTATTTTTTAATAAATCTATTGATCTACCTTTGTTATTGTCCGTTATAGGATTTAATGAGGCTTTTTGTTACGTAGTGGCAATTAAGGCTTGAGTGTATACTGTATACTGGATCTTTATCATTTTTATTTTTGCTATAAATGTAAACACTGTACCTGTCACCTTTACTGTTTTCTCTTAGCGTATATGAAATATACGCTATAAATATACGTATATGAAATATATATTTGAACGATTGATAGCTGTGGCATGGATATTCATAAAAGCTTATTGTTCCTTATTTCATTGTCGGAGACATTTGCCATTTACTATAGAAAAAAGGTGTCTTTAAAAATTCTTTCCAATTTATTTCAACAAAATACAGAGTAATGTACTCGTAGAAAAATTTTTACACCACTGACTAGAAGGTATAGTGCCGATACCAAAAAAAAGCATCAGTTAAGTTTCTAAAATGTGTATTATGTTTGAAATGGTGTATTATATACGAAATGAAAGAAAACTCTTTAAAATGCCCACACCGCTTGAATAAGTAACGACTAGTGGATGTAAATTAAAATAATTAGTTATAACTACTAACTTTATCGCCTTTTCAGTACAATGACTTAAAATGCATACACACATCGATAATACGTGTCCAATTCAAATGGACTGATTCAATTATATTACAACTTTTACATAAAACAATTTCTCGTAAAATATCGTTAACCATATAAATGTAGTCATTAAAAATATTAAGAACAATCATCCTACATAGTACCCACGTACTCGTAAATACATACTTAAACCAATATAGCATAATAAGGGACGTATAAATAGCTCTATAAAAGTATATTTATAATAAAGGTACTCGTTATTATTACGGCGATATGCACCTACGTATCTTGTTTATGATATTACATTATGCCATTAGGAGCTTATGAAACCTTAACTTTGTATATATTTTTAGTGTATCAATATAACGGAATTCGAACTTTTTCTTAATCACAAACACTCAGAAACTAATTATAAAACATGTTAAGTTACTAATGTCATTTTTATTAAAGGAAAAGTTAAATTAAGTTTGCTATTAAATTAGCTTTGCTAAAGCGTTAAAAACATAATTACTCGTTATTTCAACGGCCAAAACACTTTTTGTATGTTTTATTTTAAATTAAAATGAATAAATTATTCTAAAAGTTCATTATTACCCATACAAACTTTGCACGTCCTGTTTCATAATTTTAAAGGGTTGATTTTCGAAATTCAAAGTGAACGGATATGTATAGGAATATGCTGTCATTACAATGTTTTGGTTTGGATATTAATATTTGATGTACCCTTAGTTTTAATTTTTGTTTATTTTAAACAAACAAGTATAGAGCTGTCACGTCAGTTGCAGTTACATCAATATTAATTTAAGCCCAGGGTTCATTAGATACGTATATTAGATACATATATGCTTTATGGTCAATGCTTGGAGACCGATAAGTCCTTCGAGGCATAAAAATATATGTAACTAGCGGCTCACCCTTGCTTCGCTCGGTTTCGCCTCTAGGAAAACAAAAACAAACCTATCCTACGGGAACCGTATGTTTTTCCGGGATAAAAAGTATATGTGTTATTCTAGACTATAATCTCTGTGCCAAATTTCATCCAGATCCGTTCAGCTGTTCTGGCGTGAAAGAGTAACAAACATCCATACATCCATACCCACAAACTTTCACATTCATAATATTAGTAAAGATAGTAGAAAATCATTAAAAGTCAAAACTATTTTGCATTTAACATATACTTACCTTTTACCAAAGGTTGTCTGTGAGAGACAACCTTTGCATTTTGCATGCCCTTTTCGTTTCATCTTCTGTACTCTTCTTTTGTGTGTGCAACAAAGTATTTATCTGTCTATCTATCTACTTAAAAAAATACGTAGTGGTTTGGCTAGTAGTAGCAACACGATCAAAGCTAGCTTTAATAATAATAATTTCTAATTTCGCTCACTTCCTTTTCAAAATAATTTGATAGATATTAATTGAAAGTTCAAAGTAATCGTGCAGAAGTTAGATTGGTTGCAAAAAACTGGTCATGAATTAAGATTGTCAGACTAAAATAAAAAGAAAAATTGAAGCAGCACAAAATAGGCGGCGAGTAGATAACTCGGCAAAGCATAGGTCAAACGAAATTTGTCGTGTGAGAGGGTGAAGCCCCCTCACAAGCGAGCCACACGTTTACGAATTTTATTTTGATTTACCTATTAATAAACGTTCTTTCAGAGTTTTGAATCCACTTTCCTTTGCTATTTCTATTTTCATATGCATAGCAAGACCAGAATTTTCCTTTTTTATTACATTTATTAATCTTTCACATCGTGAATGCACCAGAGAAAGTGAAAAATCCAGCATTCATCCTAAATCGATCAAACTAATTTATGCGAACGTACAAAAAATCATATTATTTTGTTTTAAAAAGCAAAATAATACCTCTGTATATAATCTGTGGTAATACGTTACTACATTAAAGGAATTTTAAATTTAAAAAAAGTAAGCTTATCTATACTGATAAATAAAATTGGAGTGTCTGTTTGTAATATTAAAATAACCGCTTTTTACTAAATGCATATAGATGTATACACGGTACATATACCAAAACAACATTTTTTACAATTTTTGTCTGTCTGTCTGTCTGTTTGTTCCGGCTAATTTCCAAAACGGCTAGAGCTTTTGACGGGACTTTCACTGGCAGATAGCTATTACTATAAGGAGTAACTTAGGCTACTTTTATTTTAGGAAAAGAATCAGGGTTCTGCGAAAAAAAAAAAAATATAAGCACCCATGACTGGAGTACAAACATTCGTGCTCATCACGCAAATGAATGCCCCCAGCGGGACTCGAACCCGCGACCGCTGGCAGAGCAAGTAGGGTCACTACAAGCTAAACCAAACGTGTCGTCGAAGTATTTGAGTTGAAATAAGTATTAAAATACGAAATCAAAGAACAATACCCGAAGTTATTGAATCAACCTGAATGATTGATTCAGTGAACAGCCATTTGATTAATTGATTTCCGTATTAACTTGCAACGTAGGTATTCAATTTGTCATAATTTTCAATCTGCGTAACAAATAACGCATTAGGTCAGTATTAGTTGTTAATCTTCATGTTATATTGATTATATATTTCAAGTAACTGCCTCGGTGGTGTAGTGGCTAGCATGTACGGCTGCACATCCTGAGGTCCTGGGTTCGAGTCCCGGGTCGGGCCAAGTTTAGTTATTGAGTCTTTCTGTATAGTAAGCCTCAGTAACAGCCCGGAGTTGGGAAGTTGGCGGTGTTTCACCCCCGTGCCTCGGAGAGCACGTAAAGCCGTCGGTCCTGCGCCTTAACTCTCACCGGTCCTGTCGAGTAGTCGTCCCACTGGAGTATGAGAGTGACAGGAATAGAGAGTGCACTTGTGTCTGCGCGTACACTTGTGCACTATAATATCTCCTGCGCAGTTGGCTAGTCTCAGTGAGATTGGCCGCCGTGGCCGGAATCGGTCAGGAGAACATTATATTTCAAGTAACTGCCTCGGTGGTGTAGTGGCTAGCATGTACGGCTGCACATCCTGAGGTCCTGGGTTCGAGTCCCGGGTCGGGCCAAGTTTAGTTATTGAGTCTTTCTGTATAGTAAGCCTCAGTAACAGCCCGGAGTTGGGAAGTTGGCGGTGTTTCACCCCCGTGCCTCGGAGAGCACGTAAAGCCGTCGGTCCTGCGCCTTAACTCTCACCGGTCGTGTCGAGGAGTATGAGAGTGACAGGAGTAGAGAGTGCACTTGTGTCTGCGCGTACACTTGTGCACTATAATATCTCCTGCGCAGTTGGCTAGTCTCAATGAGATTGGCCGCCGTGGCCGGAATCGGTCAGGAGAACATCATCATATTTCAAGTATTTCCATATTTATTTCAAGTCTTGATATTTAGTAGTATCTATTATTTCTATTTTATTATAGTATTCTTACTATACAAAAGGATATCAAGAAGAATAGATTGAATCGATTTTTATGGGACTATCATTTTATTTATCTTTTACTTCAATGAGAGATAGAGTTTAAGAAATATAATGACTGTTTTCGCTTCGTTTTTGATTTTTCAACAGTAGTTAGATTACGTACTGCCTACAGGCAACACGATAACAATCTAACATCGCATTTCATTTTAACCAGACCAGTAAACGTCTGTATAGTCAACATAAACATTCACTCAATTCAGTAAACAAAGCAGACAGTGCAAGAACAGACAGTGCTTGTCGACACGTACGCCAAAACGCTGCTAATACTTTCCGATATGTACGAGCGACTCACTCTCGCTCTGCTCGGATTCTTCCCTAGATAGGTTTCGACGGTTAGCATAGATTTCTTAGAGATGAGATAACTACCTGCAGTAAAAAGTATCCTATATATTGACCCGAATAACCAGCTATCTCCGTAACAAATTTCATCAAAAACTGTCCAGTGGTTTTCTCGTGATGCGTTCTCAGACAGATAGACAAAAATTCTAAAAACTATAAATTTGGCCTCTTTATCGATAATAATGAGTATTTATATAAGGTTTTCTAAAAAATATTTAATGTACAGATTCGACTCGATGAATTACTTTTTCATGTAGGTTAAAATATTATTTTAAAAAAGAGTTTATATAAGCTAACGTACCTACCTAGTTGAAATTAAAAAAAAACTATATTTAGTAATATCCTCCTGATGGATATCAGCCCAGTAGCTGTCAATGCCTCAATGATTGTGACCCATAATACTTTCTTAGATTTACGCGAATATTTGACATTTTAAATAAAACTATCTTTTCGAATTTTTTCGCGAATTTATTTTGATTTTTGGTTTCCGAAGTTTTGAATGATTTACAGCAATCACGGGAAATTCATTCAAAATACTAGTGATCCTCATATTGTTCCCTTAACGTCGTTAACTTTCTTGCGACACTACACTGACTAACTACACACTACACAAGACTATACAACACTCACTCTCACTAACTCACTGATTAATCACAAAATCTCGAAAAGTATTATGAAGCTAAATGTTGGCTGATAGGTTGTATATAGTTAGGAGAAATCAGCTAAGAACGGTTTTTGTGACAGGAATATAATTAAGGAAGTCTAAAGGCTACCGTAAATTTATGAAAGTTATATTTTTTACTAGACTAGACATAAAGATGAGTAATTCTAGTTTCAAATGTAGAGTAAGTGTATGGAGTATAAATAAACTAGGAAGGCCCCAGGAAAATTAATAAGTACTAGGTATATGTAATTAATCAAATCGATCCGTCTCTATGTCACTGTGCGAAACAAGACCAAAAAAACAAACACACTGTCACATTTATAGCAATAGTAAAGACTACAAGATAAATGAATAATAATAATAAACAATGATAGGGATTTTATTGGCTCAACAATAACTAGAGTGTTACCAAAGTTTTCCAATACATAACTCGAGAACTAAACATAAAGTTATACGAAGTTCTTCACTTCATCAGAGAGAATAAAGAGCAATTTATGTTTATCTTCTAAGTAATAAAATAAATATAGTGTTTCACCTCTAATAATAAAATATATTATCTATACATTTAATAAAAGTGTAACTGATCGCTGTCTGTACAAGGAAGATATTTGAGAAAAACTATTATTGGGGGTATTTAACTAACGCAATAGAACCCAAAACAATGATTTTTAGATTCTTTGTCTCTTTGTCTCAGAAACGGGGTTTTTACTAATGTATTGTGATAAGCTTCACTTAATATTTAGTATTTGTTTTATTTCAATCGGTTCATCAATAAAAAAAGTTATGTCAATTTAATCTATACTTAATATTATAAAGCTGAAGAGTTTGTTTGTTTGTTTGGTTGGTTGGTTGAACGCGCTAATCTCAGGAATTATTGATCCGATTTGAAAAATTCTTTTTGCATTAGATAGCCCGTTAACTGAGGAAGGCTATAGGCTATATATCATCCCGGGAAAATGTATGGTTCCCGTGGGATAGATTTGTTTTTGTCTAGGGACGAACCCGAAGCGAAGCGAGGGTGAGTCGCTAATATATTGTATAAACTTCCTGCTCGCCAAAAATTATTTTATTTATTACACCACATATCTTATTATTTTTTTAAATCGTAACGTTTAATTTGTTTCTAGACTAAGAAACACAATTATAAATAGAGTTTAAAATACACGAAAAGAGAATATATTTACTCGTTTATAAAGTGTTTATTAAAAATCGCTTAAATACCATATCAAGAGTATGATCAATGCATTCCGTAGAGAAATGCCGGTCACATTTTCCGGAGAATGTTATAATTTTCTCTTCATTTAGCCTTATCGAATTTCCTCGTCCGATACTGAATTCCTCGAAAATCCAATCTTGAAAACTGATGTGTAGTGTAGAAATATTCAGAGTAGTAGTGATTTTATAGTAAATTTTGCATGACAATAACGGCTCTCGCTTCGTAACAGCTTTTTATAGGCTTGCCATCAACATTGATTGACTACTAGCGTCTCACCCTCGCTTCACTCGGGTTCTTCCCTAGGTTGATTCCCCATACAAACTTTCATCCCCGTTTTCACCCCCTTAAGGAATGTTTTACGGGATTAAAACTATCCTATATTATTCCTAGGGTCTCAAACTATCTTCTTACCAAATTTCATCTAAATCGATCCAGTAGTTTCGGGGCCTATTCAGTACAAACAAACAATTTGTTTGTTTGATTAAAAACAAACAAAAAATCAAATCTTTCCTCTTTATAATATAGATTTAAAAGTATTTTTTAATGAAATATAAAAGCCATACCAAACGCAATTCGGCCTCGCGCAAGAATTTACTATCATCCTGCGTTTTCCCGTAGACTATCAGTGAGTCCATATTCCGTATTTTTTGTAGTTTGCAAACCTACATGCGATTGATGAAGCTAAAGGATTATAACGATCCATTTTTTGATCGGACTTAAGGAAACTTTTTCCACACTCTACTTTATTTTCTAATATTTGGGATGTTTGTTGTTTCAAATAGTAGGTAGATAGATTGTGTCGCACATCGTAAGCTCTTACTGTTATTACATTTTTTTTATACAATTTAAAAACTTATCATAGACATCATATATAATGTACTCGTATATCAACAACAATTAACTACAATGCTTAAAATTGATATTCTATAAAGTTAATTATACCGAAATTTAAAGAAACCTTTGAACTAAATTATTACTCTACGCTTTACTCCGTTAACTATTTATTGAGTTATTTCGAGTGGCGCCGCCTCCAGTAAATTCAATACGTCTGCGTGCATTCAGGCAGATGTAAATTCTTTAAATATTCGGAATTCTGTTGAGCTAATTCATTGATACTTAGTACTCATATATCTGGGATAAAAAAGTTAGTAAGGATAATATAAACACTTGAGTGCCAAAGGATAATAAATAATAAGATTTAATGATATATTTTAGTGTCGTCGTGTAGTCGACATTTTTATACACACTGTTTAAACGTAAGGTGACAGACATGTGTTTAACATGCATACTTGGAACTATACCTAGTTATCCTAAGAAAATATAACTCTAAAATCCATATTTTATTAATTTACTTCACATACTTAAAGTTTTGTAAATCTATCTATATACATAAATAAAAATGAATCACCGAAATGCATGTACGCGCATAACTTCCAATCGACTGCTCCAAATTGGATAGTTCATTTTTTTTTTTCTTGTGTTGTATCGTCAGGACAAGTTTCGTATAGAAGAAAATTTAAAAACATCTTTTTACTAAAATATATTTTTTTTAAATCTCATGATATGAAAAGTGAGTGAGTGAAATAGTTTTTATCCCGGAAATCATCCCTTAAGGGGGTGAGAATGGGGATGAAAGTTTGTATGGGAAAGCAAGCTAAGGACGAATCCGAGCGAAGCGAGGGTAAGTCGCTTGTATTTTATAAAAAACAAACAATTTTAGAAAATCCTTCATATAAATATGTACATACATAATGTGTATATCTCCTTGAAATTCCACGTACAATAAATATAACTAATCAGGCTTTTACTTATATTTTTATAAAGACATATATATATTTATATTTAAGAAAGCTGATCTTTTATAATAACATATATTAAATCTAAACTATTGACTTAATAGAAGCTATCTTTATTCTTGTATCATTTTCCTTCCTTACCAAGATCAAAGAACTAATCTTAAGATAGAACATTTTTAGACATATTGGAGCGGAAACTGGAAATGACTTAAATACTTACTAGTACTCCTTGCTATACTGCCGCGACTGCATCTCGATTTCTAATCATTAAATGTACAACCCATAAGTATAGTAGGTACACTTCAGAGCAATACTTTAACTTTCTCATCTATTCTTTCCAGAATTATTTAAGTTATGGTAGTTTCGCTAGTCCAAACAATGATACCAACATTAATAGCTGGTACTTTAACTTTAAATATATTACCCTTTCTTTTAAAAGACAAGCAACTCTTGTAATAATATTGATGAATTTTTCAAAATATCAAATAAGGAAAAAGCTAACAATAATGATATTCTCTATACCTAAAATCTTTGTATATTTTTTTAAAGTTTTACACGCGACTATTTAATTATTTTGTTTATCATCATTATTTAAACGATTTCACAATGCTTTAAAATCATAAATCACAAAACGAAGACAATCAACTTGTGATGTATTTATACATATCGAAATAGTATTGATTTGCTTTGCATCGGCTGACACCGAATTCGAAAAAGTAAATGAAAACTCCCGTTCAGTTATTTTTATTTACTTTTTAGTATCTGGAAGTCTGCTTTTATTCTATTTTTTGCATTTTTAGTTTTATGCAATTTTTATATGAAGATTACAAACTAAAATTCGCTTTTATTAATAACATTAAATTAGGCCTATTCAATTTTAACATATTGGACTTCTCAAATCAAATAAAATAAGCTCAAAGTAGAAAAGTTCCACACATCTAGCCTCGCCATCAGATCAGGTCGACGATACCGAATCACTGCACTATCATCAGAAATACAAACTTACAAAGTTTCAAGTAAATATGACAATTAGAAGTATGTAAAATTTTCATTGGCTATTTTTTCACCCTTAGGGGTGGTACTTTTTCTTCAAATTTAAATGGGACCAAACAGAAAATATATACTTTCAAACAAAAAAAGGATTTTCCAAATCACGAAATCATATGTTTGTTACGAGATAACAAACATAAAAAAATACAACCCAATTGAGAACTTAATCTTTTTTGTTGGAAGTCGGTTGAAAAGTCTAAATAGTAAATCTATTTATCTCAAATTCAGTGTAACAAAACGCGTTTAATCAAAATATAACCGTTCTTCAGAACATATAAGCTAGTTAGTTGATATTTGTTAGAATTTATTATTGTAGTTGTATTCCCGTCTTGTTTATTATTTACAAAGACTAGGTGGGTTTAACAATGCTGACTTTAACTTCTGACTTTTATTGCAGGTACTTCTGCACGATATTTTAAATGCATTATTAATTTGCGTAAGTTCAATAGTATAATAATAATGTAAAGGATATTCTCATATATTTCAACGAGTAATTCTTGTATATTTATTTATACCGGCGTTCTCGGAAACGGCTCTAATGATTTAGCTGAAATTTGGTATGTGGGGTTTTTCAGGGGAGAAAAATCTATTAAGATTAGTCTTGTCTGGGAAAACGCGTATATTCGAGTTTTCATACGGTTTTCTTTCGCATTATTCCACGCAGAATATGGTCGATAATTTCTTGCACTCAAATCCCATTTAAAGTCTACCTGTTTTATGAAAAACCATATAAATTGTACATATGTATATGAACATTGAACAATATAAAAAATTTAGGTTTCAAAAAATACTAGTTCAAAGATTGTTGCATCTTTTAATTATGTAGTAGTTCTAGTAAATATTTTTCTATGAATAATAGAATCAAAAATATACCAAACAGTACATCAAAAATATTTTATTTTTATATCTATCTAAGCGAGCGTTTGAGCTGGGTTTACCTTTGGGTTTTTGTTAAATAATAGAGTTTGAATATTAGCAGAATTGCAGCTGCTCTATCGAGGAACTCAACTTCTTACTTAAATTTCATTTCCATTTACTTAGAGCGTTTTAAGGAAATATTAATAGAAATATTCGGAATGACAAACGACTCACCGATTAAAGCTTTTTGCATATTTTAATATGCATTTCGCTATTAGCTTTCTGTGTGGTTGCCAATTTTCTTTATGGCTTAAAATCGATAAGCTAACATAACTGTTGGCTTATCGATTATTATTATTGTTGTAACCAACAAAATACTTTTTACAAAGTGTTTTTATATATGACAACGAAATACTAGCACATGTGCATAACGCTTAGAACGAGAAGTCAAGTATTGGTAACGCGATTACTTAAACATGAAGTGAAACTGATTCAAACCCATGTCTTGCACCTCTTAGATTTTCATGTGCGAATCATTTTCAATATTATTACCACTTGCTAAGACGGAAAACACCGTGAAGAAATGTGCATGTCTGAGAGAACCTAACTAGTTCGTAAGGCATGTGTGGTTCATCAGCCCGCATTTGGCTACTTCTTAGTATACCTTATATCTCATATGTAATACTGGAATTTTATATATTTATAAACTCTTCTAAAGACTCCTCAAAAGTAAGTACCAGATGCTAAATAGTAAAGAGACGATAAAAGTGATATTTACAACTATCAGAACAAAGGTATATTTGTTCAAAGGAAATTTATGTACATGTTTTCGATTTAAAGTTTCTTAGTAGTCAAATTTTTACAACAAATGGTTCAATCGTTGCGATGTCTGAAGAGTGTGTGACCTACTTAAAAGAAGTAATGGCGGCTTTCAAGAAAAGTGTTTAAAACAGGACACAGCCTAAGTTATGACCACTTTTAACATTTGGAAAATTACTTACTGCTTTACTGCACATAAAGATAAACTAAACGTTAATGTCTATTCAAATTAGTAACAATATATTTTAAATCTCTCTTATGTGTTTTTTATCTTTATTTATTTTTTAGGTGACCTGAAAAAACAGGATTAAAGAATTTATTATTAATTTATCGGCTCTAACACATAGATTATAATTGAGTACCAATATACTAGTGAAAAACAAACAAAGAAACTTGACCAAGTTTGACATTGTGCTGTGCATTACTTGCGAATTTGTTATTTTATGGACATGGTGATTAGAATTTAATGCCGTTCCAGACATAAAAAGAATCTACCCTGAAGGCTCACATCAAAAAGTTATTATTTATCGCATAAAACTTCTGACGCAAAACAAGTAACACATTACGGGATTTAAAAGCGCAGTAAAAATGCTTTATACTTATGAGATAAACGGACACGAATTCTGATTCTGGTTCGTCATAGCTTTTCATGTTATCCAATAAACTTAATACGTTTTGGATACTTATTTGATCAACAGAATTTTTAAAATATGTACATATACATCTATCTTCTATCTTCTATATATATAAATAAAAATGAATGTTGGTAAGTGCATAACTCAAGAATGGCTTGACCAATTCGGCTAATTTATTTTTTTGTATGTTCCTTAAGGTCCACGGAAGGTTTTAATACTTTAAAAATAACTATATCCTTGTTACTATATCCAAGCTAGGGACGAACCCGAGCGAAGCGAGGAAGCGAGGGTGAGTCGCTAGTATAAAATAAAATTGGGACGACATTACATTTTTTCATAATTTTTATCACTAATTTAGTTATGTTAAATAATAAACGAGTGAACATTAAGCTTGTCTAAAATAATACTAAAATAAACTGTTCAAGAATATTTACCTGTTACAGTATTCTCTTTATCTTTTATTTATTTTATAAATCCTTGATTCCCTTCGGTGTATATCGGAGCCTAAAGTAGTCTATGTATTCCTCCAAGTCATAGTTTACTAAATTTCATCCAAATCGGCCTAGGCGTTTCTGCATTAACGTATAAGATACATACATAGCATTCTGATTATTAAGTGTTCATCTAATACTGTACTGTTCTACTGTAATATAATACAATACACTTTTCCCTTTTTATTTGTCTTCTGTGTTTTATTTCTTAGTTAATTTTATTTATAAAGTAAATTATTCTTAAACTACTACTTTAATTATAGACATTATTAGCTTTAAGTTAAAATTCTCAAGTGAAAGTCTACAATAGTTGTTTTATTATTAGATTATTGTGCTCAATTTGTTGCCCATCTTATCGTAAGTCTGAGGCTTCCGATAAAATTAGTTACAAATTGGCACTAATAAACGGAAAACTAACTTATTTTGTATCATGATGAAGAAATATACTTAGGATGAAAAGTTAATTTTCTTATATCTTTGCCTTTTAAGTGTTGAGAGTGATGTTAAAGTTTTAATAAGATTTGATCTCAGAGGACTTAGCTTACGGTCATGCCATTTGATGTAACGTAATTTATTTTAAACCAACAACTTACCCTCGCTTCGTACGGGTGCGCCCTGGGTGCCTCGTATTTATAACATTATATACACAAGTTTATTTGTGAACAAAATTTTATCCAAATCCGTCAAGCTATTTAAACCTAAAGGAGTAAGATCACAAACTTTTACATTTATAACAGTAGTCTAATTTTATTTACCTACCGTTAATTACCTTCCCTCAGAGTTAAGAAAGTTTTTATAACTTAAAGTCATTATAAAGTTAATAGAAACAACATTTCTCATATTTTACAAGAATCCCTTATTCTTATTATTCTGAGATTCTCGTCTCAAACGGAACTGTTGCTATTTAAATACAAATATGTGAAAAGTAATGTCTTTGAAATTGCCTGAAAATAAAACGATTACGTGGACAAAACGAATTATGTTACAATATGACTCGGCATACCATTAATGGGGCAATCTCTTTTATTATCCATAAAGGTTTACAGACCAACTCCGGTCACTGAAAGCTAAAATGTCGTTTACACTTGACTGTTAATAAATGAAGATTTAAGTAGAAAATGCTTTTATTCCTTTCTCTTTGTGTCTCGTTAACAACTACATTAACCTACAGTCTTGCTTTATTAAAAAGTCACGAACAGTATACGATATAAGATACCTATTTATTGCTAGATAATTATTATTTATATATTTACATAATTACACGTATCATACATCACAAAATTATAAAGAGACAATAAGACAATATATTAATAAAAGAATCAAATTTGAGACGGCGATTTGGACGTTAATCAGTGATTTCTTCCACGTAACTCTGACCAACCAACCCTTGTAACTGGACCGGAACTAGCCCCAATTTCCTGAATCCTATATCCAGGGTATTGGGTTCGTTCCATTATTACTGATGCACCAACCATGCAAAAGATAAAGTTTAGTACTCACGTAACATAATAGTAATTTACTTCGTACACTTACGCACATATTATAAAGTATTAATTAAGCAGTAACTGTAAGCAACTATATTTTCAAAAGCTGTTAAAGTATTCAGACCACAACACGAACACGAGTCCCGATCAAACCCACAGAAGCCCGTCGGCCACAAGCGTTGTTGACGTGACATGACAAGCTTTACAAACTTTTAAACTGTTTGCCTTTGATGGTTATGATTACTTAAAAAATAAAGTAAGAACTGTATACTACATATACAATTTTATATCATGTATACCTACAAAATTTTAAAGTTAGAAACATTTTGAACTATCTACAACACGTCGCGTACGCCTTAACAATAGTGAATACCTTTTTCTATCTTGTTTCCATGAACATTTTCTTTCTTTTGTTTTCAGTTCTGTGAAATTCTTTACGATGGCGTGAATAAAATAAAGGCTTAATTAATATATACAACATATGTAATTTTAGTTTTTCCCACTTATTATAATGGATCAAATAATAAAAATATGTGGAATTCGCATTAACCAGGCTTAAGAGTTTATTAAAAAGAACACAATATTGTATTTTTTCACCAATTTTGAAACTATAGCGTATTTATTACTAAAACCTAATTTATTAAAAAGTACTTATTACCACTGCTTAGTATTTTTCATATATAATTTTAACTATATCGAGGAGAGTGATGGCATTTCTACATATTCTCAAATATTCATGTACGTGCATGTAAACTTCGCGCACGTGACTAACTTTTGAAATACAAATTGCTTCCAGGCTGGCAAAAAGCAATAGACTTTTATGACTTCAACTTTCAAGTTTACCCTGGAAAATAAAAAGAAAATTTAACCATGTCTGTATACCCTTAAATATACTTCAAACAACAAACATTTTTAAACGAAATTCCGCCTTTGATGCACAGAAGTTCAAGAATATAGGGAGTAACAATAAACAAGACGGAGCTTAGAAAAACGATACAAAGATTTATACTGTTTAAATTATAAAGAAAATTTTCTTTTTATGTAAAGTAAGTCTAAAATAGGATTACCTTCTTAGAATTTTTCCATTATTGCCAAGTGAAAAATTTATTAATTTACAGTTAAATGACTTTACAATTTATATTATTATGTAAATATTTTGCTCTAAAGGTATCTTTTATTATTAACACGTTTTCTATTTATTAAGAAATAGCTTTCAATTCACATAAAATTATGTTTGAAATATTGTTTTTCTAATAGCAATCTAATGAAACTACACTTACCGAAGCAAATCTTAGCTATGAAAGCACGTCAAGACCTATTGTAAATTCTTTTACGTCCTTAATTATAAAGAAAATATTAAAAGCGGTCAAAAGCATCTGCTAAAGCGAATTTTATTGTACATTTTTGACGTGATCTCTACCTCTCTCACACCATTGGTCTGGAAATATCCCGACGACCCCACTTATTTTGTGTTTACGGTACTTAACTAATTTTTGCGACATTGAAGTATTATGAATTGTTTTAAATCAACGAAAAAGAAACAATAATACAACATGAAATATTGTAATACATTATATAATATAAATTGTCACCATATAAAATTGAGACCCTATTACTAAACATATCCTACCGTTAAAAAAGAATATCTTTTAAATCATAGTAAGTGTTTGGACAACATATTTGTATGTAATTATTATGATTATATCTTAACAAAGACTAAAAGGATGGAAAAATTAAGGATAATTTCGAAACAACAACAAATAATGGGAGCTGGCCAAATGTAACTCACATTTGGTTAGCTCCCATTATTGGCTGACCAAATGTGAGTTATCCTAGGTATTTCACATTAAACAAATAATGCTAAGAAGATTAAGATAAATAGATATATCACGTAGTGGCACAAAATCCTCATTTTTGGCCAATGATAATAAATCATCATAGTTTTATTGATTACAATAAAACTATAACGTTTAAACAAGACCAATATTTTAAATATGAAAATATAATGAACATATACGGTATAAGTAAATTATCCTATTATCAACAAATAATACATCCTGAAAAAAGTTAAATAACCTTATATGAAAAAAGAAAAGCTCTTAAGGGAAATACGCTATAGAGTAAAATATACTTGGTGACGCCACTGCCGTCTAGTTGTCTACCGTCTAGACGCTTGATTAGCAGTCTATTGTATAAATTAAATGAGTTCTATTCATTCTAAATGTTTCCTAGTCTGTGGACATTTTACGACGTCTCTACACGACAACGGCATGGCGACGTCAGTAATGCTATAAACGCAGGAAACAAGCAAAATAAAGACATTGAATTGCATTTAAACGCATGGCCGCCGTCGCCAATTTTATGGATTTCTTATACATTTGTATACAAAAAAGAATGTTAGAATTAGATATGATGTTATAGGTTACCTATTCTTGTATCTATTTTGAAGGAAAATTCAGTTTTTTTTATGTTTTCTTTATTATTTTAACCTAGCGACCCTAGCTTTCTTCCCAATACAAATTTCATCTCCATTTTCACCACCTTAGGGCATGATTTCCGGGATAAAAAGTATCCTATGTCCCAGAGTCTCAAACTATCTTACCAAATTTCATCTAAATCGGTTCAGTAGATCCAGAGATTACCATCTACAACCTCACAAACTCACAAACTTTACCTCTTTATAATATTAGTATAGATAGATAAAACTACGTTTACGGATTTTTTATTCCTAACGACACAGATAAGACTCTCTTAGTAAAAACTTAAGAAAGATTTTTTTTTAAATAAATATGCTAGGCTATTTTTAATCGTGTATCAGAGCGAATCCGAAGAAAGCCTACTAAATAATAATTTTGCCTAACATTTCCGATGATTTAAATATTAACAATCTTTTACTCTAAGCATCATTAGCTGTTTGAATTACTGATAGAATACCGAAAGCTGAACATTGACTTGATATTGTGTCAAATATCAAAGGACAAAATTTCGACAGATAGTAATTTGCTTTTAGTAATTGTAAGGATACATGATCCAACCTATTTCAACTAAATTAGGTAGATTAGCTTGCTTCTGCTGTAAGATTCTTTAGCATTAGCAGTAGATGGACAGATATCTTCTGTTGAGTATCATTTTGCTATCATCTACACAGATAGCTGATGTTTATAAGGAGTAACTTAAGCTACTTTTATTTTAGAAAAAGGATTAGGGTTCAGTTAAAAAAAATTAAAACGTACCTAGGGATGCACCCGAGCGAAATGAAGTTAACTCGCTAATATTCAATAAGTTAAATTATTTTATCTCTTTGTTTCAGTGTATACCTGAAGGATGACTTCGTAGTTCTACCATATTTGGAAGCAGGTTTTAACAGGGTAAGAATATGCGTACTATATAAACTCTGTAAGAATTAATTATAAGATTTAATATCTCATTAGTCAAGTTAAAACAAAAAACTATAAATTTATAATTTATCTATACATATATCTAATAAAATTGTAACGTAGCTGAATCTGTACATTAAATATTTTTTGGAAAATCTCATTGAAATAGACATTATTATCGATACAGACACCGAATCTATAGTTTTTAGAATATTTGTCTATCTGTTATCGCATCACAAAAAACCTCTGGAGGGATTTTAACTAAATTTGGTATGGTGATAGCTGCTTATCCGGGTCAACATATAAGATACTTTTTACCGCGAAAAATATCTCATTTCTGAGATCTATACTGAACGTTAAATCGTAATAAGGGAAGAACCCGAGTGGAGTTAGGGTAAGTTGCTAGTATTATCATAAATCCAAAAAAAAATAATTAAGAAATAAAAATTGTTACAGAATGGTATCATAAAATCATTCCGTAACAATATTCTATAACATACATATATAATTACTAGCGACTCACCCTCGCTTCGCTTCGGGTTCGTCGCTAGACAAAAACAAATCTATCCCACGGGAACCGTACATTTTTCCGGGATGATATATAGCCTATAGCCTTCCTCAGTTAACGGGCTATCTAATGCAAAAAGAATTTTTCAAATCGTATTAGTAGTTCCTGAGATTAGCGTGTTCAACCAAACAAACAAACAAACAAACAAACAAACAAACAAACAAACAAACAAACAAACAAACAAACTCTTCAGCTTTATAATATTAGTATAGATTATATTAAATTGATCTTTATTTGTTCCTGTTAATATTATTCGGCATTCGTATCTTAGTAGTCAGTTTTGTAATGAAATACTTTTATCATGTTTGTTAGAGTAGGTACCGTAAATATTACAACTTTTATATTCGTAACAACATCTTTCTGTAATATGTATCTCAAACATCCTTCTGTAAATGTATATAAAAAGATTACGTACACATTACATTAAACGTCGACTATCTACATATTATTTTTTCAATACCAAATAAAATCAATAATGAGCAAAACTTTGCAAGCTTTTACATATTAAGCTTTTACGAACTTGGAAATTATTTATTATAAAATAAATTGAGATACAATTAAATACATGTTGAGAGGCGCATACACACCCGCCCGAAAATTCGCACGCAGGTGTTTGTTTTTTGTCAGGATAATATACCACGAAGGTCTCATTATATAGACGAGTAAAAACCTACATATATATAACGTATATCTTTCTCGTCCCATAAATCATCTCTAAAATGCAAAAAATCACGATAGCTCGCTTCTTAAAAGTTGGACAAAATAACAAAAATACCTTCACATTTATAATATTATTAAGTAAAGATTATAAATATTAAACTTTTCAGTTCGAATGCAGGTACGATACCTCCATCGCTTAAAACTTTTAAACTTACTGCCTGTTTTACGGCGTCCTAATTTATAGCGAACATTGAAACTTTGAAGGTCTTTTATGCGCCACAAGTTTGTTAAGTAAAAGGGTAATGACTACACGTCAAAGCCAATAAGACATTAGCATAAAACTAATTCGACTGATAGCGATGGTGGTTTCGGAGGCTTAAATGTTTTTAAGAGCTAATGGATTTTCTAAAACGTAAATTATAATATATGAGTAGTTGAACTAAATAATAAATTGATATTACTTACTAATAGTAGGTATACTAATTTTCGGTTAAAAACACGACTTCATTAAAGTGTGATATTTGATTTAGCTTTACAAAACTGTGTGTTTAATATCTTATATATTTTATATATAGTTTAATATCATCAATCGAAAAGTTAATTAAGAAGAACTATAAGTATATTATTTTCCCTTTTATCTTATTTGAGTCATTAAGTCATAAAATAGATTAAGTGTATTGAGAAATTGATGTAAACATATGTTGAAATAGTTTTAAAAAACTAAAAAACACGCTTTTAATGAATTGAAATGTTTGGGACTCGTGAAGACGAATAACATAAACTCAAACTCAAGGGGTTTACTAGTAGCCAATGAAAAGTTCCACTATCCACATTCTGGCTCCATCAGCTCCCAAATTATAGAACGTCATTCGAACTACATGTACATTCAAAATTTCATTGTGATACAACAATTCAAAGTAGATTAAAATTGACTTTCAACATTTGATTTCTTTGTTAGTTACAAGTGAAGCGAATAAAAATCCTCTTAAAAACAAAATTATTTAGACAATCGTACTACTATTATAAATGCGAAAGTTTGTATGTGAGCGTGTGTATGTTTGTTACCGTTAAGACACATAGGGGCGCAACAAAGCGTGGTAAAGTCACTAGTACGAGTATCAAATAAAGAATATGTGGGTGTTTTCTAAATGCTGATTTAACAGTTAGAACACTACTTTTATTCTTTTGTTACTTATCTAGGCTATGATAGCACTGTCCCGTTTCCGTCTTAATAGTTCCTCTCACGAAAAATTGTATGATAGAATCGCTTTTTAGCCATAAAACTGTCTTTACATGTATAAAGTGTTACAAATATATAATTATAATTATCGTAATTTTACTGCGTCTGCAATAAAGAATAAACAAACAAATAAATAAAGTTAACAATTGACAGGTAATGGTAGAAACTCTTGGTGCGACAGCGTGGTGCGGGGAGATATTACAAGCGCGTGCAGCGGCCGCGACTGCGAGGGCGCAGGTCGGCGCGGTGGCGGCGCTCGCGGCCGCGGCGGACAGGTGCCGGGATCTAGTTGCCGTTACTGATGACCAGCAGAGGATACTTGTTAGTTTTTGTTTATTTTTATTTTGTAAATACTTTAACGTGTATCTGTTTATAATTACATATAATAATATTTATAAACTGTTTATTGGCATAATTACATATATGCATATTTTAGCAATTAATTCTTTCGTCGAGCGTCTTCCATTTACTTACATCATTATATAAATAAATATGTATTTATTGTATACTTATCGTGATTAGTAACTAAAGAATTTAATTTAGATGTCTATAAAATACACATTTAATATTATAAAATATACAATACTTCTTTCTCTGATACTAGATTAATATCGAAGGTGGATGTAATTTAACCCTTTCGTATAAACTCATTACAACCACTATACTGTGTGCTTTTTGCACATATATGTAATTTGGCATTTTTATAATATCAGTATTAACCTGATAGTAATACATAGTTAAGCTTAAGCCTTAACGATCTTATATATTTAAACGAGCAATTCTTGTATATTTATTTATTTATTTATACCAGCGATCTCGGAAACGGCTCTAACGATTTTGCTGAAATTTTGTATATGGGGGCTTTCGGGGGCGAACAATTGATCTAGATTAGTCACATGTCTGGGAAAACGCGTGTTTTCGAGTTTTCATGCGTTTTTCTTATGCATTATTCTACGCAAAATTTAATAGCGACATCTATACAATTGTCTCAGTACCACTTAGTCACTTAATGTAAAATTATTTTTAAGCCAAATTAAAAAGAAAATTGTTCTTATCGCGACATCTATACAACTGTCTCAGTACCACTTAGTCACTTAATGTAAAATATACAATATTTCAAGAACTCCGAGCGAAGCTCGGTCGCCCAGGTACTTTTTATAATATCAGTATTAACCTGATAGTAATACATAGTTAAGCTTAAGCCTTAACGATATTATATAGCCTTTTAATTTAAAATATTTTTTCGTAGCTCACAAACAAATCATGGTGTCGAGTGGTAGGTTGGAGACCAGAAGATAGTCCCCGCCCACTAACAGAAGCCGTAAGTGGAGAGGCTTTGCGTCTAGCAGCTACCGGTGTGAGAGATTGGGAAGCACCAGTGATGCTGCGAAGACGAGCTGTGCCTGACTCGATATTGTTACCTTGTAGAGGGTCTAGTGTAACTTTGAACAGGTAAATTAGAATTTTTAAGTGTAATAAGCCTAAAAAATATTTTATCGACACGTTTTGCTTTCGTGCTTTTTTTTTAACATAAAACGTAAAACACGTTTTAATTAAAACGAAAGAATAAAAACGTCTTTACTTGCTTTTCATTTCATTTTTAAGTGACTGTGTAAGACGTAAACTTTAATTTGAAAAGTGATAGGTATACTTTATTTAAATAAAGTATAGGTATACTTCATACATATTGTATATAAAAAAGCATTATCTTTTATTAGCCAATAGAAATATTTTCCGTTATAGCCTATAACTAATTAAACCTGCCAACTCCTCGCTTTACAGGGATGTGTACGTAGGTGCCTCAATGTTACTTCATATCATAATCTATATGTGTTGTATGACTTCTGTATGATTAATTTTCAAAAAAATTATTAAATTTCATCCAAATCCGCGCGCCAATGCACGCGCGCACGCACACAAC
The DNA here is from genome assembly GCA_033884665.1 of Argynnis bischoffii washingtonia. NCBI lineage: Eukaryota > Metazoa > Arthropoda > Insecta > Lepidoptera > Nymphalidae > Argynnis > Argynnis bischoffii. Next base: position 4,911,902 of record CM066623.1, on the reverse strand, counting down.
TTTTAAACATCGCAGTACTACATATATTAAACATTCTAACAATTCATATACCATACTAATATTATAAATGTGAAAGTGTGTTTGTTTGTTTATCTTTTTTTTCCCGTCGAAACAAAGTGACGGATTAACGTGATTTTTTTGTATGGAGATAGTTTGAGGGCAGGAGAGTGACATAGGCTACTTTTTACCGCGGATGATGTAATAAATGTTATTTTCCAATCCAAAAAAATATTTATTATCAGAATTACTTAAAACTTGGTATTAATCAATATAATTGTAATAAAATTAAATAAATACGTGTTTTAGCAATTTTCGAAATCATCCTATAAGGGGGCAAAATAGGGGAAGTAAGTTTGTATAAAACATACCTTTTTAGAGATTTTTTGTAGTTTTAGCGCAAGCGGAGCTAAGGGTTCTGCTAGTAATAATTTAAAGTAAAAACAAACACACAAACACAAAATTTTCTTTAGGAGCACATCACACATAGTGTTCGTATGCGAGCCGAGCAACAGTATGGAGTGCGAGCGCGCTCGCGGCTCCCTCCACTCCATTAGGCGGGGCTCGCTGGACGTGCGCTCGGTCGCGTCCGACGGCTTGCGGCGCACTTCCCTCGCCAAGCTACAAGGATTGCCGCTTGAAGCTCCTATCACTAAAGTAAGACGTTTGAATGCTGTAACACAAATATTAACTATAATTACTAATGTTCGCCCAGTGATCGAAACTCGACCGTAATCATTATTGATATATCGAAAATGAAATGAAAATATATAGATATATTAATGTTTTCGTAAAATGTGTCTAAAATTCAGGCAGTTTCTCCACTGCTTCAAATGTTAAAGGATAGTGCAAAATTGAGCAATTAAATAAGTTTGTAAAATGAATCTAGGTAATTTAAAATAAATATCTTTGCATCAACAAGCTTAAGAGCTTCCATTATAATTATTCAGTTTTAATACAATTTAACTTTTACTTAAAAAATATTCACCGTACGACATTATTGATTTTGTCATTCCAATATATAAATATTTTCCCATTGCAGGTAATATCCCTCCTCTCAACAGCCACAGAGGGCGCGCCGCCGTCGACCGTGGCCTGCATAGAGCGCGCGGTGGACATGCTCAGGACGTCTGAGTTGTACTCCCCTCAAATGCGAGAGGACCCCAAGATGAGGGCGGAAGACCCCATCGCTACTGACCTCATTGGGGCTTTGTTATCGGTGAGTTATATAAGGTTTTTATATATAGAAAATTATTTATGTTATTATCTGGGTTGGTAGTTGATTAATATATTGATTAATAAATAATATTTTACATTGTAATTAAGCGATTGAAGGTGAAATCGCGAATTGTATATTACCTAATTAAAAATAGTAATTTAAATAAGTTTTGTAATTTAGTAAAAATAAATAAAATAGTTCTATAGCAATGAATTAATTTCAAAATGATTTTCTCTAGCTTCAGGCAGGCTTAGGCAGTGGTAGCCCAGTGGTAACGCGCTCGCTTGGGAAACCGAGTGAAGCGGGTTCAAATCCCGGGTCTCGCACCTCTGATATTTTCATGTGCGAATCATTTTCTAACTTGATTACCACTTGCCTTACGGTGAAGGAAAACATCGTGAGGAAACCTGCATGTCTGAGAGAACCTAGCAAGTTTTCGAAAGACATGTGAAGTCCGCCAATCCGCACTTGGCCAGCGTGGTGGACTATGGCCTGATTCCCCTCGCATTGAAGGGAGGCCCGTGCCCAGCAGTGGGACGTTAAAAAGGGCTAAATACATTTCTTTAGCTTCAAGGGAAATTTATTAAAATAGAATAAATATATAAGATTTTTTAAATATATTTTTCAAAGTTTTTTTTTTATTTATGACAAATGCTTATAATACCCATTCGTGTTTTTTTCGGTATGTTCGTTTATAATGGAAAAAAATATTCTCTACTGCTTAAGAAACATGCTCAATAAATTATTATTACTATTTTATTTGTGTATTCATAAATTTATGTCTGTTATAAATATTTCATATAATTATTATTTATTACAATATAATACAATATAATTAGTTTATTTTTTTTTCTATAGCTATAATCATAAAAGCTACTCATCATAGCATATGTACTCAATAATATATTTTACGATACATATATTTGAGCTGAATAAATGAAAATAATAAATAAAATGCTAACAATTATTATATAACGTATATATACGTTATAATAAGACCTATGTACAATAATAAAATACACTAACAATTATTTATCTGTTCCCAATACTGTTCGGGCTGAAAGCGGGAGCAAGTGAATACAGGCCTTATTTATATGGTAGGAGGTTTTAAAATAAAATAAAATCTTCCTCTAATGTGATCGTTTTAGATGTTTTCTGACGCTTAAATTATGTAGTTTCAGAAAAATGCGCTATGAGCCATCTTGTGTTTGCTAACAAAAGTTTTTTATGTCTTTCCAATTAAAAATTTTATGTTTATACTAATACATTTATGTTAATACATATCCTATTGTCGTTGCGATTGGTTCAAATCTTAAAATTCTACAATCTTAAAGTTATACATCAGTAAAATTCTTTCGGAGTTTTGCAGAGCCTTAACAATTCATAATGTTTTGTTTATCATATTAAATGCTTCTAATTTAACATCATTGGATAATAACATACAGTACAATTAAAACAGCACTTCATTGAAAAGTAAACTTTGATTGAGTTTGTAATAAGCAAATATTTATACTATCTACACTAATAATATAAATGCGAAAGTTTGTGGGTATGGATGTTTGTTACTCTTTCATGCCAGAACGGCTGAGCGGATTTGGATAAAATTTGGTGCAGAAATAGATTATAGTTTGGAATAACACATAGGCTTTTTATGCCGGAAAAATGTACGGTTCCCGTGGGATAGGTTTGTTTTGTATTCCTAGAGGCGAACCCGAGTGAAGCGAGGGTGAGCCGATAGTGTTTTTATATAAGCTAAGTTATACACTTTTTTCCTTAAATACTTACTTTGAAATAAAGTTACTATGCTTAAAGATCATCGTGTAGGTTGCTTTTAACTTAACGTGTCTCAGTCTTAAAGTTTGCGATTTTTCTTTATAAAACCTTTTACATTTTCAAATATAGAATATCAATATTTACAAATAACCATCGCAAATTGATAAATAATAGAACGAAGAGGAAAATTTTCTGGAAACACAGCAACGTAAATATCGATGGATCTTATTTTGTAAAAGATGTAATGTGACTCCCCGCCTAATTTCTTTTATCTTTCCTTTATCTTTATGATTATAATACTGAAATCGAAATAGAAACTCTACACCTTCAGCATACATTAGGCAATATCATATTTTGTTGTTTTGTAACTTATATCGCATCTAATCGAGGATCTCTTAAGTTAAAACAAAACATATCTTGTGATTTTAAAGAGTTAGGTGCTTTCGTAGATTTACGCGAATATTATAATATTTATTTATTTAACATTTAAATAACTTACATTTTCTCGGATTTTTATTTTGTTTTCTGGTTCCTGGCGTTTCTAACGCTTGAAATAATTGAGTTACGGGAGACTGGAAGATATTAAGAATGTGTTTATTTACAAGTTTTAAGAAAGTTAACCAAACGATTAAAAAACATCTTAAATATAATATAGAATTAATCAAATAAATTTTAAGATTTGTTCCGAATTGCTGCTAACTTATAACCAAATTTTTTCTATTGCTCTCACTTCTATTCGCATTATAGGTATACATTGCTTCAATATTAAAGTACTTGTATTCATTTATTTATAACTTTATCTTTAGCTGTAGTATTAATTATATAGCACATATTAATGTTTTGTACATAACTTCATGTCTCATTATATATACATATATGTGTATAAGTATTATTTATGTAATTTACATGTACTGTAGATTATTATTTATAAAATTATAAATGTTTGTATGTACGTATGAAAAATACATATTGAAATATATATTTACTTCAGTATATAATTCAATAGATTATTATTGGTGTCTGTCAGTTATATAAAAGTATACATACTGTAAGACACTGTACATGTAAGATTTTATTTTTATTTTTAGCAAGGTACAACCAACGTGCTGTCGTCACGGAGGAGCAGTAATGATTCCACAGTAGTCAGATCTCAAGCAAATAGAACCAATATGAAACATAAGGTAAGATTGAAACAAATAATTTAATTAGTTGTGTAACTTAGCAACTGGAATGAATGAAATTTTCTAGCCTTTGTTTTCGAATTTTTCTGTTTGATTAAGGTTAGATGGGATAAAGCTAAGGTGCCAGGGCGATCGTATATATATAAAAACCTTTTTTTTAGTTATACTTCTTTTGGTACGTTTGGAAAAAAAATATGAGAGTAAAATTTTTACACACCGACAGCCAAAAAGGGAAATGATGAAGCTAGCTGAAAACATCATGAAGATGTTAGCTGCATTCCTTTTACAAACAGAGAGTTGTGACATCTGTGACATGAAATTTTTACTTATTTTTTTTCTATTACGCCAAAGAAGTATAACTTCTTACGTGCGTAAATAAGTACAAACATACACGTTTTTTTTTTTCAAAAAAGATTTTTAATCCAAATCGTTAGAGCTATTTCCGAGATACATGAAACAAATTTATATATATACAAGAATTGCTCAATTTTTAATATTATAATACAAGTAGGTATAGTTAGAAATGAAGTTCTTACTGATATGATATTCATTTCTTATTCTAATCTCAAGTATACTTAACATTTTACATATACAACAACAATCCTTTATTACTTTATATGCGTTATCTATCACTCAACCATGAAACTGTTGTTTTTCGTTTTTCTATGACAATATATGTACATACATACACATATGCCTATTAATTATCTAATATTTTTGATCTTTAAGTATCAGTGAAAGATAACACGGTAATAAGATCGGACAAAATATGGGCATAAACTATGATAGTACCTACTATAGATATTTATAGTTTCCGGATATTCAGTTATAAACCTTCCCTACTATCGATTGAGATCGTTAGATAGGTATCCGATAACGTAATCAATTTAATAACATGTGTGTATCATGTTCTAAAGCCATAGTGACGTCATGGTGTGTCTAACTAGTACTGCCTTCTGTGATTGAGGTTGCGAGTTCGATTATTATATAAGGAAATATTTTCCTTATATATACCAATAATGCCAAGTCTGATTTTAAAGATAGAATATGTATAATATGGGTAACGTCAAATCTTGCGTTGTTTTTCATAGTGGGGAAAGTAAATTATAATAGGCTATACTAATAAAACAAAATGTAGGATACGGATTTTGTCTTTTTAACTGCTAATTAAACTATACGTATACATAGTATATTATATGAATTATACTATACTATATGAACTACAATACCTTTCTCATTTTCATAGAGTAGTATTAAATAATGAAGAAATAATATATGTTGTATCATCATCATCATACATATATGATGAATCTTCATAAATACAAATACAATACACTTGATTGAGCGCAATCGGATACCTTCTCGGATGTCACTCGTATGAATAGAGCGGACCTAATCAATTCTGATAGGATATTGTAACCTGAGAGCCGGATCACGGCTCGGACAATACGAGTATTGGTCAAGTAGTTTCACTAATTTGCGGATTTTACGTAACAAGCTCTAGACCGTGATAGCTTTTATGCGAGATTTTATTATCTCCATGTAAATTGATTCCTTTAATCTATACAGATAAATAAAATTGAAATGTCTGTTTGTAATGTTAAAATAACAGCTTTTTACTAAATGCATATGAAATTTTATATACTTATAAGAAAAACGCAATTTTAATTATTTTTTTTGTCTATCTGTCTTTCTGTCTGTTTGTTCCGGCTAATCTCCGAAACGGCTGGACTGATTTTGACGGGACTTTCACTGACAGATAGCTAATGTTATAAGGGATAACTTAGGCTAGTTTTATTATAGAAAAAGAATTAGGATTCCGCTCAAAAAAATTGAAACGTCGAGGGACGGTTATTACATACATATATGTATTAGTATAATTATAATAAAGAGGCTTATACAATGGTAAAAGGCAAAATTATTCTATGATCGCTTATTTTGAACTTTTACTTCCGTTATTAGTAGGGTTTTTACTTTGAAACAATGAAATACATATTTTATAGAAAGTAAGTATACTTTTAGTACTTTAAGGGTTACGTTTTTGACAATGTATCAAAAACGTAACCCTTATATTCTTAATTCTCAGAATAAAGAATTATACAAACAGAGTTCGCCAAAATAAATGTCAAAGTCAAAAATAGATATTTGCTGAGATAGATGATTTGCTGTTGATGCTACTATACTCGATTTTGTCATACAGATAGTATAATTTCTTTAAAGAATAAAGGATTTTCTTTATATGTATTACTTAAGTTAATATACAATTTTTAAGAAAAAAATATTATGTAGGTGTATTCAATTGGTTTCATAAAAGTTCAATTCAATTGGTTTCATAAAATCCGTTAGCCATTTATATTTAGAAACATTTATTTACTTATCAAATAAAATTGAAATTTGTATACTATTTTAAAACATTATATTATTTGACTTAATATGTAGTTCTATGAACTCTGTCTATATTATTCCTTTGTCTGAGGCTCAATCATGAGTTTACAAATACAAACACATCTATAACCTTACAATATTTCATAATATTTCCATATTCAACAGACAACAGGGCAGCTCCGCGAAATATTAGACACGGCCATAAACTGGGATTTTGAGATATTCCGCCTAGAAGACATAACTCGAGGGCGGCCATTAACGCATCTAGGGTTGACTCTCATGGGCGGGCGGTTCGATGTTTGCTCCGCGCTCGAGTGCGATGAACGTACGTTACTACACTGGCTCACGATCATCGAGACAAACTACCATGCGGTTAATACATACCATAACTCTACTCATGCCGCTGATGTCTTACAGGTGAGTTCTTCGCTGTATTATTATGTACTTGAATAAATGCTAAACTTTAGTATAGGGATATTTAATAGCCAACCCTACAGAAATAAAGCTTCATACAAATTGCGCAATGATAGCTACACTACTACATGAAAAGGTTTGTGCGTTTTACTTCCTAAAATTGTCAACAGCTTGAGCTGGATAAAACCGGTTTTGTCAACAGACAGTGCGTAGGTACATAAAAAGCATAACCGTTGCGCGATTGTTTGAAGACTTTTCTCTCTAGGGTATTCTAAAATGTTGACAATTTTAAAGCAGTTTAAAAAAAATCATAACTTATATTAGTACATTGGAAAAAAAAAGTATAAAAAAATTGACTTAGAACTGTTGATGATTCACATACCATACTAAGTATATATTCTTAATAACGTTTTATGTTTATGGCTTGTAATAAAACGGTTTATTAATTAATTACTATAATAACACCTTTCAATCACCAGGCCGTAGCGTTCTTCTTAGAGAAGGACCGTCTTAAAACGATAATAGAGCCACTAGAAGCTGCGGCGGCTCTCATAGCGGCGGCGGCGCACGACATCGACCACCCCGGCACGTCCTCCGCCTTCCTGTGCAACTCGCGCCACTCGCTGGCCATACTGTACAATGACGTCAGTGTGCTGGAGTCCCATCATGCTGCTTTGACCTTCAAATTGACTCTTAGTAAGAATATTTATTTATTTATTTAAGGATTATTGAATTTTTAAATATCAATTTTATTGGTGTTTAATACATATTTTACTTAAAAATAAAGAAAAAATGTATATAAATATTAGAAAATAAGCTTTGCTTTTAAAATAAAAGGAAAAAACTTTCTACTGTAAATATAACAAGTATAGGTCATTTGAATAAATAAGCACTAAGGCGACTATATAGCGGTGCGAGTAGATTGTGGAGACCAAATTGTAAATTAGGACTTACGACTACTAAACTGAAATTATTCTTTTTATATTTCATTATATATATTTTATTTCTTTCCGCGCTCCAAGTTTTGGCAAATTTTATTACTAACAGTAATCTGTGTTAAACAGGTCATGATCTATTTGTGTACTAAATTTCATCCAAATCCTATAACTGTTTAGTGTGAAGGAGTAACAAACATACATGCACACATATACAAACTATCACATTTATAATACTAGTGTGATAAATATTTATAAGTATAGATATAGTTCCAATTTATTATTTTTCTTACAAATGTATATAAGTCTATAAATTTTAATGGCCACTGACAATGTTAATATGATGTAAAACTTGGTAATTACCATGTATCACTTAATTTTGGAAGCTCCCAAAAATATACATAGGTATATAAATGATTAAATAGATAAAAAATCTAAATAATAAAATAAAACAACACGCAGACGACGACCGCGTCAACATCTTCAAGAACCTCGACCGCGACACGTACAAGTCGGTGCGTCACAACGTCATCGACATGATCCTGGCCACGGAGATGACCAAGCACTTCGAGCACCTCGCCAAGTTCGTCAACGTGTTCTACGCCAAGCATACTGGCAGCAAGGAGGACGGCATGCACACTGATGTACGTATTTTATTTGTATGTATATTTGCTTGGCACAACTTCCTTTCAATGCGAAAGATCAGGCCGTAGTCCTTCACCTTTTTTTTTATCGCTGGGAAATGAATTTAGGCATACCATCTGCATACATAAAGGTGGTTATATAGGACTCACCAACTAGAAAAGTCAGTACTACCCACTAAAACCCAACAGAACCTCTCCCGTCTTAACGAAAAAACTCAACCACGAGGCTCTGACGGCAGGTATGCCGAAGCAGACCATACAACCATGGGGTTGCTTCAACGGTCACTCCCCTGTCAGATAAGTACCAGGAGCATCCTGCATGGCACAGCGCCTACCGAATGAAGCCACCGCCCCTTGCGTTTCTTGGTTTCGCACCCGGTTCTATTGCCAGACACTAATAAGACGATCCACGGCAAGGTGAATGCACGTTGGGGGAGATAATCTCCCACCCTGACCAAGTTCGGGTAAGCTGACTTAGGAAGTTTTCAAAAGACATGTGAAGTCCGCCAATTCGCATTTAACTAATGTTGTGGACTATGGTCTGATCCTCCACACTAAAGAGGCTTGTGTTCAGCAATGCATGCAAACGCAGCAGTCGGCTTTATTACCACTTCAGAAGTGATCATTTCAACCTTAGATGTGGAATATGTTCTTGTAATATATAATAGTAATTTTGGCGTACCTATGTCTAAGTTTGATATATCACAAAGCATACACATAAAAAATCAGTCAAAAATTTTGCTATCCACATTTTTGTCTATACATGTAATAAAATTGTAACCAAGCCGAATCTGTACATTAAATATTTTTTGGAAAATATTATTATCGATACAGAGGCCGAATTTATAGCTTTTAGAATTTTTGTCTGTCTGTCTGTTACTGCATCACGGAAAAACCACTGGAGAGATTTTGATGAAATTTGTTATAATGATAGCTTAGTTATCTGGGTCAACATATAGGATACTTTTTACTGCGGGAAAATATCTCATCTCTGAGAAATTTATACTAAACATTAAAACGTAAGTAGGGACGAACCCGAGCGGAGCGGGGATGAGTCTCTAATATACTAATAAATAAATGAATATTCCCCTGGTCCAGGAGGAACCTCTGTCCCTGGACACGAGCGCGCTAACGTCGCCGGAGAACGCGGTGCTTGTGAAGAGGATGATGATCAAGTGCGCGGACGTGTCCAACGCCTCGCGCCCGCAGAAGTTCGCCTTCGAGTGGGCCAGAAGGTACATATAATATTTATCTAGTTAAAGTAAAACTTCTTTACGCACGCTTGAAAATGTACGTACGTTTGTTGCCATGGTATACGTTGTTATTGTCTGACAAATCTGTACAGATAAATAAAATTGGAGTGTCTGTTTGTAATATTAAAATAACGGCTTTTTACTAAATGCATATGGATGTATACACAGTACATATACCAAAACAACAATTTTTTCAATTTTTGCCTGTCTGTCTGTCTGTCTATTTGTTCCGGCTAATCTCCAAAACGGATGGACCGATTTTGACGGGACGTTCACTGGCAGATAGCTGATGTTATAAAGAATAACTTGGCTACTTTTATTTTGGAAAAATAATTAGGATTCTGTTGAAAAAAATTAAAACGTTTATGGACACACCCAAGCTAAGCGAGGGTAAGTCGTACTTATAAACATTATTTATATGTGACCTGACCTGACCCGACAGACGATGCCAGTCTGAAAGGTTTTTGATATTTGAACTCATACAAAAATCCTATAAAGATTTTTAAAATTTTCTAGTACATTTTTCCCCGTAAATCCATAGACTATCATGACCATTTTAAAACAGAATTAGATTCCTGAAGATACATATATAGTACAATAATAAGAATTTATTGTGAGATTGTTCATCATTAAATAAATCCATAGATTCCTTCATGAGTACGTTTTATATATATATATTGAATAAGTACTGACCTAAATATAGGGTTTATTCATTCTATTTCACCTATCCAAAAACTAGCTAGCATTTTACTTTAAATTTGGAATCATCATCTAGATAATTATTCAGTGAATATTTTATAAGTCTAATCAGGTTAATCTGTCCGCTAACCCGCTCTTGACCAGCCTGATGGGTTATGGCCTGAATATCCTAATATTGAAGTGAGGCCGGTGTTCAGCAATGGGACGTTAAAAAGTACTGAATACAATTAGTTTAATCTAAATATATATTTGATTTAATAGGCAGTGGTAGCCCAGTGGTAACGTGCTCGCTTGGGAAACCGAGTGAAGCGGGTTCAAATCCCGGGTCTCGCACCTCTGATATTTTCATGTGCGAATCATTTTGTAACTTAATTACCACTTGCCTTACGATGAAGGAAAACATCGTGAGGAAACCTGCATGTCTGAGAGAACCTAGCAAGTTTTCGAAAGACATGTGAAGTCCGCCAACCCGCACTTGGCCAGCGTGGTGGACTATGGCTTGATTCCCCTCGTCTTGAAACGAGTCCCGTGCCCAGCAATGGGGCGTTAAAAAAAGGCTGAATACAATACATATATTTGATATAATAATTTCCAGGATAGCAGAAGAGTACTTCTTGCAGACGGATGAAGAGAAAGCGAAGGAGCTGCCGGTAGTGATGCCGATGTTCGACCGCGCGACCTGCTCCATACCGCGCTCGCAGATCGGCTTTATAGATTATATTATTATTGACATGATGGAGGCTTGGGCCGGTGAGTGATTGCTTAGCTTTGATCATAAAAAGGAGGTAAAGACTTTAAGGAAATGTAGAACAATTACTGGCCATTGTCACTTACACAAACATCTATTCATTACTGGCGGAACTGATAGTTCTCTATGCAGAAGACGTTTCAGTGCCGAAGAATTAGTCACCCAAGTAATCTATATAAGACTATATATTATATGATATATAACCTATAGCCTTCCTTAATAAATGGGTTGTCTAATACAAAAAGAATTTATCAATTCAGATTAATACTTCCTGAGATTATCTCGTTCAAACAAACAAATAAATTGTGCCTCTTTATAACATTAATACAGATTATTTAAGTAGAAGCTATTAAAATAATAAACATTCCAGCATTCATCGACATGCCGGAGCTGGTGACGCACGCGCGCAACAACCACCAGCGCTGGCGCGAGCTGGACGAGGCCGGCGTCACCACCATCGCCGACGTGCGCCGCGCGCAGCGCCAGGCCTCCGTGCAACCTAACTCTACTTCACAGCCCACTGCGGAAGAGTAATACACTTCTTGTTTATCTATTATGTACATACAGGCCTGTTTAATACATAGAGAGATGGATTGAGAAATTTAGATATACCAGCCAAGCAAACTGAGCGTCAAACCAACAGTGCTAGCGCGAGCTGGACAGCCATCGACGTACAGCACGCGCAACGGCAGGCTTCCGTACAGCCCAACTCTATTTCGCAACCCACTGCGGAAGAGTGAAACACTTCTTGTTTATCTGTTACTGTAGATACAGGCCTAATTAATGTATAGAGGGTTGGACTGAGAAATTTAAATATGCCAGTCAAGTAAACTGGTCAGTTTACTCAAAACACCAGACGTAAAGCTCACAGAGGCAGACTGCTTGCCCAACTCCACTTTACAGCCCAATGTAGAAGAGTGAAGCACTTCTTGTTTATATATTATTGTAGATACAGGTCTGTTTAATATATAGAGGAATGGACTGCGATTGAATTTAGATATGCGAGCCAAGTAAACTGTGTGTGAAAAGTACTGAAAAAACTTAGGAGTGAGTACGAAATTAAGGGATATTATGTTGTTTTCTACAAAGGCTTTCATTGGTCGTTTGAACCCATGTGTATGGCGCTCATCATATAAAATAGTGTCAGTAATCATGAAAATTTAAAGACTTCTATTTATGCATAGATCTATTTACGGATATATTTTTGAAGAAACAAGACTCATAATAATGTCCTCCTGACCGATTCCGGCCACGGCGGCCAATCTCATTGAGACTAGCCAACTGCGCAGGAGATATTATAGTGCAGCGCGTGTACGCGCAGGCACAAGTGCACTCTCTATTCCTGTCACTCTCATACTCCGGTGGGACGACACGAGACACTCGCGGTGACAGTTAAGGCGCAGGACCGACGGCTTTACGTGCTCTCCGAGGCACGGGGGTGAAACACCGCCAACTTCCCAACTCCGGGCTGTTACTGAAGCTTACTATACAGAAAGACTCAATAACTAAACTTAGCCCGACCCGGGACTCGAACCGAGGACCTCCGTGTGTGCAGCCGTACATGCTAGCCACTATACCACCGAGACAGTTAAGTTAACGAGACTTATATTGACCACATGTTCACTTTGTCTCTTTGCAATAGTCAATTTTGTAAAATAATACTCAGTCCATTCATCTAAGTCTATAATTAAATATACAAAAAAAAACTTAATTGACGCGTGTACTTAATAAGCTTAAAAAGCATATATAATAGCTCACTGCTCTGAAAAAGTAAGCCGTTTTAAAACAGCCTGTACTTTATTTTAAATAAAGTACAAGTAAAGTTACAAAGTTTCACCCGATTTAAGGGTCTACGGGAATCTTTCCCATACTGACATCATGAGAAAGAAGGCCGTAACTATCAATTTGGTCAAAAATTACTTATACATATGCAGATTCGGAATCAGCAAAAAAAATGCTACTTGATAGTCTTACTCATAAACCTCTAAGTCTTATGAATCCGAAGACACCATAACCATTTATATCGTAACTAGGTTTGTCCCTAGGTACGTTTTAACGGTTAGTATGAAATACAAATCTTTGAATTTCTCGGCTTTTCTGTACTATAATATGCATGCATTATACATATAAACCTTCCTCTTGAATCACTCTATCTATTAAAAACAACCACATCAAAATCCTTTGCATAGTTATAAAGATCTAAGCATACATAGGGACAGACAGACAACGGGAAGCAACTTTGTTTTATACTATGTAGTGACTACGTCAAAACTTGTAGTAATTTTCACGTAGTAGTAAGAAAAAAACATCAAATATCTCGAAATCAACTTTGATGAAGTCACGGCCTTCTTTTTTATGACAGCAGCGTAGCGGACCCGTGTGTCGATTAAATTTAATTCAAGCTTTCAGATTCATAGGATTTTTTTCATAGATCTGAATACTTGAACACATTTATTTTTAATAAGAACTTATTTATACGTAAATGTAAAAATTATAAGAAGTACGGTAAATTTTCCCCTGGATCTTAAAGCGATCGATAGGTCAGCTTACTAAATAACTTCCCGTAGACCCGTAAATCAAGCGAATAGTTGCAGCCTATTTAAAAACATACTTATCTACACAAGCCGACACGGTGCCGACACGACATTACTCCGGTATTAGTAAAAGGCTTGAATCATGATGACATCGCGGATATGCTTTTGCACAATAGAACATCTATTACGTGAAAGTTAAAACGGATTTGTATAACATTAAACCACAAAAAATGATTGAAATACAAACAGATTTTTCACTCAAAATATAAATTGTGAAAACTAAAAATTTATGGACATTTTTGATTGTGTGCCAAAGCTATCGATCTATGCTGTAAACTGTAAAGACATATAAACTATGTACTGAGAAACCAGATAGAAGAAAGCTCTGCGATACAGCTTATTTAAATAATTAAATAATATACCTAATTTTAAAGGAAATTATTTCACCCTAGGTTTTTTTTTAATTTTTGATGTCATCTTTATGGTATAACATTAAATAAATAATCATGAAAATAGATCAAAATATCGTGGAACGTACATAAAGAAAGTTAATAAGCCCGAATTAAATACATGTTTGAAGTACCTTGGTAGGTCAAAAATAAACCACCTCAAATATGATTAAAAAGAATATATTTCTTATTCAGATTGTATTAGCAATTTAAATTATGTATGTTGTTGGTACTTAATACAATAGTCATGATATGTAAAAGTAGATTGAAATTTTTATTACATAATACATATACACATACAAAAACTTTGAAAAATGTATCACAAATAGTTGTAATATTATGAAATGAAATCCTTAAGAGCCTTAATTGTAATGTATTGAATATAATCGATTTATAATAAGCGTCATAAGGTCCAATATTAAAATAAAAATTAAAGAAATGGAAAGAAATTCTACATTTTTATGTTATCTAAATAATAATATCACAGGAAAAACGTACCTAAAATTTTTGTGCACATAGTTGCCAAAACATCTAGGCTTTATCTGGGGCCAAACTTGATGCCACTATTACTACATTATAATGTAGATAAAAAAACTCGGATTTGACGCTTAGGACTGTATTCCTTTAAGCATTTTGAAATGAAAAATTAAAATGATAAGTCTGAAACGGATCGGCGAAAAGCCTTAAATGTCCGGAAATACGCTTATTTTATACATTATATCCGTGTTAGTGGGTATTGTATTTTTATCTGCACCGACATCTATACATGGACACGCTCTATAAGTTAATAAATACTATACAAATAAAGAAACGTTTAAATATATTAATATTGCGTTTATTTTTACTAACAAATATTAACTTCTTCTTATTTCTATATAATGTTAATCAAAAGAACAGATTCAGGGTATGTCCACGTTTACATGTCGCTGGTCTACTTAAGTAGTGGTAGATATTGAATCAAACATGTTTATCGATGTATTTTAACGTAAATATTTTCATTAATATATCTATGGGTGTTTTAAATTTCGAATAAAAATATACTTTCGGTGTCATTTGCACGTGGTAATGTTGCCTGCACTGTACAGTTACAAATATATCAGATGTTTCTAATATTTTTGAAAAATAAAACAATCTATTTGGTGTTTTGAACCGTCTGAATGACGCCGAAATTATATGTAGATACGAATGTCCCTGTATCTAACGTCTATATCGTCGTACTAAATGTTATTCAATGTGTGTATCGCAGTTGCCATTTAGACGGGTATTTAATTTGTAGATAAATATGTAAATTACAATCCGTGACAGATTGCCATATATGATGTCGGTAAACTGTCATAATTCGATCATTTCTTTCACCGCGCGCCATGACAGCATCGAACCTTTTCAACACAATATTCTTCAACTGAAGCAGCCCTTCTACCTTAAATCTTCGATGTTTTTTTACATTTCTATTGACTAGTAAAAAAGATCGTCTAAAAATTGGTCCATATACACTTGAGCTTTGAGATAATTCCTATTTTTATATATAACTTTTATAGTACCTACGTATGTATGTATATATACCGAATCCTTTCGGCTTCGTCATATCAAAACTCCAAATTTTTGAGCGTTTTAACAACTTTTCTATCTTGAACGTTTACACTGTTTCGTTTCTCTCGGACAAGTGTACATTTTATACTACCGAATACATGGTATTCGAAACCTATACACTTAGATCGCTTACATTTCGTGTTATCTACTATTAACATAATTTATTATATTCGAATAAGATTTAACGTGTTATACTAATTATTATTAAAGTAGAGATTTATTCGTCTTTATGACGCTGGTATCGTAAGTTATTTATACCTATTATATAGCTAATACATTTATTGAGGTTATATATAATACGCTTCCTTGTGCTCAATGTCAATATAACGGTCTAAACTGACGTAGAGATAATCGTGTTTACTGAACGTGTGGGGCGATCATTGGGATTGGGTTTTTGGGGAATCTTTTGTTTTAAAAGAAGAAAATAATGGATGTTGGACTAAAGAGAAAATTTCGATCTAGTTTTCAAGTATAAAAAATATAACAAAAAAGGAGTTCTTCAGTTACGTACGCCTATTACTTTATTTCCATCGTTTCCCCTAAAAGCCAATTTTAATGCCAATGCCCATAATTTTACTTTTATGTAAAAAATTTAACCCCTTTATTTAAAAGTAGATCGTGGTGTTCAATCTCATATTTGATCGTATTTAACGTGATTATCAAAGTAGGTAAAGCTCGTCTACTAACAAAGTATGAAATTGTCGTATTAATTAGCTCAATTCATTTGAACAATAAGATGTTCGATATTCATTAGAAGCTATTTTTTGTCTCCTTTACGCTATGTAAAGAAAAAAATCTCAGGCTTATCTTGTAACTAAAGAAAAAACTAAATCGAGAAGATTATAATTATACATTTGAATACATAATAATATGACTCACTTCAACTCTCGATTGGAACAAGTTACTTTAATAGTATAAAGGAGACCATTTTTGAAGTGAAACTTCTTTAGAATCGTTGTGATTTGAAACTCGATGAAACGAAAATACGACACTAGAAAGAGACAAACACAAATATAAAGCCGGCGAGAGAATGAGATAGAATACATTATACAAGAAGTAAAAATTATTTTAAATAATATGTTACGTAAAATATGTTAAACAATATGTAAAATAACTTTTAAACTTGGTAAAAAAAAAAAACTAGACCTGACAATTATCCTACTCCTGATATATATATATATCTCATTCTCTCGTAGGTTACTTTTCTGAAGTTTCACTTCTACCGTGAGTGAATTACACACACACTTTTTTGTGAAATAGTATGCACAGGATAATATTATTAGTTTAAATTATTATATTTAATAATGTCTTTAAAATAAACGCCTACAATTAACTTAATAAATGTTTTAACTTTGTGTTAACGTAAGTTGGTCGTTTGGATATGATACAAGCCGGGGCTGGCCCCCGGTGGATGAGGTTAGTTAACATTGTTGTGAATTTTATATGCAAATATAATATGCTATAGGTACTGAATAATAAATGTTATCGCATAACTCAGAATTATATTAGAAATTCCAAAAAAATATTGTGAAACTCGCTTTTTGCTAACTTTTAAAGTAACAAATATTTATTCATATTAATAAATCACATTGGTTTGTCGTATGAATGAATATATATAAATATTTTTGAATTTTAATCATAACAATCAATTGTAACAATGACTTAATTAGCTTAGCTAAGGATATTGCGTTATTTTCAAAGAAAACTTAAAATAACGTACAAACATATTATTCTGAATTTTACAAACAATAAGCACAACTTTTATGATATTCTTGTTTATAATGGTTTTTTTTTATGTTTTATAGATATTCTACGAAGTCATAACTTGTACTTGATTTTTAAAGGTTTATTTGAAAAAAATAGCCCCTTCATACGTAATGTGTAAACAGAAAATCAATTTCATATTCAATTGTAAATCCTAATACAACAACCAGGTCTGAGATGTTAACGTAGAATGCCTATATTTATAATATATTATGTACATTAAAATTTAATTTAAATATAAACAATATGTTGGAAACAAAACTGACCCAAGTTTTCTAATCGTGTGTCCTGTTAATATGAATGACATTGTTATGTGTTGTGTAAATAAAGAAATACTTACATGTTTTCGTTTCATTTTTTGCTTTTATATACTGTTTGTTTTTAGAATACCACTATACGTCCACAATATTTTCCTTTAAAAATTTCTTCGTCCATTACTCTATGGGCCTATATGACAACATGACTGAACATATGGTTAATAAAAGACACAGGTGTTTGTATAAAACAACGCCCTCTAGACCGTTTTGTCAATAACCAAGGTAACGATATAGTATTCTTATAATAATTGCCTTTTTTTAAGTTTGAACTATACCAACACCGACTTCAAAATTACGCAATTATTCCACCCTTAGTTGATTTTTTCTTAACATTTAAACAAGACCACCCTTGAGCCCTTGAGTATAATTAATTTATCATTATATAAAAAAAATCATGAAAATCGTAACTAATCGTCGATGAACAAATATAATAAAACTTTTGAAGTTTCTAAAAAAATTACATTTTTTTCTACTTTTGTAGTAGTAGCGAGAACGAAAGCTTTAGAAAATAAACATTTTATACAAATAGAGAAAAAAATATTATTGGTTTAATTTTATTAAATTAGCCATCACCCCTTGTGTTTTAATTAGATGTCTTACTTTTACTTATCTATACCACAGATCACATAATATTATACTAGTACTACTAATATAAAAATGGTCCGTAGTTAGTCCTAGTTAGTAGTATAGCGTGAAGGCATTTAATAAAACGGCACATTTGTTCATTAAAACATTTTATTATAAACAATAATTATTAAAAAAACATAGTTAGAGAAGCTGTTTCTGAACAGACATCTATCTGTATGGGACTTATAACATTCATAAATTGCATCATTAATGATAAATTAAATCGCAGGAACTCCAAAGGTCAAAAACCTGATAAACCTGATTTTTGTAGAAAACAATCTAAAGGGACATAAGAAATCTGTTCAGAAACATACATTTTATATTTATAACGTACAATTCCAACATTGCTTTATAAATGCAATCTAAATACCCTTTCTCTCTCTCTTCTATTATAATATTTGAGACAAAAAATAAAACAAATAACGGCGAATGAACTTAACTAAAATTATTATAAATAAAAGTATGAAATAGGGTGCTTATTTTTGACTACACCGATCTACAACTTCATCTTTTTTTTTTAATTGTACCAATGTAATAATATAATTTTTATTGGCAACATTATTTTTATATTTGGATTATTTTCATTGTTCAAAAATGTCCATTATATTATTCTGGATAAAATTAGAGAATTTGTAAATAATATCCTCAATCCCACACCCTACACATGTTTAGATAAGAATATAATAGTAAAAAAATAATCATGAAGTAAGATATCCTTGGAATGGTATATATATGATATGATATATCATGTTTCAGTAAAGCTTTGCGGCGTGTCGATGTTCGGTCGATATATATTATACACTACTTTAAAATATCCCTGTTTAAAATCGAAAATAAAAAATCCTATAATTGAGCATAAACAATTCTATCGATACAAACAAATATTAGCAATTCAAAATAAATAAAATGGCCGACAGGAGAGATCCATATGATTTTCAACAAGTAGGTACTACTTTTTTTTCGGAAAAGTAAATATTTAGTTAGTAAAATCAAACACATAACCCTCTTTTGGACTTCGCCACAGTCAGGTAAAAGTGTCCTACATTTGAAATGAAATTGAAATTTAATTACAATAGCGTGAATTAGAATACAATATTTAATGCGTGGGAGAACGAAATAAAATCGAAACGACTAATAGAAATTTATAGTTTAGGCCGGACGCACACGCAAGAGTTACTAAAACGATTTCCCAATGCATTTTCCAAATTAGAACTGAATGTAATTTCATATGAAGCGTTCTGGAACATATGTTCTTATTCACTTTGCAAGCTATCCCATGTGTATTATGTATTCAATAACTGAATTAGGAAATCGTGCATGTGCGGAGCGCCTTATGAGAGATTTGAACAATAAAAACGTGTTAGAAATATCAACGTCAATATAATTCAATATTATATGTTATCTATATACACAATATGTTACATTATACTGTACAGCGCTCGCTTCGCACCTCCCATATACATCCCATACTCCACATATGTAGTAGGAAATTCTTAACATTAACTATTGATTACGACCTATTTATTTAACTAGAGGGAAAAAAAACAATTTAATATTTTAAACAAAAAGGCCGTAACGAACGTTAATAATATCTGAACCATATATTATATAATGTAAATATCTTATCTAATAGAACAGACATCTCACATTTACATGTGCATAAACGATTTCTAAATATGGAGAAATCTTTACACTAATTACATACATTTAAATATACATACTACACGATGAGTACTTACAGGTGGCCATTTCCCGGTACTTCACAGTAACCTACAGCTGTACAAACCATAATCTCCATGATAATATACTTTGTAAGATACTTAAATAAATAAAATAATATAATGATCATTGTGTATTTATAGAAATAATTATTTGTCATTGTAAATCGAATACGACGTTGCCATCATCAATTATATATGTACTTAAGTTCAAAGGAAAAGTCAGTTAAGATGTTCAAAGTCTTGCCAACATTTAAACATACCTTGTTTAAATGGAATAACAAAAATGTTTCCAGTGATAATATATTTAACATATTTCCAGTTAGATATAACGTTATAGGGCGAGTAGTCGCTACATAACCAGTTGTTTCCCGCGGCATTGCTCGACCACGTAGTTGGTGAATCGTTTGAGGAACTTGGGGTACTCGCGTTTGTACACGGCACGTAGAACTCCGGCCGGCGCCCAACCGCCAGGGTTTACTGTAAAAAAACAGGCACAAAAAATTAAATAAGTTATAAAAAAATTTACAAAAAAAAACTAACTGCGTAAAAAGCGAACTAAAAAAGAAAAGAACGAGTTAACGAAGGAACATAGTATTATGCAATCAGAGATATAAACACACGCAGCTATTTTAAAACATGTACATATACTCGTATGTATATCTCTAACTACCTACAAAAAACTCTGAGATCAATTAAGAATCAAAAAATAACGTTATCCCAATTATGTCTAGTACTATCATTATAGATTTTATAAAGACAAAATGACAATTAGTTTAGGCCCCAAGGAGTTAGCCCAGGTCCCCTAAAATTCATAGTTCGCCCCTGGGAAAGGTTACTGACTTTAACATCTTAACTCCTGCTAGAGGAACAGAGATAGAGACAGTATTTACCCTATACTCTTTCATTTAAACTCGACGAGTAGATTCAAATAGACGCTCACAGGGGAAAAACCGAAAGCAAAGGTCAGTTAAAAGTTATCAACTGATTTAAAATCGACTAAAACTTTCAATTTCTGTTTTTATATGTAGCCATTACATGAATTAATAATAATTAATACATAATTAAATTATATAATTATCGTTTAAACTATGACGTCTTATATCTAGGTTATCGAACTTTACTTTAAATCATTAATGAGTTATTTCACTTACAACAACATCGAAAAACAAATTTGTGTGTACGGATGTTATCAATATAACATATCAAGAGGACATATTTATTCAAGAGCGTATCGTATCGCGGTTTTTGACCTTTGCGTGTAAAAGCAATTTACTAAATTACTATTAAGTACTAAATAATCTTAGAATCATTACAATTTTCAGAGTAATTTCATGCTAAATAACGTTGTCGGTCATTTACTCTTCATTAACTTTGAACTTGTTAAAATTATACATCAGTCTAGATGCCTTCGTTAAGACGTTATACGCACCAGTGAATTTATACGCACAATCTCTTCCCCAAATATGTGTTAAATTCTTCATGGTGGGGGCTTAATAACGTCTGGAAATCTAAATAGCGGGAGTACATCGTAAGAACAACCCTTTAGTTTTGTACGTGGAGGTATATTATCCCTTCCAACTAAAAAACGACCCCTAATCCGAAAGTTGGCTGAACCAAATAAATGTATGATTAGGGGCAGGGCCCATTACAGTTTTCATTGGATTAATGAGTAATACTTGCTTTTCTAGATATCTCTACGATTATTATTACTATATCTAATTCGTCATACTATACCTACATTAGAAATACGTTATTTTTGTGACTAACATGAATATGTTTATGTGTTTTAATGTCAATTTTACAGGGCCCCAATTTTGAAATCTGACAAGATTATTCAAATTTGAACTAACTACATTAGAAACAATTTAATTTGATAGAACCTGTCAAATTTAAAAGTTTTACCCTATGAAATTAACATTGAGACATATCAACATATACACACCAACCACTAACACATATACGCCAATAAACAAAGAAAGAAGGAGAAAAGTAGGAAGAAGGATATAAGAAGAAATGAAATAAACTTTATTCAATTAGACTTATTACAAGTGTTTTTGAATAAATATAGAAGATTTTTAAATAAAACTATCTTTTCGGATTTTTTCGCGGATTTATTTTGATTTTTGGTTCCCGACGTTTCGATTGCTTTACAGCAATCATGGTCACGGGAGAGACTAAGGTGTTAGATGTCTCAAAGGTATTATATAGTTGTTACAGACAGCCTACCCACAGAATAACAAAATGAATTCAAAGTGGGTAGGCTTAGTCTCTCCCGTGACCATGATTGCTGTATAGCAATCGAAACGTCGGGAACCAAAAATCAAAATAAATACGCGTAAAAATCCGTAAAGATAGTTTTATTTTAATATCTAATATTCGCGTAAATCTTAGAAAGTATTAAATATAGAAGATGATAGAATAAGGTATAGAAGGAAGAAGACAGAAAGAAAAAAAAGTAATGTGTACGCATACGCACCGGTGCTGCAGTAGGCGACGCTGGTGGTGATGTTGGCGCGCGAGGGCGCCTCGCCCGCCGGCCACGCCGTGCGGCACGCCAGGCACACCGTCACGAACAGCCGGATGCACGCGCCAGAGTTGCTCTGAGGACAATTCGTAAATAATGAGTGAGTGATAAGTAAATAAATGTTCATATATAAAAATTACTAACTTAATATTAGTATAATAAAAAAATATGCTACGAGTATCTCTCTTTCAAGGGGAAGAGAACTAATGCTTAAAAAATACAAAACAAGTTTGCGCGCGGACACGAGTGCACACACTACTCCTGTAACACACACCCGTTAACACATCAAGAGTAGGGCCGAATTTACGTGTTCTCCGAGGCACGTCGATGAAACACTGCCAACTTCCGATCTCCGAACTCTTATTGAGAATTTCTTGACAAAAAACCTCAATAACTAAACTCAGCCCGACTCGGAACTCCCTGATATAGCACCATACATATCACTTTTTTTAATGTTGAGAAATGCATTTATACATACCACCTGTACATATAGGTACAGGTGTTAAAGTGGGACTCACCGGCAAAGCCATGATTACCTACTAAAACACAACAGAATCTCCGCCATCTTAATGGGGCGTCGCAAGATCGCTTACGCACTCAACCACAACACCCCGACAAGGCTTGCCGAGGCAAACCATAACAAACAGGTGTAAAAGTACAGCAAACAACCCGAAACTTACACCAGCCACCAAAATGGGCCTCCTCCCAGTGTTTCTCTTACGCTTGCGCCCCGCTGGATTACCAGAAACTAATGAGCCAATCACAACAAAGTAAACATATAACAATATATCAACAATAGTACTAATAACAAACCCACTCACCGGATAACTATCATTGGTGGTGGAATGATTGGTGACGGCGTATGTGTGCTGCGGCGCGGACCGCACGTGCGACCAGAACAGCGCGTCCCGCTGCGACGCCGGCCAGATACGCTTAAACGTCTGATGGAAAACGATCGCGTCGGAGGATATCGCCTCCACTATGTTCATTGTTTCTAGTGTCGCTGGAAACAGATGGGAGAGACATAGACACATAAATAAAACTATCTTTTTCGGATTCCCTCGCGGATTTATTTTGATTTTTGTTGTCCGACGTTTCGAATGCTTTACAGCAATCATAATCACGAGAGAAACTAAGATTTTAGACGCCTCAAAGGTGTATGTAATTTTGTAATTTTGTGGGTAAGCACTGTCTGTAACAACTATATTCGGTCCTATGAGACGTCTAAAATCAAAAGAAATCCACAGATAAATCCGAAAAGATAGTTTTATTTAAAACGTCAAATATTCGCGTAAATCTAAGAAAGTATTAGCGACACTTATTTCTAAAACCAATACTTAAATTTTTTTATTTTTAGCTACAATTCTTTTTGTATGGTAAGTATGTATGAAGAAGCGTTGATAAGTAACAAACACTTGCACATATTGCTCGCAAAATTGTGCATTTCTGACATCGAAAGACCCATTCGTTCGATATAGGTAACGAGATGAAATAAAATAATAAAACCTATAAAAAAACGATTTTTATTTATTAGCTCGACTATTGTCTTATATTGAATAATAATAATAACTGCTACTGTGTTATTTTATGTAAATATCTGTGTTCTCATAAAAAAACAACCAAAATTATTAAAAAACGAAATTATTACAAAAAAAGCATTACCTATAGCTTTTGCATCTAAAAAAAATTTATAATCACATATGTTGGGGTAAAATTTTTACTAGAAAGAATACTGAAAAATAGTCACAAAAACTAATGACAATAAACGTTCGAAAGATTATTTTTATTCATCCGATTAATGGATGAATAGCAACAGCTTAATAAGTGTGATATATTGCGTACAATAAAAAAATATATTAAAAAAATAGGCCTAACGCTATATAGGGATAGATAGCACCATAGAGATTTTATGTCAGCCAAGGTAAAAAAAAGTAGTAATACATTTACAACTTTCGACAATATCTACTATAACCATTTAAAAGGCAATACAATGTAGACCTTAAAACTTTACATTTAGGTCTGAAATACAATAACATTTAAGAATCGTGTTATCTCGCATTTATGTTCTGTGTGACGTGTACATAAATAACAACCGATAACAAAAGAGTGCGACTATTTAAAATTATCTTTAAAAATAGTTATATCATCCTTAGAGGTGAAACAATTCATTAAAATTACTATATCTTATCTTATATATTTAAACGAGCAATTCTTGTATATTTATATCTTTATATCTTTATTTCTTTATTTATTTATACCAGCGATCTCGGAAACGGCTCTAACGATTTCGCTGAAATTTGTACATGCTGGATTTTGCTGAAAAATATACATATTTAATAGTACGCCGCAAGCATAGAAAAAAATAAAAATATCGGAATCACAAATTCTCTGTCATCTTTTACTATGCAAGAAAAAATGGGTGCGTGTAACCTTAACGCGCGGTGAAGTGAAACTTCTTTGGCAAATATCGTAATTAAATTAAAACAAATCAATAATTAAATAAGGCATTACAATTATATATTTATAAAATATTATTTACGGAAAGAACATAATATATTATATATCTGCCAGACAATAACAACGGTTACCATGGCAACATGGCAATGTATACTATCTCATTCTCTAGCCAGCTTGATCTATACTTATAATATAAAGCTGAAGAGTTTGTTTGTTTGGTTGAACGCGCTAATCTCAGGAACTTCTCATCCGATTTGAAAAATTCTTTTTGCATTTGATAGCCCGTTAACTGAGGAAGGTTATAGGCTATATATCATCCCGGAAAAGTGTACGGGTCCCGTGGGATAGATTTGTTTTTGTCTAGGGACGAACCCGAAGCGAAGCGAGGGTGAGTCGCTTGTCCTATATATTTATGTGTCTTTTTAGCGTCGCATTTTCATTTCATCGAATTTCAAATCACAACGATTCTAAAGAAGTTTCACTTCAATAAATAAAATTTAAGTAACAAACTCACTCTCCCACTCGTATCTGTAGCGCGGGTTGAAGAAATAATGGCACATCTCGCGCGCGGACACACCGCGCACCTTGTGCATCGCCTTCAGAGGGTCCATCACCATGCCGTCGACTTCCATTTCCCTGTAAACAAGTCATCGCCATATTACATTTGCGAAAATTTGTATGTGTGTATATGCGTGTATGTTTGTTACTTCATTTGCATGAAATTCAGTACACACATAGACTATATACATGGTGGATACAAATGGATGGGATATACAAGAAAAGTAGCTTAGATATTGAGTTATCAAGTATTACTCTAAGGAAACATTTCTTTTATTTTAAAAAATAATAATAACTGCATTTTTTTTAAAAGCTTACCTGAACAGGTAGTTGAACCAACTAAAAATACAATAAAATACATGGCCATTATTTTATTGAACTAGCTGAGAGTCTATGGTAAGGATAAAATCTCGAATGACATTATATCTTATAATTATTAAAGAAACCAATGAAATCTTACAATTTACACATTTCGAATCTAATTAACATTGTAAAACAAATTAAATTAAAAATTGAAATACAGTTTTTTTTTTTTAATAAAGCAATATTTTCTTTAAGTAAAATTTGATAACTTCAGTATTTAAGGTACTTTTCTACCACGTCCCATCCATTTGTTCAACCGTGTACATACATATATGAAGTTTATCAAAAAGAGGCGCGACCAATTTAATATATATATAATAGATATTACACTGGTAGGTGAGTTGGTCACCTTTGTCGCACAATCTTTATGATGATGATGATGATGATGATGATGATGATGATGATGATGATGATGATGATGATGATGATGATAACGACGATGATGATGATGATGATAGTTATTACAAATACAAAGGCATCTAGGAGCATCGCTAGTAATAAAGAAACATGCATAACTACTTTATCCCCGTGCCTTTACCCTCGTAGAAGACGTTGATACAAAAGCTTAAAAGCTTATGAGTTTATCCAGAATATAAGTTATCACCATTCCATTTATTATATTACATTCGTTGAGCCTTCACTGCGTAAAACATACACTCATTCACTCACAAACTCAAAAAGCAGAAACAAAAACAGAACGTTTGGTCAGTCAGTTTAGTGTAATATAGTTTACGAGCGGCTCGGGTTCGCCTCTAGACAAACAAAAACAAATCTATCCCACGGTAATCGCATATTTTTTCCT
The DNA here is from genome assembly GCA_033884665.1 of Argynnis bischoffii washingtonia. Classification (NCBI taxonomy): domain Eukaryota; kingdom Metazoa; phylum Arthropoda; class Insecta; order Lepidoptera; family Nymphalidae; genus Argynnis; species Argynnis bischoffii. The sequence continues at coordinate 4,884,948 of CM066623.1, read as the reverse complement.
GGATAAAAAGTAGCCCATGTGTTATTCTGATGTATGAATTATATCTTTGTAGTTTCATTAAAATCCAATCAGTACTTTTTATGTACTAAGCTGTATAAGTTACTATAGTTTTTTAACTATCCCACGGAACCTCTATAATTTTCCGAGATGAAAACTGTCTTAAGTATCAAATGAGAATATAAAGTACCACCATTTTCTATGTACAGACATTCGACCTCTACAGTTTTATTATATGTATAGATGAAATAGTGCATAAGTGAACCTAAGGTAAATAAAATACACGGACAGCACACACGACCGCGACAAAATATTTGAATTGTAAATATATAAATATTAAATAATAATATAAGCACAAGCTTATATATTTTGTATTCAATTGAAAGAAAATATTTATATATATATATATATATATATATATATATATATATATATATATTTCGTTCATATATCGACTGAATATTATTGTGTGTTTTTGTAAACGTATTATTAAAGAACACTAGCTGACCCAACAGACGTCGTATCCTAAGTACATTTTATTTGTATTATGAGTATACTATTCGGACAAATTAATAACAATTAAACACTCAAATAACTCAAATTGGTCCAATTCTTTATAAGAGCGCACAACGCACAGCTATTCATTTTTATTTATATAGAAGATAGATAAACGGTTCTATTTCGTTTTTTCGGTTCGAGACAATCTACAATAGTGTATATCTATAAATAATTAACAGATTAACAGATTTAAGATTAAAAACGAATACAAAAATCAATAAAAAGCAATCAAATATTCAATTTCGAAAGAAAGTTGCGTGTATATTAAAGTAATTATATTTGATTACTGTCCCACTACCGTACACAATGTTGTTACATTGCCTATTCAACCGTCATATTGTTTACTCATAGTCGAAAGTATTTATGTGGGTTCGAACTACGTCCCTCCAGCATTGTTTGTAAAATAGCTAGATATAAACATAAGATATTACTTTAATAATCTATACTTATATTATAAAGCTAAAGAGTTTGTTTGTTTGGTTGAACGCGCTAATCTCAGAAACTACAAATCCTATTTGAAAAATTCTTTTTGTATTAGATAGCCCGTTAACTGAGAAAGGCTATAGGCTATATATCGTTCCGGAAAAATGCACAATTCCCGTGGGATAGATTTGTTTTTGTCTAGGGACGAACCCGAAGCGAGGTTGAGTCGCTAGTTTTCTGATATAATTTCACACTTACAAAGTTGATTGATGACTCATTAAAAAATCTCACGTGTTAAAATGCAATATATTACATAACCATAATACCAAATTAAATAACATTACATTTGAACACTCGAAATTATAGAAAGGCGCATTATATTTAAAACATGTAGATACTATCGATATATAATGCATATTAGATACAATATTAGAAAAATAGATCTTTAAAATCTATGAACATTCAACATCAAAGGTCATAGATTTAAAATAAATAAAATTATAATAACTAATCAAATATAAAATCTATTTAAATAACAGGAATTGAGTCGAGTATTCAAATTTTTATATGAAAAAAAATTAAAGTCCGTGTATGAACTTGTACACACGTACAAGAAGTAAATCTTCTGTAGGTTATCAGTACTTTTTTAAGAAATTCAATTTATATACATATATAATTTTAAATAATTAAGATGGGTGAGATACTAAAAATATCGCATATTAGGCATATTACAATCATATATTAATAGAATATCATTAAAGGAAAGAATATAATATTGTATATCATTTGTCAGACAATAACAACGGTTACCATGGCAACAAACGTACATACATATTTTCGTAACGCATTCACCAGCTTACCCCCCAAGTCAAGCGTGCGTAAAGAAGTTTTACTTCAAAAGAAATGCAATATTAAAAATAGAAATAACATAACTTACCTTCTGTACATCCTCATATCGCCCTCCTCAGCGAACAGCTGCCAGCCTATCTGACCGCCAACACCTTCAAACGCCGCCTGAATTTGTTCTGTTGATATCCTATCAATCTGTGAAAAAAGAAACATTTTATTGTAATAATACCTATTAACCATATTTTCCTCACTTGTCAAAATGAAAGAATTCCGCGACCCTCGGCTTGGCAGGCACAAGTATACCTATTACCTACAATCTGCCAAGGTTACATTTTTTTCCGACTTAAAAACCGAGGCTTTTTTATTGGTTCCCAATTACTAACGCTAGTGTCATAGAATATATAAAAATAATTATAATTATTCAGGAGCAAATTCGTATTTCGTGTGCGTTTAAAAACAAATCCTTCTAAACCTATAAAAATAAAGATTTTTAGAGTATTTTTTTAGTTTCAATAGGAGATTACAGAAAAATATACAACTTGTATATTTAAAAGTAATTTAGGATAAGAAATAGTTAAATATATGTATATCCGAATGTCTAACAAGCCTAAACTAAAAAGTTGTAAATAAAAAAAGTATTTAGAAAACTAAAAAGCCCGACTGCGTAAAAAACGCATTAAAGAGATGGGAACAGCTTGAGGAAGGAACATAATAACCAGTCGGAGAAAAGTAAAAATAACTGCTCAGGTGATTTTGAAGTTGGTGTCATTTTTTTGCGTAAAACGTCATTATTTAATTAAATTCTTTGTTTATGAGTTTTATATACTATGAAATATGTAACGTTATGTCGGTAACACATGCGGCTATTCATTTGTATACAATATAAATGCCTGGGTGTTTGCGTAACGATTATTATTAGTAACAAATATTTCCTTACATATAATCATTTAAAATTATATAGGCAAATATATGGCGTTATAATTAAAAGATTAAAAGAAATTATAGACTATAATATAAAATACAATGTCATTAAAAATGACTATCAATTAAGAAAATATAACTGAACGAGTAACTTTTTTACTGAAGGCTAACATTCTTCCGTTTAATTATTCCGAGGCAAACTATACATGTTTATGTGTAATATTATGAATTCCAATATATTTCAAGAAAATATTAAGCACCATGAATGTAAATACACAATCTTAAAGAAATAATTGATTTTTTATTTACTGGAATTGGAAATTGAAGTTTTTATGGCTATAATAAACATTGCGAATTCACGTCTTGTTTGCTACAGATAATATACATATGTAGTCATACTATAGAACCTGTTGGAGTACCTATAACGCAGAAAACAACACTATTAGAGAAAATTTGACCTAAATTAAAATGTAATGACTGGGTAAATCATAATTTCACCTTATAATAATTCTAAGGCTTTCACACCTCTGGCATTAAGAGTAATCAGTAAGCCGGTTGTCGACAGGCGCCGGCGGCAGAGAGACTACACCGCGCGTCGTTTATTTGTTATAGCTAAATACTGTAGTTGTACTATAGAAGTACGAATTGAAGTGTCAATTATATAGAAAGACAGTGCAAGAGATAAATAAAACACTGTCATGAGAGAAATTCTAACCTAAATTAAAACATGATGATAAGGTTAATCATAATTTACTCATACTACACACTTTATCTCAACCAATAGTTTAATCGGATCAAAAGATGTACCTATAACGTACACAAGTGAGATTTAATACACTTCTAAATAATAACAATGTCCTACCGACCGATTTCAGCCACGGCGGCCAATCTCATTGATACTAGCCATCTGCGCAGGATATGTTATATTGCAGCGCGTATGCGCGCAAACACAAGTGCACTCTTTATTCCGACCACTCGACACGACCAGTAAGTTAAGGTGTAAGACGACGAGGTTAAATGTTAAATTCAGTCTACAGTTAAATTGAGCCTAAGGTTTCCTTGGCTATACAACATTCCACTCCTTGCCGATAGTCGGTGAGGCAGTCGATATCATCGTGGATTTTAAACAGAAAAATAGTAATAAAGTTGACTTATTGGTTCATTCATTATAATAGTTTGATCCTATAATTCACTAGTGACTTACTGTCGCTTTGCTCGGGTTCGTTTTGTAGTACCCTAGGAGATATTTGTTTTTATAATATTATATGCAAGTTAGATTAATTGCTCTTACTTTACGACATTTTGTTACTAACAGTAGCCTTTGTGACCATCCAGGTGTTGTTTATCTGTGTTCTAAATTTTATCCAAATCCGTCGAGGTATTTTAGCGTAAAGGTGTAATAAACATACACACAGAACAGAAACAAACTCTCGCATTTATAATAATAGTGCCGCCAGTGTGTTAAGAAACTGTATTTGCTATTTCTAACGCATAAATGGGTCATAATGGCACCAATCTTACCTCAGGCCATAGGGAGTGAACTGTGAGTCGGTTGTCGATGGCCGGCGGCGGCAGTTCCACCTCATCGCGCGTCACTTCAGCGGGCGGCGCCACTCGCGCGCACCGCTCCTCCTCCATCTTATCGAAGCCAGTCTCCACCGCATCGTAGAACTCATCATCTGGCAATGTGGAGTGTGGCCCTTCCTATGAAAAAGCATGTCACAGTAAGAATTTATATAAATACCCTGTACAACATATCAATGTGTGGAACTAATATCTGGTTGGGTCTCACGTAGCATAAATAATTATTATACAATAATTATTATATAATAATTATTGTATTACAATATTGTACACAATTATTATTTTAAAAGAGCAACTGTTGAGTTTCTCGCCGGCTCTTCTCAGCAGAACTGCCTTCCGAGCCGGTGGTAGCTTGGTGTAGGTTAGGTGATTCAAAAGTGCTTATAAAAGTCTATTTGAATAAAGTATAATTTGATTTGATTAAAATTTCAGTATCCCTTCATATGAGTAATGAATTAGTAATATGCACTTAAAATAGCATTATCAATCATCATAACAAATTATTCGACTTCTGGCGTACTTTATGATGCGTAATACAAATCACAAGACTGAGTGTAAAATGAAATTTATCTCCTGATAAGAACTTCTCAGACAAAGTAAACGAGATTAACTATCTTTATTAGTATTAATGCATAGATAACAGTTAATTTATAAAGTACCAGCGGCTTACTCTTGCTTCGCTCGGGTGGGTATGTTTTGACGTTTAGTATGGAATGGATAGACTAGACATGCAAAGGTATGATGAGTTTTATATCCCTTACCTGAAAAAAAGATTGATTTCCCATACAAACTTCTATTTCCCTTTTTACCCCCTTAAGAGTTGATTTCAGGGATATAAATTATCCTATGTCCTTCCCAGGGTCTCAAACTATCTCCATACCAAATTTCATTTTAATCGGTTCAGCGGATTAAGCGTGAAAAGGAGACAGACACACAGACACAAACTTCCGCAATTACAATATTAGTATGGATAAACTATTAAAAATGCAAGCGATATAGCGAAATCTATACAATTGTAACTAAGCCGAATCTGTATATTAAATATTTTTTGGAAAATCTTATTGAAATAGACGTTGTTATCGATTTAGAGACGGTATCTATAATTTTTAGAATTTTTGTGTGTCTGTCTATCTGTCTGTTACCGCATCACGGAAAAACTACTGGAGTGATTTGATGAAATTTGGTATGATGATAGCTGGTTATCTAGGTCAACATATAGGATACTTTTTATTACGGAAAAATTTCCCATCTCTGAGAAATCTGTACTAAACCTTAAAAGTACGAAGGGAGGAACCCGATCGAAGCGAGAGTAAGTCGCTTGTATGAAATAAAGCAATAAAGATACATACATACAAGTATGAAAACAATCTATTTCAAACTGACTCTTTTTATGGATGTTTCTGAATGGATGGACATTAATTAAACTGGTTTGATAAGAAACAAGAAAAGTATAACTAGTTTATTAAGTTATTATGTCACAACTCAATATTTTATTGCCAAAACATCGCATTTCTTTATAAAAATTCATTGATTGCATGCAAGTTTTAACTTATAAAAACCACATCAGAGAACGCCGGCATCTCACTCCGCGATTGTCAAATTGCAGGCAGAAAGTTAAATATGTGTATAAAACGTAAAAGAAGTTAATTAATTCTACGCGTAACCACACTAACCTACATTGCATTACAATCAACCGAGGACAACCAACATGTCATGTGGAAATAAATTTCGATTTTCGCCTATTGCGCTAACATTATTTATCAAATGTTTTTATATTTATGTTAATTTTAATACCAGATTATCTCAAAATGTCATTAGGTACAAGTACAACAATAGGTAGTTTGTTATATTAAGTATGTAGTAGTTGAAATGAAATGTGTGTTGCGCCGTTAGTGTTTGTTTATCATACTGTTTTCAGAATAGTGCATAACATTAGGACACTGACGAATAACATCACAACCGATATTAGACTTATTATCTATCGATAGGTAGGTACATATAATAAAATTCTAATTGAGTCGAATTTTAATATTAAATATTGTTTTGAAAATCTTATTGAAATAATCATTATTATCGATATGAATCTACAATTTTTAGAATTTGTGTCGGTCTTTCTGTCTGGGAACGCATCACGAGAAAATCACTGGACAGATTTTGATGTTTGATATGATGACAGCTGGTTATCCGGGTCAACATTTAGGATGCTTTTTACTGTGGGAAAATATCACATCTCTAAGAAATCTATACTAACCGTGCAAACGAACCAATGGACGAACCTGAACTGAGTGAGGGTGAGTCACTAGTAATTTATAAATACTTAACTCTATCAAAGTAAATTTTTGAAATAGAACCAACCAGAAAAAAAGACCAACTAAATACTTCGTATACAATAACTTCACTATGATCTTCTTGAAACAAAACTTATCAGGCTTGTTAACATTCCAAAGCAGGTAAATTCCAGTTTGTAATCGAAAGCATCTAGGGGTAGATCGCCCCATGATTGCGTGCGCGAGGCATTTACCCCACTGACGTCACCGCTACACCCCGTCGAAGCAATTGACATGTTCGTCTACCACTCTCGACTACTACAGAGATGATTTAGGTTGCTAAGATTGTATATGATTTTGAATTCTAATCAAAATGACAAAAAAAAATTGATTATCGAGTTCTCACGTAAACCACCACCACCAATATTGTAAATGCAGAACAGTATTTGTTCGTCTTTTGTATAGTGATAATGTCACAGAGAAGTCTCTACATTTTATGTGGCCATCACCATCAATTGATAGCACATATTAAGGCAGCAAAGGTGGATCACTAGTGTTTTATAAAAAATTATACATATTTCGCATGTAATAAGTATTATATAATACAAGTATAAAAAAACTAAAATTGAACTGAGAAATATAATAACAATGTAGTGAAAGAGAAATCTGGGCAGTGAACGCGTTTGCAGACGTACCTACTCGTAGATGTGCCTATTATATTTAAAAAAAAAACCATTTCGCAATGTAATGAGTTGATTTGCAATGTTAAATAATACTCGTTGCAAAAAGTTTAATACAAATAAGTTTTCTCTGAATCATGTTAGGAACTGTTATATAACATAAAAATAGATAAACATCAACAACGATGTAAACATTTTACGATTAAATATCTTATTTATCATGTTTTGTTCACTCATTAATTAACAGTTGTTAACGCCCTTAAAGTAAGTCTTCTAATTTGTTTTGAATTACTTGAAAATTAACGTACGTATTTTTATTACAACTTTTTTAATTACTAAAGTTATAACTTCCAATAAATACGCATTTTTTTCACTAGCATAGTTATTAAATTATTGAAACATATTTCTCCCTCTAAGCTCATATTATATAATGCTTATTGTGATCAGTGTAACTAACAACAGCAAGGCCACCTGCTATTTATTACCCACAATACTAACGCCGGTGTAAACAAAAGAGAATATTCAGTCTTTGTTTAGTTCAGGATGAAGAGTTAACACATTAGAGCCGCTGACGCAACTGTAGTAGAGCCAACATTCGAGCTCTGTCTGGATAGATTCACATCAAAGAAATATTTCTTAACTAAGATACTTCGTGTAATACCTATAGTGTCAACTTAAAACTTTATTTATCCTATATTAAAATTACTTATAATTTAAATTGAGGTTTGCAGTTTCAAACCGTTACTATTCGGATAACTCTACATTTCCCGTTTTAACAATAAGTGACATTTACCAAAGAAAAACAATACATATGACCAAGAGATTATTTCCCTCCTATGAGTGTCATACATCTCTCTAATGCCATATGCGTTTAATGTTATTAATGTTTTTCTTATTTGTTCCCTACAGAAAAACTTTAACGATTTTGAATTATACAAGACTTTCCATTTTCTACTCCTGACGTCCATTAAGCACCGAGAGAGTGACACATGAAAGCCGAGGCAAAAAGGTATAAGAAAAGAAAATTATAGCCAGTCTAGTAAATGTAGAGTATACTATATAACTAGTAGATATCTATAGTGAAGGGTGGCGGTTGCTATCTCCCGATATTAGCGGCGATGACGTAATGGCACACCCTCTGTTACTACGTTGACACCAAATTGTTACAGCCAGCCGAATGAAGAAAGGGCATCCAATATTACCTGACCTATATGTATTGTCTAGCAAACGTTGCATGAAGTTTGTCATTCCGTCGATCTACTGACCTTTAACATAATTTGAATAATAATGACAACCATTTAGAAATAAAAATATACTAACTTTCGTGTGTAGCTTAGCACGTTATTGTTAAAAGAGGTGCACTCAACTCAGATTAAAATGAAACTGCAATTTTATTGAATGAAAGATGAGGTCTTTCCTATACTCGTAGTCAAATGAAATGAGCGCACAAATATGAGGTTTCTTTTCATCCCGAACACAATTATAAAGAAATTACTTTTTTTTCTTGATTAAATTATATCAGAGTATTCTAGATAAGGAATTATATTAACTTTAAAATAAAACTTTTAATAGTCATTAAAAAGAAAAATGCGCAGGTCTTTTTAATATCATTACACAACATTAATTTAAATTGAAAATATGTTTCACATGGAATATAATCGATTCATACTTTTGGAACTTAAGAGAATAGGATTACATTATTATAAATACGATTAAAATTGTAGTTCATTATTTCACTATGCAAAATAGTTTATAAGAAATATAGGGAAAAAAACATACATATTTGACTCTTTTAGAAAATTATTTCATATCTATATTACCTCTAAAAAGACAAATGCACTTATTTCAATACAATCAAATTTTTGACCTTAGTGTACTCTTGACGATGTTGAAATCGACGTAGTCGTGGATTAAGTCCTACACAGAGGACCCTAGTCGGTCAAAATTTCGAAATCCTCTTGGAAATTTTGATCTCAAACGAACTTCGTAGTTTACACGTTAACTTCACATTTTATTTAGGTAAATGTTTTAAAAACATACTAATTCTAACTTTTTCCTTACACATACCTATCATGGGGCTCATATTAGAGGTCTTTAATATTGCAAAGAAATTAAAGAAGTCGTGTTGGCTTGCTTATTTCAGCACGAAACTTAAAACGGATACAATGGATTAAAAGATGAAAATTTATATTGTGGAGGCCGTAGACTGTAGTCCTAGTTCCCAAAGTTAACTCCCCAAAATTCGGATTTGCTCATAGGCAAATATCTACTCCGAGTATTGGTTAATTCGAGAATATAAACATGCACCCCGTACGATAACCGTCACCTCAAGAGCTAACTACATTAAAAACTAATTTATTGCAATATTTAACATCCCACATGTATTAGCTATTCCATGAAAATTGATTTTTAACTTACGAAAAACACCGTACATTAACTTGACGCTATTCTTTTGTAAATCAATACGCCCTTCATGCCAATCACGCGCTTATACCACTACTATCATCGATTTTATTTTAAGCTTACATACTCTATGCCTGCGTTACTAATTGTAAACACTTAATAAATCGTAAAAAGTAGAATTTCGCGTATAACGATGAAATACGGCGTACATACGTTGAAATGATTGTCATTTAATTATTTTCTCACATGCATATGTAAACCAATAAATTACTCGTTCACTTCGAACATAAGAATTATTGCAATTTGATGTTCTGAAATATACTTAACAATCCATATGTTGTAAACTACTGGACCGATGGAAAGGTACCTACTTATTTAAGTCAATAAAAAAAGAACTATTTTGATCAAATTCACAGTTTATGAGACATTTTTAGACAAACTTACATACATTCATATATTAATTACAAAATTGTATGCATGCAAGCATAATTTATGAGTATTCAATATTCGTACAAGGAATTCGAATTGATAACCTCCTTTTAACGTCGTTGTATAAAATGACTTCACAACTTTGATCGGAAATACGTGTAAAAATACTAATTTTATAATCAATACACATCAACATCTAATAGGGAATTAGCGATTATACACACATTATGCATTCATTATACACGTTAAGGCATAATGATTGAAATCCCAGTTGACAATTGTCATGATCGCCTTATGTAAATGTATGTATGTAAATATGTATAATTAGTAAAAACTAGTGACTTACTCTCGCTTCGCTAAGGTGCTCCCTAGTTAGGTACCGTCCCTTCCCTAAGTGCATTTTATACTTTTATTAATAAATTAATAAATACAGGTATTACCATTTTGACATATTAACATAGCAACCTATGTGTTACTCCAGGTCATAGTCTATCTATGTACTAAATTTCATCTAAATCCATCCAGCCATTTCAACATGGAGGAGTTACTAGCACACATATAATACAATAACAAACTTAACATTTTCGATAGTATTATGATCTAACAGACGTATGTATCAAGAAATTCTTAGAACATATAACACTTTTCAAAAGTAAAAATACGGACGGAAGAAAAATATATAACAACTAGCGGCTCACCCTCGCTTCGCTCGGGTTCGCCATTAGACAAACAAAAACAAATCTATCCCACGGGAACCGTACATTTTTCCGAGATAAAAAGTAGCCTATTTGTTATTCTGACGTATGAACTATATTATTGTAAAGTTTCATTAAAATCCAATCAGTAGCTTTTATGTACTAAGCTGTATAAGTTACTATAGTTTTTTAATTATCCCACGGGAACTCTTTAATTTTCCGGGATGAAAATTACCTTAAATGTTGAACGAGGATATAAGGTTCCACTATGCAAAATTTTATTTAAATCAATCCAACAGTTTCGGAGATTAGCCCGTACAAACAGACAAATAGAGAAACAAAAAATTTGAAAATATCTGGATTTGTTCTATTTCTTTTCTTACATCCTGACTCGGTCTTTAGTTTTTTTTTTCTATGTACACCCATCGACCTCTACAGTTTTATTATATGTATATAGATTGCGGCTTGCAATTTTTATCTTTTTAAAAGGTTGAATTTCAGCTTTATTAACTTATCCATTTGTTTCAGTTAACACAATCCCCTTAAATACTTTTAAGACGCTGACCTGGCGGTGTCCTTTACTAACAATGATTGACTTAGCTTTCGGATTTCAATCGACCTAGAATTTATCAGTGTAATCTTTAGTTATAAACATTATTCCCATTAATTATCAAAAACGACGAAAGTTTAGAGTATTATATTAGTTTTTGATAAAATTAGCTATAATAATAAATTACTTCATATACGCACGTGTAAATTTCAATGTAACATTATGAAACACTACCTACTCCGTACCTATTCAACTACTATGATAAATTTATCTTTATATTAGACGAAAAACAAAAACAAATCTATCTAAAAAATCTATGTACTTTTCCAGACTATAATCTATCTCTGTGCCAAATATCATCCAGGTCTGTTCAGCCGTGACTGAGTAACAAACATCCAAACATCCATTTAAACTATCACATTTATAATATTAGTAGATAGTAGTAGAAGAAAATAGTACAATCTCTTTCTGTACAAATTATATACTAAAGTAAAATCTCTAAGTTAAAAAAAGAACAAATCTCATCTGAACCGCATTCCAAGTCGATAGCTTCCCGACGAACTAACAGCACTGATCCATTTAAGTTAACAACTTCAAAGTGCTTGTAAAGTATATACATATAACATATATATACAAATAATTTTTATATATATTTTTATGTAAATAAAGCCATCTAAGACAAAATTAATTACGATAGATCTGGACTAAATGCTATTCACAAAGGCTAAAATAATACCGTATCCAAAACATCATACCTCAAATGCAATTTTACATATTATATATTCGCATTCTTCTCGATTCAACAGTTAATTTTACTTAACCTTGTCAAGTACAAAGTACTGTTTTATCCCGTTCGTCAAAGGCGCGGTGCCAGAAACCAGTTCATTGAAGCTATCGGGTTACTCTTGGCGATGTATGTAGAGATACCATAATGTGTTAATAAGATTACTTACAACGCGGGTGCATTGCTACTGTTGAAAAATAACTAACTTTATTGGCAAACAAAAGACAGGATCATTTGCGACGTCTCCATATTGTTATTTTATATAAAACATCTTATATATGTACCTACCTATCATTGAATAAAATTTTAAACTCTTTAAAAAAAAATATACCACTAGCGGTTCACCCTCTCTTCGCTCGGGTTCGTCCCTAGTGAAAAACAAAAACCAATCTATCCCACGGCAACCGTACATTTTTCCGGGATAAAAATTAACCTATGTATTATTCATGACAATAATATATTATTGTGCCAAATTTCTTCCAGATCCGTTCAGCCGTTCTAGCAATTGGGTAACTTAAGCATCCATCCATCCAAACTTTTTTTGATTTATATAAGAATAGAATATAGTATAGTAAGATTAAATATAGAACATAGAAAGATTTTACTCACACACGTGATCTTTTCTTTCTTATAGCATACTTTTGCCTCAGTATAATGTGTATAAGCTTCGTGCAGTAACACACTAACTTTTAACTACATTTTTTAGTTCAAAACGATCTAAATGCAGATAGAATAGTATAAACTTTTACTATGCCACAGGAAGACTGTGTTGATTCGAAATATATTCCAAAAATATCATTAAATTATATAAGAAATCACATATTGTAATGACTAATCAGTATTTTTTCACAGTCAAAGATTATTCTTCAACTTCTGCCGTGTGCAAATCATTTCATAAACATGATATAATATCGTCTCTTTAAAATTTTACCCTATTAAAGATTAGGCGAGATAAATATACAGACAATATAAAACTTTAAAATGTTTTTGGTTTTTGGTAACCTAGAATATAACAAAAAAAAATATATATATATATATATATATATATATATATATATATATATATATATATATATATATATATATATATATATATATATATATATTTTATACTTTTTTAAAGTATTATTATGATCGAAAATCCAGATATTTCAATGTTGGAAAATTATTGTAATTTATAATATTGCTTATAAAAAAGGGATATAAAAATAATTTTAGTCCTGTTGCGTTTCAATAGCCAGTTTTTCTCAGGACTAAGGCTTTCTTCTTTTCAAGCCGGTGGTAGAATCACTATGATGTTCAGTAAAAAATTAAAATACTTTTATACTTAATTTTATCAATGCGAAAGTATTCGCCTATGAACGATATGCATATGTATATGTATATGTATTGTGATTAGAGAAAATTCACGTTTTTATTAGGACCTATTTATTTGTAACGCCTACTACTATCTGTTTTACCCAAACGGAGATCAATTCGGACGCATTTTATTTGAGTTAAAAGCAAGTTTAATGATAGTTTTTATGAACCCTTTTTCTTATGTGAGTATTTTTAGTATCGTCGACCACTTTTTCTTATATTATTAATTACACTGGTCTGTAAACAAAAAATTTTTTTGCTCTCCTTATTGTTCTTATGCATGAGAATATTTTTTTAAACATATGCTGTTTTGTTTACAAGTTAGGTATAATCAAAAACTTATAATGATGTATAGGTAACTATAATCAAATGACTTCTTCAGAAAGGAGGATGTTCTCAATTCGTCGGAATCTTTTTTTTTATGTATGTTCACCGAAATCTCGAAGACGTCTGAAGCGATTTGGAAAATTCTGTTTTGTTTTTATCGAAATCGGTCGAGCCGTTTTTAAAAAACAACAATAAATTATTTTTAAATAAATGGCTTAATCGAATATGTTATTAAAAAACTTTCTTTATACAAATTACCTGTTTATTATGTCTACATATAAATACATTTAAACGAACAATTCTTGTTCTTTATATCTTTATATCTTTATTTATTTATACCAGCGATCTCGGAAACGGCTCTAACGATTTCGCTAAAATTTGGTATATGGGGGCTTTCGAGAGCGAAAAATTGATCTAGATTAGTCTCATGTCTGGAAAAACGCGTTTTTTCGAGTTTTCATGCGGTTTTCTTTTGCATTATTCCACGCAGAATATGGTCGATAATTTCTTACACTCGGATGTAAGCATCGTGGTCAAGCGGTCAAGGCGCAAGTTAGACAGCACATATGCCCGGGATCGAGTCCCGCTCGGAATACAAAGTTTTTCCTTTTGTTTTTTTTTTGTATTTATTTAAGTTTTTATTTTTTTTATCTAAAAAATACCTTATAACAAAACAGAACTCCGAGCGGAGCTCGGTCGCACAGGTACTTACGTCTACACTAAAAACTAAAAAAAACCGACTTCCAGGCACTAAGAAGTGAAAAATAACTATACGGGGGTTTTCATTTAGGATAAATACCTAATCAGATATTTTCGAAGTCGGTGCCAACCAATGCAAATTAAAGCACACCAGGCACATAGTATGCAATATGCGCTATGTGCCTGGTGAAACCTTTAACACATGTTCATCTGATACGGCACCTAGATTTTCAGGGGAGAAATCTAAATACGAGTCCAAAAAACTAATGAATTTTGTGAGACATGTTTCATTTCAGAGCTCTACTAGCAGAAAGAAGTTTTTGAATGATTTGTTGGTAGCTATACCTTTTTTTGTTTTAGAGAAATACATAACACACTTCTATAAAAGCGACCCATGCCTTTTTTTCTGCTTTATTCAACTTCGCATTAAAAATTTCGTAAACAATCAGATGAAAACTTTCCAACATACCGACTACCGCAAAACTGCGCAAGCGTATACGCGCGAGCTTGGAAATACCTTAAGAGTTATTTTTATCTCTTTTTTACCATCACCTGGAACTGATCATTTCAGTATTGATATTATTATCGTTATTAATAAGAGTGTAATGTGAAAATTAAATTTAATGAAATTTTAAACAATGTGACAAAACTAATTTTACAAAATCTAGAAGTGAAAGCAAAAGGACAACGGGTGGAGATTCGGAGCATCGAAATCTTCATAGTAGTGATAATTTTATTTGAAGGAAGATTTTATTGTAGACTTCATGACTTGATACTACAAGGATAGTTTGCGGATTACCACTTCTTGACATATTTAGATTGATTAAGGTGTTAGCTATAATTATCAAGTTCATACGTTTATAACATAATCAAAGTTCCTATTTTCCTTTTGAGGTACGGAACCTTAAAAGTAATAAATAACACATAATAGATTAATATTTTTGTTGGCCCTTCAATATGGTACTGACCATTCATTTTATATGTAGGGTGGTTTTGAATTTGCCTTTATAAAAGTTCAACACACAATTCAACTTTCTTACAAGTCTACATGACATAAGTGTATAAAGAAAGACCATACGGTGTGCATTTGCTTTTTAGGTCACGACTGCATAAACCGGCTATATGTAGTATTGGATGGCTCCGCTCAAACCATTCTACCTTATATATTGACCGTGTACTTTTCAATTCACATTGATTCACATCTAACTTTACATGATTACTATTGTTTATATAAAGTGCTGGCGATTAGTTCAGCTTGATAAGTTCTAAGTCAGTCATGTCAAACTAAACATTAAAACCATTATCCATTGGCTAGCGACCTAAAGATTTTTTATTTTTCTATTATAAATTCTTATTTTGCATTTCATATTAACTCTGACTAAAATACTCTTCATTTTGTAAATGTCCCTATGAAACATAGTTTGGATACCAAGTTAGTAATTCAAGTTCTTATTAGAACAAAGGGTTTAGGTCTACATTTCAGGTTCTACATAATACTTTCTTAGATTTACTCGAATATTTGACATTTTAAATAAAACTATATTTTCGGTTTTTTTTTTGCGGATTTATTTTGATTTTTGAAACGTCGGGAACCAGACATCAAAAGAAATCCGGGAAAAAAACCGAAAAGATACTTTAATTTAAAATTTCAGGTTCTACTCTATGTCGGCTTTATCTCACAATCTATAATAATACATAAATATCTCGTGTCACGGTGTTTGTGGTCGCACTCTTTCGAAACAGCTTGACCGATTTTAATGTTTTTTTTTTGTATATTTAGTAAGTATGAGAATAGATCGTAAAGTATTTTTCACCGTCCTAACACCATTTTTTAATCGCGATTTTACTATTTTTGTATGAACAATATTGTATAAATACATAGCGACGAACCCGAGCGAAGCGAGGATGACTCACAATCGCTTCGCATATTGTTGTTGTATAACATAAAGCTAAAAAGTTTTTTTTTTTTTTGTAGATTGAACGCGGACATAGTCGCGGATTCTGCTAGTAACACTATAATAAATGAGAAACTTATCTGCTATGAAGTAGTGAGAAAGGTAAATGAGAGAAAACAAATATGTTCCTACAAGTCATTTTCACGTTAGGAAAGGCGAGATATTTCAAGAGTATCTATAAAAATGTACATATATGCGAAACCTTTAAGCTAGTTTAAAAATATAAAAATATTAAAAAATATATAATGTACATAATAAACATAAAATATCTCTGGTATAGCGATGCGATGGTTATAGACATACAGAACGATATAAATTATTTATAAAATCTATACATATAATAAAATTCTAACTGAAGCGAATCTGTACATTAAATATTTTTGGAAATTCTTATTGAAATAGTCATTATAATCGATACAGGGACGGAATCTAGAGTTTCTAGAATTTTTGTCTGTCTGTCTGTTACCGCATCAAGGGAAAACCGCTGGAGGGATTTTGATGAAATTTGGTATAATGATAGCTGGTTATCCGGATCAACAAATACAGAATACTTTTAGTGCGGGAAAATATCTCATCTCTGAGAAATCTATACTGAGCTTTAAATCGTAAGGGATGTCTAGGGACGAACCTAGCGGAGCGAGGGTGAGTCGCTAGTATTTAAATAAAAGTAATAATAAAGATAATAATCATTAAAAGTTTGAAAAGACAAACATATGTATTCAAATTTATATATGGATAGTACACAGGATTCTGGGAAAAAGTAATGTGTGTACAATTAAACCGTATCTCTTATCAAGAAGCCGCAGTAAGGTTGAGCTATAAATTGAAAATGACGTAAAGCTATCGCGAAACAGACTGTTTGAATTCCAATGAATTGGTACATTAACTCACATATATGATTCAGTTTTAAACGACTTTGATGTGAATTGATTTTTATTTATATTTCACTTATCATCAAAGTCGGGATTCTATAGGTATTATTAAATGGCCATGATATTTGACGAGATCAACACCACGATTGTTAAGTCAAAAAAAAAATATTAATAAGAAAAATAACATAATTCTTTGTTCGCAAAAGTATCATTATGCCATATCAAAGAGAACGAAAATTATCAACCAATTTTATTATAGCTGAAAATGTGCGTTATAAATCAACAAAAGCCACATTTGCAAAGTCATTTGTATGTAACTCCTTCACTGTAACAAAACCGACTGTGACTAATATAGCTTAACCTTAATGACAAAGGTAGATTTCCAAAGTGTTTGCCCCAACATGAGGTCGAGCCCCAATTTCACTGACATATCTCCAACACGTAATGTTACGATGAGCGCATATCAAGAAGGCATTAGGACTTGCTTATCATTTCGTCGTTAACAACGACTAAGTTATTGACGAGTAACGATCAAAATGTATATTTATTATAGAGATTACTTTGTGTATTTATAAAAAAGATAAAAACCTTATACAAGATTTAGGTTCATGTAGGCTTCACTGAGAAAATATACCTATAACTTAAAGTTATTTTTTTAATAAGCGTCTCTAACTAGTAAGTCTCGCTTTCTAGTCCAGCTTTATAAATCCTATTAGACACCCATTTAGTTAGGTTTACTATAAATAAATAGCATAGTATTTCATAAAATATTATATTTAACGTATAATATATATTATGTTCGCAATACCTCCTACATTTGCAAATTTCGAGTAATTTACTTACATAATTCAAAAATACTGATATTAATTAGATTACTAACTTTAATAATATTGTACAAATTTTAAATTTTTAGAAATAAATATGATACATGTATAAAAACCTGTGTAAAGTCTTTGTTCTTCTATACTACTACCTTTATATTCTATAAATTTAATAAAATTCTAACTGAATCGAATCTGTACATTAAATATTTTTGTTTATTTTATTGAAATAGTCATTATTATCGATACAGAGGCCAAATTTATAGTTTTTAAAATTTTTGTCTGGCAGTCTGTCTGGAAATGCATCGCGAGAAAACCACTGGAGGGATTTTGATAAAACTTGATTTGATGATAGCTGGTTATCCGGGTAAACATTTAGGATACTTTTTACTGTCAAAAAGTATCTCATCTCTGAGAAATCTATAATACTATCCGTTAAAACGTACCAAGGGACAAACCCGGAGCGAAGGCGAGTCTCCAGTTATATTATAAAAACGACCATCTCATTACTCTAACAAGAGTAATAATTTATTTATAAGCAAGCCATCACTATGTTTTCCCTAAAACAAATGTGGTTCACCGACGCTATCAACAACTTACCTCACGTTGGCATTTTTTAAATATTTTGAATCTCATTGTAACACTAAACAACTGCACATATAACACAGAACATGTATAAAATGTAGCATAGAGTCAAGGTCACAGATAAAAGATCGGAAATCGCGCAAAAATAGCGGGAACGATAAGGGGTGTGTAAACAAACAAAACGTCCGTCGAGCGTCGCGACTCGCCGCTTAGTGTACGCCGTACGGCATACGCTAACTAACACTGGTGAGTCTCTACTATGTAACTCTACTATGCAGACGGTCGCGGGCTGCCGCGGATAGCGCGGGGAAGAATTATTATGTACACAAACTATAAATATCACACGCCATTTCTTAGTTTTAACTGAAATGTGTCTTCGGTTAGTTATAATTTTCATTGCGTTTTTGATTAATAGCTATAATCTACACTAATATTATAAAGAGGTAAAGTTTGTGAGTTTGTGACGTTGTAGATCGTAATCTCTGGATCTTCTGAACTGATTTAGATGAAATTTGGTATGAAGATAGTAAAAAAACCCTGGGAAGGACATAGGATGCTTTTTATCCCGGAAATCATCCCTCAAGGGGGTGAAAATGAGGATGAAAGTTTGTATGGGGAATCAAGCTAGGGACGAATCCGAGCGAAGCGAGGGTGAGCCGCTAGTTTGATAATATAATGGGATAGTTTTCTTAGTCATTTCATAAAAAGATAACTTTTTAATGTATAAATATAAATAAATATCTTGGGGCATTAACACACAGCACCATCTATGTAGTTCCATGGTAAGCTACGAGGTTTGTGTTATGGATACCAGATAGTTGATACACTACACATATATAACTTTAAATACATACGTATTATAAATATAAATACCCATGACTGAGTACAAACATTCGTGCTAATCACACAAAAGAATGCTCCCAGCGGGATTCGAACCCGCGACCGCTGGCACAGCAAGTAGGGTCACTACAAGCTGAGCCAAACCTGTCGTCAAATGTATGTTATGCGAAATCTTCCCCCGAAAGGTGAAAATCGTGAAAATATTTTGGACCGATTTAAATGGCACGTATGGAAGTTATTTTTAATTTGAAGTCTATATTATTTGTAATTAAAAAATTATACTTATCTTTATATTACAAAAATGAAATTGTTATGAGTTTGTCAAAAGTGTCTAAGGTAAAAAAAGAATTTCATTTAGAAATGTAGAATTAGATATTTAAATGTACTTAAATATTTTTCAATTTCGAAGATAATGTAAGGAATACTGTAAAACAAGATAAATAATAAGTAGAGCGCAAAGGATATTGAAACAATTTAGCCGTTTAAAAAAACAGTCAACTGGCCTTGCATCGGAAAATATGCAGATGAAAGCGGAAGGCCCGAAACACATACATACATAACTTAAACGTACGACAATACATTTAGATTAACCAAAAGTAATAAACGAAGGAAAAATTGTTTGTTGTTCAACATAAATTAAGCGTCGTATGCCGAACTAATAATATCGTCTAGGCTCTAGTTGACTACCATCATAGGACAGCAGCATTGCAGAATGTCTTTGATAGGCGCCTACTGCCAATGTTCGATTCCCGAGCGGGATAAACGTTATTATTGACCATACACATGTACATATATCTCGGCCATAAATAATAAATACGGCCAGTCTCACTGAGACTAGTCAGGTATATAGATTCTTTATAACTAATTAAAAACTGAGAATTTCTATCAAAAAAAAAACAGAACTTTAGGCCAGAATCGGTACCCGAATCCAGGACTTTCAGCTTTGCAGCCGTGCAAACTAGCCTCTACGTTAAAACAAATGGTTATAATAATGTAAAATGAAAAATATAGTACTTATATAATTTCTTGGACACATCGCAAGGGAAAACCCTGAAGGTAACAAGACTTTTTACAAACAATGTAACTAATAGAAGATTAAAGTGATTAACTATATAATCTATAATAATATTATAAAGAGGTAAAGTTTGTGAGTTTGTAGGGGGTAATCTCTGGATCTACTGAACCGATTTCGATGAAATTTGGTAAGAAGATAGTTTGAGACCCTGGGAAGGACATAGGATACTTTTTATCCCGGAAATCATCCCTTAAGGGGGTGAAAATGAAGATGAAAATTTGTATGGAGACTCAACCAAGGGACGAACCCGAGCGAAGCGAAGGTGAGTCGCTAGTATGAGGAATAAGGACATAAAAACCATTATACCCAACCAGATAAATACACGTTTATATCCTTTTTCCTTAAATTAATTAAATTTATTATTACGAGTTAATATAAAACATACCTCATGGTCTGGTCCAGGTTTCGATGCTAGCCTTACTTCTGTTAACTGATTCTTCAATGCCCTAGGGAATTAAAAAAAATATGACTAAAACTTTGACAAAAATCAGTAAATATAAATTTAAAAGAAAGTTTTCTTCTACGAAATTATAAAATAATCGAAAGAGATAACTTATCCAGTTAATAAACTCTATGAGGAGGTGACAGCATATAGCAAGATAAACAAAAATATATATATATATATATATATATATATATATATATATATATATATATATATATATATATATATATATATTAAAAAAAAATAACAAAGAAATAGGTAGTCAATATTTGCTAAAAATACACGATATAACAGCCGTCAACTAAGTTTACCTATTATATCAAAGAGGAAAAAGTTTTTCCTTAAAAATGAGTTTCCCGCTCTACATTACACTATGGGATTATAGGGAAAAAAACGTGTCTGTAAAAAAGCCAATTATAGAGGAGGCTAGAGGAGGGGAGATTAACTGATATTATCAACAAATAAAATTGATATCTTTGTGTCCCGCCTTAGATCACTTTGACGTCACATTATTATCCTCCTCATTTACCGAAATAAAAATATTCTATAATACAACACTCCATCTCCAAGCAAAAATGATTTTTTTTTAATAACAAATAGACAAAACCATTGCTTGGTTGCTGTTTCGCAAAAACTTTTCATCAATAAGGATACAATAAACAAAATTTTATAGAAATATATTTGACTATTTTAGTATAATACTATGACAGACAAACAAACAAACAAACATACAAAAAATCGAATACTAAAACTCTTGCTTTATTCCACTATTAACATAAAATATACATTAATGATATACTGTAATATTCAAACACACCCATCTATACTTAATTTGGTACAGTTGACACAGCTCAACTTTTTCAGATTATTATTTACATTTTTATCTTCGAAGCGGGAAACCCTCCACGTGTAAATGCGGCTTATATTAATATAAGCCACATTTACAGCAGGATATTTTGATGTTTTTGCAACAAACAAAAAACACTTGATATAATGAGATTAAAAAAGAAGAGAAGCCAAATATATAATGTTGAATTTTCTTTAAAATTGGGTATTCCCCAAAAAATGTGGCACGATCTTCAATGAGTCACGCTCTTATTGTATGAATGTGAGAGTAAATGACATACATTCTATAAATTAAAGCTAAGCCGTTTCTTCTAAATCAATCAACTAAATCCACAGTTACAGCTTGAACTATCCGACGGAAAAGCTCCGATACAAATTATTTACGTCCATTAATGGGAATACATATTAACATTTTTGTTAATGTTAATGTGAATTAACACATTGAAAAATTCCAATCTTTTTGGTCTTTTGTATTCTTCTTTTGTATGTTCTTTTATTTTTTGTTATTCTGATATTCTGTTTTCATATTAATATCAAAATTCAATACAAAGAGTACGTTGCGCTCCAATTTTCAAGCAACAAGCGACACGTGCATAAGTAATTACTACATATGTATGTATATAAATTAAAATACACCGCCGCGCTGATTTTGTTCGTACGGATCGTCATACTGTTTACACTAAGAGAAATTATTTACAAAGCTTATAGGCACCATTTATATCATTTTTGCTATATGTACGATATAACAAAAATAAGCTACTGGTACGATGATTGTGAATTAAGTTGGAAAAAAATCTTTCTGAGAAATTCCGTAATATTATAAAGACGAAGGGGAATCTAGATTTAAAATCTAGGAGCGCTAGGGTCAATGTTCAAATAGTAGCAATAAGGGATCATCTAGCATAATCTATCTCAAATTTGAACCTAAGAATATAATCTTTAAAAAAAAATTAAGCAAAAAAAACACGGCAAAATAAAAAAAAGGCATGGAAGAAAACTCAGTGATGTCCACATACTCATTTTAAAAAACTCCTACCTATAAATAAGTACAGTATATAAGCACTTACATGTATAGCTCCTCCGCCTGCCTGGCCTGCTTCTCCCTGCGCTTGAGCAGCTCCGCGCATTGCTGCACCGCGAGCAGCGCCGCGCTACACGTCGCGCGGATCGAGGCGCTGGTCGCACGCACCTCTTCTGTGTGCTGCTTTAGACCTACGCCTGTTCAATGTATATTAATAATAACAATAATCTTCATTGCTAAGGTAGAGATAGACCCAAGCTTTACAAATAAATAAAATGGAAATGTTTGTTTGTAATATCAAAATAATAGCTTTTTACTAAGTGCATATAAAAATATATATAGGTACTTATAAGAAAAAGAAACTACTTTTAAAATTTTTGTCTGTCTGTTTATACCGGCTCCGAAACGGCTGGACCGATTTTGACGGGGCTTTCACGGGCAGATAGATGATGTTAGTAACATAGGCTACTTTAATTTTAGAAAAAGAATTAGTGTTCCGCTCAAAAAAATTAAAGCTATGAAAATGTAAAAAAAAAATGCGTACCTAGACGCACCCGAGCAAAGCGCAGGTAAGTCGCTTGTTTATAATAATATTTATAATGTAATAACACATATATTGTTATAACAAGTCAAAATTATTATTTACGTCATTTATACATACACTAGCGACTCACCCTCGCTCCGTTCGGGTTTGCTACTTACATTTTAACGTTTAGTATAGATTCTCTGAGATATATCATATAGGATACTTTTTACTGCAGGAATATCCTATATGTTGACCCGGATATCTAGCTATCATCATACCAAATTTCATCAAAATCCCTCCAGTGGTTTTTCTGTAATGCGGTAACAGACAGACAGACAGACAAAAAATCTACAAACTATAGATTCGGCCTCTATATCGATACTATAGTCTATTTCAATAAGATTTTCCAAAAAATATTTAATGTACAGATTCGGCTTAGTTACAATTTTATTATATGTATAGATGCAAAATATATATCTAAACATGTCAAATCCATACAAACAAAAAAAAACAGTCAAATCTGCATTAAATTAAACTAAAATTAAAAATAATACATTACTGTTAGGTACATTACCACAATCTATTTTTTATTAGCACCTGATGCACTGGAAGCCAAAACTTAAGAATCGAGCAGTTGAGAGTCTCTACCAACGTAACGAGAGAGGCATAAACATTTATTTATTAATTTTATGGGAAACAAACAGAATTTAAAACACAGAAAACACATAAAAACCAACACATACACCAATAAAGTTTCCACTAATACACATATCATGTTAATGAGCAGTCAAGAAAGAGGAAAAAATAACTAAAAAAAAAACTTACAAAAACAATGATATATCACAGTGTACTAAACCATACAGTCATCTATATTAAGCAATGGCGTTTAGTGTGCGAGGTGAGATGGGTCTGATATACTCAATTTTATATGACAATTGGGAAATGGCTTAAACGAAAAACCAAGTATATTTGTACACGCCATGATAATTCGTATAGTGTGTGGAGTTTTATATATTGGCATGTTAAGGTCTTGAGTTCAAGTCCCGTGTCAGGCCCCTTAAAGTGACTTGGTTTTTCGATCATGAACTTTTATGTCCAGAGTTCCCAACCAATGGGCACGCTCCCCTGGAGTGGGTTTATTTTGTATAATTTAAAATTAAAATAAATAAAAATCGTTAAAATAATGTGTATTATTATATTAAAAAAAGGGAGGGGTCATGATAATATCTTTTATAATCTGGTGATACTCAACAGAAGAAACGAAAACAGAAGAACAACTAGTGTCACACCCTCGTGACTTTGTAGCCATCGCTCTTACGCCTGATCTCCCACTACGATTATAGAAATAGTTCCACCGGACTTTGAGTATTTTTCGCATATACACCTACACTATAATATTTCGCGCAAATAACCAGTTTCAACAAGAAGTTGCTGTAACCGAAATTAGTACTTTTAAAATTTGTAATTCAAACATAAAAAAGCGACATCCTTAATGATAATGCTATTAAAATAAAGGTTTTTCATAACAATTTTAAATACAATTACATGTAATTATTTTTATCTTCATAAGTATACTGGATGACCACACATCTGATTGACAGTCAGATTATCCGTTCAGACGGTGTTAATTGCAGTACTGATTTCCACTTTGAAACAAATATTTGCTTATCACACACATTCATTTTCATTTTATATACAAAAGCTAATAAATTCACATAACAATACAGTTATACTATCATTAGGTATTCAGCCCTTATTAACGTTCCATAGCTGGACACGGACCTCCCTCCAATAAGAAGGGGGTCAGACCGTAGTCCACCACGCTGCCTAAGTGTTGACGGGTTGGCAGACTACACATGTCTTTCGAAAACTTATTAAGTTCTCTCAGACATGAGGTTTTCTCACGATGTTTTACTTCATCGTAAAACAAGTAGTAATCATGTTGGAAATGATTCGCACATGAAAATATCAGAGGTGCGAGACCCGGGATTTGAACCTGCTTCACTCGGTTTCCCAAGCAAGCGCGTTACCACTGGGCAACGACTGCCTTATATTATCATTATAGCTAATTCAACATTACCATCAGCAAGCTTCACAGCGTCAATGGCCTCACTGGCATCATCATGTATCTGTGGGTATGTTGACATGCACATGTCGAAGTAATTCTGCAGTTGGAGTGATTGTTTTGATAGTAACTCTGAATATGTTTCCAATTCTGATATCTTCTCTGCAAGCCGACGTGATGTTCGACCTACGAAATTTAAATAATTAAATTCAGTACCAACATCATGTTAAGTACCACTAAATGTCCCAGGATCAAAATTACTGATTCATAAACTATCTTCATGCAAAAAATCAAGTTGTCTCATTGCTTTTTTTAATATAAGGACAGATTGAAATTGTCTCTTTAAATGTATATAAACGTCGAGAACCAAAAATCAAAATAAATCCGCGAAAAAATCCGAAAAGATAGTTTTATTTGATTAATCATTTTTCTATACAAAATGTATGGGAAAAGTTTTTTCTGTCATTTCGAGTTAAATAGTCTCATAGTTTATTGATGAAATAGAATCCCTATATGAAATAGGATTGATTGACATAAAAAATTTTTTTGGTATTTAAGCATTTTTTTGCTGACTGTACATTTTTTCCAAATTCTATGAATGCAGTTCAGAATATCTCAAAATGTTATGGATGGTCTCCTAGGAACCTTTTCCTGTAACTATAGCATTTAAGGTACCTGCCCTTACACACGTCGCGTTTAAAAAATTCATCCTATATATTTTTTCCTACTTTTTTTAAATTGATTACCATGTGAGCCCGTAGATTGTAATGAAGTAACTGAACCATGTCTCCGTAAACCACCCCCATTGGAACTGCTATCTGAACTGGTACCATACCCTGATTCAACCTGAAAGTAAGTTTAATTTTATAAATTTACTAATTAAACAATAACAAAACAGTTTATTTAAAAGACAAGCCATAAACGAAAAATGAAATACTTCAACTATAGATCCCTCCTTATTACATTATTATACAGTTGCATAGAATAAACCTTTTATACAATACAATATAACTAATACCTAATATAAATAATTACCATCATCCACTGTAAACAAAATGGCTGGCCTAAATTTTTCAAAATAATAGACTTGACTTAAATTGTAGTTTTGTAAATTTTTAAACAATTTACTCTACTTGCTAATTCTAAATGTCATTATTTTAAAAATAAATTTATAAAAATAATCTTTAAAAAAATACTTAATGTATCAATTTTTTTTAAAACATTGTTTATCATAATATGGTTATATCTGTATGATAAAACTTAACATGTCATAAAATAGTGAGTAACTCTATAGCTGTTAATCTTATCAGGAATTTGTAGCTAAGCTTATTATTATTAGTTATATGCACATACATGTATAGACTCTTCATAAAAATAAATAAAATTCATGTTTTTTTTTAATTTAATGATATGTATAAAATGTTATATTTTACAGAAAAACTGTAATAATTTATTCTGAATAATCACTTTTATTTTATTTCTTTTTTGCGGCTATGATGTCACTGCGACCATTTCTGGTCTATTGTGATCGCCACATTTACAATAGACCAGAAATGGTCAATAATCACTTACTTGAAATTTTATGCTTGTAATTTTATGTCCATTTTAAAATATTAATACTCACTTTGAATGATTCCAAGACATCAATCCATTGTTGCTTTTCCTCTGGACTTGTAGCTCTCAAATACCAAACACAATCATTAACTGATACATCAAATCTGCAGTCATCAAATTCATGAGGCTGAAATAATATGTAATATGTATTATTATACATTGCTAAAAGTTTAAAAGGTTATATGTCCAGCGATTACATAAAAAAATATTATTAGTATTTCAAGCATGATTTTGTACACATACAACTAAAGTAATAAAATACAAACGTTCGTCTATAGCAATTAATTTAAAGTTTGAAGAAGTTACGCACACAAGGACAAATTATTTTTTTATGACAATTTTTTGTCTCAATGTTAGATCAATAATATATATATTTTATATTCACCTTGACTTTAGCTTTCTTTAAACATAATGCACCACGACATCCAAGATTGCTTTCTAACTCGCTTTTGTAATAGGATAACGTAGAATCCTTCAAAACAATAAACCTATCCTGCCAGCCATGTATGTAGTTAGTCCATTTGCTTAAATAGCCACGTAGTTCTTGAGTACTAACATCTTCTAAATCTGAATTATCACTCAAAGTTATATTTTCATCCGTCATATTTGAAACGTAATTTCGATCAAATATTTACAACAAAACAAAATAAAAGTATGATACACAAACTCACTACACCTACAAAATGTTACTAGGACAGATTAAAAAATGTTTTGTTTTGATAAATCAAGTGACAGTTTATTGTCAATGCGTATGCGTAAAGCTAAGTACACATTATAAAAAATGAAAAAGAAACAAGTATCTGAATATCTTAATAATTATCTGAAAAAGAAAAAAAAACGAATTAAAAAATATTATAAATGTAATCTATTTCACTAAATAAAATATATCAAAAATTGTTATAAAATGATAGTAAAATAAGTAACAACTAATAGTCTGTGCATATTTTAACATAAAACTTAATCGATTACTATTCTCCTACTCCATTGGTAGATATTATGTTGCCGCCAAAAATGTATCTTTTGCACCAATGAAAATTCTGCGATTACTACAACACGCAATTTCCGTTCAAGATGGCCGACAAAACTATGCCTATATTTGTTCCATCAGAAAAGCCTTTAAAAGTCGTAAAATGGAAAGCTAAAGAAGGTGCTTTTGTGTCATATGGTCAAATATTATTTTTATACAGCGATTCATCAGGCAAGAATAGTGAACTAAAGAAATTTAAGTCGACTCGTGCTGGTACTATTGTAACCATCAAGGTTAAAGAAGGAGACGTCGTAGAGCCTGGGTAAGTGACGTCATATTGTATTTAGATACTTTTAATAGTCTCATTGTTTTTATAAATAAATGGTACTTTGAAACATTATGCTTAATAATTTGAATCAATAATAAAATTGTAATAAATAAAGCAATAAACAATGCTGGTTTAAAGCTAAATATTAGTGATAAAGTTCTTTTAATAAGCGCGCCAAAATTAGGTTGTTATTGTTTGTTTTATCAAGAATTTAACCTACATATCTAATTAATTATTTTTTATATATTCAGAGGATGTATAGCAGATTTAGAAGGATGTCGTCATCCAACAGTAATGAAGGAAATGTGTGCAGAATGCGGTGCCGATTTACGCGTCGACGAGGTTCAAATACATGACGCTGCAGTGGTTCCTATGGTGCATTCTGTACCAGACCTAAAGGTAAATGAAAGATTAATACTAACGTTTTTTGTATTGATTATGGATAATGTAATTAAAGGACATCGTATATCACACATTACAATTTAAACCTCAATAATTTTATAACCTTTATACAAGAGGTATGGTTAATATGTTTCAGGTATCTGGAGAGTTAGCCCAAAAGTTAGGCAGAGAAGATGCTAATCGTTTGTTGAAGGATCGCAAACTGGTTCTCCTTGTTGATCTTGACCAAACATTAGTTCACACTACCAATGATGACTTACCTCCCAATTTAAAGGTGAATATTTAATGTTTTATAAATTTGAAAATTTATTTGATTTTTGAAATGTCATGTCAGAAAACATTTATTTTATAGATGTTTTTCATTTCAACCACCTGAATCAAAATGTATATTAATGCTAAGACAAATATTATATTATAAAAATAATATGCTGTTTATATAGTAACAATTAAAAAAAATACAGTACACTAAAATGTGTTAAAATCACCATAACAATATTAATAAATTAAATATAATTTCTTTAATTGCTTTTACAGGGAGTACTACATTTTTTCCTCCGAGGTCCAGGTAACCAAGGGAGATGGTGTCATACAAGACTTAGGCCAAAAACAGAAGAATTTTTAGAGTCTGCATCAAAGAACTATGAATTGCATGTTTGTACATTTGGAGCTAGGCAATATGCACATGCTATTGCAGAGTTATTAGATCCACAAAAAAAGTACTTTTCACACAGAATTTTATCTAGGGATGAATGCTTTGATGCTAGAACAAAGTCTGCTAACTTAAAGTAAGTTTAATTTTCCTTTTTTTTATCTAATATTGTGCCTGCTGTGATCGTCTGTATGTGGAAAAGCATTTAATCAATGAACTAAAAGCAAATTTTAAATTGTCATGTAATAATGTGTTTTTTGTTGACAAACCTAAATAAATAAAGATTAATAAGATATTATAAAATGTAGTATTGGTTGAAAGAAATCTCTTACTTAATTCTATATATCTAATTGACAAATATAAACAGATTTTAATATTAATTTCTTAATTAAATTATAATAACTAACAAGACTATTCAAGTATTATGTAAGCATTCTTTCAGTACTTTTTGATGGCTTCAGACAAAATAATGGTATTAGTGTGTATATTAATGGTATTAGAAAATTAATAGTAGTTTTTAGTAAGTGGACTTCAATCAAGCAAGTTGCTAAATCATGTATGACAGCTTATCTTCATAAGTTAATGATTTTGTTTTGAAAACATTTTCGTCACACATTTTTTATATACCCTGCCCATACTAAATCTGCTTACAAAAATACTTAAATGGTGCATTTATGAATGTTTTTTTTTTCTCATAACATTTTTAGAGAATATCTAACATTATCTTCATCTATACATATAAATAAAATTAGAGTGTCTGTTTGTAATGTCAAGATAACAGCTTTTTACGAAATACATATACAGTACTTAAAAGAAAAACACAAGTTTTAATTTTTTTGTCTATCTATATGTCTGTTTGTTCCGGGACGTTTTTAACGGGACTTTCGCTGGCAGATAGCTCATGTTATAATAAGTAACTTAGGCTATTTTAGAAAAAGTGTCAGGGTTCCACTCAAAAAAAGTTAAAAGGTACCTTGGGAACACACCTGAGGGAAGCAAGGGTATGTCGCTAGTATTAAATTAATATGTATATGCATGTACTGTTTTCCTTTTCCAGAGCCTTATTCCCTTGTGGAGATAACATGGTTTGCATAATAGATGACAGAGAGGATGTATGGAGGCATGCAAGTAATCTAATACACGTCAGGCCTTATTCATTCTTTCAGTGCACTGGAGATATTAATGCACCACCTCCTTTATGTAAGTATCCAACGTATCTAATACCTTCACATTATTAACGAAGTCTTTAAAATCACTGCCCCCGTTGCGATTGAATTGGTATTTCTATAAAAATGTTCTCCCAATTTGATGCAAATCAACAGAGGGTTTCCACATATATTCACAAATTTTGGCATTTGTAGTATATTTTAAGTGATTAAGATGTCATTTAAGCTTAAATAGTAAATTAATAAAAACTATTACTTTAAAAAAACAATTACTTAGAATAATGAAATTATTAAATATGGATGTTTCTTACACTTTTTAGTGTATAAGTTGTATTCATTAATTTAAACAATATACCTAGTGAATTGTAAACAACTATCTTTGATAATTATGATATTTATCATGATAAGTATAGATTGATAATAATCATTCTAAATAAATATACTCAACAGTATTTAATTTGCAACTCTTCAAATTGTCAATCAGCAAACTGAGTTCATGCAGTTAAGGAGGATGAGGATGATATTCCACTCCTTAATTTAATTAAATAATGCATATGTAGTTGGTTAAATTTATTCTGTTTTTGTTTCTGTCAAAATTATGAAAAAATAATAATAAAAGATTATGTTAATTGTTAAAAGTGTTACATAATTTATTCTAATGTCAATTATGATAGGCAAGTATTCAAATACCAATACCTACACAAGGATTGCTAAGTTTATATCTGTTTGGAAAATTATCTATAATTATCTGATAATTATTAATTATCAATAGACATTTATCTTGATAATTTCATTCTCTGATTCTTCTTGATCCTCTTGAATACATTTAAAATTTTATTAATTTTTGACATGAAGATACTGGATTGAGATACATGTTTCAAATAAAAGATATTGTAACATCTCTTACAATCCAGATATTAATGTCTTTCTGAAGACTTCCTTTTTTTAAGCTTTTAAAGGAGGACAGATACGAAGACTACATAAAATTATTATTATATTTAGTATAAAATTATTATTATTTTTCCACATAATATTAATTATATAAAATTATTTTCAGTTATCACGGCTGAAGAAAAATCTAGACTACCATCTGGTAAAAATGGCTCGCAACAACCAATGAGCAATCAAATGCCCACATTAGATATTGGACCTGACAAAGTTGACAAGACAGTTAAATTGGTTGAAGGTGATAATGGAAAGATTATTACAAAAGAGAACAAAACAGACAGTGACAACAAGAACATAACAAAAAAAGATGAAGATGCAGATAAAATGGAACAAAAAAATAATATCAATGAAAAATTAGACGATGACAAGAATGAAGGTAAACGAAAAACTATAGAAGATGGAAAAGTTAATGATAATAATAAAGAAGTTCTTAAAGAAGATGAAATACAAGATGATAAAGAAAAAAGTCTAAAAGAGGATCAAAAAGAAAGTGACAGTGGAAAAAATATTGCAAATAATGATAAAGCTGATGTTATAAGTTTACTACCATTTAATGAAGGTGAACAAGATAAATCAATGATAAACCCCAATGTGCCAGTGTGGGTGGAGACTGCTGATGGGCAGATAGAAGTGGAGGATGCAGATGATTATTTAATATATTTAGATGATATATTAAAAAGGATACATAAGTGAGTTAATTTTTACAACATTATCATATAAAATTAAGAATTTGTATTTGCAGTTTTATATATATACCTTATGATATTTCTGTAGTAAACACAAATGTTTATGTCTGAGAATCGAACTCGCGATAATTAGTCTTCACAGGCACACAACCATCAATATTATGTCAATTAGGGTAAGAATCATGTAGGTATCTTAAGTTTTGATTAATAGTATAATGATATCACAAAATAAAAATTAATATTTTTCTTCCTGTAACTGTTGATTACGTTGTGTGTGCATGGTATAGTTTCAGTGAGTTAATTTGAAATATTAATCTGAATATAATATAAAAAAAAATTAAAATAATACTATTAACTAAAAATAGGTGGTGCTGTTGTTAAGTTGTAAAAACTTATCTATATTCATGGATCAATATGAATCATGCAATAATATTTACAATTGATTTACCAAAAATTTTAACAAATCTTTGAACTTTATATGTAGCACTGGTTGAAAAAATTTAAATTTTATATTCTTCAAAGTGCAGGAAAAAAGTATATAAGAATTATTTATCATAAATATGTTTTTTTACAGAGAATTCTATAATGTATATGATAGTATGGGAAAATATCAAATACCAGACCTTAAGTTTATAATACCTGAAGTAAAAAGCAAAGTGCTGGCTGGTGCAAGTTTGGTGTTCAGCGGGCTGGTGCCAACTCACCAGAGATTGGAAACTTCGAGAGCTTACCAAGTAGCTAGAAGTTTAGGAGCTGAAGTTACTCAGGACTTCACTGATAAAACTACTCATTTGGTTGCAGTTCGTTCAGGTATTGAGAGTGTTTGACTTAAATTAATTCTTACTTAATATTTGAATACTCTGTATATAACAAAAATACTTTTTATGTGGTTTAATAATAATAATAATAAATAATAAACATTAACACACAGCACCATCTAGTTCCATGGTAAGCTATGAGGCTTGTGTTATGGATACCAGATAGTTGATATACTACACATATATAACTTTAAATACATACATATTATAAATATAAACACCCATGACTAGAGTACAATCATTTGTGCTCATGACACAAATAAATGCCCCCAGCGGGACCCTAACCCACGACTGCTGGCACAGCAAGTAGGGTCACTACAAACTTAGCCAAATGTGTCATTAATTATATAAGATAAACATTAACACACAGCACCATCTAGTTCCATGGTAAGCTATGAGGCTTGTGTTATGGATACCAGATAGTTGATATACTACACATATATAACTTTAAATACATACATATTATAAATATAAACACCCATGACTAGAGTACAATCATTTGTGCTCATGACACAAATAAATGCCCCCAGCGGGACCCTAACCCACGACTGCTGGCACAGCAAGTAGGGTCACTACAAACTTAGCCAAATGTGTCATTAATTATATAAGAGAAGCAATTTTTTTTTTGTAATACTCCCATACTTTTATTAGGTACAGCAAAAGTGAATGCCAGTCGAAGGATGGGTGACAATAAAAACAAAGTAAATGTAGTGACACCGGAGTGGCTGTGGACCTGTGCAGAGCGCTGGGAGCGAGTTGATGAGCGACTATACCCGCTGCAACGAGGTGGACAGGTACTGATATCTTTAAAATAATCTTTTGCTATACTAACAAATATATTATTCTTAAAATGAAAATTATATGCAATTATATTATTATATATTTTGCTTAGTTGTCATATTATAATAAGTACTGAGTCTGGGTTGAGGAACCCAGACTCAGTGCTGGGGATCTATACAGATAAATAAAATTGAAGTGAATCCATCTGCGGCATATACACATAGTTCTACTGATGTTACTAAGTTGCTAAGCAGTTTCAAATAGAATATAACAAGTAATATGAACAAGTGTATATGTAGAGCAGCGCGCGCCGGCCGCCCGCGCACTGCAGTAGCCCGCCACCGCCGCCGCTGCGCAAGCGCACGCCCTCTGGCCGCTTCATGGACACCATCAACCCGCTGCTCTCCTTCTCCAGCGATGACATCGCTGATATGGACAGAGAGGTACACTATGCCACTATATTTATCAATAATATATCGTCCACAGTGTATATCTTTTACGTTTCACGCTAAAACGACTGGATAGATTTGTATGAAACTCATGCCCAGTTCACATTATTCCAGTAATTCAAAAGCTGTTGAATCAATAACACTATAGCGACAATGATTTCAAGAAATGGGTTCGAAAATTGTTTTAAAATTTTACTACTGTCAGAAGATGTAACTGATGTAGTAGATTTGGGTGAGAAACTGTATAAGCGAATAACTGGAGTTAGAAGATTCAATGCAATGAGAATGATAGCCCAAAATTTTGTGGAGTTTCTATCATTAATTTTAAGCGATACCTTATTCAGAAATGCTCTACCTGCAAAAATAAAAGAAATTTTCAGTCAACTTCATTTTTAGGAATTGGAACTACAACCAGTGTGCTGGTTTCGATCGCTGGACTGGAATGCTACTGGAATAATGTGAACCAGGCTTTAATTACTAATCTATTATATAATAAAATTCTAACTCAGTCGGATCTATAAATTAAATATTTTTTTAAAAATCTAGTTGAAATAGTCATTATCGATACACAAAGGCCGAATCTATAGTTTGTAGCATTTTTTCTGTCTGTCTGTTTCTGCTTCACGGAAAAACCACAAAAGGTATTTTGATTAAGTTTTGTATGATAAGAGTTGGTTATCCGGGTCACTTATAGGATACTTTTTGCTGCGAGAAAATATCTCATCTCTGAGAAATCTTTACTAAAAGTTAAAACGTAAGTAGCTAGTGAAAAATATATTGTTAAACTTACTTCTTGTATGAGGCCTAATAATAAAAAAAAAAGATTTTCAATTTATTTATTTCCTGCTTAATTTTAATATTTTAGGTGGAGGACATATTCAATGAATCTGATGAAGATACAACAGATGATGAGAAAAAACCTCAAGATGATCTTGATGATGAAGAAAACATGTCTGAAGATAGACTTCTAAGTCTGGAAACAATCAAAAGTTCCCAAGACAGGTAAACTTTAGATTATTAAAGAATATATTTTATGATTAGTAAATTAAGCAATCTATATCCTTACCAAATTACATCAAAATCTGTTCAGTTTTTTAAAGATTAAATAGACAAATTACAGTTACTTTCACATTTCTAAAAGTACTATAAACTGATTTAATATATAAAAATAATTAAAAAATAATTATATTCTAAACAAATGTACAAAATTAGATAAGTGAGGGCTTTTGCAGATTGGAATAATTCTTTTTTAACACGCTTTTATTAGCTTCACTTGTAATTAACAATGTAATCAAATTTTGGAAGTCAAATTTATCCTACTTTACATTATGGTATGGAAATTAAACTATGAATGTATGGCATCTTGGAGCTGATCTGATGATGGGGCCAAAAGGTAGATAGTGAAACTCTTCAGTGGC
The DNA here is from genome assembly GCA_033884665.1 of Argynnis bischoffii washingtonia. NCBI lineage: Eukaryota > Metazoa > Arthropoda > Insecta > Lepidoptera > Nymphalidae > Argynnis > Argynnis bischoffii. Next base: position 4,849,147 of record CM066623.1, on the reverse strand, counting down.
TACTAGTATTCCCCTCGTGTTTGGGCTCATATGATTTGATTTGACGAAAGCCATTATTTCAAATCGAGTCCCACTGGGAGCATTCATTGGTGTGATGAGTGATAATGTTTTTACTCCAGTCATGGATATTTACATTTGTAATATGTATGTATTTTAAAGTTTTATATGTGTAGTGTATCAACGATCTGGTACCCATAACACAAGCCTTGTAGCTTACCATGGAACTAGATGGTGATGTGTGTTAATGTCCCAACATATTTATTTAATAGTATTACTTTCTATAATTCACTTATAAAAGAAGACATTTTAAATCTAAATCAAAAGTAAGAACAACGTAGGTACATAGATAGACCTACTTGGTTTTAGTTGGTACCAGTTACTAGTTGTAGTTTGTATTTGTAAGAAGAAAAATAGCAGAAATATCAAGTTCTGAAGTTATTTTTTTATGATATGCACTTAAATTTGTTTCTGCTAAATGTTAAGATTAAAAATATACATTAAAGACTAATAATAAAAAAATATTTTATTGACAGGTTACTAGAAAAAGATGAAGATGAACACTCAAGTGATTCCAATACAGGTATACTAAATATTTTTTCTTTATGGTAAACTTATTAATAGGTTTGTTTTCTTATATTTTATTAATTTAATTTATTTAAAAGAATGTAACTGAATTTCGTATGAGAATATAATATTTGTTTTATATATATGTTCATTAAAAAAACGAATACTATTTTACAATCAATCATCCTTGTATAGTAACATATATGTTACTCCAGGTCATAGTATACCTGTGTACTAAATTTCATCCAAATTTTCCGGGCCATTTCAGTGTCACATTTATCTATACTAATGTCATCATGAGGAAAGATTTGTTTGTTTGTACAGAATAGGCTCTAAAACTAGTGAACCGATTTAGATTAAATTTTGTAAGAAGATAGTTTGAGAATCTAGGAAGGACATAGGATACTTTTTATCCCAGAAATCATTCCTTAAGAGGGTGAAAATGGGGATGAAAGTTTGTATGGAGAAGCAACCTAGGGATAATCCCAAACAAAGCTAGGATGAGTCGCTAGTAATATATGTAAATAAAACTTATTTTTCTCAGAAGATGGTGAGAGACCTAGAAAAAGGCCAAGACCTTCAACACCCACATCTGATGATGATGATAGTTCATGGAACCTCATGGGTGCGGCCCTTGAAAGAGAATTTCTTGCACAGGACTGATGCCAACATCCAATTGTACAAATTCTATTTCCTCATGTTAATAAAATAATGTCTTTTAATTTTGTTATTTCATTTAATTCCTTACAATCAATACAAAGAATTTCAGACAAAATGTTAAATCAAAGTTTTAGGTAAATAAAAGATTTTTTTTGATTACAACTACCTTTATAGCTACTTAATTATCATTAATGACTAAATTGCATATGGATCATTATTTTCATCAAAAACATGGAATTTGGTATATGTTGGTTTAGATGTAAAGTCTTTCTTTCCATCTTGCCACCCTCTTGGTGGTGCAGATTTATAATCAAAGCCTGATTTTAATTTTCCATATATTTCTGCTTCTTTTTCAATGTCTTCTCTATATCTTTCTTTAGCTACTTTCTTTCCAGTAACAGGATCAGTGACATCTCCAAATGGATAAACTACTTCTTTGATTTCATGTGTTATTAGTTTTGTTAATTTCTTCGGCAAGGCTTGTATAAGTACTATATCTCCAGTTTTACATTTCTTGTATGGGTCATGGCAATAATAAAATTCATCTTTTCTAAAGTACTGAAATAAAATATTAAGTCAATTATTTTTACACATGTTACAAAAAATATGTGTTAAATAAAATATAATCTTGGATCAAAGTACTGAATTAATACAAACCATTAACAAATTTTCATCTAATTCTAACCTCTTAACTCGAATTTTTGTAGCATTTTGTTTAACAGTAGGAATACATTGACCTAGCAATAGGAATTTTCTAGCTGCTTCAGAAATATTTCGAGACATTTTGAAAAGGCCTCTGTATCTACATGTATTAATTTATTAGATAGGTATTCTAAATAATTGTGCAGTTTCTATTATTTGACACTGACATAAGGCAAAAAAAGCCATAAGCTAATAAATAGGCTTGTTGAAAAAACATCGATATATCGATATAAAATATTCTATATCAAAAATCGTATCAAAAACGTTTTTTTTTTCAAATATAATTTATTCGCGAATTATTTAACAGAATTCAAAGCCGTAAAAGATAGGAACGAATGGAAAAAAAAATTGTATTGTCTATGACTACTATGTTTTGCTTGATCTAATGTAACACAATAAAATTATTCCTATTAAGACAATGTATATGTTTGTTGTGTACATCTGTACAACAGGTTCCAGAAAATGTTCAAAAAGCTTCCCTATCTCTCTATAAAAGTAGCCTGGAACTTCAACGCGACAGAAATATTGTCAATTATAATTTGTATGTACGTATTCAGCCTTTTTTAACGTCCCACTGCTGGGCACAGGCCTCCCTTCAATACGAGGGGGATCAGGCCATAGTCCACCACGCTGGCCAAGTGCGGGTTGGCGGACTTCACATGTCTTTCGAAAACTTGCTAGGTTCTCTCAGACATGCAGGTTTCCTCACGATGTTTTCCTTCACCGTAAGGCAAGTGGTAATCATGTTAGAAATGATTCGCATATGAAAATATCAGAGATGCGAGATTTAAATTTATACAAAAGATAACGTTGGTCCTGCTGAGTTTTGTTAGTTCTTCTCAGGTCTGAGGCTTCTTTCCGAACTGGTAGTAGACTCATGACGTTGTGTAATAAATAATTTAATGCTCAATAAAATAATTTGAATTTTTCACGTATATGTGTTTTTTTATTTCTTTTTTGCGGCTATGATGTCACTGCGGCCATTTCTGATCTATTGTGATCGCCACTTTCTTCATTAGAGTGAACCATTGAACCCTGAAGAATTGAAAAATTGCAGGATTTTCTTAGGTTTGCACTCTTTTATTTCATCTAGGCCTAGAAACTGTTTTCCTAGATGAATGCTACGCTTGTACATGAGCGGTCCGCATTCCCATAGAAGATGAAGTGGCGTTTCATCTGCCTCCATGCATATTCTACAGGTTCACGTTTCGCTCAGTCCCATATTGAACATGTGTTTGTTTCGTGTATATGTGTAGTGTGTGTGTATATGCGGTGACCATTATGCATCACTCACTTTGAAATGACGTAAAAACCAGTTTATTGGAAGGGAGTAAAATACCTTCGTTTTTATTAAAATTCTTATGCAGTAAAGTAATGTACATTTTATATAAAAATAGTATTATCTTTTATTGAGCTAGACTAAACTAAATACATTTTTATTTAAAATTAAAACAAAAAATCTCTGAAAATTTGACCAATATATCGATATTTTATCCTTGGGATATCGAGGTCGATATTGATATTTTAATAAATATTGCCGATATCCCTAAGGTAAAATATCACAGAAAAAATATTTCAATATTAACAGCTAAAATACTGATAGATAAAAAAATTAATCCGCGAAAAAGTTATTTAATGTTAAATATTCGCGTAAATCTTGGAAAAGTATATTCATATGAATTCATTAAAATAATTCATTAAAATCTAGTTATGCTCAAATACCTTTGACACTGAAAATGTTAAAGAAAAACTATTCAAGGTTATCCAAGCTAACTATGCCTAAAAATTTTTTTAAATAACTTAATGTTGTTTACTCATTAATCTTTTCGCTATAAAATAAGTTTTTAAAACTACAAAAAAAGCTTTTTAAGTGATAGTATTTTTTAATTGGGTTATATTATAGTTAGATATTCCACACTATTTCTATAAGGAAACGCTTTGTTGGTCTAGTGGCTAGCATGTAAAGTCGTAGTACCCGGGGGTCCAGGGTTCGAATCACGTACGGATCGTTACAAGCTTAGTTATTGGGCTTTTCTGTCAAGAAGTTTCAGCTCGGTAATAGCTCGGATTTGAAAGTTGGCGGTATTTTGCTCGTGTCTTCTAGAGTGCACGTAAAGCCATCGTGCACCTGAGCTCTCACCGCGAGTGTTGCATTGTCTTCCCACCAGAGCATGAGTGACAGGAGTAGATAGAGCACTAGTTTTTGCGCACATGTAAATCGTGCACCATCGTTGCATAGGAGATATTCCTGCACACATAGCTAAGTTTGGTGAGATTGGCTGCAATTTGTCTTCAATTTGTTGTCAAGTGAGGACACAAGGAAGTAGTAGTCTTTCTAAGACCAATAGCATATATGGCCAGGGGCACAGTCTACTTCACTAAGGCATCTAGACCGGGCATATGACATGTCCGGCACTACGGGTGAGGCGCACTCCACTATCTTGCTTTTATATACATAGGTTGGGATTTGAGAACGGCTTTTAGAGTTGATAACTGTACATAATTTCCCAAGAGATGGAACTACAACTTTTTTTTATTTTTAAACGCCATTAAAATTAATATTTTTGGACAATTCTTGCAGGATTCTTCTTTTTTGACATTTTCGTTACGAGCAATAGACGCTCGCCTTCTATATGGATTATAGACGCTCGCCTTCTACCTATATGGATTTTTATACTACCACAAATACCACCATTCGACCAAATGAGTGTGTGCAGACAATATTTCTGCATGCATTTTTGAATTATTTCAAAATAAATGAACTAAAAACTAAGCTACAGTTTATGGAGCAGTTTTGTCAAATGTTTATTTGATAAAGAGAAACATTAAGTATTTTATGATATCTTAATTTTTTTATTTAGACCTTTAACAAATTTATAACAAAAACCTGATAAAAGATTGGATATCGATGGTAGTAAAAAGTTACAATTGTATCAATAAAGGCTAGTACGTGTCTCATGTATCATAACGATAGGCAAAAAAATAATAATAACAAATTAAACAACAATAAACCAAAATAACAACATTGTAATATTATATTTCTTACAAATATATCCATCCCAATGAATATAAGTAATAATTTTATACATAAAAACTCATCATATATGGAAATTAGAACTTAAGGATTTTCTGTATAGTCTAGTGTAAAAAAAACCATTATCAGTCTTTAAAAATGATACAATAAATATTTAAGCAGGCACTAGTTTTGTGATTGGTTGGACCATTGTCACTAATGCAGCTATAGAAGAAACTGCACCTAAAGCCCCTATTGCACTTGGACTTAATTTTGTAAAACCCAACGCTGTCAGTGGAATGAAGAGGTCACATGAATTCTTCAACATATCAATAAATATATCCTTATGACAATTCATGATTGTGTAACAATGTTTCATACTGGTTTGTAAATTAAATTGTTTTATAGAATTGCTTAATAAGCCTGAAGGTTGTAAAAACATATTTCTATTTAATTCCAAAATGTGTAGAATTTCATATATATCTCTTGCTAAATTAGCAATAATGGATAAGAGCCAAAATTTATTTGCTGTTCTATTCCAGTTATCGGAGTCAGTTTTAAGAAAGCCACTTTTTGTAAGCCACACTATATGATCAGCATACAAATACAATGCATGAGCTATTTTGCTCACTGTCAATGATACTCGTAAAAATTTATCTTCTATATTCATAGTATTTAATGCCAGGTAGCATATATCAATACATCTTCCCAATCTCAAAACTGGAAAAAGAAAAGGGTACATCTATACTAATATTATAAAGAGGTAGAGCTTGTTTGTTTGAACTAGTAATCCGATTTGAAAAATTATTTTTGCATTAGATAGCCTGTTTATTGAGGAAGGCTATATATCATCATGCTCCTACCCAACGGAGCGGAGCAGCAATGTAATATATAGTCTATACCATACTCATTGTTAAAACATACCTATAGTTACTTTATAACGTAATAAAATAATACATGGCAATAACATACAGCAGGAAATAAATTTATAAATTACAGTGCATCTATAATAACATTTCAGTTTTATTTTACATGAAATATTCCACAAATCATTGCATAAGAAATGAAGTATTGTATGTTACCTTTTCTAAAAGAACTCAAAGTATTTTCCAAACTTTTGATTCTATCGATTGAGTATTTGTTTGCATTTCTAGACTCAAGTTGATGCCACAACAGCCGACTAGTATACTGGAATAATCTAAAATAAGAGCAATTATGAGAATGAACACTATGTATTACACACACTAAAGCCTACATTTTATTGTTTTTGAAATATACTTTAAAATATTACTTTTGATTTATATTTTTAATTATTTACATTGTAGAACGATAATCTTTACTGACCTGGCAAGTTTATCTCTTCCATTAGACTGATTATTTACTTTTATAACAATATCCATTTTATCTCAAGTTTTTTTATAGTATGCTTTATTATTAGAATCCTATTACATTTATCCTTATAAGTAAATGAACTGCATAAAAGCCCTGAAACAATCATAAGTAAATGAGGAAAATAATATGAGAAAAAATCTTATATGGTAAAACCAATTTGGTATATCGTCTATTCTTCGGAAATTATTTTATTATTATTACATATTAGCTAGTTTTTTTTTTTTAATATTAAGTAATGAAAAATAAATATGTTTATCAACAAATATTCATATTAATCGGATTATTAAAAACAATTATTATTAAATCTATAATTATACCAAACAAAACTAAAATCATCATTACCAAAAGAATAAACAAGACTATTAAAGTATTCATAATGACATCTTATTTTATCGAAATGTTAATTTAAAGTGAAGTAATTACTCATGAAATTTAACATTACCTGAATAATTTTTATAAAAACTTTTCTTTCACTTGAATAAATTGATATTTTCTCTTCATTAATATTCATCGATTAAAATATGATACCCGATAGACATTTATTGGTGTTTACTGTTTACCATGGATGACAAATAAATAAAGGTGTTTACTATTAAGAAATATCATATTTATGAACTAACATAGAGTAACTTAAAATATAAAGTTGCGATCACACCGGTCACCGAGTCCCAAGCATAGAGATATTTACACATTGATAGAGTAGGCAAGCCGTTAGCCGATCAAAAATGTAATGTTCTGATAGAAAAGGACAAAGAATAACCAGACCCTTTTCTTTCGCTTTTTGATTTTATCTTTTACTAACTTAAAAAAGAAGGATATACTTTTAGCTTTGCAAATAATACATCTTTATCCATTGCCCATTGAGTGCCAATTATAGTAAATTTTTGAATGAATAGACGGAACTCCATGATGATGGTTCCATTAAAGATTGTTTTGATGATTTTTAAATCTTTATAACTTTTTAGTTAGCATAGTCTTTAATTATTTTACTAATAAATCACGAATATAATCATCAAATCTTAGTTACATTTAATTTAATACTAGTTGCATTTAAGTCAATTGATCAAATTCTCTTACAAAAATATGAAATTTAAAGTTATATGCAAATAATATAAATTATAAATGATATGGTTGATAATGTGAAAAAGCCGAAACTGTATAGTATTTTTAGTAGGCAACATTGTCACTGTAAAATCGTATTTCTATTGCCTTTTTCCACAAGCTTCTATCGGCCATTTTGAATACTCCTACGATAAATTCCTTATCGTTCTTGCTTAAAATTCAAGTTAAGTGTAATTGTTCTATAATTTCAATTATTAGTTATTATTTTTATTTGTGAAGGTGCTATTACCGTAGAATAGTGGCTTTCACCTTTATTTTGTTTTTGGTAAGACTATTATCTTCGTTTCGTGAAGTGTGATTAATTTTTTTCTGGAACAAGACGACATTTTGAAGTGACGTGTAATGTTGTGCATTTCAGATAGTGGTTCACCATACTGAGCTTACATGATTGGATTACCGCGTAGCGATAGAGATAGAGATCGTATAACGGTGAAAATTCGTAATATGAAGAGAAGTTCGTCCAGAGATAGCATGCCGCGTTCTAAAAGGACGCGTAGTAGCATAGGGAGGTATGACGACAGCTCCGATGAGCGCGTTACACCAGAAAGGGTGCGCCGGCGAGTGCGTTCGCCGAGTCCCCGCGGTCGGTATGTGTCACCTCATCGTGATGATTATGTTCGGTCACGAGAGGTACGAGAGGAATCCGCGCGACCCTATTATAAGGTTCTATGCGTAAGTGCTTTGCATCCCAAGGCTTCTGACGACATTGTGAAGGATACATTATATAGGGAGTACAAAAAATTTGGTGATTTTAGTATTAAGATTTCTCATGAATTAGACGAACGCGTCGCTTATGTATGTTTCCGTAGTGCTGAAGATGCAAGAGATGCAAAACATGCCAAGCCGAGGATTATTCTTTATGATAAGGTAGCAATTGTTGACCCTGTATATGAGCCAGTGCGCTCTGAGTATAGAAGCAGACCTAGAAGTATAAGTCCACCTGATTATGATCGTCCTTATTCTTATGCCTGGTCTCCGGTACCCGAAAGACGCAGACCACCACCAGATGATAGGGCTTATGGTATACCTCCCACTGTTCCCCCTCACCATAGGGATTTTCGGCCTCCTATGCACGAATATCCAATGGCAGGACCTCATGGGCCTCCAATGCATCATCGCCCACCTATGCACCACCCCCCACATCCTCATTATATGCCCAGACCATACATGCCTCGACCACATCACCCACCTTTTGAGAAAATTGAAAATAAAAAAGACAAATTTCCTAATTATTTACACCATGTACAACCAGAAGATGATCCTTTAGCCACAAGAACTTTGTTTGCTGGAAATTTAGAGATTAATATATCAGATGAAGAGCTACGCAGAATTTTTGGTCGCTATGGTATAGTTGAGGACATTGATATAAAGCGGCCACCTCCAGGTACAGGTAATGCTTTTGCATTTGTAAGATACCAAACCTTGGATATGGCACACAGAGCAAAAGTTGAATTGTCTGGTCAGTATATAGGCAAATTCCAATGTAAAATTGGGTATGGCAAAGCTACTCCTACAACAAGAGTATGGGTCGGTGGCTTAGGCCCATGGACATCAGTTGCACAACTTGAAAGAGAATTTGATAGATTTGGAGCTATAAAGAAAATTGAATATGCTAAAGGTGAACCCCATGCATACATTTTGTATGACTCAATAGATGCAGCACAAGCTGCTGTGAAAGAAATGAGAGGTTTTCCTTTGGGTGGTCCTGAAAGGCGACTCAGAATTGATTTCGCAGATGTAGGTACAGGAGGCCCATACAGACCAAAACCTTATGCAGCACCAGTAGGTGAAGAGGGAAGAGCTGTTGAAGGATATGAAGGTTATGAGGGAACTTGGGATGATGGTTATGGCTATGGTGGATCTGGATATAGAGGTAGGGGTGGCCATCGCGGGCGCGGTCGTGGAATGTATAGAGGTGTTTACCACGGTACTGGTGATTACAGAGATGAAGAGTGGAGAAGGGCACCTGATAGCGAGTATGAAGGACGTATTCGTCGATCTGGCTCCCGGGAGCCAGGAGTTGACAGATCACGTTCACGTTCTCCACGACGTCGTTCGCCTGACAGTGATTCAGATGGTTCTCCTCGCAGAAATGGTGGAATGCTTGCATCTGCTAGAACTTTACCTGAAGTTGTACGTAAAGCTACAACAATATGGAATGGTGCATTGATTCTTAAAAACTCACTATTTCCCACTAAATTCCATCTGACTGATGGTGATTCGGAAATTATTGACAGTTTGATGAAAGATGAGGAAGGAAAAAATCAATTAAGAATAACACAAAGACTTCGACTTGATCAGCCTAAGCTGGATGATGTTCAAAAAAGAATAGCAACATCAAGTTCTCATGCAATCTTCCTCGGTGTGGCTGGATCTACAGCTTCTGTAACCAATGAAGATACCAGCATTCAAACGAGACCTATGAGAAATTTGGTTTCTTATTTGAAACAGAAAGAAGCTGCTGGAGTTATTTCTCTTTTAAACAAAGAAACGGAGGCAACTGGTGTTTTGTACTCATTCCCACCATGTGAATTTTCTACTGACTTACTTAAGAGAACTTGTCACAATTTGACTGAAGAAAGTTTGAAAGAAGACCATTTGGTAATAGTGGTGGTGCGAGGAGGTTCTGCCTAAAACAACTAAGATTATTTACTAAATAGACAAGCCTAGATTAAGATTTTATAAATCCTATAACATTTTCAAATATTTAAACATTTTTATTATATAATTCTTGTGACGTGTAGTGTAATCGTGAGGTGATTGTAAACATAGTTTAGTGAAGGGTCACTAATTCATTATTCATATGTGCAAGTGCTGTGTCTGTCACAGTTGTAGTGTAAAGCAATAATTTATATTGCAATAATAAGTTTATTATATAAAAATTAGTTTTTGCTAGAGCAACTGAATTGTGTACTATATAACAGTTTAAGTGTATACTTAATCAGTGTATGGTAGGTGATGTGTAGTGTGTGTGAACACAAATAGATAATTTTATTTGAAGTTGTAGTTTTTTTACACCTTGTGAGCTAGTGAATGGAAAGTGCAGTTAAAATTAGTGAATGATTTGTGCTCAAATATTAGTGCAGTAATACAAAGGCAAAAATAAAGACTACCTTAGACTGATTGGGGGTAAATTTAAAAAAAAGAAAAATAAAAGTGATACTACTTACATGTCTAGTGAGATTATGTGTTAGGTTTTATTAACCTGCAGTGATGTGGTTGTGTTTAGTGATATAGGGGGTTGTAAAATTAGTGTTGTGTTCTTAGCTCTGAGTAAGTAGTCATAATTAATGAACACTTAAAAGTATTATTCAAATTGACACTACCAAGACTGAAATAATTTATTGGTTAATTTTTACAATGATTTGTTTTTTATTATCACATTTACATTACAATATTTTTAATATTATTCTATTTCTACTCTATCAGAGAAAGATATACATACGAGTTTGTTTTATTTTTATTACAAAGAAATATTGATGTAGTAGAATTGGAACACTTACTCGGAACTACCTAATTCTTTTTTATTTTTTAACTATGCGATGAACTCAACTTAGGTTTTAATAATATAGGTATGATTTTTAAATCTATATTGCAATTCCAAATTTATTCACATTTTTCATATAAAATATGGTGGAGATAAGAAACGGAGAGTACAGCACTTTTGAAGGGTAAGTATTTAGGTGAGTAAATCTATTTCAATGTTGTTTTTAGTCAAATTATTAAATATTTCATGAGATCTTTGTAATGTAATCAACAATATTGAAAAACAGTACTAATTATAACAGAAGTGGATTAAAGATATTTTTTTAAATTTTACTTACTGATTTTAATTTGCATGCTACAGAATAAAATGATTTGTTTGTTTGCCTTGTTTTGAAACAACAATAATTAAAAAAAAATGTTTACTGATATAAAGCTTATTTGTATGAGTTTTATTCATAAATATCCCTAACACTTAAAATAGGTATATGTTACTTACTTTAATTTTCTTGATTTCAGTTTATTCGCGAAGTGATCTACAATCAGCGATTCTATTTTTATAGTGATAGTTTAAAATTGTGGTAAAAAATAAATCAGATAGGTATTATAAATAATCTTTTTCTATTAATACCTATTTCTATTAATATATATTATAACCTTTACGTTTCACTTATACGTTTTTGACCGGTTGCAATGCAGATAATTGTTTTTTTGTGTGTATGTTTTTTGACTTTTCAAGCTTTTTTTTTTATTTATTAAGATTACCAACGGAAATAACAACAGTAATACAAAGATAATTACCAATTTACATAGTTAATTAAACAAAGAACACAGTATAGTTGTTCTTATTACTTTTAGAGGTAATCACAACATGCGTTGATTGTTAAATAAATAAAAGGATAATAAGGAATTAAAAACTGAAATTAAATTGGATAAATTAATATAAATTAATTATTTAAAAGAAATAGAATTATTTAAAGGAAATGACGTTATTGTTAATTATTTAAAGGTCAAGGATAAAACTATTTCTTATAAAAGAATTGATCTTTTTGGTTTAAAATATATAAAACTGATGAATAAAATGATGGAAACTAATTGGCTGAAAACAGTCTTGTTATCGTTGACCTTGTCACTTGCAAATATCTAGAATAAATAGTGAGTTCCAAATAATTCTTTGCGAAAATGTTTGAATTTACAGACGATTTGGATAAAGAAAATTCAAATAATAAAGGTGTTAAATGTTATTGTTTATATAATATAGTAAATATATACATATATGCCTATTTGTTATTCATTTTCTAATACTTTAATATAATAAATGCGAAAATATGTTTGTGGGTTTGTATCTATACTAATATTATAAAGAGGCAGAGTTTGAATGAATGAATGAATGAATGAATGAATGAATACTTTATTGCACACCACACAAGAAATAAATAAGTAAAAGATATAACAAAAAAAAAAAGAAAAGATGCACAGCAGGCGGCCTTATCGCTAGAAGCGATCTCTTCCAGGCAACCTTAGGGTAGAGGAATCAGTATATAAAAATGGTAGGCGGTGTACTTGCATAAATACACACATACATATATACATACATACATACCTATATACATACATACATACCTATATACATACATACATACATACATACATAAATACTGTATACATACATACATACATGCATACATACATACATACATACGAACAGTAGATACACTCATATATTATACTAAAACAAACTAAAGAGATAAATAATGCGCTTTTATCATAGTCTTAAACTTATCCAAATTATTAGCCCGTCTGATGTGTACTGGTAAAGAGTTCCACAGGCGTGCAGCTTTCACAGAAAAGGAGTTAGTAAGAAAACAAGAGGAGTGAGAAGGAATTTTAAGGATGAGCGTGTCACTAGATCGCAGGGAACGAGCATGAGAATCCCTTAGAAGCTCGAAACGCTCTTTTTTTGTTTGTTTGAACGCGCTAATCTCAAGAACTACTAATCCGATGTGAAAAATTCTTTTTGCATTAGATAGCTTGTTTATTGAGGAAAGCAATAGGCTATCATATATCATCATGCTACTACCCACGGGAGCGGAGCAGTAGTCATAAATGTCAACAAATGGGGCAGACTTCCATACATTATTACTAATAGTACAAAGCCAAAGAGTTTTGTAGTTTTAGCGCGAGTGAAGCCGCGGGTTCTGCTAGTTTCTAATATGCAGCAACGGTGGTGTAGCAGCAGTAGCATACGGATGGGCTCAATTTTTTTAATTTGCCAATTACTAATAATGAACTGTAAAAACAACTGCCTTATTGGTGCTATTTATCATTTTTAAGATAGTAGATTTAATTTCTTAAACAGATATACCTAATTTCGATTGCCAATTTAGACTGCTACTCGGGAATCGCGTCGCAACCTACATAGCTCCTAGCCTTAGAGTATCTATAGCTTATGTATACTCTAAGCTCCTAGCACTTCATAACGGAAAAAACTAATAAAAAAATTGATAGAGAAAAAGAAAAGAGATAGATTCTTCTAAAAAAATTATGGGAGTGCGAGAAAATAAAAAAAATCAATTCAAACAACAATTATTCACTTTTTAAAATATTTTTTATGTTTATAATATAGATAGGTCAGTTTTTTTCATATTGTTTGCTCTTATTCAAAATCAACTAATATTAACCCTTAATGACCGATTAATGTCTTCATAAGCAAAAATTAAATGTTATAAATATTTAAAAGAGGACGATGATAAATATGACGCCTATCTGCAAGCTTTGAAGCGGTTTCACCGGCAGTCTATCAGCGTCGAGATGACGTCACCGAGGGAGAGGCGTCGAAAACGGCAAATTAAAAAGCAAGCATTGTAAGTACAGAAAGAGATTTATCAAATGGACATCCTAAGTACTCCTATGACTAGTTTTCTAAAAATAATATATTTATTTATAATTGGCCCAACTGATCAATTAGGGGTATTTTTTTAATACTAGTGCTGGACCTTTTAGCTCTTGGGAGTTGTTAATTAACTTAATCTTAATTCCAAAGCTTGAAAACCCGTTCAATTTTTAAACCGGTCATTGACTCCAAACCGAAAGGCGTTTCGGTTTAAGGTTTCGGTTATTTTCTTTAACCGGTAATTTGTGGGAGAACGGTTTTTGACGAATTTAGGTTCTGTGACCAAAATTAACCGGTTAAAATGAGTTTTTGTGCGCTCACATTTAGCGCGTCTTTCCCGTTGTGAACCAGTTATTGTATTTTCCCGTGGGAATAAAAAAAACTAGTAAAAGGTACCTTAAATGTTGACCCGAGTAATAAGTTATCACTACACAAAATTTCATTAAAATCGGTTCATTACTTTTTGCGTAAATCGCGCACACACAAACGGACAAAAATTTTAATGACTTATTTTGGGGTCTATATTCTATACACAATACGTTACAGTCATTGTTTTTAAATAAAATATTTCATGTACAGATTTCGCTAAGTTACTGCTTAATTTATAGTACAGATTATATTATAAAAATTTAAGTAAAATATAACAAAAATATGAATGAAATATTAAAATCTCTCAACAAATGAAAAATTTATTAAGCTTTGAAGTTGCGCTTGTTAAGAATAATTTCGTGACGTCACACGGCTTGAACGACCGATATTTCTATTATTTGTCTCGGGCATTGATAGATTTCAATTTTTTTCATTGATTTATTAGTTAGGATATTTTTCCATTGCGTTAAATATTATATTAATAACATCATGGAACTTCCCTATTTAAAAATTAACAGGATCTCATCAAAAACCACAGAGAAACTAATAAATATTTATTGCTTTCTTTGTGGCTTTTGTCGCTTTTGATGAGATCCTATTGGAGTTTTTCAATAGGGTTGGAGTATGAACGCAATTTTATTACCTTAATTGAAACTAGATTTTTAATCATTTACAATAAATAGTTCGATATAATATTTCTTAAGCGATAGAACAATGAAAACATGTTGACCTACTTGTAGATTACGAGATGTACGTGATAGCGGGGCCACCGCACAGCAAATAAAAAGACTAGCGATAATGGCGTCGTTGGTGCCAGATGAAATAATTTACAGGTATTCAGACTATTCAGTTAGGAGCTACGAGACTGCTCTCATGTTTATTGATGTTTCTGGTAGTAACAACTTTTTATAATTTTAAAATTATCTGTAAATGGAAAATCAAAATGGAGCAGTTACGTTTATTGGCCCACTACCAAAGTCGAAAATTATTTAAAAAATGTCTTCATTTGTATTAGTTTAAATCCTGTATTACTCTCGGAAGTTAAGTTTTCACTGGCGCAAAAGGAATCTCAATCATTAGAATAGGCGTAGCCCGTAGGGACAAATATAGCAAATATATATATTTTTTTCAAGTAATAGCGAGAGCGGGTCACTATCTAGTATTTTTAATGTCATGAAACATGTCTGGTACCAAGTTAGTCTTTGATATTACTAGGTTCACTTTTCATATCAAACAATTCCCTACGTATTGCAGAGGCTTTATTTTAAATTTGAAATAATTTGTCCTAATTAAATAAGTGTTCGTATTTATATTAAACGATAAATATTATTAAAAAAATACCTGCTAATTTAGCCAAATCCATCGTATTTAAGGTTTCACTGACCTCTGCCAAACTTATACTAAAACAGGACATGGTGGTCCTTCGAGACTAACACAGGTCCTCAATTCGTATATAGTAGCTATGGTTCAAGAGATTTTAACACACAAAGGCGACATACTTAACCTTTCTGGCGACGCTTTTCTTTCTATGTGTAAAATATCTCCAAATTTGAATATGCAAGATGTCATACATGCCGCTAGAGATTGTGGATTATTTATTCAAAAAAAATATGGGACGTATTTAACTGATGTGGGAGTTGTGTTTAAGGGTATAGTTTATTATATTATAGTATTACTGTATTGTAAAATGAGGTTTAGAAAAATGCTAGTAAACAAATAAATAATTCAATGCTATGTTATACATATAATAAGTATATGTAGAGCATACTAATTTAGAAAATCTATACCGTCAGTTGTAGCTAAATATGATTGATACTACCTGTTTTGCTAAAAGACGCAGGTTCGAATCCTATACAAAGTAATTGTTGGTTAATTTGTTAATTAATATTTTTAAATCCATTGTTCACTTTATTTTACACATTTAAAACATTTAGTAGGTACATGTAAAACAAAAACAACTTAACGATAATAACTACATTAGTATAAAAGAATAAAACAGTGTCGCAAACAAAAAAGTTAAAATGCAAGTTACTCTGCGCATACTTGCATACTATAATATCTCCTGCGCAGTTGGCTAGTCTCAATGAGATTGGCCGCCGTGGCCGGAATCGGTCAGGAGGACATTATTATATTATTATCATATGTGATACATCATTAAGCATTCTTCTCTGTATTTATCTAGAATCTACATTATTTAAACAAAAGTAAGTAAAGAAAATATATTTTTTAGCGTAACATCTGAAGCAGGAGGACTAGTGAATAAAGTTTCAATGTTCAACAAAGATATGATGTTCTTAGTCGTTTTCGGCTTACGTGGACTTAAACATGAAGATGAGGTGCAACAAGCTTTAGAATGTGCGTGTGAATTGAAAAAAAAGTTGAACGATGATAATATCATTAGTGTTGGTATCGGTGTCACTTCTGGTAATGTCAGAGTCAGATGTCTACAGTTAATATACAATTGTCTTCTATTCTTCTTCTTACTCTTATAACAATAAATTGTTATAACAATTTATTGTTATAAGAGTAAGAAGAAGAAGTTCCTTTAGAAAGTAAATTATCATTCGCGGTGGTATTATTTATATTATATAGTGTCTCTCATTATGGCAGTTGTGTCTTTGGTCTAGAAACCTTTAAATTGTACAGCTGCAGATCCATAAGTTCTGGATTCGAGTTGGGGGTCGGGTATATAGTACATGATTTTTTTTATCTATCAAGATATTCTCATTAGCAGCCCAGAATTGGGAAGTTGATGGTACGTCGTCACATTCTCGTGCCTCTTCTATTTTCAACTTCTTACGCCTGATCTCTAATAACAATTGTCGATATTGACGTCCCACCGGAATTTGACGATCAAAGGAATAATAAATAAAAGTGCACTGTGCACTTGTATGTACGTAAACTTTGTGCATTTTCAGTAAGCTGCTGTGGTCGATGTTCTTTACCGATTATACCATAAACTCTAAATATTCTCTAAATAACCTCGTAAATATACGATTAAATAAGTATTATCATTGTTTTAAGTGTTAAATTGGTGATGATATCATGTCATAATTTAGGGTCAACGTACTGTGGCGTTGTTGGTCACGTTCTACGTAGAGAATATACAGTCATTGGGTCGTCTGTTAATAAGGTATGATCAATACCTGTTTTGATAAAAGTTATTTCTAATTAACAAAGAGAACATTAAAAATAACTGTTGTACTATAAAAGAGACGCATGCACTTTTAAGATATAAATCAATTTTTCTTTTGAACGTTGATCTTGAAGAGAACGGTAAAATAAATAGCTAAAGTTTGCTGCTTTAATTTGGTTCCATTTTATAGGCTGCAAGGTTGATGATGGCGTTATCCAAATACAGTGACATGTGATAAAGAAACGTTCCTGAAAAGTAAATTGAACCAAGAATATTTTAAATTGCTTAAAGCAAAACCTTTAAAAGGCTTTTCTAAGCCCGGCCCTATTTATGAGTTCAATAATTCTAAGTGAGTTAGTCATTTTAATTTCTGTTTTAAAATTATATTTAAGTACTAGCGACTCACCCTCGCTTCGCTCGGGTTCGTTTCTAGATGCGTTATAACAGGAAAACAGGTATAGAAAAGTAGGTAAGTAAATCCTTTACTTGAGAAATGATTGATTCCCCATCCAATCTTCCACCATCTTTCCATATATGAGATTTTTTTCCGGGATGAAAACTATTTCATGTCATTCCCAGGCTCTCTATTTCCATACCATATTTCATTTAAATCAGTTCAACGGTTAAGTGTGAAAAGATGACAGACAGAGTTACTTTCGCATTTTATATTAGTATGAATATATAAAGCTGGTAAAGACATAAAAATAGTATTACCTTTTACTACAGGCACATTTTTCATTCTCGCGGGAATGAAAAATGTGTCTGTAGTAAAAGGTATCTTAAATGTGACCCGAGTGATAAGCCATCACTATACAAAATTTAGTTAAAATCGGTTCAGTAGTTTTTGCGTGAAACACGCACATCGATTTGACTTAAGTTAGTATTATAATTAGTTGGCTCTGCCTCGGTGGTGTAGTGGCTAGCATGTACGGCTGCACATCCTGAGGACCTGGGTTCGAGTCCCGGGTCGGGCCAAGTTTGGTTATTGAGTCTTTCTGTATAGTAAGCATCAGTAACAGCCCGGAGTTGGGAAGTTGGCGTTGTTTCACCCCCGTGCCTCGGAGAGCACGTAAAGCCGTCGGTCCTGCGCCTTAACTCTCACCGGTCGTGTCTCGTGTCGTCCCACCGGAGTATGAGAGTGATAGGAATAGAGAGTGCACTTGTGTCTGCGCGTACACGCGCTGCACTATAATATCTCCTGCGCAGTTGGCTGTTCTCAATGAGATTGGCCGCCGTGGCCGGAATCGGTCAGGAAGACATTATTACCTATTTGTAAAATTCTTTCAACCGAAACATGGTATTACTATTACGCAGTCGTAATAATTCTAGACACGGGTTTTAGTATAGAAAGCTATAGGACTTGTGAACGATTTTATACTAAGAAAGGTAAAACAATACTTCGTACTAAAACACCTGAGGCAGCTTGGAGCTTTTTCGTTTGTATGTGGCTTGTGTAAGTTGTGATTCATTTTTTTTATATGTACGTCAATCACACCGCGGAAATATTCAACATGTAGGACCTACTTATAAGGAGAGTAATTAAAGAATTACAATATTACATTTATTCTTTATATTATTATCTATTAGAAAATCTATGCAATGACAAATAAAAATATGACTTTAAATATTTGAAAGTATCTATATACTCGTAGTTACTCCAACCCGCACTTGGCCAGGTTGATATTTTATGTCCTGCAGTGGGATGTTAAAAAAGGCTAAATATAAATATGCAGTATTTGCAGTTCCGAACCTCAAATTTGTAGTTAACCTTAAATTTGTAGTTATATCACAAAAAAAGAAATCGATTATAAACGCATTTTAATTTTTCATGCTACGGAACCCTCTTCGTGCGTGTCAGACTCGCACTTGTCCGATTTTTTAAACATGAAATATTAAAATTAACTTAATAAATAGCCTTCAACCATTTTTTAATACGAAATACATTTAAGTTACGTCTATCTTTACTCGCACTTAATATAGCCTCAAATTTTAATCATTAGAGAAACTTTAGAGTTATGACTAATAAATCCCATAGGACCGTTAGATCAGGGGCATGGGAAAGGAGTGTTATTTGGGAGGAGAGGATACAACAATTACACGCTATTAAAATTGAGAAGCATGAAAATAAACTGATGATCCTTTAAAGACTGGTCGAAGGGTTTTTGATTAAACTAGTACGTGAGGTATGACCGTTGTAAAATGTACTACTAGATACATACATGCATATAGTACAGAGTTTCTTAAAGTGAGGTCCACGGACCCCAGGTGCCAGGGGTCCGCAGCAGCTCAATTAGTTCTTAACATTAATTAAAAACTTGTGGAGTAAACCAACTCATCGTTTATTTCATCCATCTCGTGACTCGTCAGGTCTTATGAGCTCATTGAGGTCAAAAAACAGCATCCTTCTCATTAGCTATATTTGATAATATTTGATTGTAAGTAAATTACCAATAAAAGTGTTTTTTTTTTTATTATTTTTTTCGTTTTTTTCCCTATAAACATTCGTTGACACGGGGTCCATGGAATTTTAGAAATTCTAAAAGTGGTCATGACTGCAATAAGATTAAGAAACACTGATATAGTAGATGTTTAGGTGCTCTGGTATTTTTTTTATAAAAATACATTAATTTATTTATGCAGATATTATGTCTAATATATTTTTTACAGTTCGTCAAACGAAACGCTAAAAAAATAGCACGTTTACTTCTGTATTTGAAGAAATGAATGCGCCGTGCAAATATGTTCCTTATTTTCGTCCTAGGTATATTTTAAGACGTATCTACTAATCTACTATTGTATTATAATCTAATAAATACATATAATAAAATTCTAACTGAGTCGAATCTGTACCTTTAATATTTTTTGGAAAATCTTATTGAAATAGAATTTATTATCGATACAGAGATTCTTAAAGTAGTAGTGCCATGCTTGTTACCTTCGGGTAGCAGCCGAATGGGCCGGCACGCCCCGTGCCGGCCCATTCGGCCACACACCACTCTCTCACAGGAGACCGGCGTGAAGTGGCAGCTATGCTGTCTCGTTTCGTCCGGTGAGAGTCCGGGAGGCCCACTCCCCATCCCTACTCCCTTCCTCTAATTCCCTCCCTCCCTCCCTTTCCTGAAAAGGCCGGCAACGCATCTGCAAGCCCTGCAGTGTTGCAGATGTCCATGGTCGGAGGTGATCACTTCCCATCAGGTGAGCCTCTTGCTCGTTTGCCCCCTTTGTCTCATAAAAAAAAATACAGAGACCGAATCTATAGTTTTTAAAAATTTTGCCTGTCTGTCTGTTACCCCATCACAGAAAAACTACTGGAGGGATTTTGATGAAATTTGGTATGATGATAGCTGGATATCCGGGTCAACATATAGGATTCTTTTTACCGCGGAAGATTATCTCATTCCCACGGCAGTACACGTTATAGCACAACCCAAAAAATATTTATGATCAGAATTTATTGAAACTTGGTATTAATGTTTTTCAATACAATTAAATAAATACGTGTTTTAGCGTTTTATGAAATTCATCTCATAAGAAGATAAAATAAGGGATGAATATGTGTATGAAACCTACCTTTTCAAAGTTTTTTTGTTGTAGTTTTAGCGCGAGCGAAGCCGCGGGTTTTGCTAGTACATAATAAAATTCTAACTAAGCCGAATCTGTACCTTAAATATTTTTTTGGAAAATCTTATTGAAATAGACATTAATATCGATGCAAAGGCCGAATTTATAGTTTTTAGAACTTATGTCTGTCTGTCTGTTATCGCATCACAGAAAAACCACTGGAGGGATTTTGATGAAATTTGGTATGATGATAGCTGGATATCCGGGTCAACATATAGGATACTTTTTACCGCGGGAGATTATGTCATTCCCACGGGAGTACGTTATAACACAACCCAAAAAATATTTATGATCAGAATTTCTTGAAACTTGGTATTAGGTAATGCTCTTCAATACAGTTAAATAAATACGTGTTTTACCGTTTTTTGAAATTCATCCCATAAGGAGATAAAATAAGGGATGAATATGTGTATGAAACCTACCTTTTCAGTTTTTTTGTTGTAGTTTTAGCGCGAGCGAAGCCGCGGGTTTTGCTAGTACATTATAAATCATAGCCATTTATCAATTTACCACTGGGCTACCAGTGGGAGCGGTTTCAAATCCCGGGTTTAGCATCTCTGATAATTTCAAGTGCTAATCATATCCAACATGATTACCACTTGTCTTACGGTGAAGGAATTAGGAAAACATTGTGAGAAAATTTGCCTAAGATGTCTAAGAAAAGCTAGCAAGTTTTAGAAAAACATGTGCAGTCTGCCCATTGGCACCATCGTGGTCGGCTATTGTCTGGTCCCCTTCGTATTGAAGAGAGGCAAGTTCCCAGCAGTGGGATGTTAAGAATATATATGAAGTGATGGAGGCAGAGGACATTCATTAATTGCTAAGTTGGCACCCACATTGCGTCAACTTTTCCCCACCTAGTCGACTTTTCTCAATATGTTTGCTGATCACTATAAATGTACCTAAAACAGGACTCCGGTGGTAGGACTCTGTCAAGCCTGAGGAGTCCGACTGGATGGGTACCACCCCCTTATCTATTTCTGCCGCCAAGCAACAATGATTGCGTTGTTGTGTTCCGGTTTGAAGGATTAAGGTAGCAAGCGCAATTACAGGCGAGAGGCATATAATCTTAGTCCTCACAGTGATAACGTACCGGTGGTTCTGTATTTTTGTTACCTAAAACCTAAGTGCATGAACCGTTGGTTTTATGGGCGACAGGTACTGCTTTCCATCAGGTGGTCTGTCTGCTCATAAAAAAAAAGGACGAGATATTGTCGCGACAGGATGTTTTTGAATAGTTTAAAATATCACAGTGTCCTAAAACAAAATATCAAGCGTCATTATATCTAACCAACATAATATGTAGGTAATATAAACTCTCATCTTCCTTTCCAATAAATTTGTTTTGTTTAATATTTTTAACAGATATTATTTATTAAATGCATATTATCACTATATAAGAGGTCAAAAGGTACGAGCCTATAGCATCTTAAATAAAGCAACTGAATCGAGTCAAGCATACTCTCATAATCTTATGTTGATTTGGGTTGAACATCATACTAGAAGCGTTAGTAGAAATCCTTTTTTATTTATTTTCTACTAATTATTTGTAACTAGCAAGCTAAGCTAGACAGACAAATACAAATTTATCACACGGGAACCGTGTCCCGATAGTTTCATCTCTCTTATGCACATTTGACAGTGGTGTGAGAGAAATGCATTGAATAATTATTATTTCCTACTATCCCATGGTCTCCTGGTACACGATGTTTCACAAAATCTTTATATGCAGCTGCATTTGAAGTTAAAATAAGTTGCATGTGCAGTGGACGTGTTGACTTCGTCCGCGTCTTAACTTTAAACCACTTATAGGAATATTGACTCCTCTATTCAAAAATGGTTTAAAAGAAGTAATATAAGAAAGTAATCTATATATATAAAAAAATTCTGAGTCGAACCCGTACCTTACATATTTTTTGGGAATTTTTATTGAAATAGACTTTATTATCGATACAGAGACCGAATCTATAGTTTTTAGAATTTTTGTCTGTCTGTTTGCCTGTCTGCCTGTTACCGCATCACAGAAAAACCACTGGAGGGATTTAGTCCCATTCACTTTGCCTTTGCCGAAAGAATTTATGATATAATTCTTAACTATACTTTTTTCACTTATGCACAGACTATACATAAAAGATAGGTATAATTAATAACATTATATAAAAATAAAAAAATATATATAATAAGCAAAAATACTTTTATTAAAATTACTTAATACAAGAAACCATAATTTTTATTTACATTGTTATCATTTTTATTTCCAATTGCATATTCTTTCAGTTAGTTAATTCCGCATAGTATCTCATGCTCCAACCAAAACAGAGTGTTTTACTTAGTACTTTAGTGTACTACAAATAACCACAAGCAACTTAAAATTAGCACTTGTATATAGTCATTGGTAAAAAGACTCATCATTTGAATGTTTAATTTTGAGACTCGATCTTCATAGTATTAAGTTCCTGTTAACCATCATGATCTATTGGATCACTTTCAAAGTCAATATCGTTTTTAGTACTAATCTAAGAGCGAATATATACATATATTAATATTGTTATATATATTAATATGGTTGAGAGTTGGTTGGAATTACATAAGTCCACAACTTCCCGGACTCTAATAGACTCATAAGTCGTATAATACAAAATTAATATATTTATTATTTATTTAAGAACACAAATTCAGAATTTGAATGGCAATTAATAAAATTAATAGTGTAAATGTAATTTCAAAAACATTTTTAAACTAATTCATACTATCTGCATAAGAAGTGTAATTGAAACTATAGAAGTCATTTAAAAATATTATAAAAGTAAATTGTAATTAACCATTCATTAAAATTTAAGTTTTTTCGAAAGGTAGGTAATCTTTATATACTACCATTTATTACGTAACTTGTTTTAAAAATAAGCGCAAAGTTGTCGAGTTGCGGAAACCAGCCCAAATACACCGTACATAAGTTGTTTAAGTTCCTTATGAGTTTAGCTGTAACAATGTTAAAAGCTTAAACAGTTTTTCAGTCTGTGATACTTTTAAAGGGTTAATCTTATATGTTTAGGGGCTAATATATATAAAATTTTAAAAGACACACACAAACATACACACATTTTCCCAACCACATTCAATAGAACTTTACAATGTGACCACATTAAAAAAAATTAAATTATAAAGATTAACAGGATTTTCAGGAGTTTGAGGTGTAGAAATTACAATCTGTTCAAAAGTACTTTTTTAAAAACAATTTTTAACTCAAAAAGTAATATTGTAGAAAAGTGTTCTGTGGGATAGGGGGTAGAAATTTTATAAGATTTTTTAGCTTGGGATTGATAATACAAAATTTTTAGCCAGTCTTTAGGCCAACATAACAAAGATTTATGCAAATGTTTAAACACTAAAAACTGAAAATAATGCCTATATTTTTTAATCAAATATTTTGGGGCATAAACATCACAAAGATATTCAATGTTATAAATGTTATAACTAAGATACAACTTTCTACCTACATCAAATACTACATATAACACAAATATCTGAGTAATCTGCTTTGCTGAAATGTACTTTCACTATTTAAATTGAAATTTCTTTAGCTGCCAAACTAAATTTGAAATACATTAATATAAAGAATAAGCTTTATTGATTACAATTTAATTAAATTACTTATTATATTACATTAATATATTACAATTTAAATGATTGTTATTAAAATAATAAATGTGTTGGGCAATCAAGTGACAAAGAAATTTTTTGAAAAAAAAATTTACTACATTTACAAGTTTGTCCTTGACAAGTTAAACAATTCAAAACAAATAATCAACAAAATAGTGGAGTACTCACAATATAGAAATAAAAAAATGTAAATCCTATGTAACTCAGATCAAGTTTTTATTTATCAATAATAAAAATACCTGTTATTATAACATAATTATTCTGTTTAAGTTAATCAGTAATAAATACATCATTAATATAATGGAAAATAGCTAAAAATTGTTAACTAATTTAAATGCTAATAAATTTTATTGCAACTATTATTTATAACAATGACTTTGACCTAATCTGAAAGCAGAATACATAAAAGCTGTCATACATCCATAATAAGCTTTAAGAATTTAAAAAATCAAACTATTCATTACTTAATGTAAAATATATTGGATTAAAATGTATGAAAAAATATATTCACCAAGTCTTTATATATTAACACAATAAGTATAAAAAGAGTAATAATAATTTATTGCATTGTAATTACTAAATGAGAAGCACTTCATAGTTTTGATGTTACAGTAAAATTAGAGTTACTTTTAATTTAGTAAAAAGGATTTACTATTTGGGCTTTGTTATATATTTCATAACCAAGACAATTCTTTGATCTATAAATAACCTGTTTGCAATTGTAGATTTATAAAATAGACATATTTAAAATTTATATATAACATTGTTAAGACCATAAGAACACCAATCATAATTTTTTTTATCAACAGCCTTATTGTCATCACAATGTGTATTACTTTAATGTTTTTATGACATTAAAAAGTCTTTTAAACACTGAGGCAGGGGTAAAGATTTCACAGAATTATTCTTTACAAACTGGAGTATTGCATCTCGACATATATTTTGTAGAGATTTCACTAAAAAAAAACATTAAATACATATTATAGTTACATAGAACATTTGCATTACATATTTTATAAATTTTACACATTATATTCTTACCTTCATACAGCTGGATAATTTTGACTTGTTTGGTCGTACCATATACATCAACGACTGCATGTAGGAAACCACTAGTATAAGGAATAGCCTTAGTACAAGGTCCTTGTTCCTCTCCATTTATTATAAAATGCATTTCAGCTAAATCTGGTTCATCTTTACTGCTCTTAGGGCAGGGAACAAACATCACACCTATACGACTACCTGCATCCATAGGTAGAATACCCTGTGGGGTACCTTTCTGAGGCTTAAGATTCATTTTAGAAACAATGCCTCTAGGAGTCCTTACATTGCGTCCATCCCCCAAAACTGACACTCGCGGTTCGCTGTCGCGCCGACTTGGCCCTTGATTTAGAAGTTCATATGTGTTTAAAACATTATTTTGACACTTTGTTATAGGAAATATCCACGACATACCAGTGTTAGCGAGATCAGGTAATGCATACTGTGGGAGCCCTTTATCACCTAAAGCAGCAGTTTGTGGATCGAGCAGAGTAAGACCAAGTCGCATATGACCACTCCAACCACGTTCAGTTTTTTCTATCTCTACTAAAAATATTTCCCCTGGTAATAAAGGCTTTTCACTAAATGTCAAACCGTGAGCAAAACTGGCTTTTCGGTATGCCACTGTATTGTCCTCAAATAAAATTATATTTGAGCCATGGTAAGGATGAAACCGTGACAACATGTTTAGGTTTCCAACATACACATTTATAGCACAAATACTTTCTTAACAGAATATTACCAAACATTTAACACATTTATATTAAAAATTTACAAAACTTCATATTTTATTAAAAGCAAATAAAATTTAAATACATTTACAACAAACAACAGCAATGTCATTCATTAAATTTAAAGATGACTTTGACACTTGACATAGTTATTTTCATTTTTCAATAGGAAAATTAACCTACTTAGCTAGACACCTATTCCGTAACCATGGATGAGAAATAAAATCCGTAATATTACAAAGAGCGTAAAGTCTACTTAATTAACAAATATTTAAATAAAAAAAGCGTGGATGGGTTTTTTTTCATTTTATTTAAATTTAAATTAAAATGATAAATTGTGCAATGCCAGGATACAAAAAAATGTTTATCATTTGTTCCCAAAAGACTAAAACTCAAAAAATGGTGGGCTAAAGTAATAAGAGAGCAAAATTGTCGAAAACACAATCTTTATATTTAAGGCTATATGAACATCATTTTACAAAAAGTAATTTTAAAAGTCTTAAATCCTCTGCGGTAAATATCTTTTTTATTTTTTTATGCTTTTTTACATATTAATTACAGAGTTCCATATAAACTTTCATCCCCTATTTTACCCCCTTATGAAATTGAATTTCGAAAAATGCTAAAACACAATTGTATTGAAAAGCATTAATACCAAGTTTCAAGTAATTTTGAAAAATAATTCTTCGCCCATATAAACATTATTACCCCCTTTTACCCCCTTAAGGGTTGAATTTCGAAAAAAAAAATCAAATATATTACTTATTTTTTATCTTAAAGCTAAGCATCACTTTCTGTGTATTTCACACAAAAAATGGTAGAGTTTCATACAATCTTTAATCCCCTATTTTATCCATTTAGGGGATGAATTTCAAAAATTCCTTTCTTATCGGATGTCTACATTATAAAAGAAATACGACCTCCAAATTTTACGTTTCTATGACCAGCGGTTTAGACTGTTTGTTGATCACCTGTGTGTGTTTTGTGTTGCACCTCTCCTTCTCAATTCTTCCTTCAGCTAGTGTAACTTCGAAAATCTGCGAAAATTAGGTACAAAAGAGTTAACATAATAAATTCCATAATTTCAGATGGAATGTAAATAGATCATACGTGTAGCGCCCTCCTATCAAGAAAACTTCCCTTTGCTAATTGTAAACTTCATAATCTGTACAAGGATTATATTATCTGTAACTTGAAGTGAAAATGGCTGTCATCGGCAAAGTGGTCACGCGACATTTTCGCTTTCCTTTACGTGATATATTATTAAATAGAACACATAAAAATTTCTCAGTTTTAGCTCTGAATACTAGATTTTACGACAATATTAAATATAATTTCCATATACCATCTATATTAAATAAAAATTTGAATACTTTAAAAAGGTACTGAAGTCTGAACGTTATTTTAATATAAGTTGCATTTACATGCTACATACAAAGTATTAATGTTATTATTGGTACTTGAAACTCAATATTTATACCAAGTTTAATGTTTTTCTTTCATTTCAAGTTAAATGATTTTCATGTTATTCTATAAAAAAGAAAAGTTTTTAGTAATAACAAAAGTATTGTCTGTCAAAATAACCTTTTTACCTGTAATATTTATGAGTTAATTTTAAGAGCTAATATTTTTGTTTCATCTTATTAAATTTAGACATTGCAATTGATCTTATATATGTACTTGATAAGCTAGATTGAAGTTATCAATAACGATAAATTATTTATGACACTCAACCTTAATTTTCCTCATAACGAAAAATAGACTGTATTGTATAGCAATAAATCTTTTATTTGCATTATACTTGATTATTTCTTAAATAAGAGAAACTATAAAATATGATGTTGAAATGTAGTTCAGACAGAGTTGCAATGTATTAGAAAGACATATTCTGAACTTTTAAAGACTTGTTTCATTTTTATTTTCTTTAAATATGGATAGTTTTTTCAAATGGCTATTCTACTACTTAACATTTTTTATTTTGTGTTCTAGTTATATGAAAGCTATGGGGGCACTGAGTCCTTTGGATCCTTCTTCTTTTTCAAGGCCAGGTAATGTTTTTTAGTAATAAATATTATAGCAATTTATTAAAATTACTTTATAACATATTTGTTGTAAATAATTTTATATTTATTATCATTTTCTGTATAAAAGCTTTTAAATTTTATTTTAAATTATTTGAATTATTTCTGTTTTTAGAATTGGCTGTTATAAAACATGTAGATCTATTATACAAAGTGGATTTTGAAAATAAAATATTATATGGTACAGCAGTTCTTAATATTCAAGTTAAAGACTACATTGAAGATGTGGTGAGTGGAAAGTTAATTAATCTCTGTAACTATTACGAATGTCTAAAAATATGACATAATTTTAGACATACATAATGTATGTATGTAAACACATTACTACTAAATATACATATTTTTGCTTTATTTAGTATAATGATTTATAATACAATTTAAATATATGACATACAAGGTATCATTGTGTTAGGATCATTACAATAAGTATTTATTGCATCAACACATTGGCGATAATTATTTCTTTCAAATATATGTCAGGAGGTTAGACAATAATCAATTAAAAAGATTATGGCAAATCTTTACTACATTTTTAACCAATGCCAATCTACCTCCTCCCTAGAATTATCTCATATAGTTGAAATAAAAAAAAAAGTTGATAAGTTTAGATGGATGTTTGGATGTTTGTTACTTAATCACGCCAGAACGGATCTGGATGAAATTTCACACAGAGATAGATTAGTCTGGAATAGTACATAATCTACTTTTTGTTTGTTTTCCTGAGTGAAGCAAGGGTCAATATTATAAATGCGAAAGTTTGGATGGATGTTAGTCACGCCGGGACGTCTGAATGGGTCTGGATGAAAGGCACAAAGATAGATTATAGTCTGGAATAGCACATAGGTTACTTTTTATACAGGAAAAATGTATGTTTCCCATGGGTTAGATTTCTTTTTGTTTTTACTAGAGATGAACCTGAGCAAAGCGAGGGTGAGTAGCTATTCAATAATAATTTTAAGTTTTAAAATTTACTTTCTAATTCTAGTTTATATTTAGTACTACATAGTTACAAGTACATTTTAGTGATAAAGTCAAGATTACAGCGGTTATCTATAGTTAAAACATGACAGAAATATCTCAAGATGATGTTTGCTTGATCTTATTGGATTTAATATTACATGACTACTTTTAATTTTTAGATATTAGATACAAGTGATCTTACAATAGAATCAATTGAATTGAGGGACGGCACACCATTGAAGTACACTTTGGATGAAGTTGTTCCAAACTATGGCTCAAAACTGACAATAGTATTGCCACAATCTGCTGCACCTGAACAAAAGTGAGATAATCCTGAAGAATTGTATATTAACTTACTGTTAATTAGATTTTATATGTATATAATTTTGGGTTGGTATGTCAAAACTGTCATCAATGTAGTTTGAACTTTTAGTATTGGCCTAATTATAAACATTATTCTTTCTTTTACTTAAAGATCCAAGTATGTTGATGAAAATTTCTTCAGCAAAGATGAATGCAAGAATGCCATTGAACCAATTGAGAAAATTTCCATGACTTTTACAGGTTTTACATATAGACCTAATAAACCAAACTATATGACAGATGATTTAACAGAATCCTGTGATAATATTTTATTGGAACACATTAGTTCAACTTGTGTTTTAGTTAGAACAGTGCTCAGTAATGATGAACCTCCTGTACATTTCATATATGACAATATGTGAGCCTTACATTCTATATACTTAAATCTATACATTGTACATACATTCAATTGATTTTTGTTATGCATAATATGTGTAAAACAAGTAATATAATTAATTGAAAATTATGATTTAAAAAATATTAGTTTGAAAAGTTTTAAAATGTGTCCTTATTTAGCATAGCAAATCAATTGCTATACAGATTGTAACAAATAGACAAGTTAGAAAAGTACCTTAAATATTGAAGTTATTAAGTTTTACTCAAAGGAAACATTGTTTTATTTTCAAAAATAATAATAACTGTTTTTTTTTAAATTACCTGAACCGGTAATAGAATCAACTAAAACGACAGTACAATATATTTTCACTAGTTTTAAACTAACAGATAAGAGTCTATGGTACAGGATATGGGAGGTCTTTAATACAGAAAATATCATGTTTCACTTGAAGGAAGCATTATTTTATCAGTTCATTAAGCAGATTTAAAAAAAAAATCGTTTGTTATTACTTTCTAAAATTACATTGTTTTATAAAAAAAATGTTCCTTTTGGGTAAAACTTGATAATTTCAACATTTAAGGTATTTTTCTTTAATGTCCTATCCATTTGTTTTAATCTGTATATTATTTTTGTTAGTTCGTTGATTGTAGAAATCACTCATCTGGTGGCAAGAGTTAGGTTAAGGTTAGCTCATTACTGCACTTTTTGTTCTCAACAAACTATAAAACATTTTAATGTGATAGCTTGTTTGTAGTACTTTCTTAAGAGAAGCAATATAAATCATTCATAATCATATCAGATTTATAAAATACATATATTCTTTATGTAACAAAGTTGGGTTTGTGACAACGCTTATAACTCGAGAACTGCTGGACTGATTTTTATGATCTTTGTTTTGTTGGATTTGTCTTCACCCCGAATAGCATAAAATCGGAAAAACTGACGAATTTAAAAAAAAAAATAAAAATAAAAAGAACTTACATGCTAAGCGTCAAAACGGACCTAGGGACGACATGACATCTAAGCGAAGCGAGGGTGAGTCGCTAGTAATACAATTAATAAGATTAACTAAATGTAGAAAACCTACTTATCTTTAAGTAGTGATACACCTTGGTTCGCTCCATCTCAGCGGTCACTTGATATGGCAAAAAAGGTACCATGTCTCTTAGCAATACTTAAAAAGTTGTAGCACTATAACTGGGGTTCAAAGAACTGTTTGACTTTTTTTACAGGTTGGAAATTAAGATTAACTACAAATCGTCGCCGTCCGCGACTGCATTGCAATGGTTGGAACCAAACCAAACTTCTGGCAAGAAACATCCATATATGTTCAGCCAGTGTCAGGTAAATTATAAGTATATAGATTTTATTGTCAATTCATTTTTATTATCACTTCACTCGATTACAAAGTTAATATAAGTATAAACTTTGTAATCTACTATTTTTAACTACTTTACTTTTAATAGTTTGTGAGTACTGAAATATAGATAACAATGCGATTATTTTAATATCATTGATCTGTTTTGATGGAGCCAGTTCAGGCGTTTACCAATTCCATAAGGCCATAAATTGCATTTGGCCAAATGCGCTATTTTTAGTTCTGTTTGCTTTAACATTACATCTAAAATTCAAACAAAATTTCTATTATATGTTTTTTTTTTTTAAGTTTTATGTTATGTAGCCATAAGCTTATGTACCTTTTTGCAGCCAGTGCATGCCCGCTCCATCTTGCCTTGTCAAGACACACCAGCAGTAAAGTTCACATATGAAGCTGAAATATCTGCCCCCGAAGAGTTCACAGTACTAATGAGTGCAATACGCGGGGAGAGCAAGGGGAACAAAACTAGCTTCAGTCAACCTGTGCCTATACCATCTTATTTATTGGCAATCGCTGTGGCAGTGCTGGAGTCTAGATCTTTAGGACCTAGGTAAGCTATATTTTATATTTAATAGGGTTATCTGATGATTAATTATAATAAGTTTCAATATTTGATGTAAGGCACACAATAATAGTAACACACAAGGCAGTGGTACACCAGTGTAACGCGCTAGCTTAGGAAACCGAGTAAAGCGGCTTAAAATCCTGCGTGTCGCACCTCTAATATGTTTATGTGCGAATCATTTCTAACATGATTATCACTTGTCTTACGGTGAGGGAAAACATCGTGAGGAAACTGGATGTCTGATAGAACCTAACATATTTTCGAAAGAAATACTCAGTCCGCCCGCACTTGGCCAGCCTGGTAGACTATGGCCTGATCCCCTTCGTGTTGGAAGGACCAGAAGTGGGGTGATTAAAGGCAGGCCAATTACAAAACAGGCACTTAAAATTGCTTAAGCAATCCTTTTTCTATCCTTTGTATGCATATTGTAATCCAAATACTTTTTTTGTATGTCTCTGTTTATATTGATAATGATTGTTGGGTACAAATAAAGAAACAAACATTTAATGTACAAATAACCGTAATATGATCTTTTTATGGAGATAATTTTTTAGAAGTTATGAATAGAAATTTTAATCTAATAAGCATAGGAAGATTCAATTCGATTCAATTTTCTTGTTGCTTGTTCAATGGGTTTAACACCTCCTGGTTAATTTCTAAGAAATTAATTATTAACCGGAAAGGTTAAAGCGTGCTAGTTGAGCACAGTTTACTTTGCCAATGTAACGTAGAATGGAGAAGACATGAAGGAGATCGGTCGGTAAAATAAGATTATAAAACACTTGGTGACACTGTCTTTGTTTGATAGGAAACAAAAATTACATATATTGTGTTTGAAATTAAATATTATCATTTACAGGTCTCATGTATGGTCAGAAAAGGAAGAAATAGAGAGAAGTGCTTGGGAATTTGCAGATACTGAAAAATATTTGCAAGCTGCGGAGAAATTGTGTGGCCCGTACCAGTGGACTCAGTACGACTTACTGGTCCTCCCCCCTTCATTCCCCTATGGGGGGATGGAGAACCCGTGTCTGACGTTTGTTACACCAACATTATTGGTAAGAATTTTGTACATATATAAAATGTTTTTAAAACAAATATTAATACTATGTACTCTATTTATCGAAGTGAAACTTCTTTTGATTTGAAATTCGATGAAATGGAAATCTAACGGAAATGCGACACTAAAAAGAGACAAAAACATAAATATATAAGATTAAGATGGCAAGAGAATGAGATAGAATACATTGCCATGTTGCCATGGTAACCGTTGTTATTGTCTGACAACTTTCTGACAAAATATATATAATATTAAGTTTTATTTCTACCATGTGTAAATTGCACACACATGCACTTTTTAACAATATTTGTTTGTTCATTTGAAAAATATACTGCCTATTTACAGTAAACAACCCATTTCCAATTTCAAATTCAATCCATTTCAGGTTTATTACTTAATTTCGTTTCAGTAATTCCGTTTAATGACTAAAAAGGTCACCAACTTCATAATAATTTTACAAGGTCTTACCGCAAAGGTAATATTTTATAGAATTATAAGCAAAGTCACTTGTAAAATTTAATAAATGTTTATTTTTTTAGGCGGGAGACAGGAGTCAAGCGGATGTGATAGTCCATGAGATAATGCACAGTTGGACCGGCAATCTTGTAACAAATAGGAATTTTGAGCATTTCTGGCTTAATGAAGGCTTCACAGTCTTCCTTGAGAGGAAAGTTGCTGCTTCATTAATAAATGACTCGGCTGAAGCAAAGAAAAGCAGGGACTTCCACAGCTTGCTTGGACTACAAGAGCTAAGCGAAACTGTAAGTGGATTCATGAGTGAAATTTAAATATTTGATAAATAACATTTTTCTTATGTTTCTTTTGGTTTATGTTCTATAATTAAGTGACTTTAGTGCTTACTAATTTTATTATTGTGAAATTATGCATATTGGTTTTTCCTCATTTTAAACAACAACTACAGTACAGTAGATTGTCTTAGTTTTATCCATAGATATAGTTTACGGGCAGAAGAGTTACATAGATGTTTTATTACAAAAAATAGTCACTCGCAAAAAGCTACTTAAGGCCCATATCCACTAATTTCAAATAATTTTAATGATAATTGAGTGTTTATTTATAATAGTATACAATAAAATGACAAAAATAAATAATTTATAGATAAACAGTAATCTTGGTGCAGACAACCCCTTGACACGCTTGGTGCCAGACCTAAATAGCACTCACCCTGACGACTCCTTTTCAAGGGTCCCATATGAGAAAGGGTCGTTATTTTTACGTTACCTCGAAGACCTAGTTGGAGGGCCAGGTGAGGATAAATCTATAAAATAATATTAATTTTCAGATAAATGATGACTTAGGTCCCAATAACCCGTTAACACGTTTGGTTGTGGACCTCAACGGTGTACATCCTGACGACGCCTTCTCAACTGTTCCATACGAAAAAGGATCTCTATTTTTAAGATATTTAGAACATCTGCTTGGAGGACCGGGTAAAAACACACCAAGTGATATTAAATTAGAATAAATATTGTTTACTTCATGATTATAATATATATTATAATAATCTTAGGTTGACTGGAAGAGATCTCTTCTAGAGATAAGTCGACCTTTGCTAACTAATTTTATTGTATGTTAATTTTTGTATTTGACACACAAGTGCAATGAAGAATAGTATATAATCTATATAATACAGATAAATAAAATTGAAGTGTCTGTTTGTAATGTCATAGTATCAGCTTTTTACTAGATGCATATGAAAATTATATAAGGTACTTATAAGAAAAACACAATTTATAAAAATTTTGTCTGTCTGTTTGTTTCGGCTAATCTCCGCAACGGCTGGACTGATTTTTACTGGCAGATAGCTGATGTTATAAGGAGCAACTTAGGCTACTTTTATTTTAGAAAAAGAATTAGGGTTCCGCTCAAAAAAAATAAAATGTACTTAGTACCCGAGCAAAGTGAGAATAAGTCGCTAACTAGATTAAATATTATTTATTTCATGTTTATAGTATATTTATTAAGTAGTATGATGCAAATTTCCAATGCTTTGTTATTTTGCAGCTGTATTTGACGACTTTCTGCGTTCCTACCTAAATCATTTCCAAAGAAAATCTTTAGACACAGATCAATTTAAGACCTATCTTCTAGAATATTTTAAAGATAACGACAAGTTAGCAAATGTGGATTGGGAAAGCTGGCTTTACAAGAATGGCATGCCTCCTATTATACCTGAGTAAGTTTATGTTTCGTTCTTTAATATTGCTTTAGTTAAAATAGATACACATTCTGTAGTTTAATTGAATAAAAAACATATTAAAGGTATATGTATAACATTTAAAAGATTTTTTTTAAATCATGCGGTACAGCATAGTAGTATATTTGAATTTTATATTTTGTTCTAGTACTATAAACAATCTTAATAAAATATATTGAAGAATTATGTACATAAGTATTTTTTTACAGCTATGATACATCTATGACCAAAGCAGTCACTTCTCTCCTCGCCAAGATTAATGAAGCTGACTTTACACCTTCTTACAACGATATTAGATCGTTCACTCCGCATCAAATTATCAATCTACTTCAATCATTAATAGATCAGGATCCTCTGTTTTTGGAAAAACTTCAAGAGATTGGTGCAACTTATAAAGTAACTAATGCTAAAAATACAGAAATTTTATATAGATGGCTCAGGTTATGTATAAGGAGTAAAGATGAAGCGAAATTGAATGATGTCTTTGCCTTTGTTAACCAACAAGGTCGGATGAAGTATGTACGTCCCATCTACAGAGACCTCTACGCTTGGGAAGCAGTAAGGGACCGCGCTATTGAAAATTTCCTTAAAAACGAGCCTTATATGATGCACGTGAGTGCATATACATTGAGAAAAGATTTGCATCTCAGTGAATAGTACTAATTATTTGTATTTTTATACGAAATACAAATATAATATTGTTGTATGTATAATAAAGTTATATTAAATCTTTCAATGTTTGTGCTTATTTATTACATTTTTTTATATTTTTAAATTCATTTTTTTATACATTTAAGTACTTCACCTGCAAACCTATTACAGACAAAATATCAAGTTGCATGATATATATGCGTGATAACTACAGCAAATATATGTAAACTAATATTTTTATTTCATTTTACCGAAAACTAAGATTTTAAGAGAAGTTGAATCTGGATATATCATATCAAGCAAAAGTATCAAGTACATATGTTTATTTAGAATACATACTTATAAAATTCATCTTTTCTTTAAATTAAGTTCATCTTACTCAATCGATTACTATCAAAAAAGAATAAGTTTATTAAGAGCATAGATAAAAGTAAGTCTTCGTCACAAACTAAAGAATTAAGAAATGCTACGCATGTCTTCACTTATGCGATGGATTGAGCTGCAGTTGGCTAAAAATGACTCTAAAGTCGTACATCTCAATAGTGTAATAGAAACTATGGAGGGTTACTTCTACCCTCCATAATAGAAACTTACGCTCAAATATTTTGCATGTGGCTGGCTATATTATTATGTGCGTAAAGAGCTTTATTTGTTATCCATGGTAAACTAACAGATAATAAACCGTAGACAAACGTAGAAAGAGAAAAATATAGGTTTATCTGTGGATTAATTGTCAATATCATAGAAAGTTGGTTGTGTCAATGTCAATTTATTGTGTTGTTTTATTTATAACCTCACTATTCTCCAATATAAAAAATATATTATTGTGAAAGAAAATCCAAATAAAGGTAGTATTATAAAATTAATAACACTTGAAGTACAAGGTAGAAATGTCAGCAGCGAAAAGAGTACAGGTGCATATCAAGCGATTTAAAAATTGCATTAATTTTGATCACTACAAATGTCTTGAAAGTATTAAACACACTATTTATTTTTTTTTACTATTTTAGCAATGGGCAACGTTTGCACGCACCTGGCACATCTTCGATTGCAAATGGCAGGATCCCTATCAATCCGCCGAGGTTATTAAAAAATATTTGACGGGAATGCACAAGCCCATCTATCATCCCATGAATGATTGTGGCGATGTAGTAGTTTGTATTAATAGCAGAGATATTGCTCTTCGTGGCAATGACTGGAAACAACGTGCTTACTTTCACCATACTGGATACCCTGGAGGTGCATCATGGACATTAGCTTGGGAAGTTCACAATAAAGATCCGACTATGGTATGTCTATTTGCTTATTTATTGTTTATTAAAAGCAGTTTTAGTTCTAAGAGAAATATTTATATAACTACAACATTAACCCTTTATCTAATCATTCGCAGATTATTAAAAAAGCAGTATACAAAGCAATGAAAGGAAATTTGCAAAGACGTCACACTATGCAGAGGCTGTTCATTTTTCCTGGTGAAGAAATACCTGAAGATGTGTCACAGAATGTCACAAGTCAGATCCGTCAGTTACGCTTAGTGCCCACTAGACTTGATCATATTCCAGAAGAGGAGATCAAACAGTTTCCAAAGGTCATGGATTACCCTGAAGAGTATGTGTTGAAATAAATGGTTAAGATAATAATTATAGTTAATTTTAATTAGTAAATATAAATATGTAGATAGAAAAGTTTTGTTTTATTTTCATTTCATTTCAAAGGCGAAATTAATATAATCATACATCAGAGAATGAATGACAGTAAAAAGTAGATTGTAGGTAATTTGTAGATTAAATTGAAAAGTTCACAAGTTTTTTTTTTTGAAATAGCATATTTGTCCATATGCCAGGATTTCCAGTTCTAACTTCTAACACTACAAGTAGCTTCCACACTTTACATTAAAATAATTACTTTTTTGTACTGTTTCATAATTGGCAAATATGTTGCACATAGCTTGAAAACAAAAACTAAAATTTGAATTTCACAATATGTTTTAAGACATTTTTATCAATATATTTTTATGTTGAGTTAATAAAAAATGTTTAAAAAAACGGTATCATATTAAACGATATGCAAGTATTTAAATATTAAATACCAAATCTCAGATTAAATAAATATTTATACAAGCACTTATTTTCAAATAAGAAAAAATATCAACTTATTATTTATTTTATTTTTATATTCAAACAAAATTAACAAGCTCTATTTTTTAAGGTTCAAGTCTCTTGAGTCAATATGGAACAGGTTGCCTATTCAACCAAGGAGGGATGGATATATTGAATTTCTTGAGGCTGTCTTAAAAAACGGTCATTTAAAATTTGCACTCGGAGAAGCTTGGAATCGTCTTCGATTTGTTCATCATTTTCTCCAACTTTACTTGACTGGGCTTCGTCACTTTCATTCTTTTGAGGGACCATGTCTATAAATTTGACTTTAGAATGATCCTCTTCATTTTGCTCCGAGTCAAGTATCTTATCGCTTTTATTTTCAGTATTTAGTATTGTATTTTCATCGCCACGATTTTTTTGAGCCGGAGCAGAACCTTGGAAGAATTCAAGTTCCTTACCATCATATTTGTTTTGTTGAGGATCATCTACTACAGAATTCGCACTGATCTTATCCTTAGCGTGCCCAATCTCGTTAAATTCTTTATCGACCTCTTTGCCTCTATTCTTCAAAATATTTTGAATGGTATTTAAAATGTTTCGAATGCCCTCAGTTATTTTTTGATTATTCTCCTCAATAAGCTCACCCTGAATTTTGTCAAGCGAAGTTATAATTGCTTCCAGAATGATTTCACTAGTCTTTTTTCTTTCATCTTGTTCTGACAGTTGTTCTGAAAGTGGAAAATCTATTGGTGCAGCACGTACATCGTTCGATGGAAAGTTGGCAAGTGGTGAGGCCGACACCGCAATCAAAAATCCAAGTGCTATTAAAAGTTTCATTTTTACTGAAAAAAATACATAATTGAAAATTAGAAATAATAACAATAAAAATAGATATACATATGTTCATAACATTAAATAAATAAATACAAAAAACCACTAATAAAAAAAATATATTAAAATAGATATTGTCCTTTGCTCACCTATGAATATAAGCGTGAAGTAACGTAATAATTAGCAGGCACAGTTTATTCTTATATATAGTTGACGCTACTCATTTATCTTTTGCAAACATGATAATAAAAGTTTATTACGATTATGATTTGTCCTTATTTCTTATTAATTACAAGATGTATTTCAAGTGTTAATACAATACATCCACTTGACAAGATACGAGTGCAGTCTGTAAGTAGTTAAAGACTGCAAACTATGTCTAACTTGGTTATATTGGAGCTTGCGATATGAATTTCGTACAGAGTAAATGCTTATAGGTACTAACCATACAAATTTTTAGTCCGATGATTTTAAAAGAAGACTGCATCGTCATACACTTTTACCAATTGCATTCGAAAAAGTCCATTAAGAAAAAAAAAGTATTGTTCATGGATTACTTATAAATCTGGAGCGAAAGCTTCTTTAAGCTAAAATTAGTTAAACTAACTATTGAAACTTATATTTTTACTCATGAGATAAGATAGGCAAGAAGATAATTGTTTATTCCTGTGTATGTTGTGTCTATCTCTGTGGCATTGTTCCTAAACAGATGGATCGGTTTGGATAGTTTTTTATTTGTAAGCTAGTCTTATTGTAATAGGTATATTTGATTAAAATCCTAGCTAATTGTCAAAAATGATAAACTATTTAATTAAGTAACACAATACACAAATAATTCATTATTCATCACATTATATCTCAGTATTCCACTCGATTTAAATAAAATGAAATAGGATAGCCTTATACCTATCGTATTAAGGCGCATAGGCGCATTTACAATACTGTAGGTAGATTATAATAATTGCAGTAAAAAGGAAGAGGAAAAAGAGATCTTAGATCCCAAGGGATTTGAACTTATAATTTTAAACTTTGAAAAGATTATTTTGTCAAGTGTTTTTTAAATTATTGTAACTAAAGTTAGTATTATTTTATTAGTTTTAGTTGGTAGTAACTAACAAATTAATTTAGTTATTAAGGATAGGATTAAATGTACCTAAAATTCTAACTAAATCGAATCTGTAGGTACATTAAATATTTTTTGGATAATCTTATTGAAATAGTCATTATTATCGATACAGAGGCCGAATCCATAGTTATTAGAGTTTTTGTCTGTCTGTCTGAGAACGCATCACGAGAAAACTACTGCACAGATTTTGATCACATTTGGTATAATGATAGCTAGTT
The DNA here is from genome assembly GCA_033884665.1 of Argynnis bischoffii washingtonia. Lineage (NCBI taxonomy): Eukaryota > Metazoa > Arthropoda > Insecta > Lepidoptera > Nymphalidae > Argynnis > Argynnis bischoffii. The sequence goes on along the minus strand of CM066623.1, from coordinate 4,808,870 downwards.
ATCCTGGTTAACATATAGGATACTTTTTATTACGGGAAAACATCTCATCTCTGAGAAATCTATAGGTACTAACCATTAAAACGTATCTAGGGACGAACCCGAGCGGAACGAGGGCGAGTCGCTAGTTTTCTATAAAAATTGTTTTTTTTTTTTTTTTTATTCTTAGATAGGCTTGCGCATGACGACAATCAACGCTAAAGCACTGATGAGGTCTAGGTTGGAGCGCGCTTGCCTAGAAGATGCCTATTCACTCTTGCCTTGAAGGTACTTACTTTGTATTTATTTCATTTGTTTTCACGAATCCAATATATTACACTATATGACGAAGCTCTAACGATGAAACCTGAAGAAAAACTATAATAATATAAAATATCTTATAATATTGAATGAGCAATTCTAGTATATTTATTTTGTGTATCTCGAATTGGGCTAACAATTTGGATATTTTTTATTTAAATTAGGTTTTGCTTTTTAAGTTCATAATATACGTAGGTGTCTTTTCTGAAAAAAATAACTTAAATTTTCACACAAAACCAAATAAATTTTTTATAACTAATTATAGGTATTAGAGCCTTTTTCTATCTGCTCTCATGCTGTCAATATCATATAGCGCCATCTTGTAAGTGTTTGTGGTACTTGCATTGTCGACAATGGAACTTACTGAACTAGCGCCTATGCCTAGCGCAGTGGGACGGCCAAGTATATATTTTTTATAATACGTCATAATATTAAGTTTCTTAAAACTATTATTATTCCATAAAGCATTTATAGATAATTTGTTCAGAAATACCTTCTAGAGAGGTATAAGAGTACTTCAACAACAGAGTTACCAAGCTCAGTGAGTCATCGTGAAAAGATAAGCAAAGTGGAGTATATTGTTCAGATAATTATGAGTAGGTATGTGGATTTTCCTGCGTTTTCCCAATTATAAGTTTAGATTTGTTTCTTACTGCCGGTTATACAGACACTATTTTGATTTTATTTCGAAACTCTAAGCTAAATTCATTCCTTAGACCCTTTCCTGGTTAAGACGGTTTAACATTAGAGCTTCAATATACTAGTGTATTCATCTGATGTATACTAAAAAAATATTTACTTGTTTGTTTAAGCGCGCTTATTTCTAATAATTAGTCTGATAAGAAACATTTTTTTAAAGTTATGCTTCTTTTGAGGCGTTTGGAAAAAATATGAGAGTAAAATTTTTACGATGCGCGCACACACCGACAGCCAAAAAGCGACCATGCTGGCCCAGTGTGGGGCAGACTTCACGTGTCTTTCAAAAATTTTCCAAGTTCTCCCAGACATGCAGTTTCCTCACGATGTTTTCCTTCCCCATAAAACAAGAGGTAATCATGTTGGAAAATAGCAGAGGTGTGAGACTCGGGGTTTGAACCTGCTTCACACCAAACGACTGTGTTATATATATATATATATATATATATATATATATATATATATATATATATATATATATATATATATATAGATTAATAAAGCTTTTTAAAACTAAATTTATTAACCATACTTCATTTTTCGTCTCACTTTTATAAATATAACATTTTAAATAAAATAACATATTCTTTAAGAAATAATTATAATTGGAATAAAGTACAATTTCTATAATACGAAATCAACATTATTTATATTTATTTAGAATTATCTCCTTTATTACACCAAATTACCGCTATATATATTTGGCAATATAAAAATAATGAATACATTAGACTCAAGATTTTCAATCGTACTACCTAATGTATGTATATAAATTATTGTTTTTATTTTAGCCAGAGTACTCGAGTTTTTTTTTAAATACACGTAATTAAATGCTTAACAATATTATCTTTAAGATATTCATTTACAGTGCTTGAAGTTAAAAATCATTGCTATATGGAATACTTTATTTGTCTATCTATTATTAACTTGACCTGTAGCATCAGTACTCTGACTAAAACGAACATTTATTTTAGCTTATCTAAATTGGAATACAATTTCTAACACAATACGTATCTTAAACAAACAGCTATAAAAATATAGTATATAACAAAAATAAGCTTACTGATTGTAAGCGTGACTAATAAGATTTAACACTACCTTGTCTTGCGAATGTATGTATGTATTCATGTATTCAGCCCTTTTTAACGTCCCATTATCGAGCACGGGCCTCCCTTCAATATTAGAATGATCAGGTCATAGCCCACCACGCTGGACAAGTGCGGGTTGGTGGACTTCACATGTCTTTTGAAAACTTGCTAGGTTCTCTTAGACATGCAGGTTTCCTCACGATGTTTTTCTTCACCGTAAGGCAAGTGGTAATCAAGTTAGAAATGATTCACACATGAAAATATCAGAGGTGCGAGACCCGAGATTTGAACCCGCCTCACTCTTTTCCCAAGCGAGCGCGTTACCACTGGGCTACCACTGCCTCTTGCGAATACCAAAATTTAAATTTTACATACCTACGTGTTATGAAAATTCAAAATGGCGTTGGAAGCTTTTCGTATTAAATTTTAAACTAGAATTGTCTTATTATTATGATAAATTATAATTATAACAGCTTTTTTTTAATTTCTGATCGCTTTTTTTTATTATATTTGATTTTTTTATTGTGCACAAGCAAGGCTGTGACATTAAAACTATTTATAAAACCTAACATAAAACATAATTTTCGAAAGCTTACAACTATTTTTTGGATATATACCTTATAAATAAAAAGATTCGCATGACAAGGTATTACAAAAACGTCATTCGAGATCAATCATGGATTATTCTTTCCTTTAAAAAATTGAGCCATCATCACTTTGCCAAAACACGACTAAATCAGGAGGTGCTTATTATAAATCAATACATCTATTCGAAAAGATATCCATTTTTATAACGACTAAGACTGTATAAAAGAAAATCAAAAAATTGCGGAATGTGATAAAAGATATTTACAATTACTATGTTTTTATGTGTGAAAGATTAATAATAAGTAATAACTCGTAATATTCATTTGACTAAAAATCCATAATTGATCGACCTCACTTAATATTTAATGAAGACTCAACTATAACATTTTCACGCTTCATATTAAAATTCAAAAACCAAGACTTTTTAATGCATAGACATAGAGAGTGGACTGTTTCTTGCCAGCCGTCAGCTAAAATGGCGGAAAGGCGCGACGAAGACAAAACGAAAGTGCAGCCAGTAATCTTCTGTATTAATTGAAATACGATTCCATAATAATTAATAATATTATAATTTTTAATAAATTATAATTTATATAACTTTTTTACATTTCATTTATGCATTAAAATTGGAATGCAAGACAGGTATTGGCCGCACGTTCGATTTCTCTCTTTCTAGAGAGTTGTCAATTTCATGAGAGTATTTCTCAGTCGATTCTCTACGTCTACGGTTTAATGCAGATCAATATACATACAACAACTACAAGTAATGTTCATGTTTCTTAATAGCAACCTATTAAAAATATCTCATAATGTACCGATGGACAGTCTACGATAATTTAACTAAAATAGAACAAAGTCGTAAATGAAAACTGTATGGAATTAGTTTCTTCGGACCTTATGGAGTACTAAAGACATAACCCGGTTTAAAAACTCGAATAGGATCCCATCAAAAGCGATAAAAGCCACATAGAGACCAATAAATATTTATTGGTTTCTATGTGGCTTTTGTCGCTTTTGATGGGCTCCTATTGGAGTTTTTCAACAGGGAAGGACCATATGTTAATCTCCAGTCCACTAACTTTCTCTATGAAATAAATCACGTCCATATATTGCCACAATCATGAGTGAAAGAAAATATAATCGATAAATACATGTTTACATTTGATTTGTTTTTGATTGATGTTTAATTTCTTTTTTTTTTAATTTTAGAAATAATCATAAAACATTTTATGTAGTTATGAAAAAATTAATATGTATATTGACACTTAAATATGGAGGGTAGAAGTAAGAACTATCTCTGTGATGAAAAAGTGTTCGTCGAAATGCTTTAAATTAGGGTGCCGCAAAAGTAGGTACATTTTGAAGAAAGCGCAAAAGTATTATTGAAAGTTCACATAAACAAATCAATCTCTACGTTTATATTACCACAGTTTTTTTGGTTATATTTACTAAATTTTGGACTACGTAAATAGTCTCAATATTTTTTTTAACTCAGCACATTTCACTCCGTTTACAACTGCTAAATTCATATACCCTCTTGCTATGCTAGCGCCATTTTGGTGGGGGTTTGAAATGTTATTTACCGCTTACAGGCGGACACTTTTTCCACTTGTCACCCATATAAGATAGTTCTCCTTACATGTACTCTCCATATACTTAAAGAATGGCAAACGCAATCTATTCTAATATTATAAAGAGGAAAAAATAGTTTTTTGTGTGTTTGTTTGCATCGAATAGGCTCCGAAACTACTGAATCGATTTAGATGAAATTTAATAAGAAGTTTGAGACCCATCCCAGAGGAAATGAGGAAATCATCCCTTAAGGGGGTGAAAATGGGGGTGAAATTTTGCACGGGGAAGCAACCTAGGGACGAACCCAAGCGAAGCGAGGGTGAGTCGCTAGTAAATTATACAGTCTTTTCATTTTCGACTTTATTCTATAAAAGCGTAAATTAATAAAAAAAAAGGAGAGCCAGACTTGTGAAAAAATTATGTCTATATTATCAAAGACACAGCCTATACATATACATTATCTATGAGGATAGATGTATACTGTTCATATTAAAAACCTTATTAATACAATAAAATGAGGTTAAACTAATTTTAATTTTAATTTAATATATATTTTTTTTTTATCTGGGACGCACAATCTTCGTATGTTTTTTATTTCAACGATATCGACACTAATCTCTTATTTACTTTAGAGAGATCAATTTCCAATACAAATGCATATGAAAATTCTAAACAAAATTTTTAAGACGTTTTATATTATGTTCCATACAAGTAGGCAAGCTTTTAAATAACGAACTAAAAAAATAAAAAAATCAATATTTTAACATTTGTATTTGAGCATGATAATTAATATAGCAACATCAAAATTTTATATGAAAATATCTTTTGACTATTTTCACTTTTTTGATAACTTGGCATTTTTAAATAAAACTATTTTTTTCGGATTATTTCGCGGATTTATTTTGATTTTTGGTTCCCGATTTACAGCAATCATGGTCACGGGACAGACTAAGTTTTAGACGTTTCAAAGGCGTTATATACTTACAGTAACAAGTATATAATCCGAAAAGATAGTTTTATTTAAAAATGTCAAATATTCGCGTAAATCTAAGAAAGCATTAACTTGGCATTTTTATTTCCTAACAGTAGTTAATTCAAAAAAACAGTGCATTGTAAATTTTACTATTGAGCCCTTTATTATAATCCTCCAATATATTTTTAATTATAAGAAAAAGACAGAAAGGCCTTCAAAATATGCCGTCTCTTTCTATGAATACCTTAAATTCATTTACACTCTCCATATAGCTTGCCTACGTGATATTTTTGATGAAACGAAGTATACTATTATTGTGTGTATAAATAAAGTGATCGTAATATATTACTTTAAATATTAAACAAAACCGAAACCATTTATTTTATGATTTGATACATTACAATGGGGCTATCGCGCTACAATTCGCCTCCAGAGTGCGCTAGTGTAGAGTGAGGTCTCTAGAAATGTCAAATAACACTACATTTACTGTTATGCGAGCTTTTTATCGCGGATTTCCATTATTTTCATGATTATTGTAAAGATTGTGATATTTCTGATTAATTTTGGCGGACACGGTACGGCACAATAAATCTCATTGGTTTAAGAGTTAAGAAAGAGTCAATATTTTATATATTTGGTTATATAATTATTTAAAATCGTGATAGAACTGCTTTCGCTTTAACAATTATAATCATAATACTAAATATACTTAATTTATTAGCCGAACTAACAAATACATTTCAACGACAACGATGTGACCTCACTCGCCACTGGCCCTCATAGCCCTCATTCAAACAACACAGCTAGAACAAAAAACACTCTTACCTTCATTCAGTTCCTACATTTGTTATCTGTGTTAAAATGTAATACAATATACAAATTTTACTTATAAAAATTTATTAACGATGACTTTCAATAACCTATCTGTGGTCTTCTTACTAGAGATAGGAATTTGAGATGATTTGTATGAAGCTAACTATATGTGTTTATCGCTAGTAAGAAAAACTACAGAACGATAGGTTATTGGTAACACAGTAAGAGGGCTTACCTCAGTTAAGTAATGTATATTTCTTATATATGAATCTTAATGAAAATGAACATTTTGAATAAGAAATTGAGTGGTCGGCGTGAATATGTTGATAAGTTTAAATGTCAATTTAAAATTTGACAGGTTTCATTAAATCAAGTTACATACTTGTTCAACTTTCATAATATACTTATCCATAAACAAAATATGAACTTTCAACAAATGAGTCTGAAGTTTAATGAAAACTGTCAAACTTTAAAATTGCCGCCTGTCAAATTGACATTCAGACCATGGACATAGAGATTGGACAGATTTTTTTTTTGTCAGCCGTCAGCTAAAAATGGCAGAAAAGCGACAGCAATAAAACTAATGTGCGACCAGAAGTATTCTGTATTAATTGAAATACGAATAATGAAGATAGATATTTATAATCATTTTACATTCCATTATCTATGCTATTATTATAAAGAGGAAGGATTTGATTGTTTGTTTGTTTGCACCGAAGATGCTCCAAAACTACTGAACTGATTAAGATGAAATTTAGTAAGAAGATTGAGACTCTGGGATAGTAATATTATAATTTTCAATAATATTAAAATTTACATTCCAATAATAAATACAAATTGGAATAAAAGACGGGTATCGGCCGTACGTCCGCTTTCCCTCTTTGTCAATATCATGACAGTATGCTCAGTCCGTTCTCTACATCTACGATTCTGACATATCAATACATCATACTCACGTGAGCCACAGATTATATTAATAATTATTGTATGATAAAGTTGAACAGATTATATAAAGTATAATTAGAACAAGTGTGTACATGTACAACAACGGACGTGTCCGTGTAAAGGCGCGGGGGTGGAGTCGCCTCGATAACCGCACTCATTTGATCGCGCGCGCCTCCGGTAGGAACGCGTCCCAGTAACGAATGGCCTGTGGAATATAGAATATGTATATCATTTTTCTAATTATAATTTCATTGCTCACATCATCATCATCATGTTGGAAATATTTTGTTTTTGAAGTGAAACGTCTTTAGAATCGTTGTGATTCAAAACTCGATGAAACTAAAATGCGACACTAAAAAGAGGCAAACATATAAATATATAGGAATATGCCGGCGAGAGAATGAGATAGAATACATTGCCATGTTGCCATGGTAACCGTTGTTATTGTCTGACAAATATATAATATTATACTGTTACCGTATAGGATATTATATAAACATATAATTGTAATATGCCTTATTTTATTTATTTAAATTGTAATTTTAATGTAAAGGTTAATGCATCCATTTTTTTTTAATATTTAATACAGGGATGTCTAGTCAGTCGGATTCTTTTGTTATATATAATCTGTTATACGAGTGTCCCAAACGATCACATATTATTGCTATATATATATATAGGTACCTGCGCCTCGTGCTTCATGTGGTCGTCGAGGTAGCGCAGCACGGTGGCGCGCAGCTCGCCCACGCGCGCCTCCTCCCAGCGCTCCAGCTCCTTCTTGATGACGCGCGAGATCGTGTCGAACTCCTGCTTGCCGCGCTCCACTTTTGCCTCCCACTACACACGGGAAATGTCAATAGTTACTAATCTATACAGATAAATAAAATTGAAGCATCAGTTTGTAATGTCAAAATAACAACTTTTTACTAAATGCATATGAAATTATATAGTACTAGCGATTCACCCTCACTTCGCTCAGGTTCGTCCCGAAACCGAAACGTACCGAACGTTTTCATTTTTTTAAGCGGAACCCTATTTCTTTTTCTAAAATTAAAGTAGTCTAAGTTACTCCTTAAAACATCAGCTCTCTGCTAGTGAGTCCCGTGAAAATCGGTCCAGCCGTTTCGGAGATTAGCCGGAACAGACAGACAAACAGACAAAAAATTTAAAAATTGTCTTTTTCTTATATGTACCGTATATAATTTCATATGCGTTTAGTAAAAAGTTATTACTTTGATATTACAAACAGACACTTCAATTTTATTTATCTGTATAGATATACGGTGCTTATAAGAAAACAATTTTTAATGTCCGAAACGGCTTGAATGATTTTGACGGGACTTACTGACTGGCAGATAGCGGATGTTATAAGGAGTAACTTAGGCACTTTTATTTTAGAAAAAGAATTAGGGTTCCGCTCAAAAAATTAAAACGAGAAGCGAGGGTAAGTCGCTGTATTCATTTTATAAAAGTTTAATTATAATAAGTGAAAAATCTATTTCTGTAATGACGGGTACATTACAATTTTTTGAATGAAGTTCGAATTAGTTCAAATGCAGAATAATTACAATAACTATTAATTTTACTACCAAATCTCATTCAATCTCACCAAAGGGGACTAGTCTAAATTATAAGAAAAATTGCTCATGTAATTAAAAGATGCCCCCTTAAAAAATAAATAACTAATAGTAAGACACTACTATGTATATAATATTATAAATATTATACTATGCATATATAATTTTCAGGATCAAAACTACCCTATGTCCATCCCAGGGTCTCGCTGCTTCAAACTATCTTCATACCAAATTTCATCTAAATCGGTTCAACGAATTAAGCATGAAAAGGTAACAGACAGACTCAGTTTCGCATTTATAATATTAGTATGGATAAATATATTTGCGAAGGCTTTACATTGTTTAAATCCAACTCATGCATTGTAAAGTTCTACAATATAAATAAAATCGAGATTCTGTCAATATATCATACATCTATAATCTCGTTGGAGGCATGTTCAATCTTCTCCGGACGGTTGGCGAGTTCGGCTTTCGCTTTGTTCTCTCTTCTCTTCGTCAGCTGCATCACTGCATGTTGCCAATTTTGGAATACCTGTGAAGAACATAATTGACACGATTAACACCTCCTGGTTAAATTCTAAGAAATCAATTCTAAGAAATTAACTGGCACACCGGTGTGCCCGCGACTCTCGAGGGGTTATTAGATGTATTGTTTTTATAATAGTTTTATCGCCACACAACAATGATATACCAAAACTCAATATACACTAGCTTCTCAAGTGTCCTCAAAAAAGTGCACAATTAGAAATTGAATTGCGCTTTTTTTCTAATCTCTTTTGTTTATTGCTTTTCGAATGACAAAATTAAATGTACGTTGTTCCGTTTAAAAAAGTATTTTATGTGGTTTGCTTAAGTTTGAATTTGTATTTAGACAGTTATATCTTTCGATGTTTAAATTTTATTCTTTGGTTTGACTAATATCACATGTCGATGCCACTTTTTGAAGAGAAATTTATTAGGAAATGTGTACCTATGTTTTTATAAATCAACACCTCACAAGTTATATTTCAAACTGGTACAGAATTATGAAAATTGGAACAAATGAAGGTGGCCTCATGTTCACAGACCGTTTTTACTACGTGTTTAATTATGTATCATTGTAGTTGTATGAAACACATTAACCCATAAAACTGTACTGAAAGTACTTACTACGTGATACCATTTGTAACTAATATTTATATGTGCTTTCTTCATTAATTCTGAAACTAGGCTTTTCATAGCCTAAAAGCACTAAACAATCTATACATATAATAAAATTCTAATTGAGTCGAATTTGTACATTAAATATTTTTTGGAAAATCTTATTGAAATATTAACGATACAGAGGCCGAATCGTTTTATGAATTTTTGTCTGTCTGTTTGTCTGTGACCGCATCATAAAATATAATATAGGATACTTTTTACTGCGGAAAAATATCTCATCTCTAAGAAATCTATACTAAAACTGTGAAACGAGCACAGCGAGGTTTAGTCGGTAGTAAATAATAAATAACACTAACTAAATAAAGTACATGGGCGACCGAGCTTCGCTCGGTGTTTTTGGTCGCAAGTACAATTTTCTTTTTAATTTGGCTTAAAAACAAAAAAAAAAAAAAAACTAAAAACTTGAATAAATACAAAAAAAAAACTTTGTACCTGACCGGGAGCCGAACCCGGACACCTGTGATTGTCAATCTTGCGCTTTATCCGCATTACCATGATATTAGACATAAGACTAACCTACATCAATTTTTCGCCCCCGAAAACCCTCACATTTCAAATTTCAGCAAAATCGTTAGAGCGGTTTCCGAGGTCGCCGGTATAAATAAATATACAAGAATTACTCGTTTAAAGGTATTAGATAAAGTAACAATATTATAATATAAAACATGATTTGCATACATTTCAAATTTAACTAAAAAATGAGTATTGAAATGTTAAATATAATATAATACCTTGACCCTTTCATGGAAAACGTCTTTAATAGCGCCGATGAGGCCGAGGTAGTCCTTTATGTGCTCCGTGAGAATGTAGAAGTCCGTGTTGGCTTGTTCGTTTCTTAAGTGTTCAATCTATAGTATGATATATTAGTAATAATTATTAAAATTTTAATAAGAATTAAAAAAAAAAACTATCTTTTAGGATTTTTTCGCGGATTTATTTTGATTTTTGGTTCCCGACGTTTCGATTGCTTTACAGCAATCATGGTCACGGGAGAGACTAAGGTGTTAGATGTCTCAAAATCAAAATAAATCCGCGAAAAAATCCGAAAAGATAGTTTTATTTAAATATCTAATATTCGCGTAAATCTAAGAAAGTATTAAGAATTAAGAAAAATTAAAAGTTATACTTCTTTGGCGTAACAGAACAAAAATAGCTAAAGATTTTATCCCGTATGTCACAACTTTCTGTTTGTAAAAGGAATACAGCTAACTTCATCATGTCGCTTTTTGGCTGTCGGTGCCCGCGCGCATCGTAAAAATTTTACTCTTATATTTTTTTCCAAACGTGCCAAAAGAATTATAACTTCAAAAAAATTGAAATATCACAAGACATTTGTCTGTGATCTCAAAATAACTGTCTTCTCTAGTATTAGTACAAATATAAATAAAATTAAATATGTATTATAACTGTATTTGTCTTACTTTCTCGTGTAAATCGGAGAGGTATGAGAGGGCGCGGGAGAGTGGCGGGTGCGGGTCCGCGGCCGCCGCGGCGGCGATCGCGCGCGCCGCTTCGTGGGCTCGGCTCGCTGGTGGATAGATATACTGTGTGTTATGTTGGTTTGTGTCTCAAACTGAGGAATAATATAGTAAGAACGTCATAGAGCGAAACATGAAGCCAAATAATAAAATGTTTTAAATTGTATACAAATGACGATTTCTATACTGAGTGATACGTAAATAAAAATTAATAAATAAAAATAACTAACGGAATTTATTAAATTATTATGATATCTCTCTTTTAAAGGATAGAAAATTAATGCTTAAAAATACAAAAGAATATAGTATCTTATTCTTATATTATACCTAAATATTGTGTATTAATTTACCTAATATATAGTATAGATGTATATAAAATTTTCAATTTTCTTTAAATAAAGAAAACTATCCGTATGGCAAAATCGAGAATAATAGCATAAACAGCAAATCAAGCTACTATTTTTGACTTTGACATTTATTTTGGCAGATTCCGTCTATATAATTCTTTAGCCTGAGTATGTACTATATTGTGATGGTATGCGACACATTGCACTGCAATTTTAATTTTAATTACCACGTTATGTGGAACGTGACGTTAACTAACTCTAATACTTGAAAATTAATTTAAACAGTAGTACATCATATTATAAGAATATTTATCGCCATATTTCTTTTGTGAAGTACACCCAAAAACATTGTATGCTACTTTCGTCCATTGGCCAACCGATGGCGATCGAACATCGAAACTACGATGTACTTATTTAATTTTATAATTGAAATATAATTATTTTTAAACAACTTTATTATTATTTTTCGAAATTAAAATAATATTTGCGAGAACAATAGTTAAATGTCCACGACCTCTTTCGCATGCCACAGCAACTTTGCTTTTTTAAATTAGTACAGAAACCCACTACTAGATGGCGTTATACCATTCGACGAGTTTTCTGAATCGCGCTGTCAAGATGCCATTCTATAAAGTATAACCGATGTGACTTGATTTTAATCAAGTATCTCTGGTTTCCCTTCAAAACGTATAAATCTTTCGCCTTTTACTAAAGATTTCCGTGGAGGGGAACACTCAAATGAGTCTTTCATATTTTTGAAAATCTTGCTTCGGCAAGATTATAAAATGTTATCTATTAAGAAATATATGAGTTATGTTTGTTATTTACTAGTTTACTACATACAATTAAGAATACATTACATACATATGTACATTACAATTATTATGAATAACTAGGCAAGACCCGCGACTTCGCTCGCGCTAAAACTACAAAATATAAACTATGGTTTCATGCTATTAGTACTAATGTATGAAAGTCTTCCCGATTTGTTAACATTTATGATCACTGCTCCCCTTCCTTAGGTAGTAACATGATGATATATAGCATATAGCATTTCTCAATAAACAAGCTATCTAATGCAAAAAGAATTTTTCAAATCAGATTAATAGTTCTGAGATTAGCGCGTTCAAACATTTATATTATAATATAGTATATATGTTTGAACTCGTATACAGTATAGATTTAATTAAATAAAAAGTGGATAATCAGATAAACTACTTCAAAAATATTTTTTCGCGGTAGTTATTTTGTTCCCTTGCGAAAAAAATAAATAAATAGAAATATTTAACTGAATGACATTGACACATTTTTGCTTAAATCTAAGAAAGCATATTGAAAAACATTTGTTATTTATGAACCGATTGAAATAAAACAAACATTAAATTTTAAGTGAAGCTTACCACAATACATTAGTGAGAACCGCACCTAAATCGGTTAAGCCGTTTCTAAGATTAGCGCGCATAAACGCATAGACAAACAGACAAAAAACTAAAAATCATTGTTTTGCGTTAATAAAGACCCCCAGTTTTTCTCAAATATCTACAATGTACAGACAATGACTGGTTACAATTTTATTATATGTATAGACTAGATAATCACGTACCCAATTCACGTCTCTCATTAGCCAACGCCTCGCACGCGCCGCACAGACGACGGAGTCCGTTGTCTAGGGATTCTATACGAGCGATCCGCTCTTCAAACCACTGAAATGATATATATAAACAATATAATAATAATAATAATATCCTTTATTGTACACAAAAAAAAAAAAAACAAAAAATATAAAAAAAGGACACACAGGAGCTAAGAGCAGGTGAAAAAAAGAATGCAATGGAAGATGCACAGAAGGCGGCCTTATCGCTGGAAGCGATCTCTTCCAGGCAACCTTGAGGTAGAGGAGTAAGTTTGTATTATCATTTCTTCAACCTTAACTTTATTGATTTTCTTGTTACTCTAAATTTTAGGAGCATTTATTCCCTAGTTAGGAGGAACAGACACAAAAATAATTCAATCATATGGAAAAAAATTCCACTGTTAATGTCATTTTAAGATTTACATCATATTTTTATCATCGTGACCGAATAAACATGACTTTAAAAAAGTCGTAAACATGACGTAAACGTACATTAGTAGCATAATATTATGTTACTGTCAAAATTGTAATTTCAATTTCATCCATATCCAAACTAATATTTTAAATGTGAAAGTTTTTGAGGATGGATGGATTGGATGGATGTTTGTTACTCTTTCACGCCAGAACTGCTAAACGGATCTGGATGATTTTTGGCACCTATTTGTATCCTAATAGAAAAATAAAAAAAAATACTATGGGCAGGAAATTTGGTTAACTGATTCTTTAGTTTAGTAAGTTTATTTTCTTTGATTTTAAATACAATTTGTAAGATACATAGTAACAAAGAAATCTTTTATAAACTATTCAAGGAAAATAAGAAAAATATCAAAACGTTGTATGTGTTGTTGTTGTAAAATATAATATAAATCTTACTACTACTAATATTAATTACCATGACACGATTGAATATAAATTATTTTAATTATCATTTCTGCATGTAAAGTGGTCTTGAATAACCCTCATAAATGTAGCACTACATTTTCCTCTATATTTATGCTTTAGAAAGAATATTTTTATTTGCTAGTTTTAAACATCGATCAAAAAAGTACTAGATACACAATCAGCGACAAGATGAGATTGTGTATTTAATAGTTTTTCTATCGATGGTTTTAAAGCTTTTTAAGCTCGGTCACCAGTCAAGGGATCCCTTATTAGCAACATGATCTTTTTTAATTATAATTCATATTTTAGGACGTATTTGATTACTTTGTCGAGGTGGGCAAGGGGGATGGGGGACGGGTATGCGGAGGGTGTCCTTATTAGCATTCGGCAATGCAGCCAGGCGGCAAGCTAAAAGACATACTGGGAGGATGCCTACTTCGGTGGCCGGTGTACCATGCGGGTTGCTCCGGTACTTCTCAGATAGCAGAGTGGACCGTTGGAGCAACCTCTTGGTTGTGCGGTCTACTTCGGTAGACCCATCGTCGGGGCGTCGTGGTTGATTGCACAAGCGAACCTGCGACGCCTCATTAAGACGTGGTAGGTCCCTTGGGTTAAGTGGGTAGTACTGGTTTCTTTACCGGTCAGTCCCACATAACCACCAGTAGGTATATATATATATAGGTGGTATATATGTATTTTCCAAAATTAAAAAAAAAATTACATAGGTAGCCTATCTGGGTAGTGAATTTCGGACAAGTCCGTCCAACCGTTTCAACGTGAAGGCGTAACAAACATACAAACTTTAATACTTATAACAATAATCCGATAAGTAAACATTTCGTACTTACCGGGTCAGATTCATCCATTCTGTATGTGATCTTGTTGACCGTCTCCCCCACTTTGTTGAACAAACGCAACATGCCCGCGCCGCTCAGAGCAGACGTACTTGTAGCTTTTGGTAATTCCGTATCTATAACATTATAATATTTATGTTTTATGTACTTGGATAAAAGAATTTTGACCGACATCGGAAAAGGAGTAAGTACTAAATTGAGATAGTTATTTTTGTGTGTTATCCGCGATATTTTCATTTTTCACTAATTATGAATGGATTTTCAAAGTTTTTTTTTTAATAATTACAACTTATATAATAGCCCACGGGACGTATATAAATTACAAGATATATTTTCCATAGATATACATTCCTATGAATATAGTATTGACTTTAAATGTGTGATAAAAGGGTTTCTAATCAAAAAGTAATAAATATGACTACTTTTTAAATGAAACTATTTTTTCGGATTTTTTCGCGTTTTTTTTTTGATTTGTGGTTCCCCACGTTTTGAATGTTTTACAACAATCATGATCACGGCAGAGAATAAGGTTTTAGACGTTTAGTCTCAATTCATTGTATACTTGCTACAGACATTGTATATACCTACAAAACAAAATGATTTCAAAATTCATAATGACACAAAAGTATCTTACAATATTTGTTGAATTTAACTGTAAACATTTAAAAAATGTTATTGAATGTGACAATATTATTTATAATATGATATTTAGAATTTTATCAATGATTTTATAGTATTCGTTATTTATTAAACAGTTACTTTACGGGTAAAACAATTAGCGAGGCATTATGCGAACCGACAACATTGTAAAGCGAAATGAACAAGTTACACGCCACCAGAGTTTCATCAGAATAAATTCAACTTCTTTTTTCAATTGAAATTTGATAAAATATATTTTTTACGTAAGCTTGAAAAACCGTTTCTTTGTGGTTATCCATGACTTTTTAGAAATACCCTACCAGCTACCTGAGACTAGCGATTAACCTTACTCCCTAGGTGTCTGAAAATAGCCGATAAAATAAATCTTAACGGTTATTTAAAAGTTATATGAATTAAAATTATTATGTATTCTGACAGTAAACACATTTTTATCAGAATAAAAAATTCAGTAAGGCACTTTTAAGAAAAAAGAATTTTCAAAATCGGATTAGTACTTTCAGAGAACACATTTTTTTTTATTTCATGCTCAGTAACAAAAATAAAAAAAATATTATATCTCTAGAACTATTAGCCTAAGACAATAAAATTTATTGTTTTGTATATCTAATAGCCCCCTCTATCACCGATATTTCGTGGTCCACTCCTTACGGTACACCATGTGTATAAACTTCACCTCTTTATCAACCGACTTCCAAAATAAGGAGGAGGTTCTCAATTCGACGGTATATATATATTTTTTTATGTTTGTTTGCGCATTTTTTCTTCGTTTATAAACCGATTTTGATAATTCTTTTTTTGTTGGAAAGGAGATATCCATGATAGGGAAACCAGGATTTGATGATGGGATCCCAAAAAAATCGAGGGAAACTTTCGAAAATTGTAGCGGCGACTAGTGCGTTTGTTAACATTTTCATTAGGTATTTTAAAGCACTACTATTGAATGAAGGTCTAGAGTCGATCTGATGATGGACCCGAAAGACAGTCGAGGAAATTCCTCAACGATTTACAGCAATTACTTGGTGTTTGGGCTTGATTAATTTGTATTGATGATACGTCTACACTAAAAATGGAAAAATAAAACTTAAAAAAAAGAAAACCGACTTCCAGGCACTGAAAAGTAAAAAATAAGTAAATGGGGGTTTTCATTTAGAATAGATACTTAATCAGATTTTTTCGAAGTCGGTGCCAGCCAATACAAATCAAAGGACACCGACTTCAAAAATATCTGATCTATTTTAAATGAAAACCCCCGTTTTGTTATTTTTTACTTTTCAGTGCCTGGAAGTCGGTTTTTTTTTTAAGTTTTTATAATATAAGTGTAGATTTGATACAAATTTATAATAGGTCAGACAGAAAACATAATTTGTTTCTATAGATATAATCCACATACCTGATTCCAAAAACTCTCTGAAATCAGGATCAATACATAGGACAGGGTGTTGGGCAACTCGGTTGAGAAATCTCTCTAAGGCTGCTCGTCGTCTTTCCACAAACTGAGACTGTACGCCGGCCGACGTGCTCGTACCGTTGGCACTCTCAGTGGACGGTGTGGACGTCATTTTTAATTTTGTTGTACCTAAAACAATAATTAAATTATTTTCTACGAGTAATAAGATATTAGACGTATTTAATAATATTAATAAATAATTCCTAATAAGTAAAAGATTAGAGAGCGGCTAATCTCTCTAGAGCATCTCGTGTATGTGCAAACACAAGTGCACTATTTATTCCTTTAAATTCTTATATTAAACTAGCAGTCCCCCGCGGCTTCGCCCGCGTTTAAAGTTCCAACTTTACAGAATCATCCGCTGGTCTAATCTGAAGATTTCATCAAAATGGCTCCAGCCTTTTTGGAGTCCATAGGGACATATACACACATCGATTAATATAATTAGTATAGATATAGATAAATAATGACGCTTAATGACAACTCAACACGATTGTTAAGAAATAAGGCTAGATAAGAGATTTCCTTAAAGAAAGCTGGAGTAACTAGTTTGACCCAGACCCAATAAATCATTGTTAAATTCATAAATATGTATAAGTCTATTTAAGTAAAGTATATATTAATATCATTTGATTTGAAGTCAAGCTATGCCCTGACGAAATGTAATTAAAAAAGTGTATGATCAAACAAAATACGAGATTCACCCACTGTGTGTGTCATATGTGGAATGTTAATTTATGTTAATAGTTTTAATTAATGTTTAGATAGCAGTCATAACAAAATAATTATGAATTACTCTACATACCTATAGATTGTATGCTAATAAGAGAAAACATTTATCACTATTAGTTTTTTATTCACATGCTAATCATAATAGGGAATATACATGTTTTTTTTTATACAAAAGTTTACATCTTTATATAATTCGAAAAAGAAATATCTAGCTCCAAAAAACTAAAATTTAATATAAAAAAATAATTTAAAAATGTCATACAGATACGCACCATTTTGGCGTGATGTCATAGTCTATGATAACATTGCAATCAACGAATGAACAGGTCTTACTAGACCTATTCATTCGTTAATTGCTTACTGGCTAGTCTACATTGTTAGTACCAATCGTAAACACCGAACAACAGCTCTGAATCATGACTTTCAAGTCACAATAAGTCTGGCCAATAGTGTTGTGTTTCAACTATGTACTTTAAATCTCCTACTAATTTTTGCACTTTTTAATAATTATTTTCTTATTCAAAAAGAAATTACATTAAAAAATATTGATATAGAATTAATTTAGAAGTAATAAGATTATAAAAAAAATTATTTCACTTTTAATTAAATCACAAGCATATACCCTATTATGTAGTCAATACATTTTTTATGATAACTTTGTTAACTTACCTACAATACTCTTTTCAGGGGCTGGCGGTATAATTCTACCTGAACGTAGAAATTTTTCCGTAAGTTTTTCATGAAGGCCTAGAAAGTCAGAAAATCTACGAAGCACAGCAAATTCATGTCTACTAAATATTGGCATGTTTGTTTTTGTCAAAACACGATATGCAACATATGAACTCATTCCTTCCCCAATTTTTTGTGGCTCTGTGACTGTTATTATAATATTGTTTGGACGCTCAGTTGCTATCTAAAAAAAGATTTTGAATTATAATGAAAAAGTGTTAGTTTAATGCACAACATAATACAACAAATAAATTATATGATATAAATATTAAATGTATATTTTTTCATTATAGAATCAACAGACATGAATCATAACCTAATTAAGTATTTTAAACCTTGATTGATTGTCACAATCATTAAGTTTTATATGATATGTTGAAATGGTTATCAACCATTTCATTCATATTTTTCAATAATTTGTATATTTTGTTATTGCAAAAGTAAATTAATAAATTAAAATTTAAATTATAACAATTATATTTAACAAATGTACAGATTCACAACTCACATTTAGCTCATACATTGTATGGGCAGGCTTATTAGAAATTTCCAATATCATTAATTAAAAAATTTAAAAAAACAACAACAATAGTTGATAAAGATAAACAAAAATTAATATCCCAAGTCAAGAGTTATAACAAAAGTATAAATATTTATTCTAATGAAAATAAAAGCTTGATTTAATCTTAATAAATATACCTCTTCCATAACTGGACTACCAATAGTTCCAGGTGATGACATATCTCCTATTGAGGTCTTTTCTAAGGTTTCTTGAGCACCATTCACTTCAGGATCTAAGTTTACCTCCTAAAATAATATTAACTTTTCAAGAATATTTTATTACCCAACATAACAATTTTATTTAAACAAAACACTTTCTTTTTAACCTGTTTAAGAAATTAACATGCATTGTAGAAAAGAAAACAAGTTATTCACAAAGTTGTTTGGCTAGTGCAAGGTAGTAAGTGCATTGAACTACATATTTATAAAAATGTCAAAACAAGTGCATTTAGATTAAAATGCACATCATAAACAGATTGACTCATATAGAATGCACATCATAAACAAACTTTTTAAATAACTAGCGAAGTAAATCTAAAACGTAGAGGATGCTAGTAATCAAATTATAAATGCAGATTTAAGAATTTATCTGAGTCAATTTATAATAGGTTTTCATCAATCGCGAAATGAAGTCTTATAGACAACAATATATAAAGGGGCGTCACTTAGGGAACGGTGACGCCCCTGATGAGTGTTAGGCGAATGCTAGTGTAATTAAAACAGATTTCTATAAGATACCTGGACCGCAGAAGCATAAAGATCGTCTTCCTCGTTATTCTCATTGTTGATCTCAACTGGGAGAAACGGTGCATCAATTACCTCCGACATGGTTTAATGATTTTATTTAAATTCCACGATGAGTTATTAAACGTGTTAACGCCGCTATCAATTCTGAAAACAGCGAGATAAGTTCTTAGTTCACTGAAACGAATAGTAGCTTCAATGACATTTAATTTCAACGCAAATGACAGATTCATCATCCGCACAGATTTATTATTTGTTTGTTTTCATAAGCAAAATATAAATATGTAACAATAGCTATTATTTTATTAACTTGTACACGAAATACATATTGTATAAAAATATTATGTTTGTCATGGAGACAAAAAGTATAGTAGTAATGGTATTTGTACGTATTTTACCGTATTGTATGTATATAATTCTAGATTTACATTAAAAATGAGAGATGAACAACTATTATAAATCTGTTGAAAACAGACACGTCACAACTGTCATTAACTGACACTATTGTCAAAGAACATCAAAATTCAAAACAATATTTGATTTGTGTTGATTTTTCACGAAAGGTATATTTACTTGAATTTTCGATTATGTTGTAAGTTTTATTATATAAAGTTTATATGTAATATTCATAATAAGGTTTTTTAATATTGATAGTTGACATTTTTTTAATATGTCGCTTAACAAAATAAATGACACATACGTCGAGTTAAAACTGATATCAGTTGTCTACTAGAATTAAATATTGTTATTAATATTGGCAGAAGAAAACATGAACGTTGAAAAAAAGAGTAAGATTCCGTCGGCACCTACTATCACTGCAAGTGGTAATCTTTTGTCAAATGTTGCACCGCCCACAGAACTTCCTAACTTTGTCACGACAGTCCCAGCTTCAGTTACACCAGTTATACAAGCTCCAGAACCGGTATATAAATTATATAATAATTTATATTGTTTTTAACTTTATACATTAAAGGAAATATTGAAATAATTAATAATATAATTGTAGGCGCCACAAGTTGTACCAGTAGTAGTAATAGCGCCAGAAAAAAGTCAAAATGCTGAATCGAAATCTCTTCAGCAGTCACCTGAAAGTCCAGAAAAATTTAGGTAATTTTTTATTTAGATGTATCAAAGTCTGCAACAATAATTTTTACTTTAATAATAAATAAATAATAAATAAATAATCTTATTATTGCAAAAATATGTTTTAGCCCTGCCATTCCCCTATCTAAGGGAGAGCCAACACTACCAATAAGATCCCCTGAGGATTCATTGACTACGCTTTCACCTGAATCATTGCCTGAATCTACATCAGAAATAGATCAAATTGGTGAATACTTTTATTTCATTATTGTTATTATTTCTATTGATTTGGCTTATGTGGCAATTTTAATTTATGGGGCTGAATTATTTAGGGTAATTAATTTTAATAGTTCTAACTTTTTTTAATTATTCAAACTTATGTCTTTTCTTTGTAATCTACTTATAGTACAATAGTACATATTTATAATTTATATCTGTAAATTATATTACAAAATTGCAAGCTAAATATATTTAAAAAATAATATATATAATTTTCAATATTTTGGGTTATAGGTAATGTTATGCCAGGCAGTGGTATTTTTACTTGGGTGAAGGGTGCAGTATCCACTGGAGGTATATTGCAGAAGGTGGCGGAGAAGGCCAAAAGTTCAGTTGATTCTATGATTACAACTCTAGACCCTCAAATGAAGGAATATCTAAGTATGTGTATTGGATATAACTAAAAAAGCAAATTTTAATCAAGGTTGCTAACTGATTTGATTAATTAAAATGATTTGGGTTATAGGAACTGGAGGTGATTTATGTGTGGTTGTTGCATCTGATAAGGAAGTAAAGATATCTCCTGTTAGAGAGGCTTTTCAAACAGTTTTCGGGAAAGCAACTGTTATGTGAGTTTTTTAATTTGATATTAAATTATTTAAAGTAAAAATAACCATGGCTGCCATAAAAAATGAGTTAAGCCATTTTGGTCCACAAACAAAGAATTTCTTTAATATTATATATAGAATCATTTGTCAGATCTTAACTTAGTTTTTAGTCAGATTACTATTATAATATGCATGTGCAAGTTTGTGTTGTAATGGATTTGGATGAAATTTAGAAAACGAGACTATGACCTGGAGTAACACATAGCCACATAGGCTACTATTAGGCACCTATGGATGTATCCAAGTGAAGCAAGGGTAATTCGCTAGTTCTTTGTATTTATTATTCATTAATAAAATAGCTATTCTTCGGAAAGTACAATATTCATTGTAAATACTGTAAATAGTTGATAAATTTTAACTTTAGATAATGTTTCTGATTTCCATGTGCCTATTATATGCAAAGGCTTCTTCCAACTTTCACCATTGAGATCTATCTAGAGCCACTCTTGTCCTGAGTGGTCCTAGGGTTTCACGCGAATTGTCCTTCCACCTTCTTTTTTGACAACCTCTGCTACACTAGCCATCTCTGGGGATCAGTATGTCACTATTTTACTCAATTTTTATGTGCTGGATCTTAATAGGTGATCTGTCTATCTCTATTTTAATTGGTCGATACATTATGTTGGTTACTTTCGTTTTTGATATGATGGTCTCGTTTCTGATATTAATCAATAATCAACTCTAAAACATTTCCAGTGGTCACGCAGCGCAAAGCAATGTGACAGCAGACCAACCAGTCGGCTATGCGGCAGCGTATGCGGCGGCCAAACAGCGTATAGCGTACATTCGGTCCGTACACGCGGACCTTACCAACAACGTGCCGGTGGTCGCTGTGGAGGGATTCATACAGGAGTCTGTTTCTGATAGGTATATTTATATATTCTTTATTGCATTTCAAAACAAGTAATACACATAAAGCTCAGCTTCTGCTGAACTAATTTATATTCTACTATGTATGTTGACTATTAGTAATAAAGTTTGCTACAAGACTGCCTGTGTATAATATTACAAATACAAAATATCTAGTTACTAGCTAAATATATTCAAACATACAAACAAACATCAACTCATCTCCTGGTGTTGTCCCAATCCTCCCTGGGCATTGAATTGGAGGAAATTTAGTATTGAGCTTGACCTGGAGTAGCGCTGCCTGTTGCATACAGCCCTTTTTAACGTTTTATTGTTGGGCATGGGGCTTCAATACAAGGGGTATCAGGTCCTAGTCCATTACGCTGGTCAAGAACGGATTTTTTTGAAAACTTGCTAGGTTCTCTCAGACATGCAGGTGGTAATCAAGTTGGAAATGATTTGCACATGAGAATGTCAGAGGTGCAAGACCGGGGTTTGAAACCACTTCCACTGGGCTACCACTGTCTTAGTATTAAAATTTTATAAAAGATGGCGCTGCCTGTAAGTAATATTAAAAAAGCAAAGCAGGGTAACTCTCTAGCTGTATATTCAAACATCAGCAGATGGTGCGACCTGTCCCTCCTGGTGCCGTCCCAGCCCTCCCTGGGCATTGAACTAAAGGCCCAGAAGCAGGCACAGAAGCTAGTTGTTAGTGATAAAATTCGCCAACAGATGGCGTTGCCTGTATGTAATATCATGGAGTCCCATCACGAACAAAGAGAAATTAGTTCAAATAGATGTTAATAAATGACATTACATGTACCGATTTGATGCAAAAGATGTTACATGTAAAAGATAATCTTTATAAGAAGATCCTTGCTAGCTATATATTAAAATATTAACAGATGGTACGACCAGTCCCTCCTGGTGCTGTGCCAGCCGTCCCTGGGCATCGAGCTGCAGGTGCAGTCGCAGGCGACGCCGGTGCCGGCGGCGGCGGTGGCGGCGGCGCGCGCGGCCACGCCCGACGGGTACGAGCACTCGCAGACTGGTTACAGTGTCACCGTTGGTTCCATTATGGCGGCTAATCTGCAGGTTTGTGGTTTGGTCTTGATATGGAGGAGGTTTTTTGAAGTAAAACTTATTTACGCACGCTTGACTTGGGGGGTAAGCTGGTGAATGCGTTACGAAAACATGTACGTACGTTTGTTGCCATGGTAACCGTTGTTATTGTCTGACAAATGATATATAATATTATATACTTTCCTTAAATGATATTCTATAAATATGTGATTGTAATATGCCTAATGTGCGTTATTTCGAGTATCTCACCTATCCTAATTATTTAAAACATAAATTGAATTTCATAAAAAGTACTGATAACCTACAAAAAATTAATTTCTTGCGTGTGTACACATTCATAGACGCACTCTAATTTTTTTTATTGTGCGAATATATGTGTATCACTGGTAATTCTTGTTTTGGTTTATATGTAATTATGTTTACGATTCGAATTTGATGACAGTAACAAGAGAAGATTGCTTAAGTTTGATTTTTTTTTAAAATGATGCTCTATGAAGGTTTAGGTTTTTAAAATTTCTTTTGGTTTCGCTATATAGTAGAAATGGTAATACTTACGTGTGATTATTGTGCTAATTTTAAAGTAAAATAATAATTAGTACTAGCCAAGTGTAAATTGGCCTTGTGCTATGGACTTAAACCACTATTATTCTAGTCTCATGTCAATTCTCATGAGTAAATATGAACTGAAAACTAAAAAAATTCAAATAATTTTTTTTTCTATAAAAATGATCTTATTTCCTGAACGTACATTGTACAGTTATTTGTCATTTAAATGAAACTATCGGTTTGATACTTCTAAAACCTTAGTCTCTCCCGTGACCGTGAATGCTGATATATATATATAAAATATATCATATTTTGTTTATGTTCAGGTGCCTCACACACAGTGGCAAGAAGCTTCTACGGGTGTATCTAGAAGAGAAATAATTCTACTCGCGGCTCGATCACTCGCTGGATCTTATAAGAAGTTATTGGCAGTTTCTGCGGATGAGGCACTATAGGATTTTTCATGAAATTGTAATATCAACGTTATGTAAGTATAGTAGTGATTATATGTGTGTTATTAATATGTACATTTATACTTTTGATTTTTTTTTCGTTGATTATAATAAACTAGCATTTTTTTTTAAACTAAAAGTAGCCTATAAACGTACTTGTTATAATACTTATCAGCTATCTGCCAGTGAATGTCAGCTATTTCGAAAATTATCTGGAAAAAAAAACCAGACAGACACACAGACAAAACTAAAAAAAAAACCAGTTTTTCTTATAATTCCATATATAATTTCATATGTATTTAGTAAAAAGCTCTTATTACAAACAGACACTTCAATTTGTATAGATATAGCTTGTACTTAATCAATAGGGTACAATTAATAAGGTGGGTTTTGTACTCCATTAATTTTTCTTCCTGTGTGTTTCTCTAGTGAACGTTATAGAGCCTATTTTTTTTTAACACAATGTATATTATAATAATATGTATTATGTAATGTTTACATACTATAATATAATATAATAATATTTTAAAAAACAGATTTGAAATCATCGTTTAAGTGTTTGTCTGTCCAAACAACCAATTTACAGGAGTTTTTAGTACAGAATTATTCTTTTTAAATGTGAATTCTCTTGATATAAAATATACATTTTACATTAGTGAAGCCAAAAAAAATAGTGTATTTTGTATATATCCATACTTAATATTATAAATGTGAACATGTGTTTGTTTGTCCTTCTTTCACGTCGTCACGACAGATTGACGTGATATTTTGTGTAGAGATAGTTGGAGGGCTAGAGAGTAACATAGACTACTTTTTACCGCGGGAGATTGTCTCATTCCCACGGGAAAATACGTTATAATACAACCCAAAAATATTTATGACTAGAATTCCTTGAAAATTTATATAAATGCTCTTCAATACAATTAAATAAATACGTGTTTAAGCATTTTTCAAAATTCATCCCAGAAGGGGGTAAAATAGGGGTTGAAAGTTTGTATGAAACCTACTGTTTTAATTAGTTTTTCTTTGTAGTTTTAGCGCGAGCGAAGCCGCGGCTAGTATGTATATAAATCTTAAAATAAAGCTTTATTTTCAAAATAGAAGAAAGAAAGTATTCTATATGAAGATATATGCTACACGAATGCTATGAATTATGAACATATATGCAACACTATACTATGAATTGTCATTAATTGATAGATTCGGTATCAAAAAAAAAAAAAAAAAAACAATGAGTTATACACCTGTCGACCGACTGTTATTATTTCTTAAGAATATCGCTACTACTAGCGATATATTTAAGTGGGTTTTGATGGCGAAATCTGAAACTATAAGAGTAGGATAAAAATGTTCATATAAAAACTGATTTTATCGAACTGAAATTCTCGTCATTACATTTTTAACAAGGTATTGTTATGTCTAGTAAATATAATTTAGGTGTTTGGTGAAGTAATATACTATTCTTTAATTAATGAAAACTTAAATGAAACACAAAATACAATAAAATTAGTTTACAAATAGTATTGTTCTTTAATTATTATTCTTTTTCATAATATCAAACAAAAGTATTAATTATTATACGAAACGTCGTGAATAAATTTGCGAAAATATCCGTTTTTTTTTTAATTAAAAAATTCTAATAAGAGCTAAAAAAACACCAAATAAAAATATATGCATGGGCGATATTAAGCGTTTGTTATTTATATAGTAGAAAGTAGTTTGGATCGTCTCCAAACTGTTAAGGCTAAAGCGCATAGGTCGCTGCAACGAACTGACTCATGGCCGGGCGACACACGTTGGTTATTGTCCAATGAACAGTTTTAACACTTAATTTCATGTAACTCCGCCTCCATGGAATAGGGCTGTCAATTTTAAATTACAAAAGCTTTTAAATAATGGTATAAATGGTATGCGTTTACTTCAAAGTTAAGACCCTTGTTAAATCAACTAATTTATCCTTACGTGTATGTCCTTGTGAACAACGATTTAGATTATTACATGTTTAGAAATTTATTGAAAATATTTTGTTCATCTCTTAAAATGCAAACTTTTGTAATGAATTTTGTAATGTCTTTTGTAATGTCTTTTATTACTTATATATTTTTTATTTGTTTCAGGTTAGCACAAATTAAAGAATCTACATACATACCTACTTATTTAGTTTTTAAGTATATAGTAATATAGTTATAATAATAAAATTTAAAAGATATATTAAAGGCTGAATGACTTAATTATTTTTTGTTCTCTCGTCTAACCGTATTTGATCTAAAACCTAAGCAATGTCTTAATAAAAAATATTTTTGAAGAAATTTAAAAACTAAACACGTCAGATGAAAGTTGGTTGACATTTGGATGTTATTTAAATGTTTTGAAATCATTGATATTCATTGTGCCATTTTTGTATTACGTAATTATTTCCCATTGTTGTAGGTTACTCCTGTAGACCGATCATTTATTTATAGTTTTAATATCATATTAAAGCGACTAAATTTCAAAATTACCGCTCAATCTCATTTGTGTCTTCCTCACAAAACGTGACACTGGCAGAATGTATTGCGTCTGTTAACGCAACTCTAAGCCATAGAAAAAAAAACATTGATATACAAAAACTAAAGATAAAACTAAAGAATACAATTGCCGTCTCAAAAGTGTCCTCAAAAAGAAGCGCACAATTCGAAATTATGCGCTTTTTTCATATCTCTTTTACTTTTCGGATGACAAAATTAAAACGTTTCGTTGTAAAAAGTACTTTATGTGTGCGTAAGTCTGATTTGTGGAAGTTTCGATTTTTGAATTTTATTCTTTGGTTTAACTTAACGTGACATGTTGACGTTTATCTGTTATTATTTAATTTATTAATGTTTGAAATATAATTAATAATTACTGTTAAAGCAATTACTCTACTCCGGTACATTTAGCTAAATTAAAGATTAGAAATAGCTCTATCTGTGAATGTGGCTTAGACGAGGGTTCGACTGATCATATTCTTTTTAATTGCCCCAAATTGAAATATTCCCTGCATGACATAATCCCTCCTCAAATTCACCGCCCAGTTAACACCAAATGTTTATTAGCCCTTGTGTTTAGTCCATTTATTATAAAATTAGTTAAATTTATAGTAGATAATAAAATTAAATTATAATATATTTCCATTTTCAATCATTGTACCATTTTTGTATTACGTAATTATTTTCTATTGTTGTAGGTTTCTTCTGTAGACCGATCATTCATTCATAATTTTAATTTCATATTAAAGCGACTAAATATCAAAATTACCGCTCAATCTCATTTGTGTCTTCCTCACAAAACGTGACACTGGCAGAATGTATTGCGTCTGTTAACGCAACTCTAAGCCATAGAAAAAAAAACATTGATATACAAAAACTAAAGATAAAACTAAAGAATACAATTGCCGTCTCAAAAGTGTCCTCAAAAAGAAGCGCACAATTCGAAATTATGCGCTTTTTTCATATCTCTTTTACTTTTCGGATGACAAAATTAAAACGTTTCGTTGTAAAAAGTACTTTATGTGTGCGTAAGTCTGATTTGTGGAAGTTTCGATTTTTGAATTTTATTCTTTGGTTTAACTTAACGTGACATGTTGACGTTTATCTGTTATTATTTAATTTATTAATGTTTGAAATATAATTAATAATTACTGTTAAAGCAATTACTCTACTCCGGTACATTTAGCTAAATTAAAGATTAGAAATAGCTCTATCTGTGAATGTGGCTTAGATGAGGGTTCGACTGATCATATTCTTTTTAATTGCCCCAAATTGAAATATTCCCTGCATGACATAATCCCTCCTCAAATTCACCGCCCAGTTAACACCAAATGTTTATTAGCCCTTGTGTTTAGTCCATTTATTATAAAATTAGTTAAATTTATAGTAGATAATAAAATTAAATTATAATATATTTCCATTTTCAATCATTGTACCATTTTTGTATTACGTAATTATTTTCTATTGTTGTAGGTTTCTTCTGTAGACCGATCATTCATTCATAATTTTAATTTCATATTAAAGCGACTAAATATCAAAATTACCGCTCAATCTCATTTGTGTCTTCTTCACAAAACGTGATACTGGCAGAATGTATTGCGTCTGTTAACGCAACTCTAAGCCATAGAGAGAGAGAAAAAAAAAAAAGCAATTACTCAATGTTTCCGGTAATTGCGGCTCAATGGAGTTTAATATGGATTATTAATGAAATATTTATGTGCTTATTCACATTAACATATTTTGAGTTGTTTATAAATTAAAGGTTCGATATTTCAATTTTAAGAGAAATTTTAAGCATAGTCATAACATAGTTATAGTAAAAATATTAAAATATAAATAATAATTTTTTTCACCTGATTTCATGTCCATAATAATAGCTTATTCCATTTTGTATCTGAATATAGTTCAGTTCAATTAAGTTCTTTGATAATAGAGACAAAATGAGAATTGAGATGAGTCATTTTTTGAAAACTAAGGTATTTGTGCTGTGATGATAAGATGTACCAATATTATTATTTTTTAAATGCTTGAATAAGGTTTTTAGGGGGAAAAATGAAAATGGAGGGTATCTATCGGGTTTACGTGTTACTATAAGACTCGGTATAACTGTTGATTGATAATATCTACCAAAAAATTTATAAAGGCATAAATTAAGATAAGTTAGCAAAATATAAGTGACAAAATCTCTGATATTATACTTATCATTTAGGTATGTGAAATAAAAATTGTCATTTCCTTATTATCATTTATTTTATCGATTTATGATTTAGCTATTATTAATTTACATGGGTCCAACGTCACCATCGATGACGGGTTGGAAACCATCTGGACCCCACGATTCGACTGGGTTTACAGCGATTATGTCAATAGGGTTGATTTCGGGTTGTGGGATAATAGCAACGTCTGGCTCAACTTCATCCTCTCCGGCAACCTGGACAGGGGTAGGCACGATGGGGTTGATATCGAGAATGTCAATGGGGCTGACTTCAGGCAGAGGAATGATTGAATTATCTGGCTCTACTACGAGATCCTCTTCTTCGATCACATGGATCGGGGGGACGACTTCGTGAATAGGTTTCTCCTATAAGAAAATATGCAAAGCATTATAGCCACTACCTATATTTTTTTAAGTAACTTATAGAGCATCTTGATATGTATTTGTCATCATCTAATCCACTTACCGGTTGTTTGGCGTTTACGTTAACTATGATCTGAACCATTGGGGAGCCAGGTTGGGCTGAAGCAGGCTCGTCGGATGCGATAGCACCGGGGATGGGTTTCCAGACGGCGTCGACGGGCATGGGCATAAGAACGCCTTCCTGGAAAACCACATAACTATTTTTTAAGCCAGATTTATTTTACTATATCCTCCTAAATATTTAAGTATGATGTAGTTACTGTTTTTTTTTAATTAATGCTGTTTTTTTAATAATAATAAACGAGATATTTACAACTTGTTGTCCAGCGACGAGAGCCTCCATAATTTGGTTTAGGGCATCTTCGAGTACAGGTACGTAGATAGGGTTCACGTTAGGGTTTTGCAGAGCATCACTTATTTGCTGGAGATTCCAAATGTTGGAGCTCGGGCGAGCGAAGGCGACTGCTGCAATGGCAGCGAAGACAACAACGAATTTCATTTTGTTTGATTTTTCTTTTCTGTGAAAGAATAAAACAGTAAAACGTTAGTCCAACAATCCTATAAAAAATGAACTAAATAATATAATACATATAATATCACTCATAAATATCGCATTGCATATCGTAGGTTCCTTTATCGCAAGATGTGATTGTTTAGATTTATTTATCGTTTTTGCATATTGTGATAAATAGATAAATATATAGGATATGTCTTTGTCTCAAAAAAACTTAAAACAGGCCAGTCCATGCTTTATCTACTGAATAATTTCTACACTTACCAAGCCCCTTGAAGGTATGATAATAATTTCGTACTACTGGACAGTATATATACTGTCTATGATGATAATATTTGGTATCTAGTAATAAAGTATCAGTAATATATTAATGAAATAGTTTTTTATCGAAATTATACTATAAATTAACTGATAATAAACGATAATAATGTGGCAAAAACGAAAAATGAACATTCATCAGTGATTGTTATTGTTTATTCATCTTTATCATACCAAATTTTTTAAAAATACATGTTGACAAAATTAACTAATATTATAAAGCTGAAGAGTTTGTTTGTTTGTTTGGTTGAACACGCTAATCTCAGGAAGTACTGATCCAATTTGAAAAATTCTTTTTGCTGTTAACTGAGAAAGGCTATTGGCTATATATCATCCCGGAAAAGTGTACGGGTCCCGTGGGATAGCTTTGTTTTTGTCTAGGGACGAACCCGAAGCGAAGCGAGGGTGAGTCGCTATATAATTATAAATGAGATAATTTGTAAGTGATTGAGTACGTGCTTGTTAATACTTCTTCACAGATCAATGGATGGGATTCAGATAACCATGTAGTCTAAGTAGTTTTAGTACGACGGACGACTAAGAAAAGTTAAATGTGGATGTATGCTATTGCTTTTAATAAGTATTAAATTAAAGTGCTTTTCGATTCTAGTCATTATAATCTAGTATATCTACCTATAGGTTGCTGGGTTATTATAATTATAAAAACCATGATATTGTTATTTCACTAGTGGTGTTATAATAGTAAGTACCTATGTGCATTGTGCACATACTTTCGTCAATCGCCTCCATTTCTTACAATATCCCGGGGCTATCTTAATTACATTATAATTTCCCTGGGCTCATTCAGTGACATTGTGGATCATGAGATTTTGATAATTTCTTTAAATGTAAAACGCGGTTAATTTGTAAAACTCCGTAAAATCTTACTAATCTATATCTTAATATATGAACTCCGAAACAACTTTATTTTTATTTTATTTATTAAGATTCACCAGTGGTAATTACAATGTTAAAGTAATAATTATGCTAAGTTATAAAGTTCTTATTGCTAAATGCATTACCTTTTAAGGTGAATACCGCATGCGAAAATAAGTGTGAGATAGTTAAACATAAAAACAACAATTCTATGATCTAAAGAAATTAAACAAATAAACAGAATCTACCAAACATATCGAATTATTATATAAAATTATTTATTTATAATACAGTTTTTTACATTTTTGCGAAATTTAACTTATCCGATCTTAACGGATTTTTAAAAAAAATGTGTGATTTGTTACAACTTAAAAGATAGGATAGTTTTTATTCCGATTATAGTTTTTATTCCGATTATTTCTTTTTATTGCAAAATTAACGATTTAAATATCCGAAGAAGGATTCCGGAGAGAGAACCCGAGTTAAGCTCAAACCAACATATTTTTTTAAATTTTATATTTTACGTTTTTGACATTCGATCATATTTTGTCATAAATTACTTATTATTAACGTACGAAGTTGTAAGTATGCCGCAGCGACGCGCGGCCGGGTCTGCTAGCTAATATTTTAAAGACGTAGGTACCTATTTGTTTGTTTGTAGGTAATTGATAAACTTTAGACTACTTAATAAAACGATTTTAATAATTATTTTATTAAAAAAATTCTACATAATCCCAGAGCGCTATACGCTATTATTTATAGGTAGGTATTAACACAGAATATAATACTATGTATTAATAATTGTATTGTGTGTTATAGCTCACGGTTTACTTGGCGCTCTTTACTTTTGTTTGTTTTACAAAAAAGCATGCCTACTTGTTTTTATGTTTAAAAAAATATTTTTTTACTACCTAAGTAACATTACTTAATTTACTTAATAATAATCTGACTGACTCATATTTTATTTTTAAATAAAAAAAATATTCGTCATCACGTACCTACCAACTTAATAGAGATAAAATTTGCCCGTTACAGTACCTACAGTTTAGGTCTTAGGAGATAATACAAAAATACAATACGAAAAGCGCCGTTTGGCCGTTATATAAAATAACTATAAAATGACTACGCTATTCAGGGATATTGTAGATTTTAATTAATGAAAGAAATTTACAAACTAACTTAGTAATTATTATGATTATCCTTAGCATGCAA
This sequence comes from Argynnis bischoffii washingtonia, assembly GCA_033884665.1. Taxonomy (NCBI): domain Eukaryota; kingdom Metazoa; phylum Arthropoda; class Insecta; order Lepidoptera; family Nymphalidae; genus Argynnis; species Argynnis bischoffii. Next base: position 4,776,086 of record CM066623.1, on the reverse strand, counting down.
ACATTTTTTTCTTTTATAAAATTGTATAGTTATAAGCTTTTAGCTCTCGAAGAAACTTAAAATCTTTAACTTCTTTTTTTGACTAAAGATTTAGTCAACGCTAGAGGGTAGGTATCATTCATATATATATATATATATATATATATATATATATATATATATATATATATATATATATATCTCGTCGCTATCTGTACATGGAAGATATTTGAGTAAAACTATTGTTTACGCAATAGAATCTAGAACAATGATTTTTAGAATTTTTGTCTGTTTGTCTATGCGTTTGTGCGCACTAATCTCAGAAACGGTACTCTTGTAATATAATAGGGACGAACCCGAGTGACGCGAGGGTAAGTCGCTAGTTGTTAAATCGAAAGGCATAAGTGGCCAAAACTAACGAGCACTAAATAAAAAAAAAATAAAAAATATAAAACCCCACAGCGTCAAACGCGAACTACATAAAGGGAACAAGATAATGAAATAAAATAGTAAATTAAAAAAATACATGTAGCAAGACTCGCAGAAAGTATAAAACATTTATATAAATGTCTCCGACTGCATAATACTAATTTGGACGTTCATTCGTTAACTTGTAACGTCTATATTTTAGTTAGTTTTTACTCAGTCGGTTTGTTTTAGTAGACTGAGATTTGCTCTGTGTTTTTGTTTTTTCGGAAAATTGGTGTTTTTTCTCAGAAAAGACCCAGGATATAAACAAATACAAAATTTGATCCAAATTATTAGAGGCGTTTCCGAGATAAATGAAATATATTTATATACATACATACAAGAATTTCTCATTTGACATCAAAATATATTTATAATTTAATTTTTCCAATTTAATCGAGCAAATTTAATAATAAATACGAATTATAACCATAATATTGTTTAATGAACCGATACTGTATCTGTCACGTTAATATACCAATAAGAGTATTAAGGTCCGAGCAGATTAAGGCGTAACAATATTGACATAAAATACGTTTTTTTTATCCTCATACATAATAGATAACGTAATGGATGCGAGAATTCTTCTATTTTCTCGAAAAAAGGCACTTAGTTGAAGCAAAAGGGGGTGAAACTTAGTACCGACCTACTTTGTCTTAATAAATAAACATGTTTAAATTTTACTTCCCCTCCATAGAACTTAAGCAATTTATGCTGGGCACGCCTCGCAAGCTTTTAAGTAGCCAACTTAATCGAAAGACATTACATATTGAACCAGTTGTTTTTATCAGAGATGGCCACGGAGAAGGTTTTTTGCTTTATATAAGTCTCATTCCTGAGTATGTTCTTAGCTAAGTTTTATAATGTTACAGACCGCCGGGGCGCTACAGTACACACAACTCTATTCAAGTACAAATAAGGCAGTTTAATATTTAAGTAAATGTATTGCATTTACTATTAAAATTAAAAAAAAAACAAATCAAACATAAATTAACAATAAAAAACACCCACGACGGAAAATTGTGACATGAAAAACACTTTAAATAGAATATTTCAAAAACCCACGATATTAGAGCGTAACAGCCGTCAAAAAGATTTTACATTTATATTAATGTACTAGTGACTCACCCTCACTTCGCTCGGGATCGTCCCCAAGTGATTCTTTAAATTAACTTGATAACCTTTTTAATTTATGAACCGATTGAAATAAAACAACTAAATGTTACATTAGTGAAAACCGCACCCAAATCGGTTAAGTCGTTTCTGAGCTTATTGCGCTCAAAATAATCAAAAAAATTAAAAATCATTGTTTTGGGTTCTATAGCTAATGCAATATATATATAATAAAAACCCTCAGTAATAGTTTTGCTCAAATATCTTCAATGTACAGACAGCGATCAGTTACACTTTTATTATGTTTTAATTTTTTTTCAAGTATACAAAAATATATAATAATTGAAATAAATAATGCCCTTGGATTTACCGCCCAATATAATAAGATAAACAATCTATTTGCTAAGCTATCGTTTATTATATTTTTATACTGGGAAAAGCTGTGCATAAATAAATGATTATGAATTATGAAGTACCTAAACAGAACGAAACATAACATTATATCAGTAAATCTATTTGTCTGTATTCATTTAAACATATATTAAAAATGGTACATCTACTTTTCACTGAATCATCATTATCTCCCTGCCCATTTCCCAATCACTTGGGTCGGCGCAGTACATCTTCCGTACTGCTGATAGGATTTGGCAAAAGTTTTACGACCGGCCGCCTCCCTGACATCAACCCTCCTTGGGAATAATTATTATCAGTGAATGTGATCATTTATTACAATAATAATAATAATGACCTCCTTATTGACTTCGGCCATGGCAGCCAGTCTCATTGAGACTAGCCATCTGCGCAGGAGATATTATAATGCACAAGTGTACGCGCAGAAACAAGTGCACTCTCTATTCCTGTCACTCTCACAATCCGGTGGGACGACTACTCGAATAGTGCGCCCTAGCGCAGGACCGGCGGTTTTACGTCTTTACTCTCCGAGGCACAGGGGTGAAACACCGCCAATTTCCCAACTCCGGGGTGTTACTGAGACTTGCTTAAAACAGTAAGACTCAATAACTAAACTTGGCTCGATCCGGGACTCGAACCCAGGACGTCGATCTCGACGTGCAGTCGTACTTGCTAGCCACTACACCAGGCAGTTAATTAAATAATAGCTGACTTGACAGACCTGTCCAAATTTCACTAAATTCATTTGTAGTGATTGAGTCATAATATGGTAAATATGTTTTCATAATTTGGTTTAAGAAAACACGAGAGAACCAAAGTTTGTCAGAAAATGGGTTTTTTAGTAAATGGGTTTTTAATACAAAAAATAATAAAGAAAAAAAAACAATAAGTAAAAAAAACATATTTCATGTCTGATTTTTTCAAGGAAAATAACACACATACACACACTGCGAGTACCTACGTATTTGAAGTGTCGGTAAGAAGTAGTATTTGCTATTTTCGACTTACTTCCAAAAACGCAGTTACAAACTCTCCTATTCGTGTGTATGCATTTTTTTTTCATGATCTTCGATCTCTCGGAGACGACTTGACCGATTTTGCTACTATAAACTGTATTCTATTAAGGTAGGTCCGGAAGTGGTCCCATAAACTTTCCTTTGACATAGAATATACAGTTTTTGAGAAAATTAGGAAAAACCATGAATTTCATGGTTTTTCCTAATTTTCTCTGAAGTATGTTAAAGATATTAAAAAAAACAACAATTTCAGATACTAAAAACTAAATAATAACTGACCGGGGGTTTTCATTTACTAGGTACCTAATCAGATATTTTCCAGGTCGGTAAAAACCAACAAGGCTTTAAGATATGAATATCTAATAGGTAAATATGACAAGGTATGAACTTTAATTATAGTTAAATTATTAAAATAAATTATACATACGTAAGTATAGAAAAGTAGTTGAGTAGTACCTAAAAAATAAAAATAAAATATGTCACTTTCTTGAGAAATGGTTGATTCCCCATACAAACTTCCACCCTCTTTATCACCCTCTTTAGGGATGATTTCCGGGCTAAAAACTAACCTATGTCCTTGCCAGGGTTTCAAACTATCTCCATACCAAATTTCATCTAAATCGGATCAGCGGATTAGGCGCGAAAAGATAAAAGACAGACAGACAAACAGAGTTACTTTCGCATTTATAATATTAGTAGGGTTACATTTGTGATGTATTTATACATATCGAAATAGATTTGCTTAGCTTTGCATCAGCACTGAGTAAAAGAAGAATTAACCAATCAACAAAAATACACTTCCGTATTTATATAGTTTTACATAATATGTATTATATAACAAGAATAACATCGGAATTAAGTACAGATTGTATTCAGCCCTTTTTTAACGTCCCACTGCTGGGCACGGGCCTCCCTTCAATACGAGGGGAATCAGGCCATAGTCCACCACGCTGGCCAAGTGCGGGTTGGCGGACTTCACATGTCTTTCGAAAACTTAAGTACAGATTACACAATTATATTTATATATGTATATTAATAAAGTATAAAATATTAATAATATTATCGTTTATTCGTTTCGTGCAAAATTATTGCAACTAATCCAATATTGTACAGTTTTTGCGAGATCATCCATTATAATTATCACAATGTTTTACAATAGTGTGTAAATTATAATTAAAGGTTTACTTTCATTGCTAATGCGATATCTGTTATCTTGTTATGCAATTAATTAATCACATGAATTCAAATGAATTTTCAAAATAGGTGCATATTGGCCAAATCGGAAAATAAGATTTACTAAGTCTAGCTGTCATGATAAGCTCTGGTTTTAATCACATTCTCTATTATAGTAATAGATAATTGGTGGTATAACCACCTTATAGTTATTATTACACGATTAACTACCTCGGTGATCGAGTGGTAAGCATGTACGGCTGCAGATTTCGGAAATCATGTCTTCGAGTTTAAATAAAGTCATTGGGTTTTTCTATCAAGAAAGTCCGGAGCTGATGGTGTCTGTTTCCCGTGCATCGGATAGCATGTGACTTGCCTCAGTTAGATTAGCCACGGTGGTTAATTTTATTGTATGTTATCCATTTGAGCTTTTACTAAGAATTCAAGTTTAGCACAGTTTGTAGTGACCTTGCTTACTGTGCCAGCAGTTCGAGTCCTGCTGGGGGCATTCATTTGTGTGATGAGCACGAATGTTTGTACTCCAGTCATAGGTGTTTTTATTTATAGCCTGTATGTATTTCACGTATATATGTGTAGTGTATCAACGATCTGTGGTATCCATAATACAAGCCTCGTAGCTTACCATGGAACTCGATAGTGCTGTGTGTTAATTTTCCAACATATTTATTAATATTATTTATGATTCTTAATAGAAAAATTGATCAGAAGAACATTATTACTCATTAACATCCAGTAGGTATCCATTTTAAATTTGGTATTTACCATTGATTTTATCCTATGCAAGGTAAATTAATAGTTCACTGCAATGACGCAGAAGAGTCTTTTGTTAACCGACTTCCAAAAAAAGGAGAGGTTCTCAATTCGACCGTATATATATATATATATATATATATATATATATATATATATATATATATATTTTTATGTTTGTTCGCGAATTTTTTCGTCGTTTATGAACCGATTTTGATAATTCTTTTTTCGTTGGAAAGGAGATATCCCAAGAGTGGTCCCATGATAAGGGAACTAGGATCTGATGATGGGATCCTAGAGAAATCGAGGGGGACTTTCGAAAATTGTAGCGGCGACTAGTGCGTTTGATAACATTTTAATTAGGTATTTTAAAGCACTACTATTTAATGAAGGTCTGGAGTCGATCTGATGATGGACCCGAAAGATAGTCGAGGGAACTCCTCAACGATTTACAGCAATTACCTGGTGTTTGGGCTTGATTAATTTGTATTGATGATACGTCTACACTAAAAATGGAAAAATAAAAACTTAAAAAAAAAAAAACGACTTCCAGGCACTGAAAAGTAAAAAATAACTAAACGGGGGTTTTTATTTAGAATAGATTCTTAATCAGATTTTTTCGAAGTCGGTGCCAGCCAATACAAATCAAAGCACACTGGAAGTCGGTTTTTATTTTTTTTTTCATTTCTTTTAACGACACTTTCACTGTCGTGTAAATAGAGTGAAAAATCGAATATCACGCTATCAATGACGTAGATTGTAGTATAATTTTGATACTGATGTATTATTTATAATTTATAGCTACTGATATCATAAGGGGTATAAATACTTTACGGCGCTTATAAAATTGCTATCATAACTTGAGGTAAGTGACAAAATTGCCACAGTATAATATCTTTTAGCATTTACTCTCATACAGATGTAAGTATAACAAAAATAAATATTTACCTTGTACAAGAATCGATCCCACGTCAACCAGTGCATCGGAGAAATCTAATCGAATATATTTCGAAATATTCGAAAGATATTGACCTAAACAAACAAAATGTTTTTTTTCCTTACAGTTTATGTTTTTATTGTTTGTAGCAACCAGAAAACTAAAGCAAAATGAAATCCATTATTTTCTTCGCTGCCATTGCGGCAGTCGCCTTCGCTCGCCCGAGCTCCAATATTTGGAATCTCCAGCAAATAAGTGATGCTCTGCAAAACCCTAACGTGAACCCTATCTACGTACCTGTACTCGAAGATGCCTTAAATCAAATTATGGAGGCTCTCATCGCTGGACAACAAGTTGTAAATATCTCATTTATTAGCATTATTAAAAAAAAAACAGTAAATGTATCATACTTAAATATTTAGAAGGATATAGTAAAATAAATCTGGCTTTAAAAATAGTATTGTGGTTTACCAGGAAGGTGTTCTTATGCCCATGCCCGTCGACGTCGTCTGGAAACCCATTCCCGGCGCTATCGCATCCGACGAGCCTGCTTCAGCCCAACCTGGCTCCCCAATGGTTCAGATCATCGTTAACGTAAACGCCAAAAAACCGGTATGTGGATGATGCTAAATATATATTTAAGGATTTTATTAAAATGCTCCATAATTACCTCTCCGTTTACGATTAACATTTTGAGGTACTTAAAAAAAATATTATATTAATAAACAGTGGAAGTAATGCTTTATATATTTTTTTACAGGAGAAACCTATTCACGAAGTCGTCCCCCCGATCCATGTGATCGAAGAAGAGGATGTCGTAGTGGGGCCAGATAATTCAATCGTTCCTCTGCCTGAGATTAACCCCATTGACGTAATTGCTATCAACCCGATTGTGCCTAGCCCAATCGAAGTTATCGACGAAAATGATGTTCCAGAGGTTCCTACTCAAGCCTAAAAGCGAAATAATAAATCATTATCAATCCTTTTCATGTGACCTATCAGAACCAATTGTTGTAATAAATAATTTAAATTAAATCGCATATTTTACTTATTAAACTAAATTACCCACGAACCCACGAACTCCTATGATATTTATATGACAAATAAAGTCCAATAAATGATCTCTTTGTTCAAAGATGAATGAATATTTAATTGATACTTATGGTCAAGCTGATTAAATGATTTTTAGAAAGAATATTTAAAATAGAATTTAAGTAGGCACTTATTTTTGTCTAAATAGCAAATCGTAAGTAGTTAAGGTAAATGTTGATGAACATTTTAAGGAGGGCGGGAACTTTCCGCGTGCTTCTCTGCAATGCGATGAACGGGGTTACCGTAGGGTTTTGTTATAGTGTATGCGCAAGCGATCCTGCAACGCCCCATTGCACTGCGCAGACGGATTCCGCTGTGGGTTTTAGTGAATAGGAGTCTCACAGTACCTTACCCATTGACGGCCGGTAAGGTCCCCATAATGGGTTTCCCCAGCGTCAACAAAAAAAAAGGGTTGACTCCTGGATGCCATGAAGTCGTCTTGATTAGTGAAATATTATTTTGAAAAGCGAATTAATGGTATATACTCAACCGATTAAGCTGAAATTTTGCATACACGTTTAGATGACATGCTTGGTTAGTTAAGTGACATCATTGTAAATCCAATATGGGGGACGCTCAAAGATGGCGGTCTATGTTTTTTTTTATGCATCCCTTGATAAGGATGAGAAGAGTGTGAATAAATAACTAAAAACTAAATTTAAAATTTAATTACATTTATTACATTACACAATTTATATGATATAAAAGCTTATTTTTGAAAATGTATTTTTTTTAATATGACGACATGTTTGGCTCAATTTATAGTGAACCTACTTGCTGTATTTTATTGTTGTGGGTTCGACTCCCGCTGGGGCATTCATTTGTGTGATGAGCATGAATGTTTGTACTCCAGTCATGGGTATTTATATTTATAATATGTATGTATGTATTTAAAGTTATATATGTAGTGTATCAACTCTTTGGTATCCATAACACAAAGCTTACCATGGAACTAGATAGTGTTATGTATTAATGTCCCAACATATAAATAAAATATTATTATTTTTTATATAAAAGGAAATTTTATAGAAACTTATGTTTAAATTTTCGTTTTTGTGCTTATGTATATTATTTTATCAGATATCAGCTGATTCTGACTACATGATTACTTTGTTCTATTAATTACTAAATACAAAAAAAAAACATTTAGCTAATTAAAACAGTGAGTCCTCTTAAAACTAATATTATATATATCTAATATATTTAAACGAGCAATTCTTGTATATTTATTTATTTTTGCCGGCGATTTGGCATGTGGGGGTTTTAGGGGGCGTAAAATCGATCTTATGTTTGGGAAAACGCTTGTTTTCGAGTGTTCATGTAGTTTTCTTTCGCACACGCAAAATATGGTCGATAATTTCTTACACTCGGGAATACATATGTATTATAAATATAAACACCCATGGTCAAGCGGCCAAGGAGCAAGATAGACAATCACATATGTCCGGGATCGAATCCCGATCCGGATACAAAGTTTTTACTTTTGTTTTTTTTTAAATATTTATTCAAGTTTTTTTGTTTTTTTTTTTAATCAAAAAAATACGATATAACAAAAAAGAACTCCGAGCGAAGCTCGGTGGCTCAGGTACTTGTTAATTAAAGTGATGGTGGTGATGACGTTTTAAAGTTATGACTTTACAGAATTTGAACATAAAACGATAATTTTTAATCTCTAGTCACTACTCTCGTCCCTTTAAGTTATAATTAATTTATGAAGCAGCTTTAAAAATATATGTGCTACATTTTTTGCTTGCTGGTCAGTTATACTTTATAGATAATACAGAAAATAACCATTCTACGAGATATTGGCGAAGTAATCTGTGTTCAACTTGCACGCTTCGAGAGAAAATTTAAAAAGTTATATGACTGTTATATGGAATGATGTTCATTAAATTCATAATATTTTTGAGTATAATACTATCGTCTGGTTTAGCTTTGATGGGAAGCTAAAACTCCTTTGTGATTGAAAAAGTCAAGGAAAGTTTTAAGATATTTTAATGAAAAATGTATCCTCATTCGTTACCGTTTAAACTGGGGTTTCTTACCTTAAAAGTGAGGCGAAAATTACTTTTGCTCGTAAATTTGGCTTGAATATTAAAAAAATAATAATAATAATAATAATACGGAAATGTAGAATAATTTAAGACAGTGTGACAGTAGCTTATATCAGAGTTACTAAACTACACATAATGATGTGACATGTTTGTAGCGATTTTATCATATTACCTAATGCGAGACCACACAATCTGAAAACATAGAGAACGGGAGGGCTTTGCCCCCGTTCTCTATATTTTCTGATTGCCTGATGATTTTGGGGTAACTGTTATTGTATGTTACTAACACCCTTTACTAGGAGGGCTCTTTGATGGTTTCTTATTCACATAACTGATTTTGATATTGTTTAGAAAAAGGTAAGTTTCACGACTACTTAATTTGATTTCGCATTTTAATAAAAACGCTTATGTATATATAAGGAATTAAATTTTGTTTATAGTACATACTGTAAATGTCACGTACGTTATGTACTAGTCAAATGTTAAATAAATTTGTATCAATAATTTTATTTTTTTGACGAAGTTTGAGTTCTTAAAACAGTAAAAGTAGTAAAATTTAATCTTTCAAAATTTATATCCAAATATCATACATGGAGCTCATAAAAACTGGATTATAGATAAGATAGTCTTAATTCGTACCTAAACAAAGAGTGTCATAGCATTACAATATTGCTTTAAAATGTCCTTTTTAATAATTGAAGTATTCGTCAATTACGCCATTAAGACGTATAAAAAGTTAGAGTAATAAATTACATAACATGTAACTTAAAACTATACGTGACTATTTCCCAATAAGTATGTTTATTATCAAATAGTCAAAAGTCAGAAGCCAACGTTTTTTTTATTCATTTGTTAACTTTTCATACCATTACTTTAAAACAAAATTGCCTTAGCTCTCATTTAGGATATGTTTATTCAATAAATAAAAATATTATAATCGCCTTAGTGTTTAGTTTAATTTATTTCTATTAAATCATCATCTCCCTGCCCATTTCCGAATTACTTGGGGTCGGCGCAGTACATCTTCCGTACTGTTGATAGGATTTGGCAAAAGTTTTACGACCGGCCGCCTACCTGACATCAACCCTCCTTGGGAATATTTAATATGTATGTATTCAGCCCTTTTTAACGTCCCACTGCTGGGCACGGGCCTCCCTTCAATACGAGGGGGATCAGGCCATAGTCCACCGCGCTGGCCAAGTGCGGGTTGGCGAACTTCACATGTCTTTCGATAACTTGCTAGGTTCTCTCAGACATGCAGGTTTCCTCACGATGTTTTCCTTCACCGTAAGGCAAGTGGTAATCATGATAGAAATGATTCGCACATGAAAATATCAGAGGTGCAAGACCCGGGATTCGAACCCGCTTCACTCGGATACCGAAGCAAGCGAGTTACCATTGGGCTACCACTGCCTATTGCGCTACCACTGCCTTAATATATTTCTATTATATTATATTTAAAATATTAATGTAGGTACATAGCATAGAAGTTATGTTTGTTTTTTTATTTCTAGACTTGATAGTATTACTTTAAAACTGTTTCAGCGGTCATCTGATAATAAATATTTCTTAAGCTTAAGTTTATACCAGAATTATTACTTGTCAGGTCGTTTTAAGTTGATAACAAATTTTGAAATGTGTGTTCAACAATTCTTATATTTACTTTCTAGATAAGCATGAAGCATGAGTTGTCGAGACAAAATTTCAGTATTTTGTCATATGTTATTCTACCCCGGCTTCGTCTGCGTATAGGTCAACTCTAATTTTTGACTCCTTACAGACACGAGGATGTCATAAACCTAAAGGTAAAATGTCATAAAAAAGGCAAATCTAAGAAAGTACTTATTCTGTTTATCACTTGTGTATGTATAAAATTATGTCAATAAAGAATTCATTATTATTAAACTTACTCCAGACTACGGAATATATTGTGTTTATTTGTTTGTGTGTATTTAGACTAATTAAGTTTGTGAAATTAAATTAAACTTTATTCAATTAGATTTAATCAAGCGCTTTTGAATCGTCAATTTAATTTAAAGAGCGTCAGTGGAGTCCGAGAGGAAGCTACCATCCACTCCGAAAACAGTTCTGCTAAGAAAAGCCAGCGTAACTCAACAGTCGCTATTTTAAATACTGACTTACATTTTATTTATTTTATTAACATAACATTACAGATAGCCCGCGTACGAGTTAATATGCCTCAATTCCACACATTTCATCAACAAGAAACACTCGAACAGAATAATATACTTTACTTATTAAAATATTTTTAGTTAATTTATTTTATTAATTAGGTTTTTTTTATAAAAATAGTATCAAATTGGCGTGATTTCTGTTTTTTATATTTATATGACAATAGCAGCTTGTTTTAAATTCAATTGTTTCAACAGTCATTATTTTATGCCTAAACTTATATTTTCTTTAATATAAGACCGTGTTATAAATTAAATTGACTTTACGGTAATGAAATAAAACATTTCAAAGTGATTCTGAAACGATAATTGAGAAAAATATATTTGAAATTTATGTTTCATTTTCAGTTGTTAATTTTAACTGACAGTATACTTGACCATATTATAGACTTCCTAGCTAACATCTATACATATAATAAAACTGTAGAGGTCGAATGTCTGTACATAGAAAAAAAATGCTTAAAACCGAGTCAGGGGGATGTAAGAAGAGAAGTAGAACAAATCCAGATTTTTTCAAATTTTTTGTTTTTCTGTCTGTTTGTCTGTTTATACGGGCTAATCTCCGAAACTGTTAAGACTGATTTAAATGAAATTTTGCATGGTACCTTATATCCCCGGTCAAAATTTTAGATACTTTTTATCCTGGAAAATTAAAGAGTTCTCGTGGGATAGTTAATAAACTATAGTAATTTATACAGCTTAGTACACAAAAACTAGTGATTGGATTTTAATGGTACTTTACAATAATATATTTCATACATCATAATAACAAATAGGCTTCTTTATATCCTGAAAAGTGTACGTTTCCCATGGGATAGATTTGTTTTTGTTTGTCTAGAGGCGAACCCGAGCGAAGCGATGGTGAACCGCTAATTTGAAATAATTCATTTAAAATATTCTGCTAGTTTATTAAATATTATTCTGTATCGTGCTTCATATTTTATTTGACTGTAATTATTTAATAACTATTTTTTCTCATCCGAGTTTTTATATTAATTTGATCACTCTAAAACAATAAATAATAAATAAATATGTTGGGACATTAACACACAGCACCATCTAGTTTCATGGTAAGTTACGAGGCTTGTGTTATGGATACCAGATAGTTGATACACTACACATTTACATAATACACAACTTTAAATACATACATATTATACATATAAACAAACACCCATGACTGGAGTATAAACATTCGTGCTCATCACACAAATGAATGCCCCCAGCGGGGCTCGAACCCGCGACCGCTGGCACAGCAAGTAGGGTCACTGCAAACTGAGCCAAACGTGTCGTCGATCCATATAATATTTTTTTTTATTTATCATTATCACTATTGTTTAATTTTTTGAAACAAAAATATATTGATTCAGGTTGCTTTAGATTTAGGTCACTATTATAGATTACAAAACCTGTGCATTTAGTACAGATCTATTTTTCTTTCACATATTTAAGGATGTAAAAGAAAATTTTATGAAAGATAGCTAATTTGAAGCATATCTCTTGGTTTCTTAAAGTAATTTTATTTATTTATTTAAATTGCAGATGTTAAGATAAAAATAATAATACTTTATTCCTTCCTTAATCCAAAGAATTAAACTTATCAATTTATTATACATATTATATAGCAATTACGTGACATATTTTATAAACAACTGATAATATTTACAGTGCAATGATCAAAACTATAAGGAAGTATAGGATAATGAATATAATTTAATATTGTAAAAAATATTAATAATTATTTAAAACATTCAGAAATACTTAATAAGAACTACAAAGTATTAACTATAAAGTAGAAAGTCTACATTACTTTTATTTTTGTTATATATAATACAAAAAAGTATTGATTTTCAGTTTAAGGATATACTGAAGAAAATTTGTGACACTAATCAAGGGGGAAAACTTACTACTACGTGTAATGACCGTTTCAGTTAGCAGATTCAGAACACTGTTCCACTGGTTATTGTTTTGACATAATTATAACAATAAACTATATTGCTTCTAATTTATTTTCTAAATTAATGTGTAGTAGAGGTCGAGCGAATTTTTAGTAGAGCTCATTTCTATAAACTTAGTAGATAAGAAATAACCAAATTTAATAACTTTTGGAACAATTTATTTGATTTTTCTTTAACTGAGTACAAGCAACACTACAGATGTATTGGCATTTTTGAATATTTTTGAGTTGTATTTTATTTTTGTAATTTCACTTTTTTAAATAAAATTTTAACTAATAAAATGTTGATTTCACACCTTAACTGATATATACATACAGTATTTGATTTAGATATATACAGTGACGATTTAAAAAAAATGAATAGATAAAACAGTCATTATAAAAAGTAAATATATTTCAATAACAAATTGAAACATTTACGAGATGTAACTGGGACTGCTTAAAACTGAAAGGACTTAACAACAGTTTGTAAAAAATAAATAAGAAATCGAATCCAATGCATTCTTTTATTTCAAGCTGAATGTACAAAACCTCAAATAAAATTAATTAGTACATTCGAGTATATTATTATCTGGTTGATAATAGAATGGGAAGCGAAACTATAAAATTACTAAGCTATCAAGAAAGCGTATTTTATTGAGGGATTATTTGATTAGCGCGTTATTGGTTTCGACAGAAATAAATAATATAAATGTTATTGCCGATTTTTGCATTCGAAAGGAAACCTTTGCGAGAAACACAGGTGTGTAAATTAAAATATATTTGTTATGTGTAGACTTTTTAAAGTATGATTATACAAGAAAAAAAAAACGACGTAACACCAACGTAGTTTATTATACTTAATAATTTATGAATGAAATCACTAAACTAAACCATGACTTTTTATTTGTTTATAGGTAGACGAATCAAAATGAAATTCTTGTTACTAGGCCTCTTCATTGCGGCGGTAGCTGCTGCCCCGAAGCTACGAAAAGCTGAGATTGACCAAGAAATAATACCAGGCCCTGTTATTCTTCCTGAACCTGAGTTGCCAGTAGTCGTACCTGACTCTGTTATTCTTCCTGAACCCGAATTACCAGTAGTCGGACCTGACTCTGTTATTCTTCCTGAGCCCGAATTACCAGTGGTCGTACCAGAACCCGGTATCATTCCAGAACCAGAGTTACCAGAAATCGACTCTGTAGAAGTTCCTGAGCTGCCTCCTCTTAAGCCAGTAGTTCCTAGCGGTGAGATCTTCAATGACGGTATTGTGCAAGTTTCAGTACACACAGACACCAGCTTGTTGTCATCTGTCCATAACTGGGTTAGCTTGGTGTTGAACTACATCAAAAATGGTATTCAGAACACACACCATATCCTTGGTTACTAATGGAACTACCTTGTATCATAAAAATTACTTAGCAAACCATGAAATAATAAAATTAAAAAAGTAATATTTTAAAACATTTTGATTTTTTTAATAAAATTATTCTATATGTATTATGGTTTCATTATTATACGGGAACCGTACATTTATCCGGGATAAAAAGTAACCTATGTGCTATTTCAGACAATAATCTATTTCGGTGGCAAATTTCATCTAGAGCCGTTCTGACTCCATCCATCCTCACAAACTTTTACATTTCTAATATTAGTATGGATGGATATGAACTTTATAATTATTGTATGGATAAATTAAAAATATATATATAATAATAAATAGAACAAGAAATGGTTATTTATTTAAAAAAAAAAACAAAGTACTTATATAAACAAAGTAATCTGAAATAATAGTATGTACAATGTACATATATATAAAATTAGTAAAATGAGTCTCGTAGTTTTCGTACCATCACGCAGTATATTTTTTAATTTTTTTAATGCGGTTATGGGATATCACTTCGACCATTCTTGGTCTATTGTGATCGCCACACTAGTTGAACTAGAGTAAACCCTGCAGTTGTAATATACTGCAGGATTTGCTTCGAGGAACACCCCATGATTTCATCTGGGCCTAAGAAGGGTTCCCCTAGATGTATATTTATGTTACTTATCCCACTCGTCATATAAATGTGAATGCTTATGAGTAAGTCAATAAAGGAAGGGGTGAAAGTTTATGTCACTTCTTCATGCTATGATGGCTTCGATTTGAGTAAAAGTAATGTTTTATTATCGGGTTTGTAGTATAATGATACCAAGTTTAACACTTGCAGAACATAAATATGTTTATATATGCTCGCTCTTAGCTTTTATAAATATGTTTTTTTAATTAATAGAAAATGTACAATAATAATAATCATATTTTGATTGGTTACTTATTACGGTTTATAATATACATACTTTTAAAAAACAGACTGATGGACGGATAGACGCTATCGCCAGACAGGCTTAGTAATAAAATTAAATTTGGACCCTTTGGGTACGTAACTCTTAAATTAGTATCACTTCGTAATTCATCAAAGAGATGGTTGGCAAGTTGTCGAATAAATAATTCAGTAGAGTGTAGCAATTACAGGTGAGCTGGCATTTATCCAAAGCAACGAGCCTATTTTGAAACAATTATACAGTTGTAACACGCCACTGATAGGTGTTGAATTAATTCAAAGAAGTACTCCTCTTAGTGTTTAAGGTTTACATACCTTTTCCATTTGTTAATTAATATGTAAAATTATTAACTACTGTACAATATACGTAATATGTATGATCAGAAATGGTATTACGGGATGCTTACATTTTTTTTACTATTCCCAGGTTAGTCCAGGGAAAATAGTACATAATATGTATATTAACACATTTTGTGACCGATCTTCTATTTCCGCGATGCTAACTTAAATTGTGTAAATCGAACTCTCGACTCTTGGATTAGTAGACGGTGACCAATAACAAATTTTTCAAATTCTCAAAATCAAAATCTGCCCTTTTTTTTAAGTCCATAATTGTAAACATCGTCGTTTTAGGAGTAGTTTAGCGTTAAAAACTTATTAAAAATAATAATTATTATCTATCGAAATTATCAAATAAATACCTTACCACTTTTAATGACTTTGACTTTAAAAAATACAAGGTGAACTAGTTCAATGACTTAAGTGAGATAAAAGGATGCTAAACGTTGAACAAAGAACTTCGCACATTTGAAAGTTACAGCATTCTATTCATGTCATTTAGATCTGATATAACAAGTGTCTCGTGACTTATCATTTAAATATATAAACTTCTTTATTGCTAAATTATTCTAAAGTGCTGAACTCGTTTTCTAAGAGATTTTGATGAACAAATGAAATATTTATTTATATAATACATACTCGTATATATATTAGTACCAACCCTCGCTTCGCTTCGGGTTCGTCCCTAGACAAAAACAAATCTATTCCACGGGAACCGTACATTTTTCCGGGATAATATTGTACCTTCTTCAGTTAACGGGCTATCTAATGTAAAAAGAATTTTTCAAATCGGATTAATAGTTCCTGAGATTAGCGCGTTCAACCAAACAAACAAATAAACAAACAAACTCTTCAGCTTCATAATATTAGTATAGATAAGTATTTCATTAAAATAAGCATTTTCTTAATTTTATTATTACATGTTCGAAATTATCATAGATTACACTTATTAGTATATATTATAAAGAGTAAAAAGATTTTTTGTTTGTTTGTTAGTTAGTTAGTTTGTACCAAATAGGCTCCAAAAGTACTAAACCGATTTAGATGAAATTTGGTAAGAAGATAGTTTGAGACCCTGAGAAGGACATAGAATAGTTTTTATCCCGGAAATCTTGCTTGAAGTGGGTGTGAAATCGGGGATGAAAGGGTGTATGGGAATGAAACCTAGAAGCGAACCCAAGCGAAGCGAGGGTGAGTCGCTAGTCAACTACAAACATGTGCAAGAATGTAATCAACTTTTATTTAACGTACATAGCCGAAGGAAAAAATCTTCTATTTCGAAAGTATTTTTATGGAGTTAAAAGTGTAAGTAACGTGTTTATACAAACAAAATTCATCTAGATTTTAAATTTATAAGGGAGTATATTTAAAAAGTTTTGCGAAACCGTATAAAGTAGGATACTCCAGAAGTGTCTGAAACTCATTAGAACATTCTGTCCTAAATAAACAAGATTAGGTACTTTAAGCCAACTAGCATTTATCTGGGCAAGGAAGGTAAGCAAAACAATTTAACAAAAGTGCCAGAAGGATGTGTTAGCATAGCTTATTTATTATGTACATAATATATACCTTAGAGTCTTCTACTTAGAGTGTGCATTTGTTGTTCACATCAGCTTACAGTTGTCATTTGACATAAGATTTAATTTTACTACATGCTGTAGTGGTTTTTAAAACAAAAAGTACCAACTAAGTACAAGTAATAAGTGTTATTATAAAGAAATTAGAAACATAAAGTATGTGTTAATTTGGCTTCAGTTCTGAAAACTTTGAAGGAGATTCACGTACGGGATCGCGCGCGGCCTGTAACTAAAATATGTAGTCTAGTCAACAAGTGCCTTTTAGGTAAACTTTTTTCAGCAGTCTCGGAAAAGTATGATTGAGGTACCATTCGATTCGAGGATTTTGTTCAAGGGGTTTTTGTTCGTTATGAACCTTGGCTTGCAGATTATTTTAAAAACATAACCGTTTTTTTTAGCTCTCCAACAATGCATAACAATTAGGAACTTATTTCAAAGAAACTGAAAAAAATGATCACAAACGAAGCAGGTGAAAATTCGTATTCGAACTAAACTTAGGTCGTTTTTTAAAATTTCCATAAAAATAATTAAAAACAATACCCAATGTTTTGCAATAATCATCTACATACCATTTCGAATCGAATGACACCTGAATCATATTTTTCTGAGACTGCTAAAAAAGTTGAATTAAAAGGCACTTGTTGACTAAACTATAATATATAAAATGAAGAATTAGCTTAACTTAGTAAGCTAGTCTTAAATAAATAAATAAATATGTTGGGACATTAAACACACAGCACCATCTATTTCATGTTAAGCTACGAGGCCTGTGTTATAGATACCAGAGAGTTGATACACTACACAAATATAACTTTAAATACATATATATTATAAATATAAATACTCATGACTGAAGTACAAACATTCGTGCTCCTCAAACAAATGAATGCCCCCAGCGGGGCTCGAACCCGCGACCGCTGGCACAGCAAGTACAAGGTACAAGGGCCACTACAAGCTGAGCCAAACAGTCTTGAATTAGTAAAATGATAAACGTCAAAAATATTTATTGATATACTAATGAATTATCTTCGTTTCGCTCGGGTGACTATTGTGCAGATTTTCTTACGGTTTCGACCCATAGACAGAGATTTTATCTAGGAAGGTTATAATTTTTTAAACATTTTGCAAAAACAATGTACCGGTATGATGATATGTGAATTAGATCGATAAAAATACAATAGTGACTTATCTTCACTTTGCTTGCGTGTTCAAGAGGTTCGCTTCGCACCAGTATATGATATTCCAAGTCATATTCTATGTGTACCAAAACCTTTAATTATACACACATACAAACTTTCTTAT
The DNA here is from genome assembly GCA_033884665.1 of Argynnis bischoffii washingtonia. Lineage (NCBI taxonomy): Eukaryota > Metazoa > Arthropoda > Insecta > Lepidoptera > Nymphalidae > Argynnis > Argynnis bischoffii. The sequence goes on along the minus strand of CM066623.1, from coordinate 4,757,402 downwards.
TATTACCTAATAAGAAATTTTCTAATTTATAGTAGGAGTGTGGTATTCTTAGATTATTTCATAATCGCTGTCGTTATGTAATCTGAAACAAGAAAATCGATCAAGACTTTATCATATTCTGTGACAAGTTTGTAACTTCACTTGGCTCGTTAGCACGGACTCCGTTTAGTTTAACTTCCGACGGCTGATTGCCATTACAGAGGAAGTTGGTCTTTTAATAAAGCGTTTTTAGCAACGTTGATAACGATTTATTGTTCATGTCATCGCGGTTAGCGGTAAGTAGGATATAAAAATGCTAAAGTACAAATTTTTTTATTGTAAATTATAAATAGAGCCCCATTTTTATATTGAAGGTATAGTATTATTTAAATATTACATATTATAAATTAAACTTATGTTTGTGTTTGTTCGGGTTAACTTCAGAAGTTACTGTACACATTTTCTTAGGTTTTTCGCCAATAGATACCTACATAATCTCTCGGTTATGTAGGAGCTATTATTGGTAAATATTAAGCAAAAATAATCTACCGGTATGATGATATATGTATATGTGAATTAAATCGATAAAAATTCTTTCATTGAGAGTTACTCAGTTTATTAAAGTTATTTTGGAGTTAATAGAGCTATTTTTAGATTATATGTAAGTATTACGTGATTAGGCACATGTTACTTTATACAATATTCCTAGCGGGATGGCGAGAAATAATACAAATGGAGTGCCAAGCGCTACGTTATGTAGAGACATACTCCTTTCGGTTCATTCATTGTTACTATTTTCTTGATACACTCTCGCCGGGGGCATCTCAGACGTTTTGATCTCTTTCGTAAGAATAATACATACTGTATATCGGGCTTATTCACACTTATTTATATAAGTACCTTTAACGTAAATAAGGGTCTATATTAAAAATATAGACGGCCATTAATCTAAATGTCTTTTAAACCCGTTTCTTCGATTATATGTTTGTAGATAGGTTGTAGGTTCGATAGATACACTTATTATTTAGGTAGGTCAGTAATAAATTACGATGATGATGAAGATAGGTAGGTATGTAATTATTATAACTATAGTTAAATCTTGTAAAGCTGAGAGTTTCTTTCACTTTTACGTTTACCGGTGGTAGGACTCTGTCAAGCCTGAGGAGTCCGACTTATCTATTTCTGCCGCCAAGCAACAATGATTGCATTGTTGTGTTCCGGTTTGAAGGATAAGGTAGCTAGCGCAATTACAGGCGAGAGGCATATCATCTTAGTCCTCACAGTGACAACCCACCTGTGGTTCTGCATTTTTGTTACTTCAAACCTAAGTGCATGAACCGTAGGTGTTATGGACGACAGGTACTGCTTTCCATCAGGTGGTCTGTCTGCTCGTTTGTCACTGAATCTCATTAAAAAAAAAAACTCGTCTCCCAGCATCTTGATCATTTTTGGAAAGCTCCGCGTTGGTTTGGTTGATCTTTTTTGGCTGGCAAACTAGCGAGATAGTCGGTAATACATTTTTATTTTTTAGTTTACTGTCTGTAGTGCTATTTATAAGAGTTTTGATTTAAACCGGAAACTAAATTCGCAAACATACTTCATATAACATAGTTTTATAAATACATGGAGTAGGTATGCGGATGCGGCTGTCGAGTTACATAAAAGTTCTTATAGAATAGCTACTGATTTGTGGATTCCATTATACTATTTCCCAATCGGCAAAATATTTCATTGAGAGTGAAACCAGAACTAACTTTCCGACTGAAATAACGTATTTCACGTTACACATTTTTTCCTTTGCCAAGTTCATAAAATGTAAAAAGTATGATGACTAGGCCGAAGTGATTCAGGATATTATTCGTGCGTGGGTCGCAGATGATTCTTTACATTTGCTTTGAAAATGTCGCTATCGATGTTCACGAAGAATTGAATAGAAAAATGTTATGAGATTTTTCGTTTAATATATTTATCATGTTTTATTTATGTCTTATAATTCAATGAATAAGCAAAATTAATAATAATATTTTATCATACCTCTTTAAATAAAATGCATGTATCTGGAGTTCATTTTTGTTATATCGTATTTTTTAGATAAAAAAAAACTACAAACTTGAATAAATACAAAAAAAAAAACAAAAGTAAAATCTTTGAATCCGATCGGGATTCGAACCCGGACATCTGTGATTGTCAATCTTTCGCCTAGGCTGCTTGACCACGATATTTATGCCCGTGCGTGCGAAATTAGCGACCATATTGTATGTGGAATAATGTAAAACAAAACCGCATGAAAACTCGAAAACACGCGTTTTCCCAGACATAAGACTAATCTAGATCGATTTTTCGCCCCCAAAAACCCCACATACTACATTCCAGCGAAATCGTTAGAGCCGTGTCCGGGATCGACGGTATAAATAATTAAATTAATATACAAGAATTGCTCGTTTAAATATATTAGATAGTTAAAATATATGAAATGACGTTTAAATATATGAAATGCAATAAACTAATACCTCATGTAATCTAATTGATTTTATGGAGTAAAAAATAGCCTATATATCAATAGAGCAAGGATCGTCAGATTTTTTTAAATAAAGCCATTATTAGCTTTCGTTAAAAAATCTACGACGATCCTTGCTCTATTGATGCGTGAAATAAAATTAACCAACCAATAAAACTTTGTTATAATTTTTTATTAGTATACCTTTCCCGAGACATCAATAATTTGCTTTTTTACACATTTTCTGTTCAATAGGAAGCGAGGAAAATTCTTTCTCCATTACCTGTTCTGTATGATGACTCCTTTAGCTATTGTTTATTCAATCAGATATTAACGAACATCTTTAGGTATACAGAATTGTTCCCCTTCAGTGGAAATCGGTGTTTCGATAAATTTTAATAACATAGCGCTACTATACAAAAGAAGTGCCCAAAAGGGAAGTAAATAACTAGCTATATGACTTTCTATCGAACAAAATAAAAAATAATGTCATGAAATTCGACTTCTAGTTATCTAACAATACATCTAGATACATATATAAAAATAGTGTATATATAATATAGTCAGTGTTAGTCGCACAATCTTTGTATTTTTATTGAAATGGCAGGCAATGAAACCCTAGTAGGCTTACAGTTCGTTCTCTTCGATGAAACTAGATTAAATTGTCCCCAGACACAAATTTCCAAAAACCTTAGAAGTTGTAGAAATTTTTTTATAAGTATTGAAATATTTTCAGATATTTAAATATATTTCAAGTTTTATATATTTTATATTTGACGATAAGTTTTTCTCAGTTTGTAGTGACTTTACTTGCTGTGCTAGTTGTCGCGGGTTCGAGTCCCGCTGGGAGATTCAATGGTGTGATGAGCACGAATGTTTGTACTCCGGTCACGGGTATATTTATAATATGTATGTATTTAAAATTATATATGTGTAGTGTATAAACTATCTGGTATCCATAACACAAGCCTCGTAGCTTACCATAGAACTAGATGGTGCTGTGTTAATGTCCCAAAATATATTTATATTTAAAGTATATTTATTTACGTATCTTCTATTTTAATTTTAAAATATAGTAATATAATTTGTCCACAGCTCCGTCCTCGTAGCGTGTTGATAAAAAATAGCCTATGTTAATCCACATTGTAAGCTATTTCCATTTTGACTTTCGCTTAACTCAGTTGAGCCGTTACTGTGCGAAGAATTAATAAATATACATAAATTCTCTCACTCACTCACAAATATTTTCATTATGTTATTGTGATTATAATATAATTTTTGTACTTTTTGATGAATTTTATATTCTTATACCTACTTAGGCAGTGGTAGCCCAGTGGTAACGCGCTCGCTTGGGAAACCGAGTGAAGCGAGTTGAAATCTCGGGTCTCACACCTCTGACACTTTCTTGTACGAATTATTTCTAATATGATTACGACATGCCCTACGACGAAGGAAAACATCGTGAGGAAAAATGCATGTGTGAGAGAACCTAGCAAGTTTTCGAAAAACATGTGAAATCTGTCAACCCGCACTTAGCTAGCGTGGTGGAATATGGCCTGATCCCATCGTATTAAAGGGAAGCCCGTACCCAGCAGTGGGGCGTTAAAAAGGGCTGAATACTATCCTACTTAATGTATTTATGTATTTTCATATAAGTAATTATTGTCATATATATTACTTTTAATGCAAATCTTATAGCAGGATTCGTAAAATAATTTGAAAAATAATGTAATGTGAAAGCTTGAAACGATAAGCTAGTTTTACTCTTGAGGGGTTAATATAACAAAAAATATACCTTTCAACCTTCAGACTGTTGGGCAGCGTAGTGCGGTGCCACCACTACGGCGGTCATTTAATAAGTTTTAACACAAACATTGCGGCACGCAACACGCGACCTAGCACGTCGATCGACCGCAGTCGCTTGATTGCATGTACCGCATAAATCTTTTTTTGTTTAAATTTGTTTTACAAGATCTTAACAATAAATATTATATGTTATTTATAACTATTAGAATATGTATAAATAACAAATTTCTAAACCTTTTTGTTTCATCTTCCCAGCTATAAATATTACTTAAGAAAATGTTACACTTTCGTATTTATAATGTTAACCACACACGCTTGCTTGAAAACAAAGTGACACTAGTTCAAGCCCTGGGTCTCGCGCGTCTAATATTTTCATGTGTGTTTTCAACAATAACTCGTCTCAATTATAATGAAGGAAAACATCGTGAGGAAACTTGCATGTATAAGAGAATCTTACTAGTTTTCGGAAAACATATGAAGTCTTCCAATCCTCACTTACAGCGTGGTCGACTATAGCCTGATCGTTAAAAAAGGGCTGGATCATTTATTATTTATATTTACATGTATTTTGTATACTGACTCCTGTACCCTAAGGTTGCTTGTAATTGATCACTTCTAGCGATAAGTTCGCCTGTTGTGCGTCTTTTTTTTTAGGGGATGATTTCTCTTTCTTATGTATTTCTTGTACGGAGTGTCAATGTCAAAAACATACACAGATTACCCGTTAGGTTAATCTGAAGTTCGCCTGAAAATTTCATCAATATATAGCCGTTTTGGCGTCCATAGGCAACATACATACACACATGCATAAATTTTATGATTTTTTTTAATTTTAAGTAAATAAAAATGAATGGATTTTTGTATGTTTGTACCCAATGCGTTCTTAAACTATTGTGATCAGATTGCGATGAAACTTTGGTGAGTTGTCCTGCATACGCTCGCGAAGGTTTCTGGCCTATTTCTCTTTTATTTATTTCTAAGCCATTGATCCTTAGGGACGCACAATATAATTAATATTATTAGGTATATAAAGAATAAATTACACATTTGCAACGTTTTAAACTTCAAGATTCAACAATTTATTTAAAGCATTCTCTTTGTATTATGAATAAACTTCGTGTCCCTTTGTGTCTGGTTTTAACGGAAGTTATGGTATATCAGAGTGTCACTGTTAACCCATTTAGCTTAAAGGGCGGGCGATATCACATGTCACAGAAGTAACGAATAAATCGTGTAATTGATGTTAATGTAATGTATTCTTTAGTTTATTTTGATTCGATTATTGTGATAATTAATGACACTTTTTAACATTTTCATTTTTCTATAGACTTTTAGGTAAAATCTTGAAATCTAATGTTAATTGTAAGACACAATGTAGGCTGTGAGCATTATTTTAGAAGTATATATTTATATATTACACATATTATCGCGTGCTCTGAGAGTACAGTATTATTTTATTACTAGCGACTCATCCTCGCTTCGCTCGGGTTCGTCCCTAGCTTGCTTCCCAATACAAACTTTTATCCCCATTTTCACCCCTTTAAGGGATGATTTCCGGGATAAAAAGTATTCTATGTCCTTTCCAGGTTTTCAAACTATCTTTTTACCAAATTCCAACTAAATCGGTTTATTAGATCTAGAGATTACCCCCTAAAACCTCACAACCTCACAAACTACCCCTTTATAATATTATAGAATAAATAAAATTAATGAATAATTTATCCAAAATTTTTAGGGTTCCGTACCCGAAACACCGGTTTTACAGCCAAATGGTTGGAGCTACAGTCTTCAAATTTTTTCAGTATAAGCATGTTAATGACCCAAAACCATAAATAATTAAAATTAAAAAAGAATAATATTTTTTAAATATTTTTATGAGGAGCTCCCATATAGTTAAAAGGGGCGCAAAAAAAAATGTGTTTAAACTGACTAGTGACATTTTATTTCGTGTCGTCTCCTTACTTAGACTATCCAACTTATATACTAGATGATAGTTACTACATTCGGACCTCACTACCTAAAACTCAAAGACAAAGCTCTTAATTACAGGTAATAATATAAGAACTTAGCTACAACTTAAGCCAACCACGCCATTACGCGTCCCGTCTCCATTCATCAGTGACGTCAACACTCTTGCAGCTCCTCTAGAGTTGCACAGAGTATACTACATATATATAAATATGCAAAGACAAAAGAGTTCAGTACCTTTCTCTGTTTGTTAAACAATTTTCTTTTTTTTTTGTTTAGTAGCTATTGACGAGTTTTAGAGTTATCAGTAAAATACTTTTGGGAATCGTTTTTTTTTGTATAGATAGCTAAATTCTATTCATATAATATGTTTTTTCTAAATTTTCATCAATGATTACGATCGAATTTCGACCACTGGGCGAATACTAGTATATATATTGTTCCTTAATTCATATTGATCATTAACATTGATAATCAATGAGCCAGAGCCATTTTATACGAAACTTTCCATAAAATGAATATTGAAAGCACAAACCAACAAAAAGCACATATAATCAAAAACGAATTGTGAGCAACAGAATGTTACGTTGAATATGAAATCCAAAAAAGTGTGCAGTATTGTATAGCCTTTTAATGAGCTAGAATTTAGTAGTATTTAATGTGATATATTCATAATTTTTGAAGATAACTGCTTGACTAAGTAAATTATTCCGAATAAGAATTCCGAATAATATTTGTCATGGCCATACAAATATCTCAGCCAGATAAGTTAAACACAGTGTAGACCAACACTTAAAATTACTTCAAAATCAGTAAAAAGTAGTTTTCAATGAGTTACTAAATCTATTGTTGCTGATTTTTTAAATAACTAAAACATCTGGCTAAGTTAAATTGTTAGATAATACTGAATATCAAGTCATATTTTATAGCAAGAAAGCTACTACCATAAAACAATGTTCATTTGAAAAGCTCTCAATGAGTTTGCACTTTTTATGTAAAATTAATATCAGTAAAATGTTTAGTCACTGCCTGCCAACTGTTTCTCCTTTAACTAAATATTATAGCTATATTTTATTGTAATAACATCTATACATATAATAAAACTGTAGAGGTTGAATGTCTATATATAGAAAAAAATTTGCTAAAAACCGAGTCAGGGGGATGTGAGAAGAGAAATAGAACAAATCCGTTTTTTTTTAAATCTTTTGTTTTTCTGTCTTTTTGTCTGTTTATAGGGGCTAATCTCCGAAACTGTTGGAGCGATTAAAATGAAATTTTGCATGTTGGTACCTTATATTCTCGGTCAATATTTTAAATACTTTTGATCCCGAAAAATTAAAGAGTTCCAGTGGAATAGTTAAAAAACTATAGTAACTTATATAGCTTAGTACACAAAAATCGCTGATTGGATTTTAATGAAACTTCAGAATAATATAGTCCATATATCAGAATAATAAATAGGCTACTTTTTATCCCGACAAAACGTACGGTTCCTGTGGTATAGATTTGTTTTTGTTTGTCTAGAGGCGAACCCGAGCAAAGCGAGCGTGAGCCGCTAGTCTATTATAAATTTTAATAGAAAAAGAAAATTATACCTAATTATTATTTATTATATACTAGCGACTTACGCTCGCTGCGCTCGCGTTCGTTCCTAGGTACGTTTTCACGGTTAGCTATGTTTAGGTATACATAAATAGTAACTTGCTACTCCTATGATATTCATTTAAATTATTTAGCGATTTACCTTCGCTTCACTCGGGTGCGTGCGTCGTACGCGGACTTTGTTCACAATTTTATGGGTTTAATTTTTTTTTCGCGGAACCCTGATCCTTTTTCTAAAATAAAAGTAGCCTAAGTTACTCCTTGTAACATCAGCTATTTGCTTGTGAAAGTCCTGACAAAATCGGTCCAGCCGTTTCAGAGATTAGCCGGAACAAACAGACAGACAGAGAGACAAAAATTGTAAAAAATATTGTTTTGGTATATGTACCGTGTATACATCCATATGCATTTAGTAAAAAGCGGTTATTTTAATATTACAAACAGACACTCCAATTTTATTTACCTGTATAGATAATCTAAAAAGTGAAAATTAACCGTTGAGCAATTTGTTGGAAACAATTACGAGCAATAGATTAGTATGAATGCGCAACGCGTCGTAGAGAGCGTTGACGTAGTCGCGTAGCACGTCACGCGTAGACTTCGCGTAGGCGGTCTTTCTGCAATGCGCGGCTTATTTCAAGAATACAGCTTTTTAAATATGAAAATGTTAATTAAATTATTTTTTATTACAAATTTCTTACGATATAAGAATTGTACTGTACGTTGTTTTCTTATAATAAATTTGGATATTATTACAAAATTTTATAATTTAATCATACAATATATTAAATTTGGTACACATATATAAAGTAATTATAAATTTTGTTTACGCAAATTATGTAATTATAAAAAAAAAAATCAAATCTATTTTTAAAGTTGCCGCTAAAACAATCAATATTTACTTTTGAGCTATTTTTGTGACCTAGAAAGTAAGATCGCGTTACTGTACCGACCGCATTGTATTCGATCGAGTTAACTTTTTACTTTCACGAAACGTACGCTGAATCGATAGGCGGCCGTCGCGGTTGCAGCTTTACAATTATTGTGCCGCCTGTAGCGCGAATTTAGGGCAATGAGAGGCGGTGGCGGCAACCCGGGCAGTTCGCTTCGCGCCGTGCGCCGGCCGCCCGTGTTTCACCCGGACCCCCCGCGACGACCCCTCGAGGCACCCCCGCACCGCCTGCCATGCGCCGCGAGCGAGGCGCGCACCCCCTAGCCTGACACAGCACAAGCATACACTGTTGCGCGGCCTCCGCATTGATTCCACATGACTTCAGTGCCGTGAAGTGATAATGAGCGTGCGAAATGAGGACCCCAGTGAATATCCTGACCTACTTCAATATATATCGGTCACAACTTTTCACGTTATGCTGATAAATTAATCCGTTATTTTAAATGTTCGTGCGCAAATAAGGTATGTTTTACTTTCTAGTTTCTTTCTTGTAGTAAACAAGTTGAGTGAGTCAGTTAGTTCCGCCGGCTCACTTTTTAAAAAATTATTTGCCATGTAAAATTAATATTTAACTTTCTATTTCTATTTTGGTAATATAACATGAATGCAAATGAAATAAATTAATAACTTAACTATATTTAAGTGGTGTTTGTATAGTTCTACCAATATTAACTTTTACTAAAAGTATAATTGATAAATCTCATTTTTAACGCGATTATATAAAAGTGTCTGCTAAGAATTGCAATCATATTAGCATATTTGATATTTACTGTAATATTTGCTGTTGGTAGATAAACCAATACTGTGCTAGTATAGAGGCAATATCCGCTTCCACTTTATTAGGAAAACAGCACGCCGGTTACACTCAATGGCAAAGGTTATATTTATTTAAATGCAAATGGTCACTGTTTTGTATAAATAATCATTTTTTGTTACGTTAAAGTTTTTGCACTCATCGAATGTCCAAGCTTCGTTACATTAGGAAGATAATTTACTTTAATAATAAAAGTCACACTATAATATTTCTTAACATCATTATCAATATTTAACTTAATTATTATTTTTCTTACTCAAACATAGCTATTTCTCGTATTCTTTTGTTTAGCTCCATATGCCTACAGCACACAAAAGAGGAGAACAATAGAATAGTCAAGTAAAACAATGTGATTATTTTAAGAATATTTTATACGAGTACGTTCCACTATGTTTCTCGCGGCTGTGGTATTAAAATTCTTAATTATAAAGTCGAACTTTATCTACAGGCTAGTAAAACTATAATTAAACAATGTTAAATGAAAATTAATTCTTGAAATATATTTGAACTAGTGGTTTAGCCTCGTTTCGCTCGGGTGCATTCGTGTGTGTCCTTAAAAATATATCGACTTTTTTATATGTACAATAGTATTCAACTTTTGGAAAATTTTATAACAAACATGTGTTACTAAGCGATATAATGTGTTTGTGAACAAATTTTTTTAACAGTTTCTATTTGCTTGATGAAGCAAAAAACATACACACAAAAAATACTTCTTATTTAGAATAATGACAAGTGTTAAAGGGCTTGAAACATTAAAATATTAAAGCCGATAATAAAACTTCACAGAAAGATAAATAGATGATCGTCGAAATGTTCATACAAACTATTGTGCCTAAATAAAATTTTCAGAGAAGCGAAATTGCGAGCTCAAATTATTTAACTTTTTATTGAACGTTATAATTCGGAAGAGCAAAAGATTCACAACTAAATACACTAATAGGGCGAGCTGTTGGTAAATTTAATATAAAGCAACATAAATCGTCGTGCAGCTTTCTTCCTGAAACTACATTTTTCATTCAATTCGATCCTTACCTTTGGCTTTTACGAGTGCCGGCTAAGGACATTTCACTTCACCAATGTTACCTACAAATTCTTTAGTTTTAAGTTATTTTGTTCAAGCTTATACTGTCCTGTTCACACTGTCTTTTACTTATTCTTTGTTATAATAAATGTTTTCAGTTAAAAGATAGGTAATAAAAAGATATATATGACCTTAATATTTTTTTAGTCCTTTTTTAATAATATAACTCTATAAATGTATAGTTATAATTTTGTTGACCACACAGATAACTATACGTTAATGAGGTTTTATAACCTTGTATGGTTTACGCCCTCATTACAAGGGAACTTGATTACACCGTACCCTGCGTATTCGCCGTTAACAAACTAATTATTCAAATTTTGAGATTTTCATTTATTTTCAGAATGATTTCAAGAATTATTCAGATAAAACATGTAGTTCACAAACTGGAAACGAATTTGCTTAAAAACTAAAACAGGAAGCAAAATTAAAAGAATATATATTTATTATTAAATTCATCACGATTCTACCAACAGACTGAAAAAAAACCAGTTATTCCAGGGAAGAATTGTAAAAAGCATAGCATAATTAACAAAAAAAGATAAAAAGTAATTTTAGTCCTTAAAATTACTTGTTATTTTTTTTTTGATAAACTTGTAAATTATAAACAATTCTTTAACATTAGAATAGCCTCAAGGCGATTTCATCACTCTCAAAGAGTGTTACGTCATTTATTGTATTATAACCTTTAGTAAACAAACGTTCTTTAACATTTCTCTTAAATTTAACAAGGCAGTGGTAGCTCAGTAGTAACGCGCTTGCTTAAGAATTCAAGTAAAGCGGGTTCAAATCCCGGATCTCGCACCTCCGATATTTTATTTTCATATTCGAGTCATTTCCAATTTGATTGCCACTTGTCTTAACGGTGAAGGAAAACATCGTGAGGAAACCTGCATGTCTTGGCCAGCGTGGTGGACTATGGCCTAATCCCCTTCGTACTAAAGAGTGGCCCGTGCCCAGCTGTGGGACGTTAAAAAGGACTGAATAGAAGCTTTATGAACGTTGTCTGGGATCCTATTGTATAAACGTATACCGTACCCATAAAATGAATTATATTATTGACAATGTGTAACAAAGTCATACATATTGTAATTTTGTATTTGCTTCTGGTATTAATGTGATGATGGTATACATATACATACATGTAATAATTCTTCGGAGAATCATTAATATTTTACGAACAAACATAAAATAACATTTTTATTCACATATTGAAAAGCTATAAAGACGGTAAGGTTCAGCTTGGTCCAGGATCTAGATTACAAAATTAGATTTCTTTAAAAATACTTTCATGAATTTTAAAAAGTAACGATATTAGTTTATGTATTAAGAGTTTATTTACAAGTAGTGTGCTTCAGATCGTACGCGTGTGTTATAAGAACAGTTGTTTTCTAGTGATGGGCAATTAAAGAGTTTGAAAAGGTATTTCCATAGGTAATATATTTTATTATGTGGTATTTTATTAGGTATTTTTTTATCGTTTTATTTAGAGTACTATATATACATGTATACATGCATACATATATGTCTGCTAGGGCGTATTCTCTAAAATTTTATATTATTGTGTACATAAATAAACTAAACATACGTGCAAGTTGGATTAAATACAGTAGTTAATGTTACTGCGAAAGAAAATTGACTTGTTTACTTATATATGTAAATAAAACAGATTTCATTTTCTGGGTATGCGTATACATATTCTATTTTATTACTTCGGTCTTATTAAATATTAAAAAAAAAAGTTTATACTACATCTATAAAGTCTAGTAAAATATGCTTTTTATTTGTAAAATGTAGAAGTAGTTTACATTTGTATAAAGTATTGGTTTCTTATATAGTTGTATAAATAATTATTCAAATGATAATGTTACGTGGTAGCGGATATATATTGAAATTGGTGAAATAACTCTGTTTCACTTTTTATTTTCCTTCGCGAGGAATTCAGACGGGACTTTCGGGATTCTTTCATTCTCCGTCTTATTCTCCGTCAGTATTGGGATATTAAACGTTACAGTGTAATATTTGAAAAAAGTATTGATTATAAATTATAAAAGATTATTATAAACTTATTATTAGAATTAACTAACTAAATAATAAAATGGTAGAACAACTCTTAGCTTTTTTTAGACAATCACAAGTCAATGGATCGCCGTAATTTTTTGGTTTAAGGATAGTCTAAGGGTCGAAAATTAGAATATAAGTGTCCTAAGTGTACTACGTAGTAATACGATTTTTATATATCGTAATATATGTAAATCGTAAACCAACATCTTGTCGATATTTACTTTATATGTTAAATAGGTTCTAAAAGGGTTATTTTTTGGCGAAAGCTAATAAAATTCACCTTAACGATTCAGGTCAGGGCGGGTCAAAAATGTTTCTTCACTCTCATAGTCTAATGGAATGGCTATCCGATACGACCGGAGGGAGATCAGGTACATGACCCACGATGGCTTAACGTGCTCTCCGAGGCATCTTGGTGTAATATCACAAATATCTAATTTCCGCTGCTATAAAGAATTTGGTCCCAACCGGGATTCAAACTCAAGAACTTATGGTCTCTGACATAAAATAACCACTAGACGAGCCAGAATAAACGATGTAACATAAATATTCGACTAACATTAACATTAATATTTCTTCTCGTTCAGATTATTCTCATAATAAATCATATTATGGCTATTAACCTCAACGACTTATTTGTGTGGAAAAACAATATTAAGCATTGAGGAAATTCTAAGTAAATGTATTAAGGTAAAATATTTTTATAACATCGGCTTAGATTTGAATGAAAACGAAATCTTAGTAGGTACTTAGTTTAAATGTTTTACATTATAAGTGTACTGTAAGCTGTTCTGGTATCATAACCTTGCCTTGAATTCTTTATACCAACCCCGTCATTCGGTTTACAACTTTAAATTAGTAATACATGCTATTTTTGAATGAAGATCAATGCCTTATAATATATACTGTGCTACATAGAAACATGATAACGTTAACTATAATATAAACGTAATTTTTATAACAATTCAACATTATGTAGAAATCCGCAATGATTTGCCTAATTTTAATTTATGCAATACAATATTTCAAATATTGCTGTGATTTCTTTATAGAAAACCGATAGAAATTAGTTGTTTTGCGTTCTTTATACAAACAGACGATATTTTATTAGATAGACGTATTTTATGTACTCTTATGATCACATTATATTTTGACTATAGGAATATTTACTTACTCGTTTACTGCTACTCAAATGGCCTTTGTATTCACTGAGAGCTATTACCACATAAATATGTTTTTTTAAATATTACGAGAATCACTCGAAGAAATGGTATCAAACTAGTTTATATCCCTCCCCAAGCCTCGGTCTTGGGTAGGTGCATGCTAAATTCTACCATCAATGATTTTAATTGCTCTCAGAAATGAGATATTTTTCCGTAGTAAAAAGTATCCTATGTTGACCTGCTGGGTAACCAGCTATCACCATACCAAATTTCATCAAAATCTATTCAGTGGTTTTCTCGTGATACGATAACAGACAGACAGACAAAAATTCTAAAAACTATAGATTTGGCCTTTGTATCGATAATAATGTCTATTTCAATAATATTTTCCAAAAACTATTTAATGTACAAATTTGGCTTAGTTATAATTTTATTATATGTATACATAGATAGACTGTGAATTACAAGAGGTACATATATATTTATTATAATATTGTACAGCTGTCTACGATTAGGTGTTCAACAAATGTCGATTTTGTCCAAAAGGTCGCAGTTCATTCGTTTAGAACTCGGTCCAATCGATTTTTATGTTATAAAGTATGTATATTAAATACTGCTGTAGAGCGACACATTAAATCCTGGGCTATGAATATAAATGAAAGTACAAATGAGTTACAAAAAATAGTAAACATTTACAGCCCATATTTTTAAACTAGGATAACGATCCTCTAAACGTTATGACGAGGATTATAGGTTCAATTCTTTTGGAGGGTAATAAAAAATAAAAGTATCAGTAAAAAAACGCGTGTGAACAGATGTCAGTATATCAACACACCGTAGTCTTGGTAGGCAATACACTTTGTGAATTGTAGAGCAATGTTTGAAAAAGAGTTAAAAGAGCAATGTTTGTTTATTTTTATATGAAGTATTGACTGTCTTTGCTGTTCGAGTTTGCCACATTTTGTTAGTCTGATATTGCCAAATGAAAGCTGATTGATGACAACCGGCACGGAAAATGAACGTAGCTTTGAAGCGCCGACTGCTTTGTTATTATGCCACGAAGCGTTACGCCTCCAAGCGTGTAAAATGATTAGTAATATCCGCAAAATAAATTTAGTTTTCTTTTTCTACGTATAGGCTCATTCATTTGATAGAAAGTATATTTTCTGGAATGAAATTTGGTATGATGATAGCTGGTCATCCGGGTCAACATAAAAAATTTAATAATAATAATTTAATAATTTAATTTTACTGCGGGAAAATATCTCATCTCTTAGAAATTTATACTAAACAGTAAAACGTAACTAGGGACGAACCCGAGCGGAGCGAGGGTGAGTTGCTAGTTTTTACATAAAGAATTAGAGAGAGTACCAATATCCACGTACGACTGTCAATTCTTCTAATGTTTTTTTTCATACACATTCGTATCTATATTAAATACTAGGTATT
Source organism: Argynnis bischoffii washingtonia (assembly GCA_033884665.1). Taxonomy (NCBI): domain Eukaryota; kingdom Metazoa; phylum Arthropoda; class Insecta; order Lepidoptera; family Nymphalidae; genus Argynnis; species Argynnis bischoffii. The sequence goes on along the minus strand of CM066623.1, from coordinate 4,742,024 downwards.
CTAAAGTTCTTAGAAGTCTCCTTTTACTTTACCTGCCACTCAGTCTTCTATTTTTATCTAGCAATATAATAATAAAAAAATCATATATTCATAATGTTATAATGATTAAAGTATAAAAAAGTAACAATATTATAGTTATTTATATTCATCCGCATATTTATTCGTCTGCTTAAACGTACCAAATTTATAGTAAACAACAATTCAATATCAGATCACCGGATGCATCATATGTCGAACGTCGAAGTCACAAATGGAAAAGTTGACTCGCCGAACTTTTAATTTGTTTAGAAAACATATTGTATAAAGTTATAATAAAACATGAACGGAAAGTTCAAGTTTGCAAATATTAAAATTGTTTCTTTTTACGTTTGCGACTTATATTATGTACATCATATACATATATGTATGTATGCGTATCCAATATCCTGTTTTTCATTTTTTTCGTTTAATAACACAGTAATCAGCTGCATGATAATCAACTATAAGTCTTTTTTATGAAACATATAAAAACAAAAAACAAATAAAAAATTATATGTATGTGTCTTTGTTTGTTACTCATTAACGTTGAAACGGCTGGATGAAATTAGATCTTTTAGTGCACAGATACTCGTAGGCTACATGAACATTGACCATGTAAGTATTTATCACAATTTGGATGAGGTTTATGAGAAATATGGGCTGAGTTTTTACTGGTATTTTTTTAAATATAGTTTATGTCCAATTATTACTATCATAATATTTTGCTTTTGTCAACTGGTGATTGGCCCCTCTCATGCCACGCCATTGAGTTCGATCTTCAGTTCCACGTATTCAACCACTGCCAGCCACTTTACGTATATCGTCATTCCACCTAGCTGAAGTGGTCTTCACTCTAGGTCTATATACAACCTGTCGTCAAATATCAACTTTATTTTGATTTTCATTTATATTCGTTGTATTGCTTCAGTAAGAGTGATTAGTGATATATCAATCATAATCCTATCACCTGTATAGTTGATATAAATATGTTGTGTTTGCAACATTTAAATTCATAATTACTTACTTATAATGCATAATAAAAGCTTTTATTATCCGTGAGAAATAAGATGTATTTATCGACGTTTCGACGCGAGCTGAGGGCAAAAACTAGCGATTACTTCATTCATGTAAAATAAATAATAGTTTAAAATATATAAGTTAGTAATTTAACAGTTTCAAATAGATGTAAAAATTACCTGATAATAAAGCACAGTGTAAGATTTCTGTACATTATGTCAATGAGTAGCACTTAGGTATTTTCGGCACGTTTTCATTAACTTAAGGAAGTGCCTAAAAGCCTCATCCTGATTTTCTCGTCCGATGTGAGTTTCAACTTAATACTACCACTCGTGTACGTGTACGTGCTCTCGTAGTGCTTACTATTTTTGTTTTACGATCATTAGAAAAAATATGTGAATATATTCTCGTTCACATAAAAAAGGTGTCTTTATATACATAAAAATAAATGTATCCATTTGTAGCACAAGGTTTACTGTTGTGTAGAATCGGTCAAATTTTATATATTACCTATAATGCTGGCATTAGACGGACAAGACTTTTAGGTTTTTACATATTGTGAATTTGTACTTAAGTTAGTACTACTTGTAGTTCATTTGTAGTAAGTTTGAATGCATACACGTATATGTATGCATATTTAAATGTTATTTTCTTTGTAACTTTACCTGAGTGAGACCAGGCGGGTCGCAGTAGGTACGTCGCGCTAGTACCATCTTTACTTATAATAAAATATTTTTTTAAAACAATGACTGTAACGTGTTTTGTGCAGACCAAAAATAATAGTTATTAACATTGAGTGTGCACGTTTCACGCAAAAAGTACTGGACAGATTTTAACTAAATTTTGTTTAGTGATAAGTTATTAATGGGGTCAAAATTTATGCTACCTTTTACTACAGGTTTTTTCTTTTGATTTTGTGATTAAATAGTCCCCAATATCAAGCATAAATCTATCTCCTAAGGTACACTTGCAATAACCACCCGAGCGAAACGAGAGTAAGTCACTAGTAATATTATATATCTATATCTATGCCATAAATCACGTCAAGACTAAACGTAAAGTATATTTTCGCGTCTATTATGATATAAAGTAAAATTAAGAAAGCTCACATAAGTTAAACCTGTTAGAGACCTAAATAAGGAGACACAGTCATAGCAGATGTAAGACGAACTGAATAAAGCATTACCTAAATAAACTAGGATCAAATTTTTGATTTGAGCTTTACCAGTTTATCACATGTTTGTACTGCGTATTAACCTGGTTGCGCAGTGAAGGAAAAACTCATATATTATTTATCTCTGAACTTCTTGATTTCTCGCGTAAGGCGCTATTCGCGTAGAATATTTTTCACGTTGTTTAAATATGTACAAATGGTTCGCTCGTCCCTCGTCGGAACTGGGAAGGTCGTATTCGTTTTAGATGTACTCGATCTAAGATTTTCTCGGTTTTCATTGTCTTTGATATTGATTTGGGCCGATTCGAGACTATTTAATGTATTTTTGTTATAAATATCACAACTCTCAACGCTCACACGATGGCAGTATAATAATAATAATAATACCTTTATTGACTTAAATACAAAAGTGTTACATTTTCTTAAAACTATATAATTAGTACAATCATAGTTTAAATACACTAACGTCTGAACTAGGCCGAGCCTGTATCTCAGACGCTAGCCTCTTCCTATTACACAATTTATTTATTTATTACTAATAAGTTAAATGTAACATAACACTAAAAATATATATGTTTTACAATCTAAGCAATTTTGAGGTACGAATACATCAGCGTAGGTAGTTGTTTAATTCACTAAAAACATCTACCGTCATTATGTCATTTTTTAAGTTATGATTGAGGTTAGACCACTAAAGCTATGCTATAATTTAAGCATTAAGAAAGAATTAAATATAATGTAAAAAAGTATGAACTACAGCTATCAATTTACACATAGTTTATTATAGTATTAGGGTTATTAATTTTATAACCAATTATTTAAATAATACATTTATTATTCACTCATATATCTTAGTTTTATTAATCTGTGTTGTTTTTGTCTTGATTGGTTGACGTGCGATTTGTTAATCGTCAACGTCAACATGTCAACCAATAAAAACTATATTTTTTCCCGGGAAATAAGTGATGTAAAACTAAGATATGTAGTCACTAGTCAGTTGCATCATTCCTGGTGGAGCACGAAATTAATTCAAGTGTTTGTGTCAAGTTAACTGTTGTACTTATAATAAAACCAGTGAACTATTGTAATTTAATAATAAAAAGTGTTAATACAGCGAACGAGTCTATCTCTTTGAACAAGTTTATAATAGCTACCTAGAAAATATTTCTTGACAAGTAAGTATTAGTACGCAATAATACCTTAATTAAAGTGAAATTTTCTATCTGGTAATAAACACTAATATATAACTAATATATAACTTGCTCAGTAAGTCCTTGAGATTTTTGTTTATTGGTCCGTAGTACAATACTCGATAGATAATAAACAATGTAGAAAAAGCGAATGTGACATTATTATCTTGTTTTTGTCTTGGTATTTTTCATTGGCATCGGGTTAAATGTCAAAGGCCGAAAACAAAGTGCTTTGATTAGACATGTTATACCCCTGCTCAAAGTGAGCTTTTATTTGGCAGTTTTTTTATTGACAATAGTAAAACCTATAATAGGTATTTTTAAGTTATGCCAATATTATAAGGATGAGTTATTAAGTCTTTTCTAGACTTTTTGTCTTATATATTTATTAATACATTAAAGAAATTAGACCGTTATAAATAAAGAATTGACCATTTAAAAGACAATAATAGAGCCTCTTAGAATCTACGACAAATAACGTATGTCTATGTATACATAAAAAGTACTAGACGAAAGTAGAACCTCCTCCTTTTTGGAAATCGGTTAAAAAATTAAGATACGAATCTATCTAAAAGAAGGATAATCAAATACACAAACTTTAATGTTACTATACTTGTAATTATTCTTCCATGTTACATCTATTGACGTCACATCCTACAAGCTTACGTAATCTTTACTAATATTGTAAATCTGAAGAGATTGTATGTTTTTTTATAAATTTACACACGTTAATCTCTGGAATTGACAATTGTCAAATTCTTTTAAATTTTATATTGAGAAAGGCAGGCTAACTTATAGGCATCACACCTTGTCACTTAGGAGCAGAGCAATTATCCATACATAAACGCAAGTAGAGCCGCAGGAAAAAGTATGTGTTCATAAATTATCTTATATATAAGATATGTTTTTAATTATCTTATATATAAGATATGTTAGAACATAACTTGCTGATAAAATAAATAAGTATTCTATGTAATTACTACTTTAGTGAGTAACAGATTTTATTTGGATATTGTGCAATAGTCGTCAATATAGCTCTACTAGGGCAGATACATCACGAGAAGTTTCCATTAAACTATAAGTATGGTAGATTATTACCTACAAAAATATTTAAATGCTTTATTAATTTTAATTCGTTGTACTTTGAATACAACATATGTTTTAGATTTATTTCATTACAATATGTGTACTATTTTAGTTGTTATGGTATAGTATTCAAGTGCTTCGCTAGTTAAGATCGTAGTTATGTGTGTGTGTACTTATGTGCGTACGTAAGAAGTTCCACTTCTTTAGCGTAAGAGAACCAAAATAGCCAAAGATTTCATCCCGTATGTCACAACTCTCTGTTTGTAAAAGGAATGCAGCTAACTTCATCATATCGCTTTCAGCTAACTTCAGCATATCGCTTTTTGGCTGTCAGTATGCACGCGCATCGTAAATATTTTACTCTCATAATTTTTTTCTAACGTGCTAAAAGAAGTATAACTTCAAAAAATAAGAAACTTCAGCTTAATTTATTAATATAAATCTATGTTATCGAATATACAGTCCAATTGATGCCCAAGGGACATTTTTAAGTAGCATATTATAAAAATTAAAGCATACATGAAAAACTAATTCTAATATATTATAATCATATATGTCAACTTGTGACTTGAAATTTCGCTAAATAAAGTCATACGGATATTTTGTTTGATTAACTTCAAGAGCTTCAATAAAAATAAACAACATCGTGCAGTTATTTCTCGCTCAAATAAATAAACCTCTCGACGTAAAACTAGCTGTAAAAGTTTTTAAACGACGACTGGAGTTCAACTTTATAATTGATTTAAGGACAGATAAAAAACAATAAGGTCGCTACCGTCTTAACTCTTTTCGCTATTGCCCATTTATTTTAAAAGTTTTATTTCGATTTTCAAAGTTTAAACTCTATACATTTATAGTTTACTAGCGACTCACCCCCGCTCCGCTCGGGTTCGTCCCTAGATACGTTTTAACGGTTAGTATAGATTTCTCAAAGATGAGATATTTTCCCGCAGTAAAAAGTATCCTATATGTTGACCCGGATAACCAGCTATCATCATACCAAACTTCATCAAAATCTGGTGATGCTTTCTCAGATAGACAGATAGACAGATAAAAATTCTAAAAACTATAGATTCGGCCTTTGTATCCATAATAAGGATTATTTCAATAAGATTTTCCAATGTACAGATACAACTCAGTTAGAATTTTATTATATGTATAGATTAATATTAACGATGATGCAATATACACATATTTTTAGAATGATTTGTTTTAAAAAACAATATTTGGATTCAATAAAATGTTATGATTTGAGAAAAGTATTAAAGATAAAATATATTTTATGTAGAGCAAAATTTATTCATTCGGAAAAGCTTTATAAAAAATCTGCAAAAATATTAACTGGTTTAATTTTAGTTGAAAATGGACATTTTTAAAATGAAAATTCATATATTTATTACTTGAACAAATTTGCAGTCATGTTACTGTGTAAATGTGGTTGAAAATGAAAAACCGTTGGATGATGTTATCTGAATCATTACTCTCAATTTATTATTATGTACATATGTTCAGGTGCTCTTTGGTGATATCTATAAATAAATGCATACAAGCATGTACATTGTACTTACTGTGTTTGTGAACATGTTTTATTTCAATATGTACTTTATATATAGACTTACCGTCTGGCACAGTGGTCAGAATTTTTGCTATTCTATGACTCACAAGCGTGGATTCGTTTCTCGCTTGAACCTAAATTCATACTGATAGTGGAAGCTCTGAAGTAATTTTCTACTTGATGATCAAGGTTAAACTGCTGAAAATTGTTATAGGATTTTATCATGTCGAATGCTGAAATATTAAGATAGTAGAACAGGCTCCAAACTCAGTTGGTAGGATCAATTTTTTAAAACGTTTAGTGCCTACATTTTTTTATTTATTTTACGTTTTTTACACTTGTTTTTATATTTTTCCAAAAGCTTTCGATATATCTTCATACATTTTCATATATTAACTTTGTTTGCCTAATTCCTTACTAGTCTCTCGTTTTCATATATCTTATATGTTTATTTACAAGCCAATCTCGGATTTTATGGTTTTCCTATAAGTAGGTATAAAAAATATTACTAGTGGAAGAGGTATAATAAATATTGTGGATATATTTTTTACTTTGGACCTTGCAATTTACTTACTATGCATTTTTAGCGTTTTGTAGCCAAATTTCTAAAAACGAACTCTTATGATTTCGTCATGTCCATGTCTCAGCAGTATACGAAGACAATTGGAGCTACTTTGCTAGATAGTAGGAGTCTCATGTGGATTACTAGACAATACTGTAGCAAGATTACAAAGATATGTAGATGTAATGTAATAGGGTAATAGGTAATTCAAACATGTAACTCTTGAGTAAAAAAAATTAAGTTTATATAAGTGTGTGTCATGTTTTTGGATAGTTTTTAAAATTCAGATAGATGTTTCTATGTGACTTTTTTGATAGGCCCAATAATAGAGTTTTATGCTTTTATAAGTCGTAAATATTGGCCTAACTTTTAAAGTAATGGGGTGGAAAATTTCGAAGAAATTGAGATAATATAGCTTCCAAAGCTTATTTAAGAACAAGAAGATACGTTGAGTTATTTTTAAAATATGCGATATTTTCTGTTTTAAGCGTTCGGTAGCAAAATTATTAACTTTGTTTTTCATAGTAATAATATCCACGATCCAGCATTTTTACCATCTCTTATACATTATACATTTAATAATTTTAATATTACGTTTATTTTGTGTGTTATTTTATAAATTTAATTTAAAACATTTTGTTATTTTTTTTTATTTTATATATTTTATAAATTATAATTGTACAAAATTGTTGTAAAATATAATTATAATTGTTCATTGTTTAAATTGCCTAGGTGGTGAAGTGGCTAGCATGTACGGCTACACACCCGGAGGTCCTAGATTCGTCGTCCGTGTCGGGCCAAGTTTAGTTATTGCGTCTTTCTGTATAATAAGCCTCAATAACAGCCCGGAGTTGGGAAGTTGGCGGTGTTTCATTTCCGTGCCTCGGAGAGCACGTAAAGCCGTCGGTCCTGCGCCTTAACTCTCACCGGTCGTGTCTCGTTTCGTCCCACCGCAGTATGAGAGTGACAGGAATAGAGGGTGCAGTTGTGTCTGCGCGCTCACTTGTACACTATAATATCTCCTGCGCAGTTGGCTATTCTCAATGAGATTAGCCGCCGTGGCCGGAATCGGTCAGGAGGACATAATTATTATTATTGCTGTTTATATTATTTGCATTAATAACGTACGTTGTACATGTACATATGCATATACTTGTACATATAAAACGGTACTAACGTGTAAAATATTTAAGATCGTAATATTCGTCAAGATAGAGAAAAGGTATTTTTTATGTCCAGTAGTACTTCATTATCATAAAACTTTTTAGCACTAAAAGGAAACGTTACATAAGAGTGTATAAAATATTACTTGGATATTAAATTTAATTTCTATCACATAATATGATAATATCGTATGGACAAATATAAACATTTTTAATATTTTCAATCATTTTTCAATTAATATTTTTTAAAACAACTTATCGTTTTTATGTACACTATTATACTAAAATTATAAAATAAGTTATTATATGGAGTATTAATGAATTCCAAATGTAACCACCTTACAGATTTAGTATCCCTACTAGAGAGAGACATACCCTCGCTTCGCTCGGGTGCGTTACTAGGTACGTTTTCATTTGATTATGAGCGGAACCCTAATTTTTTCTAAAATAAAAGTAGCCTATGCTACTCTTTATAGCATCAGCTATCTGCCAGTGAAAGTCCCGGCAAAATCGGTCTAGCCGTTTCGGATATTAGCCGCAACAAACCGACAGACAGCCATACAAAAATTTTAAAAATTGTGTTTTTCTTATAAGTACAGTATATAATTCCATATGCATTTAGTAAAAACCTGTTATGTTGAAATTACAAACAGACACGTCAATTTTATTTATCTGTATAGATTAGTATTTGATTTAACATTTTTTGGTGAATTTATGGTATTCAAAAAGCTTGCCTCGCGACATGTTCCTAGTAGTATACAAGTATATAAGAAGTATTTATTATAAGTGTCACTTTATACCTGGAGAAAGCCGAGTGAAATGACGAATCACTCATTTATAGATAAATAAGAGTATTAACTTATTTCCTTATATCTTGTTGAAAAACAATACAAACATTGTATTGTAATGAAACTCAAACGTATGAAAACAACTTTTTGTTGTTGACTATATTATGTAGATGTATATGTAGTACGTGGAAATGACTGTTGCGGCACGACATAAGTTTTTTCATAGAACAGGATTTCATAGCAGTGTCGTGTTTTACATCTTATTTGTAAATAACATCTAGAAAACATATACTTAAATAAAATCTCCGTTTAATATGAGAGTGTATAAAGCGGAAAGTTCATTCCACGGTATGTCACTCATAACTTTTTAGTTCGTATTAAAAGCTATGTTTTTAATTAAAATTCTAAATTGCTCTAAGAAGTGACATTTAGATCCAGCGTTTACATTATCAATAATCAGATAGGAATTTAAGTACAGATTCAATTATATTATATACATATATATTAGTCCAAATATTATTAATAAATATGTTGCAACATTAACAAACAGCACCATCTAGTTCCATGCTAAGCTACGAGCCTTGTGTTATGGATACCAGATATTTGATGACCAGTTGATACACTACACATATATAACTTTTAAATCTATACTAATATATACAGCTGAAGAGTTTGTTTGTTTGTTTGTTTGGTTGAACGCGCTAATCTCAGGGACTGCTGATCCGATTTGAAAAATTCTTTTTGCATTTGATAGCCCGTTAACTGAGGAGGCTATAGGCTATAAATTATCCCGGAAAAGTGTACGGGTCCCGTGGGATAGATATTTTGTCTAGGGATAGTTGTTTTTGTCTAGGGACGAACCCGAAGCGAAGCGAGGGTGAGTCGCTAGTACATTATATTAAACAAAGTTAAAAAAATATGTAATGTCAATTTTGATTTGACCCATTGCCATAAAGTATGAATGAATTTAGTACAAAATAATTGCTTAATATTTTTATAATAAAATAATTATGCTGGCTTTAATTATAATTATATTTTTTGTATAGTAAAAATGTTTTTACTAAAAAGTAGGTAGTAAGTGATACTTCTAATATTATTATTCTTAGGTAGAGACCGAACTATTTCCGTGTAATTAAGTTTTTACCCAAACACGAACGTACATACTCAACTTTGAACATACAATACAGAAAACAATATTTAGCGCTTTTGAAAGTTAGTAGACTGTCAGATGCATTCATTAACTTTGAGCTCATATTGAAATACGTGTATGAGTTCTGAAGTATAGATAAATGACACATATTTATTATAATTAACTCAATATAATATAAAATATAAAAATAAATAAATTAATTAATAATTGCATATACTAATATAGTAATTAAGGCTAAATTGTTTAATTACTAACAAATATGAATGTAATATCTTGAATTAAAAATTATTATTATTATTATATTAAAAACAATTAACTTTCTAGTAACTTTAACTTTTTTTTATACTAGTGATTTATTGTTGCAAAATTTTATTACAAACAGTATATGAGTCATAATTTATATGAGATCACATACACACAAAGTTGCACATTTTAATAGTAGGGTAATTTTTTGTTCAATTCAATTAAAAAAAAATCTATATTGGAACATGTAAGAACATATACAACTTAAGTTATGTACTTTAGTACAAACTGTGTTGTAGGGCCGCTAACCCACCATTATGTAATATTTTAGTTTAATTTAGATTTCTTGTCATATTTAAATTGAATCTCTAGCTTTTATAGTATATTTTGTTTAATGTAAAAAGTAAGTAACTTAACAATTTGAAAGCTCCAGTTAATAAGTAGAGTCTAAAAGTTTAACTGAGCAGTAAGAGTTCATTTAGTCTCATTGAATAGGTCAAAATTAAACGGCGGCGACCGACGTTGGTTATACTATAGTTCTATTTCTGTACCATTAATTCGATACATATAATGAAAATGTAATGGGGTCAAATGGGTAGATTAATGTATATGTTTAGAGTAATGTAATAATTATGCGTGAATTCTTAAGTTGCTATATACCTTGTTCCCGACGTTTCGACTGGGTTGCCCCAGCCGTGGTCACGGGCAGACTCACTGGGTTTAGTCCCGTAGTGTAATTATTATATAACTAGTGATACCCCATACAAACATTCATTCCTATGTTAACCCACTTAAGGGATTATTTCCGGAATAAAAAGTATCCTATGTCCTTCACAGGGCCTCAAACTATCTTCTTACCAAATTACATTCAAATCGGTTTAGTGGATTTAGAGATTACCCCCTACAACCTCACAAATTCACAAATACACAAACTCACAAACTTTACCTCTTTATAATATTAGTATAAATGAGTTTATTAAAAATTCGAGTTCAAAATTTAAATATAAAAACGAACAAAGTCACCTTTGTGTGGACATGAGAATGTACTGCTCGACTGAGGATGCCCCTACAAGGCACAAGCTCCTGTTGAACCGTATAATATGCAATATGTTTTATAAAGAAAATTTTCAAATTTCGTACACCGCTTAAGAGATCTGTTCTCAAAAATATTTTTTAAACCTGTATGATCGCGCCTTTGAAGTTATATTATACATGTCTTATCTCTCATATATTCGTATATATGGAATAAAAAATATTTTGTAAAAGTTAACCTTTGTCTATTTGTTGTGACTGCTTATTTGATTGCGATAAAACTTTAATAGGTTTTTGCCTATACGCTCGGGAAGGTTTGTAATATATTTTCATTAATGTACTGTGAGTTACACTTGTGTGTTCATGTGCTTAGTTTACGAATTATAAAGTTCAAGGGTTCAAGTCATGACTCCATTACAGATTATAAACATGAGTCCCGAAATGAAAAGAATTATTCAAAGTAGGTATTTGGGAGAGCATCTAAAAATTTGCGCGTGATATTGAAAAAAAAAGTAATAGATAATTTAGAGCTTGTGCTTATATCTAGACTTGTATTATTTGCATAATTTTAAAATAAAAAAACTTACAGAACATTTAGCAATTGATTTATGATCAAATATCTAATATCATGGGGCGGTGATAAATTCGTTTGACACTAGTTACACTTAAGTAATTATGAGTAGTTCCCCGGAGTAATCTAGAACTGAACATAACTTCCTAGACGTCACTAGTACCGAGATGATGCCGCATTGAAGAAGCTTGTATACTGTACTACATATTATACGCATATTATGCAGTAGAATTAATTTATTACGCATTGCATATATATTATAGATACATAATGTATTAAATAAATATTTATCTACGTAGTGTTATATTATATAACTTTTAAAGAGTTTGAGTGTCTGTACTTGAGTGTTTTATATAGTTACTTAATAAAAAAAATATTTATATATTTTTTATAAATTTAATAATTACATTTCATATGATTTTAATTAATAAAACATGAGTTTAATTTTTAATTTTGATGTTCCAGATCTACTTAA